>CM057455.1:313010833-313662500 GCA_016271365.2 Neoceratodus forsteri
CTTGGGGCTGATGTTAGTTAGGCCAAAGGGCATTGCTCTGAACTGATAGTGGCCTGAGGGCAACTTGAACCTGAGGTACTTTCTGTGGGAGCACCTGATGGGAATGTGAAAGTAGGCATCTTTGAGGTCCAGGGAGGCTAGCCAGTCCCCTGGCCTTAGAGAAGGAAGGATAATTCCTAGAGTTATCATCTTGAACTTTGGCTTTAAAAGATGTTTGTTCAGGTATCTTAGGTCCAGGATGGGTTGCCACGCTCCTGTCTTTTTGGGGGTTAGGAAGTACCTGGAGTACAATCCTTTGTCCCAGTGTAGGGTAGGTACTCTCTCTCTATATATATATATATATATATGGATCTGAGAGCTAGGAGAGAAGAAATCTCTGCCTCTAGGGTGAGGGTTTCTGAGAGATTTACAGGTGGAAAAGATCTGGCTCTCAGCTTGGGAAATTTTTTGAAGCCAAGAACCAGACCCTGGCTTACTACTTCCAGGACCCACTTGTCTGATGTAAGAGACATCCAGTCCTGGACAAAGTAAGCCAGCCTGCCCCCTACTAAGATAGAAGAATCGACCCAGGCAGACCCATCAGGGTGTCTGCTTAGCAGGGGCTTTAGGCTGAGGGGTGGATGCAGGCCTGCTCATCCCCCTTCTGCCTCTCCCTCTGAAGAACCCCCTCTGTGAAAAAGAAGAAGAGGTCTGTGCTTGGTAAAAAGGCCTTTGGAAAGGCTTGCCCCTGGACTGCTGCCTTTGAGGAGTTGCTTGCCTTTCCTTGGCCTGGACACTCCTGTAAGTGGTCCTGTATTCATCCATTTTCTTCATGTAATTCTCTGTCTGCTCCCCAGAGAATTACCCACTACAGGAAAATCCATGGCCTTAGCCTGGGTATCCTGTGAGAGGCTAGTACATCTGAGCCGAGCCATTCTCCGAAGAGCCACAGATGTAGCCATGACTCTTGATGATACATCATTGAAGTCTACGGCAGCATGAAACTGAACATTCGATGCCTCAGTCCCAGCCATAGCCACCTCCTCCCCCACCTTGGCAAGCTGGGGGAAAGCCTGTTTAGCCAGTGCCAGTAAGGTGTCCTACCTGGACTTCTGGTACCTGGCTGCATAGGCCATATAATTAGCCTGCCTGAGTCCTAAGGATGATGCCATGTACTGCTTCTTTGCCATGGCATCAATCTTCCTGGAGTCCTTGTCTGGGGGGTGTGATGCCAAGGGAACGTTTGCCTTATCACAGGCAGCAGCCTGCACAACCCCAACATGGCTGCATTTCTGATAAAGGAACTCCATATCTGAGCCTGAAAGAGTATACCTCTTGTCCATTCTTCTACCCATAGGAGGTATGGAATTGGGAGACTTAAGAATTTTTTGTGTCTGTTTCCCAAAAGATTTGTGGAGGGGAATAGACAGTCTCCTGGACTCTGGGATGTCCATCATCTCTACATAATCAGGCTCTTCCTGATCCTCCACTGCCTCCTCCACAGGAAGCTGGAGGGTATCAGCCACCTTTCTGTAAAACATGTAGTGTGAAGGGGACTCAGAAAGCCTAGGAGGAGAAACACCTGAAGGTCTGTCTGGGGAGATGTCCAGGTCAATAGGCACATCCAGACTTTCACCATCACCATAATCATCTTCCAGCTCACCTTTCTCTTCAAACTCCGGTTCATAAAATTCTTCCAGGGTATAATCCGGAACCGGGGGAACCGACCGAACCGAGCCCCTGCCAAAAGGTGCCGGTTCAGTCGGAACTGATCGAAGCGATTCCACAATACGAATCGCTTTGGCTATTTCATCGGCGGTCAGAGAATGGGATTCTGGGTCTGAACCGGTCGACTTGTCTTTTCTTTTTCTTTTTGTCGGAACCGATTCCTTGGAATCGGCTCTCCTTTGCCCGAAGAAGTATCGCCCTGGTCAGAGGGCACTCCTTCTGGTTCGGTCGGAACCGAACCGGGCTGGCCATCCGGGTTAGCAGACTTCTCAGCCTCCCTTTCCCTCAGTCTACCTAATCTCTTTTCCAGGGTAGATTTGGGAAAATTTTAGCAAATTTGGTAGTCTGACTCAAGATGGTCAAACCCCAGACAATAAACACAGGTGGTGTGGGGATCAGCCTTAGCAAAGACCTCCCCACATACACTGAGGTGTTGAAACCCAGTGGGCCCGTTTTTTTTCTTGGGTTTCTCAGACATGGCCAACCTAACCAAACTTACCCTTTTTTCGGCAATCCGCCAGGCAAGACTCCCCTATTGGTTCCTGACTGTGTCACGGGTCTTGGAAAAAAACGTACTAAAACCTGTTTTTTTTAGAACCGATATGGACTGGTAACCACACATTAAAGTAAAGTACAAATTTTACCTGAAAATGATCAGTGCAGCCAAACCGATCCACAGCTTTACAAGTTCCACACAGAAAAAGAACAAAATCTATCTAGTACTCATGGTACCACAGACAGAGACTTGAACCGACTATGCGGAAACAATTTCAGAAGAAAAACCGACTGAAAACTGACACTTCAACCGACTTTGAACCGAGCAGAAGGAGAAATCTCCAGAGCGACTGTTCAGTGAGGCGGAGTAAAGAATCTGATGGTTGCAGTTCGAATAACAACAGGCAGAGGCTTGAACCGAGCTTGAGATGAATGTTCTATGCCATGCATAGAAAAGTTAACCCTATGTTCTCTGGGGCGGTTGAAAGGCTGGAGCTAACTGCAATTGTCAGAATACAGCAAGACTTCATGTTGTTTGAATTACATATCTGCACATATAACCCTCCCTCTGGGGATTTGGCAGGACTCCAGGCCCTCCTTGACCAAGCATCACAGTCTGTCAATTTAAACAAGGCTATAATCCTGGGGGATCTAAACCTAAACTGGCTAGGACCTACTCAAAGCTCTTTGATGTTACTAATGCACAGCTATAACCTATACCAGTTGATAACCAAGCATATGAGAATGCCAACTCCACTTAAGCCAGGCACCCTTATTGACTAGTTACATACAAATCACCTGGAGCATGTGACAACATTGGGAATCCTGGCAAATGCAATAACTGACCATGCTCTGATTTTTTTTTTTCTTGTATCTGGACCTTGGGTGCCCCACTATCTCCTCCGCCTCATTTTGTCATCTTCACAAATTTTGCAACTATGGATGAAAATGCATTCCTTCATGATGTTTCCAACATTGACTGGTCTGAGGTCTATCAAACACGAAAAATTGAGGATGCCCTACATATTTTTCTTAATGAATTTTTATTGCAGTTCAGTTGAAGCATGCCCCGAAAATTACAAGCAGGGTCAGAGGTAATCAAACTAGGTGGCTCCACAAAGACCTGCTTGCTGAGCTGCGACTCAGGGATAAGCTGTGGAAGCACTATAAATGTACTGGCTTGCTTTCTGATCTCAATGCATATAGAGCCTACAGAAATTCCTGCAAAAAATGAATAAGACAAGCCAAAAGTAAGTACTGCCAGAACCTGTTATCTAGCTCGATCTGTGACCCTTGGAAATTCTGGGCCCATGTAAAGACTTTTCTTGGTGCATCACAATCTACTACCCCATCAGAAATTATTCTCAATGGAGCTCACTGCAATGACTAATACCATTGCAAATGCTTTCAATAGGATGTTCTCTGATCTCTCATTATACAACTCTTCCTTCCCTCCCGTGTCTACATTCTCTCACGCCTCTCTCTCTAGCAATCTAGCGGACCCCCTTCACCTTCTAAAGGGTCTCCTCTGACTCTGCCTTTTTACTTTAAGGCTATAACCAGATTGCAGGTCCTTAAACAATTGAAATGAATCTCTGACAACACTAGCCCAGGGTCTGACTCCCTTGAACCCCGCCTGCTGAAACTGGGGGCTCCTCTCATTGCCTCTCCAGTGGCAAAAATTTACACATTATCCCATTCCTGTGGTGGTGTTCCAGACCTTTAGAAAATTGCTAGGATTACTCCTATATTTAAAAAGAGGGATAAGAAGGATATTACAAATTACAGGCCGATAGCGATTCTCTCTGTCCTGAGCAAAATACTTGAGAAGCTTGTCGCCACCCAAACATATGACTTCCTGGCAACTTCATATCTTCTCTCTGACACTCAGCATGGTTTCAGGAAAAATCATAGTACATCAACAGCTCTGAAAAAACTCACTTCGGACATACTCTCTAACATGGTCTCTAGACGGCTTACAGGGGCTGTCTTCAGTGACCTCACCAAGGCCTTTGATCTGGTTGACCACCCCTTGCACCTGTCTATCCTACAAAACCTGGGCTTCTCGACTCATGTTGTGAATTAGCAGCTATCTATCTGATAGGACCCAAACAGTGAAATTCAACTCACAATATCTAACAGTACTACAGTCAACATTGGTGTTCCCCAGGGGTCCATTCTGGGGCAACTTTTATTCTCACTCTTTATCACCAATATTCCAGATGCCATTATAACTTGCTCATCTCTTCTATATGCTGATGATCTTGTCACCTACACCAGCGTTGCAAATGTTGATCGCCTCAATGCGTCACTTTCCACTGATTTCGGGAACATTCAAAACTGGCTGCGCAACCATAAATTGGTTCTAAATGCCAAAAAAAAAAAAAAAACTAGGCTCTTCCCCTAAACTAAGGGCATGTCCATCACCCCTGATGGTCTGTGACCTTGAGAGGACTAAACTAGAGTCTGTCACATCCTTTAATTATCTTGGTGTCATGCTTAACCAATCATTTCATCTCAGTCTCCACATTCAGTCAACCTGCAAAACAGTTAATAGTAGGCTGGGTGACTAAAAACTAGCTACATGCTAACACCATCAGCTAAGCTGGCCATTGCCAAGGGGATTCTGCTCCCCACCCTAACATATTGTGCTCCTATCCTTGCGGCAGCCCAAAAATCATCACTTCAGAAATGGGACGTCACTTACAACGTCTGTCACTACGCATCATTGTCCCCTCAACTTAAGCATCACTGTCAATTCTACAGTGACCTTGGTTAGCTCTCTCCCTCTGCATCCAGACAATACTATCTTGGCTCTCTGTCTGACTCCATTATCAGGCTTCAAACCCCTACCTCACTTGTGACACTGCTAATTCCCCTCCCCTCCTCTCCTCCTCCTGTGGGCTGCAATCAAATGACAAATCATTACTAAGGGTACCTAGGTGTCATAGCTCTAAAGGCACTGGGGCATTTAAATATGCTGCTCCTCTGCTTTGGAATGCTCTTCCCTTATATCTAAGGCCATCTGCATCTCACTGTCACTTCAAAAGTGAGCTCTGATGATACCTATCAATGGCTGAACCCTGTACTTGCTTTGACCCTACTTGACTTGTCTGGGGGTCCGCCATACTCTTGCCCTGATATCCGTAATTCTCAAAACTCTCCTGTTCCTTACAACTACCCTCTCACCCCTTCCCTTCTCCACTTTCCTCATCTTACCCCTGCCCTTATCCTCTTTTTGACTTTGTCTTGGCCTCCCTCCACCCCATCTCATATACTTATCCTCTATAATCCCCCCTTTTTTACTCTACTTTATTTCACAGTTGCCCTCCTCCTGCTATTTCCTCTTTTGAAATTCTTAGGTGTCACACTGAGCTAAGTTGTATCTTATATGTGTTGACACATGCATTTTGATTGCTGGTGCTGTGACCCATTCTAATATTTGTTTATTGACTGTATCTCCTATACTGTGTTGTATATGCTTTTGTTATTGTTTGCATGTACTGCTCGCTGTTTCTGTTATTGATTGTATCCTTGTTTAAATGGTTATAAACTAAGCTGTATGTATTATTGTAATGCACTTCTGAAATGTTTCTTGTATGTAATTCCTTGTACTCTCCCGGGTCGTGCCTGAAAATAGTCATTTTTGGCTAGTGCACTTACCTGGTCAACAAAAACTAAATAAAATAAATAAATTGACAATTGTTCTACTGTGGCACTGTCAGTAGTACTGTCTGCAAGAATGGAATAAAACACTACATTATTTACACACTTTACAAGTGCTTCCCGCATCAGTTTGCTGCTTGCTGTAATTATTCTGGAGTTTCTGGCTTATATAAATTGCATTGCCACGTGTTTTCAAATGGTGTACCAAAACGTCATCACCAGCTTGCAAACGTAATCTCAAGGCTGTACAGAAATTACCATCGTTTTCTTCTGGTTCTTTGAGACTAAGTGGTGTTTCGTTGTCATGGTGACCCTGTAATGCTAATCCTTGCCTAGCACAGAAAAGTACTGTTTCTATTATTGGCACCAGTCTTTCTGTTTTTTTTTTTGTTGCATAAGAATCCATCATATGTATGACATCTGCCTTTTTACTCTCATAATATGCAGAAAAATTTGCTGTTGCAGTAATACTGTCTTGATGGTACTTAGACAATGCGTGTGCTCGAAATTTGTCAAGCATGTCTTTCCATTTAACAAGAGGTTTGGTACCAAGTTGTCCTGCCTTTTGATGCTTTCCCTGTTCAACTTCAGTGTTTGCAAAAAGAACACAAAATTTACAAAGGACACCCTCGACTTCAGAACTGCACGCTAGCCACGGGTATGTTTTTAACCAGGAGTACTGAAAACAACATGATTGTTTCCCTTGTTGTACAGAAGGAAAATGATATGATTCTTGCAGAATCCAACAAGAATGAAGAATTTTATAGTGAAGCTCTTCAGAAATAGCTGGAGGACCTTTGATGGCAAATTCATAAATCTGCCAATATCATATTGGTCTGACATTTGCAATGGCAATTCAGTTTGTGTTAATGATGTCAATGCAACATCATACTCAAAGCTTTGAGGCCTATTTTGACACTCTGCCAACATGACTGAAGAAGAAGATGAAGGCAGTGCCCCAGAGAGAGAGAGAGAGAGACCTCTGCTGCTGGCAACAGGTTAACGAAGAATCAGTTGAGGTTGCCAGCCTGACTTTTCCAAAAAAATCTGATAACTTTCGCTGCTTTTGCTTACTTTTGCCAGTGTCTTCTTTGTCAGCCATTATAGCAGTCAAAGTTTGTAAGACTCTCTCTTTTTTGGGGATGTTTGGTTATTTACTAGTTAGTTCAGGAGGTGGGTGGAAGTGCCAAGACAAAAGTGTTGTAATGTGAGGTGGGACTGATAACACTTGTGACAGCAGGAACTACAAGATCTAAGTATTTTTGGGTCAGGTCAGTGCTCTCTCTCTGCAAGCCCAGCAGGTCTCTTATCAGACGTCTCTTCTGGTTTTGTATTTTACTTCAAATGACAAGACAAGAGTGCCATGAGGTGGGAAGGGATTGATAAGTGTTGTGCTTGTGAACTTATGACAGTATAGGAAATAAAAAGATCTTAATACATTTATTATATGCAGGTAGGTACGGTACTACCAGTCAGAGAGCACTGTCAACTTAGTCAGTCACAGGCAGCTTGCTGTACAGTTCTTAAAAGATCTTTTGATCACGAGTAGCTCAGCTGGCTGTATAGCTCTTAAAATAGCTCAGTCTTCTTCACACACACTTTATTTTTAAACTGCCTCTCCTTCTCCAAGTAGTCTCTCTCGGCAATCCATTTGTACCCTGGCTGTAGCTCAGCAGTATAGTTCTTGAGAGCTTTTTTCACAGTCTCCTTTTTAGGGCTGTGGGCAGAGCTTACAGCCGTTTTGCGAGAGCTCTGAAAACAGCCGATCGCAGAACCCCTTCCGTTGGACTTTTGGAAGTATCCTTCTGAAAGCCCAATAAAGCCTAAACCCCTCTGCCATGATCGGGCTAAGAATAACAGCCGCACTATTTCAGCTGTTAAGTCCATCTCGATGAGTGAACTGCATGCATGACTGCGTGTGCATGCGCGCTTCTGAAAGCATGCTGTGAATGGCAACATGCCTCACTATTTTGTGCCCCCCCTCCCCACGGCATGCCCGACATCCTATGTCACACACTGGGCGCCCACCCCAGTGTTTGGAATTTTATTTTTTCTATAAATTAGAAAATGGTTCCTTGTTGGCTTCTTTTTTCCTGGTGCCACTGCCCATGTTATGCCCAACATGGGGTGCCCAGTCCCCATGTTGGCATTCATGTGGCACAGTGGGTACCCACCCCAGTGTGCCAAAATGTTTTTTCCCTCTGGTTTTGCTGTAATTTAGAAAACGCTCCCTCGTTGTCATTTTTTTTTTTTTTTTTCACCCCTGTGAAACTGAAAATATTCCCTCGTGGTCGCTGTGGTCCACCTCCCCACCCTCCACTGAGCACCCACCTCCCCACGCACACCCCCTTACCACATACTTACCTATGGAGTCGGCACTATTATCTATTCTGGACCGGGACACGTCTGCACTCTTCAGAACCCAACTGTGAACTGAAGAATTAAAGGTAAGCATGCTATACAGCCATTCAATGGGGTTTTCAACTTATGCTGATATCTCAGCCATTTTTGCCCCAAATTTTGAACATGGGGTTCTTGGGCCCCCACCTCATGAAAACTGTCACTGTCATTTTGTTGCTCAATCCTGAAAGGTAATTTATCGGTCACTATGCAGAATCACCTTTTGAGACCGATTCATGAAATGACAGTGCCACTGTTCATGAGGTGGGGTCCCAAAAAGCCCATGTTGCAAATTTGGTGAAAACATTCCAAAAAATGACTGTTACCAGCATGCATTGTGTAGTTTCTACGCATGCTCCTAACGTCACCAGTGTTTTATATTTTCACTCCACACTTTTAACATTACCATTTTTGTGAACCTCCTTCAAGACAGTACAGCTATCATTTTCCACAACCTGCCCAAAATGTGTTTTCACACCTGTGGTGCAGAATGGCACGTTTGGGCTGCGTAATCACCTTTCAGGACAACTGAACAAAATGACACTGGCACTGTTCATGAGGAGGGTTCCAAAAAAGGCCATATTGAAAATTTGGTGCAAATCTCCAAAATATGGCCAAGTTACACCTGAGCGTTGAATAATTTTGATGCACATTTGTAACTTTCGTCACTTGGTAGGTCTTCAGAGCCCTATCGGCTCTGGCTAGAACTTGTTTTAACTAGTGTCTCTCTTTCTCTCTACTCTCTGCATGCAAGTGCAGTTCTAATCTGCACAGTGCACACCACCACTGGTCAAACTTCAAAGTGCATAAACGCCTCGGCTCTCTCTACTAGTCTCTCTCTCTCTCTGCAATATTCAGTTATGTTTTACACAGGCAGACCACAGCAAGCAAGCTACTGTATAGTTCTAAGCTCTTTCTGGCCAGTCACTTATGTCTGATAGTGCCTCTGTCACAGCAGGATGCATATCAGCAAAATGGACAATCGTGTCATTCCTTTCAAGTTCAAGTTTATTGCAGGAAAACTTCATTGAGCAAGTTCATTCACAAGGAGGTCCTGTGACATAAACACAAAGTACAAACATAGATAGGTAATAACAGTATATACATGAAATGCATGTTACATGATACAGACTGGATATACATACAAGGGTACCACATAGGGTGACCGCAGGGTGGTAAACATTAATGTGAGACAGGGAAGCGACTTACAGGTTGCATACTGATAAATGAAACATGATGACTGGTGTGTGCAATACATATATTTTGGCAGCTAGAACAAACAGACTACAACTGATATGGGGGGAGGAGTGATTTGATAGAGTAGCAGTGAAGCGTAAGCATAGATAAAGCCAGGAGTAGAAGGGGAAGGGAAAGCAGTTAATATGACAAAGCAATTATACCTTACCAGTGCATAAATATGGCACACATGGGGAAGGAAAAAGACTTAATGACAGTTACAGGTGTCTTTTATTTTGGCTGAACTTAGCGATTTGTAGAAGTTTATTGAAACTGTGCTAGTTAGTTTCAGTACGGTTTGTAATTGGTTCCCAATGGAGGGAAGGGCATATGCAATAGCACGTTTACCAAAGGAGGTCCGGGTCCTTGGTATGTCAAGCATAATAAAGTCAGATTTTCTTAATGAGTATGCACTATGTGAGATCCTAATAAGGGAAGAGAGATAGCTTGCAATTTCTGCAGGAGCAGTTTAAGAGTCCATAGCCCAGCATGGAGCAGGTGTCTAGTAGTAAGGGATGTCCAACCAACAGCTGCATATAAGTCACAGTGGTGCGAACGGTAAGGGGAGTTGGTAATGAACTGTAACGCACGGTGATAAAGGATGTCCAGTTTACTTAGATTTGCAAGAGTGGTGGAGGAATAGATTACATCGCCATAGTCGAGTAGGGGGAGAAAAGTGGCCTGTACAAGCTTGTTTCGAGTTTCAAGGGGGAAAAGGGGCCTATTTCTGTAGAAGAAACCTAACCTTGCTTTTAACCTTCTTGAGACATCTTCAACGTGGTCATTGAAAGATAATTTATTGTCGCTCCAGATACCCAGATATTTAAATTTGGTTACAATTTCCAGAGGCTCGTTTAGCGTGGTGACAATGAAGTCTTGGACAAGGGTATTGGGGGGGGGCTTGAAACAGCACTGCGGGAGAATATCATCGCTTTAGTCTTCTTAGCATTGAGCACAAGCTTTGCCTTTATTAGATTATGCTCAAGTTGTGCGAAGTCTGCTTGAAGCACTCCCTTGACTTCAGATAACGATGAGCCGGAAGTATACAACACAGTATCATCTGCAAAAGTGCAGATTGGACGTAGATATGTTAGCATCTAAGTCATTAATGTACAAAGAAAAAGATAGGGCCTAAGATGGATCCTTGGGGACTCTCTTGCAACTGGCAAGGCAGCAGAAAAAGCCTTCCGCCTTTACTTTTTGGAATCTTCCAGTTAGGTAGCTAGAGAACCACTGGGTGGTATGGTATGTGGCACCCAGCTTTGCAAGGCAATTGACTAATAGTTTGTGATCAACAGTATCAAAAGCTTTGCTGAGGTCCAAAAAGACTGCGCTAGTTACCTTCTTAGCATCTATAGCAGAGATCCAATCATTGGTTACTTTTGCTAGTGCAGTGATCATGCTATGATTAGCCCGGAAGCCGGATTGAGCTGGGTTAATGAGAGAGAAGGTTTCCAAGTGAGATTTTAACTGAATATGGATCAGTTTTTTCGAGAACTTTAGAAAGGATAGGCAATATGGAGATAGGCCTATAGTTGTTTACATCGCATGGGTCACCAGATTTAAATAGAGGGAGGATATGTGCTGATTTCCAGCAGGACAGCACAGTAGCAGATGTAATGGAAAGATTGAAGATGTGGAGAATTGGGGCAGTGAGATGGGCGTAGCCTGACCTTAGGAAAAAGTGTTCCAAGCCATCGTCCCCTGCGCTTTTTTTGGTGTCTAAGTTAAGAAGAGAATCTTCTACTTCTTTATAAGTTATCTCGCGCAGTTGGAACCCACCTTTCAACCCACCATGCTGCATACAGTCCAATGAGCTTCTTCTTTTTTATGTCTGGTAATGCACCGATTTTCTCTTACACACACTAGCTAGGTTATCAGGTCTACTTCTTCCTGTGTCCATCTCTCTCTTAAAAAGACAGATGCTGACATTCTGCATTGCTTGCACCAGACTGAAGATGTCTGCGATGCTCTTCAGAGAATAAGGCAGAACTCCGATGAGGAGTCCGACAACATATTTCAAAGCAGAAAACTTTGCAGGTGTTCCTCTTCAAATACCTCATCTGGCAGGTAGGCAAACAAAACAGGCAAATTATCCAACTTCAGATCCAAAACAGTATTACAAAGAAGAAAAAATGTCATTTAGATTTATTGAGTCACGTCACTGATGATTTCATTTTTTTTTTCTGCTCAATAAATATGTTACTGTTCGGATTTCTACAAGTCATGTCCAGCTATAAAACAAACAGGTACTTTTTCAGAAAATGTCTCATCACAGAGCATCTTGCATCCCATGTCTTCAGGAAACAAAACGTCCCTCCCCCACACACACACCTGTTATACAAACAGGCACAGCAGCAACTATACAATCCAGCTAGAGAGAGAGAGGCTTAGAGCTGGTGGTGACTGTCCTCATCACACAGGTACAGTGCACATTATCAGCATCTTGCTAGCATCAGGTTCAGAATACAGTATGTGTCATCACAGTCACCATATGTAGTATTTATTCAGCCTGCAGCCAGCAAGATAACAATACGTTTCCTTACAGAAAGGCATTTTATATCTTATTTTAAAGCTAAACAACTCATCTGTGAGCTATTTTCAATGGTGAAACACAGCTCAGAAGACATGACTTACTTAGCCTTATCTAAATAATGCACCACAGACTGCATCCAGCACCATAGGGCCTCAGTCGGGGTGCATAACGGCACCCACGCCCAGCAAGAAGACCCTGGGCCCTAGTCCAGAATTGAACAGGCACAGTAGTAAGTATCCAGCTAAAGACAACCGGGGCCCGATTCCAAGATGGGTTATGCATGTCGCAAGGTGACTTGCACTAAACCCAATGGCACAAGTCGCACCTTGCGACATGCGTAATGTCACCCGCAAACCCAAAAGGCTGCCTGCGCCAAAGGCGGGCTATGGTAGAAACACCCTGCAACATGGCGCAAGGGGGTTTCCGGCATCAGTTACGGCCGTATTCCAAGAGGCCGGCTGATGGAATGGCAAGTTGCTATTCCAGGAGGGACCCTGGCAGACAATGGTCTAAGTACGGTTAGACCAGCTATTAGCTGGTCTAACCATACACTACATCTGCCGGGGTTGCATCTCCATGCCTGCTGCCCCTACAGCCGACCCTCCCAGGGTCCCTCATAGGTCCCCACATCCAGTGGCAGGGCTGCCAGCCATGTGCAGCTGGCACCTCTGTGCCCCCATCACCAAGAAGTGTCCCGCAGGGCAGTACACGATCCCCACCTGTCATGCACCCCAGGGCCATCTGGTGGCCCCCCATCCCCTCCACAGCCCTGTGGGGTATTGCCATAGTGTCCTGGTGTGAAATTTTGGGTGGGCAGTGCTATGCGTGGCTTGCACCCCATGGGTGGGCATCGCTGCAGCTTGTGGCAACCAGGTCAGGTGCACCATTCCCGTGGCACAACCCTGGAACTGCCACAAGACAGGGTATAGGTGCTGGGAACCCTGCCTGTTCTGAAATCTGATACACGGTCCCCAGCGTAGCAGCATATGTCGCAACTATCATCCACCCGCGAGTTGCGCCATACGTTCTGGAATCGGGCCCCTGTTTACTTTGAAGCTAAATAACTCATCTCTGAGCTGTTCTCCCCATGGTGGAGGAGAGCTTAGAGAATAGTTATTTAGCTTAAAAATGGGCCCTAAAATGCACCACAGAGCATCTAGTCCCCCTTAGCTTCTGGGGATTGCCAGACCACCGGCAATTATGAAGAAGATTGCCACCTTGCACCATGTCTAGCCCCTCCCAAATTTTCATGCTGGTTGCACCCCTGAATAGTTCACACCTTCTCACTGAACAGATTTATTTATTGAATTTTGTTCACCTGGTAGGCCCACTGAGACTAGAAGTCCCTTTTATAGGGGTGACCAGGGGGAAGAGATACAGATGGTAACCAACTGAAATTGAACCAGATTAAGCTGTTGGTGGTAGTTTTAGTGAATGGGGGAAATTTGGCCAGGACACCGGGGAAATTCCCCTACTCACCACTGGGGGAATTTGCTGGCCATCTTCCAAGATGGCCACTTCGGTAGAAACTGGAGAAGATGGAGGTGTTGCTAAGACGGGGGGAAGGCCTCCCCCTGTGTCTTTGAATTGCAAGAGGCTGCTGTTGAGGTTAATCAATCCTGGAGTACTGCTGAAGAAATGGAGATGGGAGAATCAGAAATCTTTAAAGGAATGGAGGAAGGAAATATAAAGCAAATACCTTTAGGTGCTGGAAATATTGATTCATTGGATTCTGAGGTTTCAAACAAGGAATCAGATTCACAATAGCAGATGGAGGACTCACAACCTTTGTCTGGTGAGGACACAGTAGAATTGAGGAAATTGCAGCAAATTCTGGATGCAGAGGAGCAGAAATTCCTATTCTGCAAAATGAAGTTACAGCAGAGAATCAGGCAGCTTCGTTCTGACCGCGTGGCTGGAGCTGTCATTTCTCCCCAGCCAAGCACCAGCATCAGAGCTTCACAGCTGTTGTCTGAGGCTTCTGAAAACCAGAACATGAACGCTGATACTTTGGTGGAAGTTGCTGCACAAGGAGAACATACATCTGTAAGTACTAACTCCTCTAACATTGACACTGGGGCTAAACTTAAGCAAAGTACGAGTACAACTTCCCAAACAAATGCACTGGAATGGTCCGTAGAGCAGGCCCTGCAGGGTGCGGGTTGGGAAAGAAATTACATAAACGGGCAATGGACTTCAGGTGCTCCCCCGATATGCATGCCAGTAGAAACAGACTTTCCACAACTAAATCCTATACAGAGGAAAAAGGGGGAACAGACTGGTAATAACAAATCTCCAGTACCAGATCCACTAGAAATACTGGAAGATTTAGATTTAACACAAAATTCGGTACTGAACCTTCCTGTAGTTTCTGAGCAGGGACAAAATATGAGACCTGAAGGCCCACCTGCAGTGTCTCTAAATCTACGGCCTGAAGCACTGAGAAGGCCTTTTGCTTCCCTCTTTAAAACTCCAGCATTACTGGCAAAACACCACAATGCTGTCAGACTGTCATATATTGGAGCTATGACTGATCCATGAGACCGGCTTTTTGTGGCAAGAACATTACTGAAGGATTTGCTAACATTTTTCTTGCATGAAATCTGCGTCTTGATCAATGTATCAGGGGAAATGACATTTGATATCAGTTTTAAAACTACCAAAGGGTTGGAAATATTTTGGACAAAATATAATACCTTAAAATGGACAGCTTTATGGGCACCATTCTTAGCAATTCCTCTCACTAAGCCTGCTTACAAGTCAGTAACAATACTCTTTCAGAATGAGGGGGTACAGAAAGCTGATGTGGAATATTGGCTGAAACTCCGCTGCACTGTGCTGCAAGGGTCAGAAGCAATCTTGGATTCCGAGAACATATGGACTGGGGGTTGGAGGGTGAAAGTTCTATTAAAAACAAATGATAATTGGATTGTACAGCTACCAAATTATTTCTTTTTAGGTCGAGATCAGAGGGTCTTATTTTACTCTGGGCAACCAAAGGCCTGCTATAGATGAAAAAAATTACTCACCTTAGTAATTATGTTTCTTCTAATGGAGTCTTGCTGTATTCTTACTATTGCAGTTAGCCCCGGCCTTTAAACTACCCCGGAGAACAAAGGGTTAACTTTCTATGCAGAGCATAGAATGCTGAGCTCGAGCTCGGTTGAGGTCTCTGTCTGGAGCCCTTTGAAATCCAACTGTCAAGATTCTTACGAGCAAAAACTCACTAACTACCCTATGTGGAAATTGTAAAATGTTTACTAGCCAACTGGCAACAAAAGGTTTTGGATTCCCAAAGGAAGACTCAAGTCAGGAAACCCAAAACCAAAAACCAATCCAAATAAAAATAATAATAAACACCCAAACAAAAAGAAGAGTGTGTAAAAGGAGCACCCCTGATGTACAACACTGCACCCGCCCACACACTTCCCAAAAACAGGTTCTGAGAGGGGAGGCGGGGAGGGAGGTCAGAATACAGCAAGACTCCATTAGAAGAAACATAATTACTAAGGTGAGTAATTTTTTCTTCAAACAACATGAAGTCTTGCTGTATTCTGACTATTGCAGACTACCAAGCAGAACCTCCATGGAGGAGGGAGGGAACCTACTTTGGGAATAGGCTCTGAAGTACTACTGAGCCGAACCGAGCATCACTCCTAACCTTGATATCCAGAGAGTAATGCTTGGTGAAAGTATGGACTGTTTTCCAGGTGGCTGCTTGATAAATTTCTAAGAGAGGAATATCCCTGGCAGCAGCCAGGGAAGCAGCTGTACCTCTGGTGTAGTGAGCCCTCAAGGCTGAGGGTGGAATTTTTCCTAGTTTCTCATAGCAGAATTATACACAAGATACAATCCACCTGGAAATAGTTCTCTTGGTGGCAGATTTGCCCTTCCCCACTTCTCCATAAGTGAGGAACAGCTGGAGGGAATCAAACCTGTGACCCTTGGTACACTCTATATAGTAGCTAAGGGCCCTTTTAACATCTAAACTGTGCAGCCTCCTCTCTCCTGAAGAGGAATGATCAGTGAAGAAAACAGGAAGAGACAGACTGGTTCAGGTAAAAATCTGAAACCACTTTGGGCAAGAACCTTCTATTGGTTCTAAGGACCACTTTATCCCTATGAAAGGAGATAAAATCAGGTTCCACTGACAGGGCTTGCAGTTCACTGATCTGTCTGGCAGAGGTAATGGCTACTAAAAACACAGTTTTCCAAGTCAAGTACTTAAGCTCTACTGAGGACATAGGCTCAAAGGGAGGCTGCATCAATTGAGGAAAACATACATTTAAATCCCAGGCAGGGGCAGGGTCTCTGAATGGAGGATTGGTATGAAGCAATCCTTTGAAAAATTTACAAAACACAGGATGAGATGATAGTGAGGAAGACCTCCCCACTGACAGAAAAGTGGAGACAGCTAACAAGTGTACTTTGAGAGTAGCTGGTCTGAGGCCTAGGCCATTAAGATGGACCATATAATCCAGAACTGTAGGCAAGTCAGCAGTGTCTGGGGAAATATGCTGCTTAGAACACCAAATGCTGAATCTCTTCCATTTGGAGTTATAGGTCTTTCTAGTGGCGGGCTTTCAAGAGGCTTTGAGGATATCCAGAACCCCCTCGAGTCAGATGCAAATCTGCATACTCTAACTCTTCAAGAGCCATGCCTTGAGATTGAGGGACTGAAGATTGGGGTACCAAATCCTCCCCTGAGAGGATGTTACCAGGTTTAATTCCTGGGAAGAGACAGGGGAAGATGGACTGCTAGGGACAGTAACAGGGGGTACCAATGCTGTCTGGCCCAATCTGGAGCAATCAGAATCACTTTGCAAGGTTGTGACTTTATCTTGACTAAAACTTTGAACAGTAGAGGAAAGGGAGGGAAAGCATACAGAAATGTTCCTTCCCAGTTCAGAATCAGAGCATCCAGAGGGACTGTGCCCAAGACTGGGGGTCTACAACAAAAGAGAGGAACTTGGTGACTGTCTGGGGCTGCAAAGAGATCTATCTCTGGAGTGCCCCCCCTTGAAAAAATCACCTTCAAGACCAGAGGGTCTAGGGACCATTCGTGATGGCCCTGTGAAATCCTGCTCAGTGCAACTGCTAGCACATTGTCCTTCCCTGGAAGGCAGACTGCTGTCAGAGAGGTTTGCAGGGAACAAGCCAGGGACCACAACTTCATGGCTTCTGTGCACAAGGCCATAGACCGCATGCCTCCCTGCTTGTTGATGTACCACATGGTGGTGGTGTTGTCTGTTCTGACTTGAACCACCTTGTTCTGCACTGACTGAGAGAAAGCTTGCAGGGTCAGAAAAACTGCCTTGAGTTCCAGGAGATTGATATGGAGAAGAGATTCCTGAGGGGACCACAGTCCCTGGGCAGTGAGGGCCCCCAGATGGGCTCCCCAGCCCAGGAGGGAAGCATCCATGGTAAGGACCACTGAATGAGACTGAGTGGCAAATGGGACCCCTTGCCTTAGATTGTCCTAATCCTGCCACCACTGAAGGCCTTGGATCAGGGTCTGGGTCACTGGGATCAGTTTGGTAAGGGAGTCCTTCTTTTGGGGCCAAAAGGCCCTCAGATGGAACTGAATGTCCCTCATCTGGAATCTTGCCCCTTGGACCACTGCTGTAGAGGCTGCCATGTGGCCCAAGAGCTGGAGGAAATGCCTTACTGGTCAAGACACCTGAAGGCTGAAGGAAGAAGCCAGTTCTATAAGAATTCTTGCCCTTTCCAGGGGAAGAAAGGCTCTTGCTGTGACAGTATCCAACTCTGCCCCTTAAAGGTAAGGAGCTGCACTGGCTCAAGAACTGACTTGGGAAGGTTGAGAAGAAATCCTAGAGAAGTAAGCACTTGCTGGGTCACTTGCAGGTTTGACTTGACTTGGTCTGGGGACTGGCCCACTATGAGCCAGTCATCCAGATATGGAAAAATGGAAATATTTTGCCTCCTTAGAAAGGCAACTACTACTGCCAGGCACTTTGTGAAAACCATTGGGGCTGAAGTTAGGCCAAAGGGCATTGCTCTGAACTGATAGTGGTCTGAGGGCAACTCGAACCTGAGGTACTTTCTGTGGGAGCACCTGATGGGAATGTGAAAATAGGCATCTTTGAGGTCCAGGGAGGCTAGCCAGTCCCCTGGCCTTAGAGAGGGATGGATTATTCCCAGAGTTACCATCTTGAACTTTGGTTTTAAAAGATGTTTGTTTATGTATCTTAGGTCTAGGATGGGTCGCCACTCCCCTGTCTTTTTTGGGGTAAGGAAGTACCTGGAGTACAGACCTTTGCCCCAGTGTAGGGTAGGTACTCTCTCTATGGCTCTTAAAGCCAGCAGAGATGAAACCTCTGCCTCTAGGGAAAGGGTTTCTGAGAGACCTGCAGGTGGAAAAGATCTGGCTCTCATCTTCGGAAATGTTTTGAAGCTGAGAACCAGTCCCTGGCCTACTACTTCCAGGATCCACTTGTCTGATGTAATAGACATCCAGTCCTGGACGAAGTAAGCCAGCCTGCTCCCTACTGGAATAGGAAAGTTGACCCGGGCAGGCCCATCAGGGTGTCTGCTTGGCAGGGGCCTTAGGCTGAGGAGTGGATGCAGCCCTGCTCATCTCCCTTCTGCTTCTCCCTCTGAAGAACCCCCTCTGTGAAAAGGAAGAAGAAGCCTGTGGCTTGTAGAAAGGACTATGAAAAGGCCTGCCCCTGCCCCTAGACTGCTGCCTTTGAGGAGTTGCCTGCCTCTCTTTGGCCTGAGCATTCCTGTAAGTGGTCCTGTACTCATCCATTTTCTTCATGTAATTCTCTGTCTGCTCCCCACACAGAGAATTACCCACTACAGGAAAATCCATGGCTTTAGCCTGGGTATCCTGCGAAAGGCTAGTACATCTGCGCCAAGCCATTCTCCGAAGAGCCACAGATGTAGCCATGACTTTTGACACATCATTGGAGTCCACAGCAGCATGAAACTGAACTTTTGATGCCTCAATCCCATCTGCAGCCACCTCCTCTAGCTCCTTGGTTAGCTGGAGGGAGGCCTGTTTAGCCAGTGCCAGTACAGTGTCCCACCTGGACTTTGGGTACCTGGCTGTATAGACCATATAATTCACCTGCCTGAGTCCCAAGGAAGATGCCATGTACTGTTTTTTTGCCATGGCATCAGTCTTCCTGGAGTCTTTATCTGGGGGCTGTGAAGCCAAGGGAATGTTTGCCTTGTCACAGGCAGCAGCCTGCACTACCCCAACATGGCTGCACTGCTGGTATAAAAACTCTGTATCTGAGCCTGATAGTGTGTACCTCTTATCCATCCTTCTGTCAACAGGTAGTACAGAACTGGGAGACTTCAGGATTTTTTGTGTCCATTTCCCAAAGGATTTGTGAAGGGGAACAGACAGTCTCCTAGACTTACATAGAAACATATACTTGGACGGCAGATAAGGACCACTTGGCCCACCCAGTCAGCCCATTTCCCTTCCTGTTGGATAAGCTGCAGATTCTAGTTAACCAACAGCCTACTTCCTGCAACCCCCCCACTACAATTGCCTTATGTCTGTCCCATGCATGTTTGAATTCCCCTACTGTTTTAGACCCAGGAAGGCGGTTCCATGCATCCACCACTCTCTCCGTGAAAAGAAATTTCCTCACATTACCCCTGAGCCATCCCCCCTCTATCTTTAAATTGTGCCCCCTTGTTCTTACACATCTCTTTTTCTGAAAGATGCTACCCTCCTGGACTTTGTTGATTCCCTTGAGGTATTTGAAAGTTTCTATCATGTCCTCCCTGTCCCTCCTTTCATCAAGGGTATACATATTAAGCTCTCTCAGTCTCTCTCATAGTTTCTGATGCAGACCCTGCACCATTATAGTTGCCCTCCTGACTGCTCCCATCCTGTCTATGTCCTTGCGTAGATGGGGTCTCCAAACTGCACACAGTATTCCAGATGGGGTCTCACCAACTGTCTGTACAGAAGGATAACTACTTCCCTTTTTCTACTTGTGATGCCCCTTCCTATGCATCCCAATATCCCCTGGCTCTCCTTACTGACTTCTCACATTGCTTACCCACCTTTAAGTCATTTGATATGACTACCCCCAAGTCCCTTTCCATTTTTGTTGTTGTTAGTACCTCCACTGCTATTGTGTACTCTTCTCCTGGTTTTGTTTCCCAGGTGCATTACTTCGCACTTCTTTGCATTGAATCTAAGTTGCCATATGTCTGACCATTCCTCCAACCTTGCCAAGTCCCTTCTCATCCTTTCTACCCCCCCTTGTGTATCAACTCTGTTACAGATCTTTGTGTCATCTGCAAAGAGGCATACCTTTCCCTCCAGAACCTCTGCAATGTCACCTACAAAGATGTTAAAGAGGACTGGACCCAGTACTGAGCCCTGAGGTACTCCACTAGTAACCTCCCTTTCTTCGGAATGTGTTCCATTCACTATTACCTTCTATGTCCTGTTGTGCAGCCAGTTTGCTACCCAGGCTACCACCCTGGAACCCACTCCCAGGCTGGCTAATTTGATTATTAGTCTTTTGTGCGGGACTGTGTCAAATGCCTCTGGGATGTCCATCATTTCCACATAATCAGGCTCCTCCTGAACCTCCATTGCCTCCTCCATAGGACACTGGAGGGTTTCAGCCACTTTTCTGTAAAACAAACAATAGGAAGGGGACTCAGAAAGCCTAGGAGGGGATACACCAGAAGGTCTGTCTGGGGAGATGTCCGGTTCCACAGGCACATCCAAACTTTCAGCATCATCACCATCATCTTCAAACTCCCCCTCCTCCACAAACTCCAGTTCATAAAAATCTTCAGGGGTATAATCTTGAACCGGGGGAACCTACCGAACCGAACCCCTGTGAAAAGGTGCCGGATCGGTCGGAACCAGGCGAAGCAATTCCACAATTTGAATCGCTCTGGCTATTTCCTCAGCAGTCAGAACATGGACCTCTGGATCCGAACCGGTCGATTTTTCTTTACGTTTCCTTTTTGTAGGAACCGACCCCTCAGCATCGGCTCTCCTCTTGCCTGAAGAAGTATCGCCCTGGTCAGAGGGCACTCCTTCTGGTTCGGTCAGGACTGAACCGGGCTGGCCATCTGGGTCAGCGGACTTCTCGGCCTCCTTTTCCCTCAGTCTACCTAGTCTCTTTTCAAGGGTAGATTTAGGAAATTTTTTACAAATTTGGCAGTCTGAATCGAGGTGTTCAAACCCCAGACAATAAACACAGGTGGTGTGGGGGTTGGCCTTAGCAAAGACCTCCCCAAACTCACTGCAGTTTTGAAACCCAGTGGGCCCGTTTTTTTTCTTGGGTTTCTCAGACATGGCCAACCTAACCAAACTTACCCTTTTTATGGCAACTGCCAGGCAAGACTCTCTTATCGGTTCCTAACCATGTCATGAGTGTTGGAAAAAAACGTTCAAAACATGTTTTTTTTTTTAAACCGATAACCGGTAACCACACTCTAAAGTAAAACACAAGGATTCAATACAAATGATCTGTTCAGCTGAACCAATCTAACACTTTATAAATTCCACATAGAAAAACAGAACAAAACCTATCTAGTAGTCACGGTACCACAGACAGAGACTGAACCGACTATACGGAAATAAATTCGTTAAAAACTGACAACTTAATCGCGACTTTAACCGACTTTCAAACCAAGCCGAAGGAGAAATCTCCGGACCAACTGTTCAGTGAGGCGGAGTAAAGAATCTCACTGTTGGATTTCAAAGGGCTCCAGACAGAGACCTCAACCGAGCTCGAGCTCAGCATTCTATGTTCTGCATAGAAAGTTAATCCTTTGTTCTCCGCGGCAGTTTAAAGGCTGGGGCTAACTGCAATAGTCAGAATACAGCAAGACTTCATGTTGTTTGAACTGAGGGATACAATATATCTTAGCAGTGCATGTGATAAGATGAAATGCAGTGTGGGGAATTAGGACATGCTGGGTCTTCATGCTTAAATGAGTGCAAATGCAACCTTTGTGAAGAGCTAGGTCACACTTTTCAAAATTGTGTTTGGGCGGCACATAATAAGGTGGATAATACAGGAGAACAGCAACTTTTAATAATTACTCAGGCACAAGACACAAAAATAGGAAACGGGCCTCCCCCAGATTCCAACCCCTCCGCCAAGTACTGACCCAACTCCCCACAAGATGTTACACAAGAAGTCACTGCTGATCCCATAAATCCACAGACTACCTCTTGTACTTTATCTCATACCCCCCAGAATCTAGCACAATGCAGCCTAAAGACATGCCCCCACCCACAAGACCTACACACAGTACCTCGAGATGGTCTGCAAGAGTAAGACAAACATCTAAACCTCCCCCATCAAAGACGACCAAGACTACAGACATCACAACAAAAAATAGGTATGAGATTCTCATAGACCATCCGGGAGAATCAGGGGAATATGCAGGTTGCTACTCTATAGCCTCCTCATGTATAGAAGGCACAACAGACTGAGTTAAACAGGGGAACAGGGCAGCAGAAATGGAAATCCAGAGTAAAAATGAAAGGGAAAAATAATCCAGGGAAAAAGAAATCATAAATAACCTAATGGCAATGCAGTAGTCTGTTTTTCTCTGTCTTATGAGTGAATTGCTTTCCTGCTATACTCTGAATAACAATAGCATCAAGAGAACTGAATGAAGGCATACTGTATTTTCCTTTTTGAAGGACTGTACATGTGGTATTTTTTTCCTGCAGGATGTTAGGCTGCATACAACACACGAAATATGACAGGCCCAAAGAGATTGGTTTTATGGACCATCATTTTGGTCTATTGGACAAGAAGCCTGTGCAGGGTTGGGGATAATAATATAATTACCAGATTTCTAAGTGATTAAATTATTTGATATTGCTCCTGGTGAGCATTAGTTCTAGATGTGGTAATACAACAAAAACACTACAGATTGATAAACCAATATGCCCCTCAGACAAAGACAGCTAGAATTGAATAGTTAAAAATTATACCGCCATCACTGCACACATCTAGACATATCTATTCTGGAGATTTAACTGTGGCTTGATCCTGTAGGATAAAAGTTCTCGATGTAAAACCCAAAAATTATTTTGTGATTCCCAAGCACTTTGTCAAATTATACACATAGCACGGTTGAAAGATGGCTATTTTGAGAGAACAAGACAGTATTCTCCCACTTTTCAAAAAGGTTACATAGCCACAAGAATTGATTTCATCTTTATTTCCCAGAATCTGCCCTGTAGAAT
Organism: Neoceratodus forsteri; assembly: GCA_016271365.2. NCBI lineage: Eukaryota > Metazoa > Chordata > Ceratodontiformes > Ceratodontidae > Neoceratodus > Neoceratodus forsteri. The sequence continues at coordinate 313,034,095 of CM057455.1, forward strand.
TTTCTGACCACAAAATGGTTTCAATAAAGATAGGGACTGTTTCTTCATATAGGACCAGGAATATGGAAATTCAATACCTCCTTATTACAGGAAAATATTTTTGTAACTTCTTTACAGCAATGTCTCCTGGCCAGGAAGTCAGTTGTAATTTGTAACACAGATATAGTGCAGTGGTGGGAAGACACAAAACGAGATATACAGTGATTTTTAAAACAGTATAGCATACAGGAAAATTAATAAAAATATTTAAAATATTTACAACAGAGACAACTACAACATTTAATGACTTTAGCAAATACTACAAATCAGGACCTTAGACAACAAATTTACAAGTACAATATAATATGTGACAGTTCCATGAACAAAAATCTGAACAACTGTATCACCAACATAAATTTGGCACACAAGATGGAGCAGATGCAGTCTGCCCCTTTGAACAAAACTATTACAGGGTGGGACAAAAAGAAATGTTGAAGATACTAGGGCCAATAGGGACTGTATATACTAAAAGGGGAGATATAATACAAGTAGTCAGTGATTATTCTCGACAATTATTTTCAGAAATCCAGTCTGATAAATCCAAATTCTGACAATATTTTGTCAAGTATCAGTCTCCCAGAGATTCCTTTTCTAAAATGAGTGAAGAAATTCCTCCACAAGAAGTACTGGAAACAATTAAAACCTTGAAAGTAAATAAAACACCAGGACTGGATGGTCTTTCAAGTGAATTATACAAAATATTAGGTGAACACTTTTCTATAGAACTAGCACAAATGTAAAACAGTCCTCTTTCAACAGGAGATATCCCATTAGAATTTAATAACGGAATATTAATCTACATAAAAAGGAGACAAAGCTATACTACAGAATTGGAGGCCTATTTGTATGCTTAATACCGATTGTAAAATACTTACTAAAATCCTGACTAAACGGTTACTATCACTAGCAGAACTGGTTGTATAAAGGGCCCAATCCTGTTCACTTCCAAACTGAAGACTAGCACACTTTTAATTCTGCTATGAGAAATAATGGAACAGGGTATAAAGGGGTCTACCACTGGTTATGTGATTTCCTTAGACCAACAAAAGGCCTTTGATTCCATTAACCATAACTTTCTATGGGCAGTATTGCACCATTATGGTATTCCAGAAAGTATGATACAAGGAATATGATCTCTATATAAAAATGCTGCAGTAGTTCCCATCATAAATGGCTGGAAAGGCCCTATGATATCTATTAGGAGAGGAGTTAGGCAAGGCTGCCCCCTCAGTCCCCTTCTCTATGTGTTTTTATCACCCCCCTTTACATAGCATAAATAACTCACAAATCATATTCAGCCAATTATATACTTTATGACCAGAAACGCACTGGAACAGTGATCTCAATGCAATTATTTGCTAGACTTTCAGGATGACCTTAAGCATATGGTTTTGCACTGCCCAAAATTTGAGGCACACAGAAAGAAATGGCTGGCCCCAATATTGGCTACCCTTGGTCTCCCCTCCAAACAATTAATTACTTTCTTGTTCAATACAAGTGACAGAAATATATTGGTCTTTTTTTTTTTTTTTAAATGCTACATTTGTAATGAGGTAATAAGGTGTTTATGAATGATGATGCTGTTTTAGAAAATTTTGTATTGGACTGTATGATTCAAATTTAATGTGCAATAGAAATATTAATTGATTGTAATATTTTTTGTAACCGTATTGTAATGATTTTTTTAGTCGAACAATAAAAATGTTCTACCTATAACTCATTAATCATTTACCCAATTGCAGATGGACAGAATAATACACCTTATTCAGTAATTAAATATGCAGATGACATGTGCCTTTTAGTGGCTAATGAGGAATCTGTAAGACAGTCTGAGGTTAAATGCAGCATTTGCATTACTATCAGGTGCAACTCTTAACTATAGAAAATGCATAGGTTACCCACTTGGAGATGCAAAAAGAGGCACTGAACAAATTGGGCAACTCAAGATGCAAGATCAACCCATTACAATAGTAGGTATTACATTTGGAACCCCAGAAATGGACACACTTAATTGGGAAGAAAACTTGCAACAGGATGGCAGAAGGTAAATCTATGGAATAAGTAGCAATTTGGGGAAAAAAGAGTCTCTTTTTGATCAAAACCTTCCTAATTCCAGTATTTTTATATATTAGCTCAGTATTTCCTATTCCTAAGAAATTAGAAACTTTACTATTTAGCATTTGTTTTTCAAGTGCTATGGGGGAGCAGACTGAACCCCCTTAAAAGGAACATAACTTATCTGCCTATAAAAGAGGGTGGTTTACAGATGGTCAATCCAATATTACAAATAAACAAATTGGATGGGAACCCTGGCTCTACAGTGTCTGTGGACATTGGTTCCACCTTTGGGAATCACAGTCTCTTTTTCAGCTAAACAACACAATGAAAGCCCCAATATACATTAAAGATACATTTTGGAGACTGAGGCAATGGCATATTACCCCAAAAAATGATGCTCACTTTATCCCACAAAGCCTTGTATCAGAGGTTACTGAGTGAGGTTTGTGAGGTAGAGAGACCTTTGGAAAAATGCCCAGATGTCTACTTGGACTTTTACAGAGGTTGTTACAGAATAAATGAATTCCAGCCCATGTATGGGATATACTTTATTTATTTATGTTTTTGGTGACCAGGTAGGCAAGCTGATCCAAAGGACCATTTTCAGTTGTGACCAGGGCCATACAGTAGCAGACAATACAAGGTTGAAACAATAGGCACAGGTTACATTACAGAAAGAGTAATATACATGGAATAGCATGACATCAACAGCAATGAAACATTACAACATCAAAACTAACACACAAGTTTCATAACAAATACAAGAGTGCATGCCTGGGTCTCGGATACATGGTCTATCACACATGGAGTGGTCACCTCATAGATCACCACAACACTTGATCAGTCAGGATATGTGACAAAAAGCATGGTGGAAATACCTTACGGTGATCCACGTGAACCCAGGAAGGGGGCAAGCAGTGCTAAGAGGTATGAACTAGTGGTCAGCGTCCAGGTGGTAAGTCGAGTGATACAGTATAGCTTCTACAGTGGCTGTTTGGTGAGAGGGTTGCCTAGGGAGTACATACAGGTAGCCTGGGACTTTAGCCACTCTGTCAGTTGCAATTTAAAGGACTGATGAGAGGGGGCATTTCTGATGACAAGTGGAAGTTTGTTCCAGAGAGGGGGGTAGAGATTATTTATTTATTTAGTTTTTGTTGACCGAGTAAGTGCACTAGACAAATACTGCCTATTTTCAGGTACGACCTGGGGAGGGGGATACAGATAAATGCCAACTGACCTTGAACCAGATTAAGCTGTTGGTGGTATTTTTAGTGAATAGAGAGGGCCTCACTCCCCGTGACAGTAGATACATGGCGGACTACAAGGGGGGGGGGGGGATGGAGGAGTCTCTGAGAGAATAAGTAACCACACGGGCAAAGAGAATCAGTGAGAAAGGTGACTTTGGAGAGTTTCTGAGAGAGGTGTCAGCTAGGTTGCCCAAGGTATATTCATAGTGGCCATGAAGGGATAGCCAGCCAAGTGACTGGTAAAGAGAGCAGTAAGGAACCTGAGGGACAAAGTGACAGATGGAGTTATATCTGGTACTTAGCCGGGAGATACGTGAGGCAGAGGTGGTGGAGAAAACTAGAGAGCAATAGTCAAGGAAAGGCAGGAGATTTCCCTGGGCGATAGAAAGGCGAGCTTCAGGGGACAGGAGGTGGTTGACCTGGTAGGCTGCCCCAACTTCTGATGGACCCTTTTACAATGTCATCAGTGTGGGCATTAAACACTGGCTCTCATGTCATGAACGACTGAATGTGAAGGCCAACCAAAAACACAAACCACTATAGGAAAGGATATGTAGTCGCCTTCACTGTATTAATACAATTGAAACTATGACCCACCTATTCTTTGCTCTTTTATTAAAGATTTCTGGAAGTACTTGACACAAACCTGGAATTAACCATTATTTAAAACTATTACATACCAGAATTTACTAGATAGTCATTTTTCACAACAGTGGGATAAGTGGAATTTGAATACACTATGCCTTCTGTTCACAGTTATAAAATGGAATATATGGCTGGCTAGATGTCTATTCACTATACAGCAAAAAGAAAGTAGCCATATAGAACTTGTGAATAAAGTAATGAAAGATATGGGGAAAATCTATCAACTAGAAAGTAAAACTGTACCTAGAAATGAAATGCTTGAACTCTGGAAAAGTTTACCATGGATCACAAATTCTGACACAGCTGTAACTTGACATGTGATTTTTTTCCCCTCCTTTCTTTGTGTAGTTCAAAACTTATAGATTATTCAATTATGTAAGGATATAGAATGGTTTTAGATTTAAGATGTATACCGATTTTTGTTTTGAATAAAATTTCCCCTCCTCGTCAGGTAGTAATTGTGTTATTGTGCCAGAGTGTAATTGTGCTATTATCTGTATGTTTGTTTTTGGTTTATTAATAAAAAATTTGGAACCCTTGGCTGTCTTACTCAGGGTGGTGACTTTGGAGAAGCAAGCAGTGAGGATGGATGTGGAGACAGCAGGGGAGAAGGCTTCCCTCACCATGTCTACGCTAGAGGCCATAGATGTGGAATTGGTGATTGTAAACTTTTCTGAGGACGAAGATCTTGCCATAGGTTTGGATATTTCCGTTCCTTCTGTGCATATATTACGTGAAGCTGGTAGCTCTGTGATATAGAATACAGCAGTAGAATGCCCTATTTCATTGCAAGAGCAACGTACAGAGAAATTAAGGAAGTTACAGTTGCAAAAAGAAAAAATGCTTGCGAGGGCTCAGAAACTAGATAAGGCATTAACTGAACTGTCTGAAGAAGCTGCTGTCAGGACACCGCTAGCAGTTGAGAGCTGAGTCATTCTGTTGTCAACGCTCAGCAAAGGATCACCGTCATGGAGGCCCCTCCTCTCCAAGTAGCCTTATCTGAAACTAACGTGTTGAGAGATACTAATGAGATGACTGGCAGTGAAAACAGGACACATCCCGTGTGCCACTATCCACCTCTTCCGGACTCCCGTATTGTCAGCACCTATCCTACTGTACATGTTAAGCCAGCCAAACAGAGATTTGGCCCTGGAAAACAAGTTTGGGCTTCACAATCACAGTTTGTAACCACAAACACCTCAGAAATTACTTACTCGTTGGCAGACAGGCATCGCAGTAAAGACTGGGGCTTGTGTACTCCTGAACCTCTTTCTGATTCATCTACTACCCTGTTGTTCCACTTGTGCCCCCCCGACACTAACCAATCTGAAGGAAAACCTATGAGCCTGGGCCCGAGCGTGGAAATGCTGCTCAATCAACAAGAGAATCCCTCTCTAGAACCTATGTTTAAATTATCTGATCTGTTTGCAAAGAATGGGGAACTGGGCCCTAGATGCAATACAGTCAGGTTACTTTACAAATGAGGGTGAGAGAAACCCCCAGACAGGCTATTTGTTGCTAGGAACCTGTTAAAATCCTCCATGAAATTTTTTTCATCCAAGATATTTGCCCTCATCTCCCTAAAGAATGAAAACTATGACATAAGTTTATAAAATGTTTTCAGTCTGGGCAGATTCTGGTCCCAGTATTAGACATTGAAAAACAAACCTATTTGGATCCCCTTCCATGCCATCCCCTTGACTAAACCCCTAGTTAAATTCATAACTGTGATGTTTAAAAATTAAGGGGTAAATACTGAGGACATCCTGTTCTGGTTACAGCAGAGGTGTGCGATTTTGGGGAAGCCAACACCAAATTTAGACAGTGAACAAATATGGGATGGGAGTTGGAAGGTTACGGTAAAACTTTTTTCTATGAACACTGGCCCAGTACACCTCCCAAGCTCACTCTATTTAGGGAAAGATAGGGGATCCACTTTCTATAGTGGGCAGCCTCAGTCCTGTTTTAAGTGTGGGTCCGACTCCAGGGTCCACCTTAGCTCAGTCTATGATTCTTTCCGATGCAGTCACTGTTTGAAATTTGGACACGTAGCTTCTTCCTGTCCAAACCTTTTTAAATACAGTCTGTGCAAATGGACTGGCCATGCCTATGGGAAGTGTCCCTGGGCATCCCATAACAGGGAAGATTGCCCTTTGCATGTAGGCCTAATCAATCAGACACAGCACCAACAGGCAAGGTGGGTTGCTGACCAAGCTAACAGTAATGTGGAACACACAGAACCTCTCATGTCCCCAGACCCCCCAGATCTTTCAGTGACTGAACCCACTATACACTAAGGTGACCCTGTTTCAGTTATAAGGACCCCAAACACCCCACAGCTGGAAGACAAGGAGGGAGACAGTGCAGAAATGCCCCTCCCGAGACAAAGAGTTGCCCTTTAAGGTGGCTGCACAAAAGAAAGGTGACAAAACAAATAGGGCCAGGGCAAGATCCACCATCTACTTCTTTGCCAATGGGAAACAAGTTTGCTGTCTTAACCTCAGAGGGAACCGATGGGGATTCAGATGGTGATGGCACAGATTCCTCTTCAGTGACATTTATGACTGACACAGAAGGTTGTGGGGGGGGGGGATTCTATTGTTACAAGAACCAGACAGTGGAGAACCTCTAACCCCCCCCGACTCAGACTTTACAACTAATCATAAAACATCACACAAATCTTTCTAGATGCATTCCCCAACAATAACCACCTTAAACATAAATAGCATTAAAAGTCATAGGAAGCAATTAGGGGCTTTATTCTCCTTGCATGGATTGCACAGTGATATTACTTGCCTACAAAACACCTGCCTAAAAAAACAATTTGGAATTATAGCAAACCACTAAGGCCTGGACGTATGGTTCAACCTTTTGGTTCACAGTTACTGACACCTGTGACAGTGTGGCATATTGTTATCCAATTCTCTCATTAAAGTTTCCAGACTAATAGATATACATCAGGGGTAGAGCTCTATTATTGGACGTATCGTATATGTCTGAAAGGTTTCATTTATTTGCTATATATGCCCCACAAACAAAGGCCCAGAGGGTAGCCTTATTTAAGGAAGTCCAGCCTCACCTTCATCCAGGCTCATTCTGTTGGGGGATTTTAATTGTGGTCTGTCCACTGCAGATAGAGGTCTTCAGACCACTAAACCTTTCTGTGATTCAACTGCATTACAGCAAATTCTCCTCACATCAGGGTTAGTTGATGCTTATAAGAAACATCACCCCAAGGGGGGGGTTCACCTACTTTAGTGGGGCCCTCAAAACACAAATTGATAATATTTTTATATCCTCTGTGTTGGAAGTTGTGAACATTTCTACTCACCCCGAAGAATTCTCAGACCACATGACTATTAAGATGCAGATTTCATAGGATAATGCCCCCAGGTGCAGGAAGAATAAATGGAGATGCAATTAAACTGTTAGATGTTCCCAAAATGAAAAAAATGTGGGCACAGAACTGGGTAGCTAGGCTCTCTGTATCTGAATTATATGACTCCATTTTGGAATGGTGGGCAGACACTAAGAAGGTCTGGCAAACACTGTTCCAACAGAGAACCCATCACATATCCAATAAAGACTACATGCAGTATTTAAAGTTAAGACACCACTTGCAACATTTTATTTCACAGGCTGAAACATCTGCACAGGATTATGGTTCCTGCATTAGTAACACTAAAAAGCAGATGGCTGACTTCCAATATAACAGGGCTAAATCCCTAAATCAGGAACTTCAATTTGGGACTCTGGTTCAAAACAATTCACTAGACCCTATAAAGAATGTAAAAAAGAGGGTGGAGAGTAGAATCCTGACAGAACTTGTTTCTCCTTCAGGACAGCTAGTGCATTCCCCCTCAGATCTTCTGAACGTAGTTGAAACACATGTGGCAGAAATGTTTTGTAGGCCTTCACAAGTGTGACTTTTGGGAGGCATTAACCTCTCTTGGTTTACCTCAGGTTTCTGAACGAGATGTTAAATCTCTAACTTTAGAGATATCCCTGGAGGAAATTAAGATTGCTATATCTCAGCTATCATTACACTCAGCCCCAGGGTCAGATGGCCTGAGTAAAGGTTCTATAGAACCTTTAGTGAGGACTTGGCTCCAGTCCTGGTGATTTTGCACAGCCACATTTTAAAGTCCTCAAACTATGCTCCCTCCATGCAGGAGGCCATTTTAGTCCTCCTTGATAAAAAGGGACCCAAGAATATGATAGGCAATTGGCACCCCCTCAGTCTGCTGAATACTGATCTTAAAATATTAAGCAAAATACTATTAGCAAGACTGTCTAGAATTGCCCATTCCCCTATTAGCCCCCCACAGATCTGTGCTATTCCAGGCAGGAGGCAGCAGGATAATTTAGTGATTTTAAGAGAGCTTTTTATTTTTATATAGAGGAGAACAAGACCAACTGCAAGGTATAGTCCTCAGCCTAGACCAGGAAAAGGCCTTTGATAGGCTCACCAGTTTTTATTCTCCGTTCTTACGGCTTTTGGAATCCCTGAGAGGTTTGTATCCTGGGTCAGATAGATGTATAGTGGGGCCGCTATTATTCCCAATGTTAATGGGTGGTTTGGAAGGAAAATTAAGGTGTGTAGAGGAGTTAGGCAAGGATGCCCACTTAGTCCTATACTTTATGTATTTGGCATTGAAATCTTCATTCGGATGCTTATGGTAAATAACGATATTATAGGTATAACTGTCTCTCATGTTATAATCCCAGTAAAAGTTCTGGCTTATGCCGACAATTTAGTTTTAACAGTAAGCTCGAATGTGTCTTCCCTTGCCTTAACGGAGGTATTTACTAAGTATACTGAAATTTCAGGTTCCACATTAAATCTAGGTAAAAGCAAAGGAGTCACCACTGGGTCCACACCCTTGCCTCCCATGGGATTGTTTTCTGCTATACAAACAAATCTCTAACCTCCCCATTTCAATCTTAAGTGTTGACTTTGGGCCGGGAGATATAGCTACCCTAAATTGGGAAAAAAAAAAGACGGTTCAAGCAAATAGACTAGTAAACAGCTGGAAGGGTCAACAAATCTCTAAAAAAACGAGTTGTACTGATTAAAACATTGTTGATCCCATTTTTTTTTAAATACTTAAGTTACATTTTCTCTCCCCCTCAGGGAATGGTTACGAGTTTACACAGTGTGTTTTTCCAAGCCTTTTGGGGATCTCGCTTGAACCCAATCAAAAGAGAGTTTACTTACTGACCAGTAGATAAAGGAGGGGTGAATATGTTGCACCCTGTTGCATTTTATTTTAGTTTATTTCTCGCATACAACTGGGGGCATGCCAAGATGCCAAGAAATATAGCATGGAAGTGCTTGGTAGAAACCTGGTTCAAACAACATGAAGTCTTGCTATATTATGACTGATGCAGTTTGTCCCACCATTAGAACTGCTCCAGAGGTGAAAGAGTTAACTTCCATGCAGTGCATGGAACTTAGAGCGCGAGCTCGGTTAAGAAAGCTCTGTCAGGGTTATTTCAAACCGAAACAGTCATATTCTTTACTCCGCCTCACTGAACAGTCGCTCCAGAGATTCCTCCTGCTGCTCGGTTCATTTTCTCAGTTTAAAGAGTTTTTTCTTGGTTAAATTCAACCGCGATTATCATTATTTTAACCGCAAACCGATCGGTTCAAGCTCTGTCTATGGTATTGTAAGTAATAGATAGGTTTCTGTATGGAACTTGTAATGTTTATCGGTTCGGTTTGAACCGATCAGATTGCATTTAAACTTCATTCTGAAGCGCTTTAAGGCTTGTTAGAGGCGGTTCTCGGTTCTTATCGGTTCTAAAAAACGGATTTCATTACGTTTTTTCCCACTCGTGACACGGTTGGGAACCGATAGGGTGTTCTGCCGGCACTGCCAACAAAAGGGCAAGTTTTTGGTTAGGCTGGCATTATGACTGAGAAACCCAAAAGAAAAACCGTCCCACTGGGTTTCAACACTGTAGTGTTCAGGAAGCCTTGCCAGGCTGACCCACACACCACGTGTTTATTGTCTGGGGTTTGACCACCCCAATGCAGACTGCCAGATTTGCAAGAATTTCCTGCAGCTACCCTAGATCAAGAGATTTGTTAGGCCAGGGAACTAGAGGCTAAAAGTCCGCTGGACCCGATGACAGCCCGGTTCGTGCCAGCGAACCGGAGGGAGTGCCCTCTGACCAGGGCCAGACTTCCTCGGCAAACGTAGCTGACTCTGAGAGCCAGTTCCAGCAAAGAGAACTAGAAAGTCAGCAGGTGTGGAGTCAAAATCCCTTCTCCAACTGCTGCAGAGATAGCCAGGGCAATACAGATTGTCCAGTCACTTTCCCCGGTTCCCTCCGAACCGCCACTATCTGGCAAAAGGTTGGTTTGGTCGGTTCCACCGGTTCAAGAATATGATATAGAGGAGTTTTATGAACCAGAGGAGGGGGAGGATGATTATGATCAGTGTGAATGTGACTTTGAAAGTCTGGATGTGCCCATTGAACCGGACATCTCCCCAGACAGACCTTTAGGTGAATCTCCCCCTAGGCTTGCTGAGTCCCCTTCTCATTTTCTGTTTTATAAAAAAGTTGCTGAAACCCTCCAGCTTCCTTTAGAGGAGGCTTTGGATGAGCAAGAGGAGCCTGACTTTGTAGAGATGATGGATATCCCAGAGTCCAGGAGATTGTCTATCCCTTTACATAAATCTTTAGAAACAAACAATAAAAATTTAAAAGCTCCTAATTCTGTGCCTCCTGTGGATAAAAAGATGGACAGGAGGTACACTTTGTCAGGTCCTGATACAGAATTTCTTTCATAGCAATGCAGTCATGTTAGTAGTTCAGGCTGCGCCTGTGATAAAGCTAATATTCCCTGGCTTCACATCCTCCTGACAAGGACTCCAGGAAGATTGATGCCATGGCCAAAACAATACATGGCAGCATCTTTGGGACTCAGACAAGCAAACTATATGGCTTATGTTGCGAGATACCAAAAATCTAGATGGGATACTGTCATGGCTTTAGCCAAACAGGCCCCTGGCCAGCTTGCCAAGGAGCTGGAGCAGGTGGCTGCTGATGGTATTGAGGCATCTAAGGTGCAATTTCATGCTGCAGTGGATTCCAATGATGTATCCTCTAGAGTCATGACTACATCTGTGGCTTTTCGTAGATTGGCTTGGCTCAGGTGTACTACTTTGTCACAGGATACCCAGTCTAAGGCTATGGATTTTCCTTGGTGGGAAATTCTCTGTTTGGGGAGCAGACAGAGAATTATATGAAGAAAATGGATGAATATAGAACCACTTATAGGAGTGCACAAGCCAAGGAACGGCAAGCCACTCCTCAGAGGCAGCCCCCAAGGGGTAGGGGCAGGCCTTTTTACCAGACCCAGGCCTCCTCTTCAGCCTATGTTCAGAGGGAGAGGCAGACGGGGTACGAGCAGGCCTGCTCCCACCCCTCAGCCTAAAGCCCCTGCCAAACAGGCACCTTGATGGGATGCCCAGGGCCGCTCTCCATTACCTGTAGGGCAGGCTGCTTCTTCGTCCAGGACTGGGAGTCTTTAACATCAGACAAGTGGGTCCTGGAAGTAGTGAGCCAGGGTCTGGTTCTCAGCTTCAAAAAATTTCCAAAGATGAGAATCAGATCCTTTCCACCTGCAAACCCTTTAGAGACTCTTGCCTTGGAAACAGAAGTCTCAACCCTCCTGGCTCTCAGAGCTGTAGAAAGGGTTTCTCCCCTACACCAGGGCAAGGGTCTGTACTCCAGGTACTTCCTTACCCCAAAAAAAGACAGGAGAGTGGCGGCCCATCCTGGACCTAAGATATCTGAACAAGCACCTTTTAAAACCAAAATTCAAAATGGTGACTCTGGGAATGATTTTACCCTCCCTAAGGCCAGGGACTGGCTAGCTTCCCTGGACCTCAAGGATGCCTACTTTCATGTTCTTATCAGAAGCTCCCACCAAAAGTACCTCAGATTCAACTGCCTCAGGCTATTATCAGTTCAGAGCAATGCCCTTCGGCCTTACCTCTGCCCCAAGGGTATTCACAAAATGTCTGGCAGTAGCAGTTGCTCATCTAAGAAGGCAAAAGATTGCCATCTTTCCCTACCTGGATGACTGGCTCATTGTGGGTCAGTCTCCAGAACAGGTCAAATCACACCTGCAAGTTACCCAGCAGCTGCTTTCCTCTCTGGGCTTTCTTCTCAATCTTCCAAAGTCAGTTCTGGAACCTGTCCAAGTACTCACCTTTATAGGTGCAGAACTGGACACAAAGAAGGCCAGAGCCTTCCTTCCCCTAGAAAGGGTAAGGACCTTGGTGGCCCTGGCCTCGTCCTTCTCTCTGCAGGTCTCTCGACCAGCAAGGCATTTCCTGCAGCTCCTAGGACACATGGCTGCTTCCACAGCTGTAGTGCAAGGAGCAAGATTTCAGATGAGGAACATTCAGTTCCATTTGAGAGCCTTCTGGTCTCAAAGAAGAGATTCCTCATCCAAGTTAATCCCAGTGACCTCGAACCCTGATCCAGGCTCCTTCGTGGTGGCAGGATCAGAGCAATCTGAGACAAGGGTGCCCTTCATCCTCTATCCCACCCTTGACCCTTACTACAGATGTCCTCTTGGGATGGGGAGCTCACATGGGCAACCTCTCCACCCAGGGGTTATGGTCCCCTCAGGAATCTCTGCTCCACATCAATCTGTTGGAACTCAGAGCTGTTCTTCTAGCACTTCAGGTTTTTTCTGCATCTGTTCAGAACAAGGTGGTACAGGTCAGAACAGACAACACCACTACAATGTGGTACATCAACAAACAAGGGGGCACTCGGTCTTCGGCCTTGTGCACCGAGGCGATGAAGTTGTGGTCTCTGGCTTATTCTCTGAACACTTCCCCTCATAGCAGTTCACCTCCCAGGCAAGGACAATGTCCTGGCAGATGCTCTCAGCAGGATTTCCCAGGGCCATCACGAATGGTCACTGGATCCCCTAGTACTGGGATAGTGTTTGCCAGATGGGGCACTCCTCAGATAGATCTTTTTGCAGCCCCAGACAATCATCAACTTCCACTTTTTTGTTGCAGGCCCCCAGTGTTGGGCTCAGTCCCCCTGGATGCCTTTCTCCTCGATTGGGAAAGGAAGTTTCTCTATGCCTTCCCCTTCCCTCTCCTGTTCAAGGTGCTAGTCAAAATCAGGTCTCAGCCCTGCAAGATGATCCTGATTGCTCCAGACTGGGCCAGGCAGCCCTGGTACCCACTCCTTCTGTCCTTAGCAGTCCATCTTCCCCTGTGTCTCCCCAGGAACTACAATCTGTTAACCTGTGCTCAGGGGAGAGTCTGGTATCCAAATCTAAAATCCCTCAACCTCAAGGCCTGGCTCTTGAGGAGTTAGAGTTTGCTGATCTACAACTTTCTCAGGGTGTTCTCAAAATCTTGAAAGCTTCTAGGAAGCCTTCCACCAGGGCTACCTATAACTCCAAGTGGAAAAGGTTTTCCATATGGTGTTCTGGGGAAGCCATATTTCCCGGAATCTGCTGATTTACCCACTGTTTTGGACTATATGGTCCATCTTAATTCTTGGGACTGAGACCAGCTACCCTGAAAGTGCATTTGGCAGCTGTCTCTGCTTTCATTTCAGCAGGAAGCCCTCTTCTTTCTGCTCACGCTGTATTTTCCAAGTTTTTAAGGATTGCTTCATACCAATCCTCCATTCAGGGACCCTGCCCCTGCCTGGGATCTTAATGTTTGCATTGCTCAGCTGATGCAACCCCTTGAACCTCTGTCTTCGCAGAGCTTAAGTATTGACTTGGAAAACTGTATTTCTAGTAGCCATCACTTCTCAGGCGCATAAGTGAGTTACAGGCTTTATCAGTGGAGACTGACTTTATTTCCTTTCACAGGGATAAGGTAGTCTCAGGACTAACAGGAAGTTTTGCCTAAGGTGGTCGGATTTCCACCTTAACCAATCTATTTCACTTCCAGTGTTCTTCACTGACCATTCCTCCTCTGGTGAGAGGAGGCTGCACAGCTTAGATGTGAAGAGGGCCCTAAGTTACTACATAGAGTGTACCAAGGGTCACAGGTTTGACTCCCTCCAACTATTTCTCACTTATGGTGAGGTTGGGAAAGGGAGACCTGCCACTAAGAGATCCATTGCCAGGTGGATTGTCTCTTATATCCAATTTTGCTATCAAAAACTGGGTAAGGTTCCCCCTTCAGGCCTGAGGGCTCACTCTACCAGAGGTACAGCTGCATCTCTAGCTGCTGCCAGAGACATCCCTATCTTAGAGGTATGTCAAGCAGCTACTTGGAAAACAGTACACACTTTCACCAAGCATTACTCCCTGGATATCCAGGCCAGGAGGGATGCTCGGTTTGGCACAGCCAGGCTTCAGAGCCTATTCCTAAGTAGGTTCTGTCCTCCTCCATGGAGGTACTGCTGTGTAGTCTGCATCAGTCATAATATATAAGACTTCATGTTGTTTGAAGAAAAAATTACTCACCTTAGTAATGTTGTTTCTTCTAATGGAGTCTTGCTATATTATGACCTCCCCCCAAGCCTGCCCCTCTCAGAACTTCTACTTTGGGTATGGGTTGGGCAGTCCACTGTTGGCACTTATTGATGCCCCCTTTTATGTTTTCCACCCCTTCTTGTTGGGGTGTTTTGTTTTATTTATTTTATCTTATTTTTTCTGGTCCCCTGACTTGAGTCTTGGTGTTGGGACCAGGAAAAGGTGTGAATATTTTAGTAGCCAATTGGCTAGTGTAGGTTACAGCTTCCACACAGAGCCTTAGTGAGTTTTGCTCGTAAAGATCTGACGGTTTCGGTTTGAAATTACCCTGACAGAGCTTTCTTAACCGAGCTCGCGCTCTAAGTTCCATGCACTGCATGGAAGTTAACCCTTTCACCTCCGGAGCAGTTCTAATGGTGGGACAAACTGCATCAGTCATAATATAGCAAGACTCCATTAGAAGAAACAACATTACTAAGGTGAGTAATTTTTTCTTTCAGCCTTGCCTCTCCGCGTGGGGAAATAAGAAGCCGAGATTCCTGTCTAAATTGTTAGTACCTCAGTATGGTCTTGATTGTATTAAACGCTCTTTGAAATGGGGTCTTACCCCCACTCATCATCTGACACTAGATTGTAAAATGTGGTTGTGACAGAATGTCAGTTAGAAGTTGATTTTCCAGGTTGCCCAGTGGTTCTGAAAGAGTCGGTATTATATCAGCTAACTAATCCTAGAATCCCCCCCCCTTACGTGAGGATTGCACTTGGCTTAGCACGTATGGGAAACTGAGTGACAAGGCAAATAACAAGCACATCAGCTTGCAGATCGTTACTGCCCCAGGGAAGGATGTGGTCAATCTTTGGAAACTCAACACCACCTTTTTTGTCATGTATACATATACAACCCTTTTGGAAATCCTTAGCAGATGCACGGCAAGAGCCTTTGTTTTCAAACTTAGATTATCAGACTTTAATTTTTTGGTCCATCAGACAATATCTTTGCAAAATATCATGCTGATACAGTGCTTATAATTTTTGAATTAGATATTTCATATGGCAGGCTCGATGCATGTATGTATTACAACAAAGAGTGGTCTCACACTCTGAATTACTGTTTAATATTAGGAAAGCTATGGCTAAAACTATGCATTTAGATATGGCTCACTTTCCAGCTGAAAAAGCTAGACATCTGTGGCTACATTGCAACACATTGTGTATTTAACCATATTCTATTATGATTTGTTTACCTATTGTAACCATATTTGACGTGTAATAGTCAAAAGCAGTGTAG
Organism: Neoceratodus forsteri; assembly: GCA_016271365.2. Taxonomy (NCBI): domain Eukaryota; kingdom Metazoa; phylum Chordata; order Ceratodontiformes; family Ceratodontidae; genus Neoceratodus; species Neoceratodus forsteri. Next base: position 313,049,852 of record CM057455.1, read on the forward strand.
GTTTTTTTTTTCTCTTTTATTTTTGTATGATTGTATAGTCTGTAATTGTCTAATGAACTCCATTTTTCAATAATAATAATCAGTGCCATGGGATTTTTAAAGTTCACCTGAACAACCACCAGAACAGGACCTCGTTTTAACATCTCATCCGAGAGACGGCACCTCAGTAGTGCAGCACCCTCCTCATGCTGCACTACAGTATCAGTATTAGGATTTACTGAAAGTGCCTTGTGTGGGATAGAACCCACAGCCTTCTGATCTTCCAGCCTCACAGGTGTGTGTGCAACCTGCTGAACCACTGACACCGATAAATGAAGTGTATTGTGACAGGGTGACCACTGTCATAGTGGACACCCTAGAGTAAACTGAAACCCCTTCCCCAAGCAGTTTATATGTTTTGTATACTAACTTGTTGCTTGGTTGGTTATCACAAAACAAAGAGTATTGTTACAAAATGAGAGGGCTATCTTATTATAAGAACAACAAAAACTTGTGTCTGTTTTTTCTCGATGTTAGCAGCACCCTTCTAAGATGTTTTTATTTAATTTTTTTAACCAGGAGAGACACATTAAGCTGAAAGCTTGTTTACAGGTGCAATCTGGGAGCACAAGGAAGTTAAGTGACTTGCTCAGGGTCACACAGTGTGCAAGTGGGAGCTGTGGGATTCAAACCCAGGTCTCCAGGTTTGCTCAGAGCCTTAAACTACTGAGCTATATTGCCTCCTATTTTGCAGCAGACAGCATAATGTAATATGACCCTGCAAGAGAGTTTAAGAGAGCACAGAATATTCTGACCTTGGCTCTGACCTCTAACAATGTTGTAAACAAGTTATGTAATGTGCTCCAGGTGGCTGCCAAATAACTGTTCTCTATGGTGCAACAGTGTCCCCTAGTGGCTAGTTTTATGTTATGTCTGCTGTTAATCAAAAGGCAGGAGAAATTGTTTTTCCAACTTCTAGTGAGCTTATGAAAAGCTCTACCTCCGTGCTGAGAGAGGACAGCTAGGACAGTCAGTTGAATATTAACTAAGGAAGGTGGAGGACCTCCTGGTAGTGTGTGCTTTCACATGGTTTGATTTATGCTAGGCTGAAGAAAAGCCTTAGAAACTGTTGAAGCTAAGCAGTTGCCTGACTTACCATTTTACTTTTTGTACATTTCACTTGATAAAAATAAAATGATACATGCAACTATGCATTTTTTATGCACCTATTTGTGGTCTGCCTGAAACTGTGTTATCCTAAACCCACGCCTGGTGACATGTATGGTATGAATCTGCAGCCTAGAAACTGCAAAATACTTTTCCTGTGTGTGGTTTGGCATGAAAGCAACAGAATGTCAAACTGACTGACTATTTTGGTTACACACTTGACCATTTTGCAGCAGTTTACCGTACTATAAACTGAGTGCATCACACTTTTTCAAATGATAAAAATTTCAGACTGGGATTTCATACTGGGCTATGGATGGGAGGAGGCACTTCTGCCCATATTAACCATCCACCCACATCAGCAGTTCCAAATACATCCCCAATCCAAAAGATATTGGTCCAGCTATTTCTTAAATAAATTCAAGATATTATAGTCCACCAGGTTGCTTGGTAATTGATTCCACAGCCTGCCTGTTCTTTGTGTGAAAAAATTAAATCTTGCCCTTCTGGTTGAGGTGTCTAACTTTATTTGATGTTTGTAAGTCCTAAGCCCCACTGGTTTTTGCTGTAGTTTTATATCTAGATCCTGCATTAAATTTCTGTCCTTCATGATCTTATATAGTAATAGTAAGTCACCCCTCAATCTCCTATTTTCCAGGCTAAACAGGTTAGATTTTTGCAACCTAGCTTTGTAATTAAGGTCTTCCAACCACCCACTATCTTAGTTAATCTACATTGAATCCCCATAATTTTTTTATTTTTTTTTTTTTACTTCCCCCCTTAAACTGAGGGCTCCACAATGGGGACCCATAATCCAACTATACAGGTCTTATACAGGAGTAATACAAATGATTTCGGCCTACTTGAGAAGGACCTTTTAATGTTTCTGATCATGTAATTAGCTTTCCTAATAAAACTTGAACGATGTACTGAGAAGTTTAAATAGCGAACAATAATAATTCCACAGTCCTGTTCAGTTTCTACCTTCTTAATTGTTTCCGTGTTCAATATATATTCCTGCTTATTGGTAAGTTTGCCCATGCGTAAAACAGCACATTCATCCACACTAAAATGCATTTAATTTACCCCTTGCCCACTCTTCCACCTTTTTCAAGTCCAGTGTCAGCTGATCTACCCCTTCTACTACATTATTAATTAATTTATTTATTTATTTAATGAGAATGGCGGAAAGTACCTTGAGTCAAGGACTTATTTACAAAGGTTCCATGTCATAGTATAGAAATACAAAGACACTATAATTACAGTTTCAGTACATTAACACGGGCATACGATTACATATATAGAATAAAGTATGGGGTGGTGTGTTTAACAAGAGTTTACACACACCCGAGGGGTTAGATGCTACATAAACCCAGAGAGTGAAGCTCGAGGGGTTTGTGCAAAGCATCTAAACCCAAGGGTGTGTGTAAACCTCGAGTTTAAACACACTAACCCGTATTTTATTTTATATAATTGCTGGGTCTACCCTTTATGGCCACAGCAATTATATAAAATATCAGCAGTTTCGGTGTGGCACCGAGTATGCTCCACTTTATTTTATGTCTGGTTGGATTTTCATTTTCGGCAGCTTCACATATTTTTTTTTTTAAATGTTCAAAGTCCCCCATCTGTAAAACTAGTTCTCATTTTAATTTTTTTTCAAATTTACTCACTGCCGTGTTTCTTTGGCGGCTCTGTTGTAAGAAGGAAGTGCGAGCCAGGAAGGGAGACGCTGCTGTAGGCGCATGCGCAGAGGGAGGAGACCCGTACGCGTGTTTGCCATTATAAACACTCCCTTATATCGGCAAATTACGCCATGGTCTCTCAATGGCAAAAGGGGAGACCCATTAATTATATAAGGATTAAGTATAAGGCTAACAGTCAATTTAAAAATAGTTTCAGCACAATAACACAGGCAAATGAGTACATAGGGATTCAGTATAAAGGCTATCGATCAAATTCTATTTGGAGATAACCAGGGGATGGGGAGGCCGGCCAGTGACCATTGTCACAGTGGAAGAAAGGGGAGTCAGGGTAGGGGTCAGAGGCAGTCACGGGGGTTGGAGGACTGAAGGTGCTCCATGAGCAGGGATTTGAAGAAGCCAATTCTGTTTTCATTTGCTATTGAGCTAGGCTGCATGTTCATCCATGAAGGGGCCTTGTAGCTAAAGGTTCTTTGAAACTGGGAGGTCCAGCAGCAGGGAAGAAAAAACTACTCACCTTAGTAATTATATTTCTTCTAATGGAGTCTTGCTGTATTCTGACAATTGCAGTGATTCCTAACCTTTGAACTGCCCCAGAGAACTAAGAGTTAACTTTCCATGCAGGGCATGGAACGCTGAGCTCGAGCTCGGTTGAAGTCTGTCTGCAGTGTTTTCAACTTAAACCATCAGATTCTTACGAGCCCAACTAAACTAAAAATTCTATATTGTAAAAATTCTACTAGCCAACTGGCTGAAAAAGTTTTGGGTTCCCAAAGAAGACTCAAGTCAGGAAACCCAAAAGCAAAATCCAATGTACTAAAGATAACAATAATAAATAAGCACCCAAACAAAAAGGGAGGAAGGTGCAAGCACAAAACACCTCTGGGGTGCAACACTGCACCCGCCAACCCACTTCCCAAAAACAGGTTCTGAGAGGGGAGGCAGGGAGGGAGGTCAGAATACAGCAAGACTCCATTAGAAGAAATATAATTACTAAGGTGAGTCATTTTTTTTCTTCAAACAATATGAAGTCTTGCTGTATTCTGACAATTGCAGACTACCAAGCAGTACCTCCAAGGAGGAGGGACAGAACCTACTTTGGGAATAGGCTCTGAAGTGCTGCTGTGCCAAACCGAGCATCACTCCTAGCCTGGATATCCAGAGAGTAATGCTTGGTAAAGGTATGGACTGTTTTCCAGGTGGCTGCTTGACAAATTTCTAAGAAAGGGAAGCAGCTGTACCTCTTGTGGAATGAGCCCTCAAGGCCTGATGGTGGAGTTTTTCCCAGTTTTTCATAGCAGAATTGTATACAAGACACAATCCACCTGGCAATAGATCTTCTGGTGGCAGGTTTGCCCTTTCCCACTTCTCCATAAGTGAGGAACAACTGGAGGGAGTCAAACCTGTGACCCTTGGTACGCTCTATGTAGTAACCAAGGGCTTTTTTGACATCCAAACTGTGTAGCCTCTTCTCTCCTGAGGAAGAATGATCAGTGAAGAAAACAGGGAGAAACATAGACTGGTTTAAATGGAAGTCTGAAACCACTTTGGGCAAGAACCTTCTATTGGTTCTAAGGACCACTTTATCCCTGTGAAAGAAGATAAAATCAGGTTCCACTGACAAGGCTTGCAATTCACTGATACGCCTGGCAGAAGTCATGGCTACCAGGAACACAGTTTTCAAGTCAAGTACTTAAGCTCTGCTGAAGACATAGGCTCAAAGGGGGGTTGCATAAGTTGAGCATTGCAAACGTTCAAATCCCAGGCGGAGCAGGATCTCTAAAAGGGGGACTGGTGTGAAGCAATCCTTTAAAAAATTTACAGAACACAGGATGGGAAGATAGTGAGGAAGGCTTCCCCACAGACAGAAATGCAGAAACAGCTGACAAGTGTACCTTGACAGTAGCTGGTATGAGGCCTTGGCCATCAAGATGGAACATATAATCCAGAACCGTAGGCAATTCAGCAGTGTCTGGAGAAATATGCTTCTCAGAACACCAAATGCTGAACCTTCTCCATTTGGAGTTGTAAGTCTTTCTGGTGGAGGGCTTTCGAGAAGCCTAGAGGATATCCAGAACCCCTTGGGAAAGATGCAGATCTGCAAACTAACTCTTCAAGAGCCATGCTTTGAGGTTGAGAGACTGAAGATTGGGGTACCAAATCCTTCCCCGAGAGGATGTTAACAGGTTGTAATTCCTAGGAAGAGACAAAGGAAGATGGACTGCTAGGGACAGCAACAGGGGTACCAGCGCTGTCTGGCCCAATCTGGAGCAATCAGAATCACCTTGCATGGTTGAGACCTTTTTTTTACCAAGACTTTGAACAGGAGAGGGAAGGGGGGAAGGCATACAGAAACTTCCCTTCCCAATTGAGGATTAGGGCATCCAGAGGGAGAGAGCCCAGAACTGGAGGTCTGCAACAAAGGAGAGGGAGTTGGTGATTGTCTGGGGCTGCAAAGAGATCCATCTCTGGAGTGCCCCACCTTGAAAAAATCACTTTCAACACCTGAGGGTCCATGGACCATTCGTGATGGCCCTGAGAGATCCTGCTCAGTGCATCTGCTAGCACATTGTCCTTGCCTGGAAGGTGAACTGCTACAAGAAAGGTTTGTAGGGAATAAGCCAGGGACCACAACTTCATGGCTTCTGTGCACAAGGCCGTGGACCGAGTGCCCCCCTGCTTGTTGATGTACCACATGGTGGTAGTGTTGTCTGTTCTGACTTGAACCACCTTGTTCTGAACTGACTGTGAGAACACTTTTAGAGCCAGAAAAACTGCCCTGAGCTCTAGAAGATTGATGTGGAGAAGGGATTCTTGAGGAGACCACAGCCCCTGGGCAGTAAGGACCCCAGGTGGGCTCCACAGCCCAGGAGAGAAGCATCCATGGTAAGGACCACTGAACAAGGCTGAGCAACAAAAGGAACATCTTGCCTTAAATTGTCCTGATCCTGCCACCACTGGAGGGCTTGGATCAAGGTCAGAGTCACTGGAATCAGTTTGGTAAGGGAGTCCTTTCTCTGAGGCCAGAAAGCTCTCAGGTGGAACTGAATATCCCTCATCTGGAATCTTGCCCTTTGGAATACTGTTGTTGAAGCTGCCATGTGGTCCAAGAGCTGGAGGAAATGCCTTGCTGGTCGAGATACCCGAAGGCTGAAGGAAGAAGCTAGTTCCATAAGAACCCTTGCCCTTCCTAGAGGAAGAAAGGCTCTTGCTCTGAGTGTGTCTAGTTCTGCCCCTATAAAGGTAAGAAGCTGGACTGGTTCGAGAACTGACTTGGGAAGGTTGAGAAGAAATCCTAGAGAAGTAAGCACTTGCTGGGTCACTTGCAGGTGAGACTTGACTTGATCTGCAGAGTGACCCACTATTAGCCAATTGTCCAGATAAGGAAATATGGAAATCTTTTGCCTTCTTAGAAAGGCAACTACTACTGCCAGGCACTTTGTGAAAATCATTGGGGCTGAGGTTAGGCCAAAGGGCATTGCTCTGAACGGATAGTGGCCTGAGGGCAACTCAAACCTGAGGTACTTTCTGTGGGAGCACCTGATGGGAATGTGAAAATAGGCATCTTTGAGGTCCAGGGAGGCTAGCCAGTCCCCTGGCCTTAGAGAGGGAAGGATTATTCCCAGAGTTATCATCTTGAACTTTGGTTTTAAAAGATGTTTGTTTAGATATCTTAGGTCTAGGATGGGTCGCCACTCCCCTGTCTTTTTGGGGGTCAGGAAGTACCTGGAGTACAGTCCTTTGCCCCCAAGTAGGGTAGGTACTCTGTCTATTGCCCTTAAAGCTAGGAGAGAAGAAACCTCTGCCTCTAGGGCAAGGGTTTCCAAGAGATTTGCAGGTGGAAAAGATCTGGCTCTCATCTTTGGAAATTTTTTGAAGCTGAGAACCAGTCCCTGGCTTACTACTTCCAGGACCCACTTGTCTGTTGTAATAGACTTCCAGTCCTGGACAAAGTAAGCCAGCCTCCTACTGGAATAGGAGAGTGGGCCGGGCAGACCCATAGGGTGTCTGCTGCAGGGGCTTTAGGCTGAGAAGTGGATGCAAGCCCGCTCATCCCCCTTCTGCCTCTCCCTCTGAAGAACCCCCTCTGAGACAACAAAGAAGAGGCCTGAGCTTGGTAGAAAGGCCTTTGAAAATGCCTGCCCCAGCCCCTAGACTGCTGCCTTTGAGGAGTTGCCTGCCTTTCCTTGGCCTGAGCACTCCTGTAAGTGGTCCTGTACTCATCCATTTTCTTCATGTAATTCTCTGTCTGCTCCCCAAACAGAGAATTACCCACTACAGGAAAATCCATAGCCTTAATCTGGGTGTCCTGTGAGAGGCTAATAAATCTGAGCCAAACCATCCTCTGAAGAGCCACAGATGTAGCCATGACTCTTGATGAAAGATCATTAGAGTCCACAGCAGCATGAAACTGAACCTTAGATGCCTCAATCCCATCTGCAGCCACTGCCTCCAGCTCCTTGGCTAGCTGGTGGGAGGCCTGTTTAGCCAGTGCCAGTACAGTGTCCCACCTGGACTTCTGGTACCTGGCTGTATAGGCCATGTAATTCGCTTGCCTAAGTCCCAAAGAAGATGCCATGTACTACTTCTTTGCCATGGCATCAATCTTCCTGGAGTCCTTGTCAGGGGGTGTGAAGCCAAGGGAATATCTGCCTTGTCACAGGCAGCAGCAGCCTGCACTAACCTAACATGGCTGCATTGTTGATATAGGAACTCTGTGTCTGAGCCTGAAAGCGTATACCTCTTGTCCATTCTTGTATCCACAGGAGGTATAGTGTTAGGAGACTAAGATTTTTAGTGTCTGTTTCCCAAAAGATTTATGGAGGGGAATAGACAGTCTCCTGGACTCTGATATCCATCATCTCTACATAATCAGGCTCCTCTTGATCTTTCACAGCCTCCTCCATAGGAAGCTGGAGGGTTTCAGCCACCTTTCTGTAAAACATAAAGTGAGAAGGGGACTCAGAAAGCCTAGGAGAGGAAACACCCGAAGGCCTGTCTGGGGAGATGTCCGGTTCCACAGGCACATCCAGACCTTCACTTACATCATAATCCTCAAATTCCCCTTCCTCTTCAAATTCGTTCATAAAATCTTCAAGGGTATACTCTTGAACCGGAGGAACCAACCGAACCCCTGCCAGAAGGGGCCGGATCAGTTGGAACCGGACGGAGCGATTCCACAATTTGAATGGCCCTGGCTATCTCTTCGGCGGTCGGAACATGAACCTCTGGATCCGAACCGGTCGATTTATCTTTGCGCTTTCTTTTTGTTGGAACCGATCCCTCGGAATCGGCTCTCCTTTTGCATGAAGAAGTAATCGTCTTGGTCAAAGGGCACTCCTTCTGGTTCGGTCGAAACCGAACTGGGCTGGCCATCCGGGTCAGAAGACTTCTTGGCCTCCTTTTCCCTCAGTCTACCTAATCTCTTCTCAAGGGTAGATTTGGGAAAATGTTTTCATATTTGGCAGTCTGAATTGAGGTGGTCAAACCCCAGACAATAAACACAGGTGGTGTGGGGATCGGCCTTAGCAAAGACCTCCCCACACTCACTGCAGTGTTGAAACCCAGTGGGCCTGATTTTTTTCTTGGGTTTCTCAGACATGGCCAACCTAACCAAACTTAACCTTTTTTCGGCAACCGCCAGGCAAGACTCCCTTATCGGTTGCTAACCATGTCACAGGTATTGGAAAAAAATGGTTGAAAACGTGTTTTTTTTTTTAGAACCGATAAGGACTGGTAACCAAACACTAAGTATAACAAAATTCACAATCAAATGGCCAGTTCAGCCGAACCGACTGCACTTTTACAAGTTCCACACAGAAAAACAGAATAATTCCTATCTAGTACTCACGGCACCACAGACAGAGAATGAACTGACTATGCAGATACTTTTTTTCGGTTTAAAACCGACGAAAACTGAAAACTTTAACCGACTTTCAAACCGAGCTAAAGGAGAAATCTCCGGAGCGACCGTTCAGTGGGGCGGAGTAAAGAATCTGACAATTTAAGTTCAAAACACTCCAGACAGAGATTTCAACCGAGCTTGAGCTCAGCGTTCCATGCGCTGCATGGAAAGTTAACTCTTAGTTCTCCGGGGCAGTTCAAAGTTAGGAATCACTGCAATTGTCAGAATACAGCAAGGCTTCCTGTTGTTTGAACTATTAAAAGTGGCTTGCCAGAGCTACGGGTGGTTTTTACCGCCAGAGCAGGGTGTATGATTGAGGTGAGCCCAGAGGGGGAAGAGACTGAAGGTGATCTTTTTGGCCATTAGGCAGGTGTGGAACCTGATCCTGTTGTCCAGGTTTAGCCAGTTAGTGGACCTATAGAGGGAGCAGGTATGAGTGAGACAGTCACAGCCAAGGATGAGGCGGCAGGCTTAGTTTAGTGAGAAACTAAGTCTGTAGCAGGCTGAGGTGGTTAAGGCACTGTATAAGAGTATTCCATAGTCCAGGAGGGAGATTACTGAGGATGAGTCGGTGAGCCAGAAGGCGTCAGGAGTGAGGAAGTGTTTGTACTGATACAGTATGCTGATTCTGGTGTTAAGGGCAGTGGACAGGAAATGGATGTGTTGATGGAAGTTAAGGGCTGGGTCAAGGGTGATGCCCAGATATTTAAAGGAGTCCATTGTTCGAGAGGAGACTGGTTGGCATTAAGAATTTGGGGACATAGGTTCTTATGAGTGTTCTGTGGGGGCAAGAAAAACATGACCTTAGTCTTCTTGTAGTTTAGTGTAAGACGTTGGGTGGAGAACCACTCTTCAGCTTCACTGAAGGAGGTTTAGAGGGATTGGTAGAATTGAATGGGGTCGGGTTTCGATGAGTATAGGACAGTGTCGTCTGCGTATAGGAGTAAGTTGTCAGAGCAGGTCGAAGAGAGGGAGTTGAGGTAAAGACTGAAGAGCAGGGGGCCAAGGATGGAGCCCTGAGGGACGTCAGATTGGACTGGGAGGCTGGTGGACAGGGTGGTACCAATTTTGATCTGGTGAGTCCAGTCCAAAAGCAGATAAAAATCCAGCACCCGCAATAGCAACCATACAAAAATGCAGAAGTAATACACATTTATTAAAGACCAACACTAAGGCACATAAAAACTGACGTTTCACTTGGCCGACTGCCAAGCTTCCTCAGAGTAAAAGACATATAGTAAACACATATGTTTAAATATCTTTTCAACCCCAACATGTGGTTTCTCATGCACCAATGACCATAAGGTACATTTCAATATGTAATTAGACCACTATGATCCTTAAAGCTATACATACTTAAAAATACATACTATATCCATTATATATTGTTTATTAATCTAAAATCTTTCCACTAAATAAATATGGATCTTTATCTTAGCCTAACTCATTTATATTTTATAAGGAAGGCTGCTAGCTCTGTTATCAATGAGGCCATTATTTTCACAAGCTCCTAGATTATAAATCCAGTAGCTCTCCCTCTGGCCTATTTTTTTACTTAGATCACCTCCTCTAGGCCCCAATCTTACCTGTTCCAATCCTAGAAAACTGAAAGTATGATTCCTTCGGCCACACTTCTTTATATGTTTGACTATTGCATAGGAGTCATCATTTTTGTCAATGGCTCTAATATGCTCTCCTATTCTAACTTTAAATTTCCGTACAGTACGTCCCACATAATACGCCCCACATTAACAGGTTAACAAATATATAATATTGGTACTATTACATGTAATGAAGTCTCGTAATTCTATAATTTTTCCAGATACTGGATGTACAAAGTTCTTACAATTGTTGACATATTTACAATAAATGCAATTTCCACATTTAAATGTTCCTACTGGTGGTGAAGCAAGCGTCATCTGTTTGCTTCTAGATTCCAAATTTCCTATATTTGATACCACATAATCTTTTATGCATTTACTTTTTCTATACACTACACTAGGCCCTTTCTCAGTAACCTTATTTAATTTGGGCTCAAGCTTTAAAATAGACCAATTTGATCGTATAATATGTTCAATATCATTAGCTTGATTAGAAAAGCTTGTGACAAAAGGACAATCAATTTTAACTTTTTGGACTTTATTGTAATGTATCACCTGATGTCTATCTAATTTATCTACCTTTTTCAATGCTGTTGCTATACTATTATAGCTATACCCCCTTTCCTTAAAATGTTTGACCTGTTCAGCTCGCTTGATCTTATATTCAGATTCTTCAGAACAATTCCTCAACGTTCTAATTAGTTGACCCTTGGGTATATTAAACTTAACATGATGTGGATGACAACTATCATATCTCAGTAGAGTATTACGATCTGTAGGTTTTTGAAATAGAGTAGTGTGTACTCCATCTTTTCCATCTTTATACAATTTTAAGTCCAAAAAGTTAATTTCCATCTGGTTTATTTCATATTTATATGTTAAACAACTACTCGTAGATTCCATCCATTTAATAAATTCCCCAAATTCCTTTTCAGTTCCTTCCATATTATGATTATGTCGTCAATAAACGACGCCATAAATCAATTTTGTACCTAAATGGGTTAGTATCACTTCCTTATAGGTGTTCCAATTCCCATTTGCCAACAAACAAATTCGCATAGCTAGGGGCCATAGTTGTGCCCATAGCAGTTCCTCTAATCTGATGGTACAAAGTTCCTTCAAATAAAAATATATTCATGGTTAGTACAATTTCTGCTAACTGTAACAGAAACTCTGTAGGCACTTTAACCTGATCTTCCTCACTTCTGGTATTCAGGAAATGTTCTAATGCTTTTAAGCCTTCCTTGTGTGGTATGACAGTGTATAAGGAATTAACATCCACAACAGAAAAATACCAATGTTTATCAATGTACAAATCTTCCGCTATTTGTATTATTTGTGTTGAATCTTTAAGGTATGATCTTAAACTCTGAACTAGCGGTTGCAGAAAACTGTCTACATACATCGAGATTGGCTCAGTTAACCAACCGTTCCCTGACACAATCGGTCTACCTGGTGGATTTTTTGGATCTTTGTGTATTTTCGGAAGTGTGTAAATAACTGGAATAACAGGGTGGGCAACCACTAAAGTTTTATATTCTACTTCAGTAATATAACCCTTAACGAATCCTTTACTGAGACAAGCATCTATTTTGTTTTTAAACTTTTCAATAATATTATGTGTTGTTTTACTATAAAATGTCTCATCCTCTATTAATCTCTTGACTTCTCTGATATAATCAGCAGTATTCTGAATTATGATGGCCCCGCCCTTATCTGCAGGTTTGATAGTAATCAATTTGTTAGATTTCAATTTGTTTAAAGCTTCCATTTCCTGTTTTGTACAATTATATTCGAATTTCCCTTTCTGTTCTTTCAGGGATTTTAAATCTAGTTCACATTTTTTGATAAAAAATGATACGGTTGAATTCAATGGTGGACAATATTCAGATCTGGGTTGTAATCTGGAAGTGTTAAAAGTCTCATCACACTCATTTTGTTCATAAAAGCATTTAAATGTTAAATTTCTTCCAAACTTGTACAAATCTACATAGGTGTTGAAAAAATCAATGCCTTTCTCAGGGCAAAATGATAAGCCCTTATTCAATATACTCAACTCAGATCGAGATAACATATAAATCAGACAAATTAATCACTGAAACCAAACCATCATTATCACTACTAATGACATTCAGGTGATTTATATCTGAGTGTATATATGAAATGAGTATGTCTTCATTAACACTTTCCTCCACAGTTCTATGTCCATCTGTGATAACCATTTCATTTAAAGGATCAACAACCCCATATCCTATATTTAGCATGTCGCTTAAACAATGGTTAATTAGAATTTGGTTCTGTTTCTTCTTCCACGCTGCCCCGTCCTCTTGGCTGAAAATGTACTGTTTGATTTCGTCCCTTTAACCTTCTTTGACTTCGCCTCATTTCTTGTGATTGGGGGGGAGAATGTCCAGAAGGGGAGTCCCCCAACAGCCCCTCTGAGTGTGTATCTGATTCATCAGTGTCAGATGGGCCTGTGGTGTAATCCAAAACAGTTTTATTGTCCGACCCAGTTCTTTTTAAAATAGATTTTAACTCAGGTCCTTTTTTGTTACTCTAGTCATACACTCTGTTGTTAATGTAATCATTTTCATCCCTTATAAATTTTCTTTGTTTCTGCTTTTTAATTGTTACGTCATAACGTGTGACTTTATTGAGTAAAATTTGATTCAATCTTTCCCACTCTGAGGAATCCACTGACTCCTTAAGTTGATTTTCAATTTCAGAGATCTCCTTAGACAAATTCTTTCTGACTGGAGTGGCAAATTGTAAAATCAATTTAATATTCTTAATCGCTACATCGTGCATATTTTTATGCCATTCAGCCATAAATTCTAAATTATCTGTCCCATATGCTGGTTTCTGTGTGATCCTTAAACCTCTCGGTATATGATTTACTTGTAAATAGGCCTCTAATGTGGTTTTGTGCCAAAACATGCGTCGGCCCTTTAATATCAGTTTTTCTAGTTTACGGAACAACGCTTTCGGATTGGACTCACCTGCTATGATGATAGGGCTTTCTCCAGAGACGAAAAATGTGCTGTCCCCCTCCTGTGCATGAAAAACCAATTCGGCGAAATTCATCTCTGTGCCACCACTCATTGTGCCTTCAGAGGTCTGTTGCACCCACCGGTTCATTTCCTGGTTATGTAACGCCACGACGTCTGGTGTAACACCTCAATATGTCCCACTCGTGCGTCTACTTTATTGTCAGATGGTGCCGCTCTCCGAACATATTAGTTCCGTCTTCCAAACGAACTATTAATAGTTTCAAACTCTTTTGCAGAACCAAGCGCCTTCAATGATATAGACAGTGGTCGTGTGGTCTGTAAAACTATTTTACAGTTGCTTCTTCAATACAATATGTAGATGTATTGATATAAATACATCAAAGGTTGCCCACCTGTGCTCCAAAAAACGTTAAAGACACTACAGAAGCGCCTCACAAAGTGAGGACAAAGGAGCACCAGGAAATGCAGCGGTGCTCTGGAAACCAAATTGAGCAAAAGCAGATAAAAATCCAGTACCCTCAATAGCAACCATACAAAAATGTAGAAGTAATACACATTTATTAAAGACCAACACTAAGGCACATAAAAACTGACGTTTCACTTGGCCGACTGCCAAGCTTCCTCAGAGTAAAAGACATATGGTAAACACATATGTTTAAATATCTTTTCAACCCCAACATGTGGTTTCTCATGCACCAATGACCATAAGGTACATTTCAATATGTAATTAGACCACTATGATCCTTGAAGCTATACATACTTAAAAATACATACTATATCCATTATATATTGTTGAGTCCAGTCCAACAGTTGGTCAGTGAACCAGCTTAGGTCATCCTGGGAAAAACCTATGGTGGAGAGAGTGGTCAGTAGGAGGCAGTGGTTGACTGTGTCAGAAGCCTTAGAGAGATGTACAAAGACAGCACCAGTGATGTAGCCTCTGTCCAAGGCACAGCGGACATGTGAGTTGAACTCCAGGAGGGCTGTATTGGTACTATGGCCCTTTCAGAAGCCATGTTGCTGCTTACAGAGTAGGTCGTATTTAGTTAAGTGGTCAGTGAGTTGATCAGAGATGATGCGCTCCAGTGCTTTAGATAGAGGGGGAAGGATAGAGATGGGGCAGTAGTTGTTAGTTGAAGTATGATCCCCACTCTTGAATATGTGGGTAATGGAAGCAAATTTCCAGCGGATGGGGAATTTCCCTTGGCAGAGAGCAGTTAAGAATGTGGGTGAGGGGGTTGAGGACATCCTGTAGCGTGAGGCGGAGAAGTCTAAGGAGTCACTACTGTAGTGGGAGTGGCTTAGGACTTTTATAAGGTAGGGTTGGGTATCCTCAGGGTGATGAGTCGTAGGTGAAAGGGAGGAGGCGAGGGGGACCAGGCAGGTGGGGATCGAAGAGGTTTGGGGGGAGGACGTGGCTGAGGTCGGTGAAAGTGGAGTTAAAGACTGTGGCAATGCGAGTGGGATCAGAGGTCAGGTTGCCGTCTGCAACAGTCTGAGCGGGGGTAGATTTGGGTCCTTGCCACAGATTTCCTTTATGTTATTCCAAAATGCATGTCCGGAGCCCCAGGCAAATGTTAGGGATGCTTTATAGTACTCAGCTTTGGCTTTGCGTTAGGCCCACGTGCACTTATTCTGGGCCTCTCAGTACCTCTGCTTTTCTGCTGGCTGGCTGGCCGGTCTCATTGGAGAGATGCCATAGGGAGTTGTGTGTCACATAAGATCCAGGAGCTGGTCAGAGATCCAAGAGGCACGGTTATCTTTGGTCATCCTTTTAGTAAAGGGGCGAATTTGTCAAAGGCTGCATTAAAGGTGAGGATGAAAAGGTCAAGAGCATGATCAGGGTCAAGGGTGTTAGGATGGACCAGTCCTAGATTCTGAGGTGGGATTTTAGTAGGACGAGTTTACCAGGACCGAGCTTCCGATGGAGAGAATTATTTTAGCGGGGTCTTTTATACTTTGCAGAACCAGAAGCAGAGACCAGGATAATGGTCGCTAAGTGCATTAGAAAGCAGTGTGGTGCTTGTGATTCTGTGGGGGTGGTTAGTGAAGACCAGGTCCAGTAAGGAGGAGGACCCAGTGCGGTTATTCAGCTGGGGGGGGACTACTTGGGTTAGGTCTAGGGCGGTTGCAATGTCAATGTAAGGGGCAGCGGTCTTGGCCAGCCAACTGATGTTTAAATTGCCAAGGACAATTTTTTCATTTTGTGGAGGGAGTGTGGAGAGATAGGACAGGTTAGAGTGAAAGGCCTGTTTCTGGTCCCTGGGAGGGATGTATACTGCGGTGATAAGAAGGGGGGTAGGAGAACGTCCCAATGTTAGTTTTAGTGTAAGGGCATGAGCCCCAGGTTCCAGTTGGAGGGGGCAGCTGACCATGGAGCGAGTCCTTAAGGTAGAAGATGCAGCCAACCCCACGCCTACCCAGTCAGCCCGATGGAGGTTATATCCAGAGAGGGTCACAGTCGAGTCTGGGATCAAGAGGGAGCACCAGGCTTCTCCCAAGGCAAAGACATCAGGATGACGTTGGTGTACCCATCCCTGGAAAGAATCCCACTTTCTTAGCAGAGTGTAGACATTGAGGGAGGCAATGCGAAGCCCACTGTTAGACGTGTGGCTGGACTGGGTGGCAGCTAGAGGGCCAGGATTAGAGTGGATATTGCCAGCCAGAAGAAGGAGGAGGGGCCTCCCAATTTCACATCAACCACAAACTTGACAATCCAGCTGTTTATATTCATGTGTAAATCACTGATATATAAGGAAAACAGTGAATAACTCAAACGTATACACTTTTTTTTTTTAACAAGAAATAAAGGAAAAAATGTCTTCATACTTACCTCAATTTTCTTTTCCATTAGCTCCAACACTCTTAACGGGTATCATAACTGAGTACTGTGCACCCCTGCCAGGAGAAATGGCAGAGCCCAAGCTTTAGAATGTTGGGCACATGAAGATTCCAAGCAGCAGCAACTCCCCAGTTACTACTGACCTTGCAGTGCCATAGTAGCTACATATTTGCATATATTATCACCGGTTACCTGTATGCAACGTTCCCTAACACTGTAAATAAACTGTCTTGCCTTTACAGAAGAAATGCTCTCCTCTGTACACAAGAGGCTTGGACGATTTGGTCCTCTTTGCAGGAAAACGACCAGGCAACAAGAAAGGCACCACATCAGTCGCTCATCTGGGAAACTGAAGCTGACCAACACAATGATGCATAGATTTCAGGCAGAAACTGAATGTTGTGAGACTACCTGCAACAAAGAAAACACCTTAAGAGTTGTCCCTAAACCTGCTAACCTGCAGTCACAGACTAATTGGATAGGATTCTCCCATGGAAGCCTGGCTCCTGGGTGGGCCCCATTGACAATGCTGATGCTAACAGAAAATGAAATTACGGTTAAGTATGAAGAAAGAAAAAAATTACTCACCATAGTAATATTGTTTCTTCCAAGGTGTCCTTTAGCATCAGTAACAGCAGTAAACTGGCGGGGTTGAACTTCCTCTGAGATGGAGATTATGGTAATGAGTAAAATGAATTAGCCAATCTGAAGAAAGTAAGAGGGTGTTCTAAGTGGAGCTTGCCCAGGGGGCGCTAGAATTTTTTCAAAGCTATGATGGGAACATGCCCATAAAAGCCTACCCTAACAGGCTTTAAAAAACACAAAAAAATATGAAAACAGTAACCAGATTACAATAAAGATAAACTTTGCTTTAAATGCACTAAAAAAAAAAAAAGAACAAATTTGGCAAAACCACAGAAAGCAGAGTCCTCTTCAACTAGGTTACAAGGGGAGGATCAGTGGGAGGTTACTGATGCTAATGAGCACCTTAGAAGAAACAATATTACTATGGTGAGTAATTTTTTTCTTCTCATCCCAGGGGTCCTTTAGCATCAGTAACAATAGCAGATCACAAAGCGGTGCAGTTGGGAGGCAGGTACAGAACCTACTTAGGGAAAAGGCTCTGCAGGACCACCCTGCCAAATTTGGCATCAGATCTGGACTGCTGATCTAGACAGTAGTGCTTTGTGAATGCATGTACAGTTTTCCAGGTGGCTGCTTTGCAGACATCAAGAAGGGGAGCAACTATTGAGGCTGCCACTGTGGCAGCGGTGCCCCTAGTGTAATGAGCCCTGAGGCCTTGAGGGGGATGTTTACCAGCCTTGTCATAAAACTGGATACAGGAAACTATCAGTACAACCATACCCCATTTGTAATTGCCTTTATATTTCCTTGTAACCTTCTGGGTTGCACTTGAAAATAGGCATCTGCTTTTGTCTAGTCTGCTTACCTGGTTAACAAAAGCTAAGTAAATAAATCCAATGAGAGAGAGTTCTCTTGGTGGCTGTTTTCCTTCTGGCTACCTCACCATAGGTGAGAAAAAGATGGGTAGACAGAGCTCTTTTAACATCCAAACTGTGAAGCTTTCGTTCCCCTGGGGTGAATTTGTCAGTGAAAAAGGCAGGAAGGGTAATGGCCGGATTAAGGCAAAATTCAGAAACCACCTTAGGTAGAAATGTTTTTTTTTTCTCAGCTCTACCTTATCCTTATGAGAGATAATGTAGTTTGGTTCAGTACAAAGGACCTGAAGTTCTCAAATCCTTCTTGCAGAAGTGATGGCAATTAGAAAAATTGTTTTCCAGGTGACATTTCAAGTGGGCTGTTGCCATGGGCATGAAAGAAGGCTCCATGAGCTTGGCATTACACAGGTTCAGGTCCCATGGGGGAACAGGTTCCCAAATTGGGGGTTCATACTGCAGAGCTAAGATAGCAGAAAGTATAATGTCCAGATCTATTGTCTCCACTACTCAGTGGGTGCAACTAAAGAGGTTGCTCTCATATAAGTAAGCATCTAGCTTAGCTCTGAAACCAACAAAGGTGGATTCGTTCTCAATTTCTGACAGCAGTTGATCCACCTTCTTGTAGTCCTTGGTAAAAATGCACATTTACTCATATTTGTCTTAGGTTAATAATCTGTTTGCTTGTAGTGTGCCCTCAAATTAAGTACCTAAGCTTTGTATACAATCCCCAATTCTAAGGCATAGCACGTCACCCCTGTTTCTCCTGAGGCTAAGAGGCCACAGTCCCAAAACTCCAACTCTTGTTGTATATGGTTTGTTTCTTAAGGTAGAAAAGTGTTTAGTGTATTGGCGCTGGGCTTTCTCAAGTAAATCGGTCTCTTTTTTTAAACCTGGACTCTAAAAATGGGAACAGAAGTCTAAATGTGGCCCAATGTATGATTTACTGTTCACAGTGGTAACATTACTTGTTTCGTTTTATTTGTAAATGATCTCCTGATAGTTTATCAAAATGATTTACCTTCTTGGCTATGTGTCTACATTGATTACCTCTTTTAAGGTTGTTGGTCACAGTCACCCCTAAATCCCTGAAATCATCCACTTTCAGTGGATTCTTACCATGAATTTTATAATTTTATTTAGGACTGTTCCTGCCATAGTGCATTACGACACATTTGGCTAGACTAAACTGCATCTTGTTGTTGTCTACCCAGTCTCCAATATAGTTCAAATATTTGATCATACTGGTACAGCCCTCCTCTGTTAACCCTCCCACATAGTTTTAAGTCATCTGCAAATTTAATCAGTTTATTCACTCCTAATATTTGAAAACTGTAGACAAATAAATAAAAGTGGTCCCTGAACTGATCCCTGAGGGACTCCACTGGACACACTTCCATCAGTTGATTGTGACCGGTTTATTCAAACCCTTTGATTTCAGTGGTTAAGCCAGACTGATGTCCACATAACAAATTTGGTGTTTATTCCTAACCTTAATAACTTGTCTATGATACCTTTATATGGTAGAGCATTGAAAGCCTTTTTAAAATTAAAAAAAAAAAACTCCACTGCCTCATTATGGTCTAGGTTCTTAGTTACCATATCATAGAAATGTATTAAATTTGTATTAGAACTCCTATTTTTTGTGAAGCAATGCTGTGCCTTAACTATCAAACACTGCTGTGTTAGGTGCATCGGAATCTCTTCTTTAATTATCCCTTCTACTATCTTCCCAACACCTGATGTAAGACTCACTGGTTTATAATTTGACAATGAGGTTTTGCTTCCTTTTTTTGTATATTGGAACTATAGTAGCCCTCCTCCAATCTAGCGGCACATGTCCTTCGTTAATGGACTTGTTACCAATGATGGCAACAGGCACAGCCAGATCCTTGGACAATTCCTTAACCATAAGAGGATGCAATCCATTAGAACCTGGTGTTTTATTACAATCCAGTGCTGAAAGTTTACCCTGAATATAATCAGGCTTACAAATATGAATGTTTCCCTGGAGAATCTAGATGTAACCCACCGTTATACAGAACAAAAACAGTTGTTGAAAATTCTAGCCATATCCTCTGGCTTATTATGTTGTACCCCATCATGGATAAGCAGACCAATAACTCTGGCAGATCCTCTTTGACCATTTATGTAAGAATAAAACCCCTTCATATTATCCTTAGAATGGGTAAATTGGAACTATGTTTCCTTATGCACTTTGTTTACAGAAGTCTTTAGCTGTTTCACTGCCATCCCATATTTTCTGACATTAGATTGTGCTCATGTCTCTTTCAGTAACTGAAAATTATATGTTTTTGTATACTAATCTCTGTATTTTATTATTAAATCATAGGACTTGTTTTCCTCTTTTGTTGTCTATCTTTCTGTCTGTGACAAATTTGTTCTCCAACACTCTAATGGTGCCAATCATTAGGGAGCAAGCTGAATCTGTGTCCAACCCTGACAGTTTTTTGGGGGTGATCACACCTGTGTAGTTTTTTCTAATTGCTACAAAATCGGCTTTACTATAGTTTTTAAAGATGGTCATGCCCCAAGTAAATTTTTTCCTGTCATCAATCGTGAAGCAGATGGTGTTATGCTCACTGACAGGGAACCATTTATTTTTATATTACAAATTTCCATCGGTATGTTAGTTAATGTAACATCCAGTATACTGACATCTCGTGTTGGCTGTCACCACCTGATATAACTCTCAGGATTAGATCAAGTCCATAATATTTTGGTCATGGGAACAACTGGCTTTTAACTTAAAATGGCTTTTTACATTTGGTAAATTTAAATCCCTCACCAGAATGATATCGCTGTTTTCAGTCATTCTTGAGATCTGATCTAATAAGGCATCAGTGGATTGAGTACTGTTATTTGGAGGTCTGTAGAATGTTCCAAGAATAAACTGTTCACCTGTAAATACTGGTATATTCAATCAAATGGATTCGACTTCGACCACAGGTGTATTTTCTGGTACTAGTTGGTAGCATTCTATGTTATCCTTAGCATAAATAGCCACACCTCCTCCCTTATGTCCAGACCTTCCTCTGCTAAATAACTGATAGCCCTGTATTGCTTTACTCCAGGCCCTGCCGTTATCCCATGTCTCTGTTATACACACAAAGAATTAATTATTGATACCAGTTATGACTGCAAGTTATGCCAACTTGTCCCCATTCAGACTACGTGAATTAAGTAATAGGATTTTAGCTGCGTTACTATCTGGTTGTAAACAAGTTGCAGTACTGTACTTATGCAACTCTGAACCCCTTGAAGGTGGAGAAGGCCTTTGAAAAACTTTTTGAAAACAGGAAGTGAAATGATTGACCTGTCTTTCTCTGTGGCAAGATATGCTGAAATTGCAGCCAAGTGTACCTTCAAAGATAAGGCCTTCAGACCCGAGGCCTGTAGATGCACAAAGTAATCAAAAAGACTAGGAATTGAAGCCCTAAGGAGGGTTATTTGTTTCACTTACACCAAACAGAAACCTCTTTCACTGAGCTATGTAAGTTTTCTTAGTACTTGGTTCTTTCGCCATATGCAGGATCTTCAGAACTTGTTCTGAATGCTGTGTGTCTGGACACTAACTCCTCAAAAAACAGGTTTTGAGGTGAAGAGGTTTCAGATTTGGGTAAGATACCCCTGTATGAGGTAAGAGTCAGGGGAGTGCAACTTAGAATAAGTCAAATAGGCTTCTTATGAGAAAGGGTTAGCAGAAGAGGGTACCACGTTGCCTTGGCCAATCTGGGACTACCAGAATCACAGTGGCTGAGTGGTCTCTTAGTTTCAGGAACACTCTATGAATCAGAGGGAAGGGAGGGGAAAGCATAGAAGAACTTCCCTGTCCAATCTAGAACTAAAGCATCTGCCTGAAGTGTGCCCAGTGCTGGGGGCCAACAGCAATACAGAGGAAGTTGGTAGTCGAGGTGGAATGCAAACAGATCCATTTCTGGAAAAGCCCCACCTCCTGAACACTATGGTGAGGACTTGCTTGTTCAGGGTTCATTCTTTGTGCCCTTGACTGATGTGGCTCAAGGCATCTGCCAGTTGCCTGGGGATGAATGGCTGAGAGGCTCACATTCAGAGAGTAGAACAGAGACCACATTTTCAAGGCATCTGTGCAAAGCACAGCTGACCTTGTGCCATCCTGCTTGTTTATGTAGAACATTGCAGTGTTGTCTGTTCTGATCTGCATAATGCGTCCTTTGACCCATGAGGCAAAGGCCTTTGGTGCCAGATACACAGCCCTGAGCTCCAGTAGGTTGATGTGGCTTGCAGATTCCTTGAGAGTCCAAATGCCACTTATCAAACAGTTGTCCAGATTAGCACCCTATCCCAGAAGGGAAGCATCTGTAGTAATGATTTTTGTGGGACATGAGAGCTGGAAGGAAACTCCCACTGAAAGACTGTGTCCTTCCACCAGTCTAGAACTTGCAGCAGCGACCTGGTCACTGGTACCACTTTGGACAGGGAATGTCTTTTTTGGCACCAATGGGCCCTCAGATGGTACTGTATGTCCCTCATTTGAAACCTGATGCCTGGCACCAAGACTATCATGGAGGCCATATGCCCCAGGAGCCCGAGAAAGTGTTTGGCAGGCCTAGACAGACCTAAAACAAAAGAATGTACCACTGACAGGAAACTCTGAACCCTGTCTGCTGGAAGAAAGACTTTGCCCCACAGTGTCCAACTCTGCTCTTATGAAGTTCAGGAGCTGTGTTGGCTCCAAATGAGATTTCTTTTCATTGACAAGAAACCCCAGTGTGTGTAGGGTTTGTTTTGTACAGTTGAGAGCCTCTCTGAATTGAGGGGTCTTGCCTACCAGGAGCCAGTCATCCAAGTATGGGTAGACTGAAATGCCCTGCTTTCTTAGATAAGCTTCCACTACAGCTAGGCACTTAGTGAATACCCTGTGGGCCAATGTCAGGTCAAATGGCATGGCTACAAGCTGGTAGTGTCCTGAGGACAGTCTAAATCTCAGGAAGTTTCTGCTGGATTGCCTTACTGGTATGTGAAAATAGGTGTCCTTGAGGTCCAAGGAGGCTAGCCAGTCTCCCTGTTGCAGGGAGTGAATCACAGTCGAGTCTCACCATTTTGAATTTTGGATTCAGTAAGGGCCTGTTTAAGTACCCGTGGTCAAGAATAGGTTGCCACTTCCCAGTTTTCCTTGTTGTCAGAAAGTATCTGGAGTAGAGACCTTTTCCCCACTGCGAAAAGGGAACACTCTCCACCACCTTTGCTGATTTTAATGTCTTGATCTCCAGCTCTAGCGTAGCTTTTCTGTTGGAGTTAGGGGCTTTGACATTTTTAGATCCTGAAGGGTAGGGAAGTTCTTGAATTGTAAGGATAGGCCCTCACCCACTACCTCCAGTACCCACTTGTCTGTGGTGATGTGGACCCAATACTGGAGGTAATCGGAGATCCTGCCCCCTACTGGAAGAGAAAGAGGAGAAGCGACCGGATTGCTAAAATCAGGGCAGGAGTGGAAGCAGCTCTTTGACCCCTCCTGTCTCTTCCTCTAAAAAAGCCTCTCATAGTGCAGAACATGGCAGCCCAGCTGCTGATGGGCCTCTCGAGGTCCAGTCATGTAACTCTGGCCCTGCGGGCTCTGCACTGGCAGCGGATCCTTTTCAAGGTGGGTCTTCTCACCTTCAAGGCCCTATACAGGCTGGGTCCTGGTTTCCTGTCAGAACTCCTGAAACCACTGTCCTCTGTTCGCTCCCTCTGCTCCTCTTCGAGGGGCCTCCTGGATGTTCCCAGGGTTCAGCTCAAGACCGCAGGAGATCGGTCATTTAGTGTCTCTGGGCCGACCCTGTGGAATTCATTACCACCTTCTGTCCGAGAGGCTTCCTCAGTTGAGGTGTTCAAGCAGAGGCTGAAGACCCACCTCTTTGTCCTGGCTTTTCCAGTTTTTTGAGTCCCTGCTGTGAAATTCTGAAATTGTTTTAACTTATTGTAACTTGTCATATTCTATTTTTAAGTATTGTTATAGTATTATTTATTTATGCTGTTTTTTTATTATGTCTTGTTTTTAATTGTTAGGCACCCAGAGCCTCCAGGACTGGGCACCCTACAAATAAAATTGCCTTGCCTCATTTGGGAAAAGTCCATGGGTATAGGCATGGAAAAACTATCCTTGGATAGTATCCCCTGCCTCTGTTTCCCCAGTACTGAGACTTCTGGGAAGTATAAGCCTTCTCTTTGGCAACATTACTTTGATAGGTAGTTTTGTATTCCTCCACCTTTTTCAGTTAAGCTTTTTTGTCTCCAATGAGAATTATTTTTCACAGGGAAAATTCATTGCTTTGGTTTGTGTGTCCTGTGAAAGATTTGTGGTTCTTAACTATGCAAAGCGCCTTAAAGAGATTGCCCAAGCCATGGCCCTGGAAGCAGCGTCATTGTTGTATCCTCCTCTCTCCGAGGAAGAATGATCAGTGAAGAAAACAGGAAGAGACATAGACTGATTCAAATGAAAATCTGAAACCACTTTGGGCAAGAACCTTCTATTGGTTCTAAGGACCACTTTATCTCTGTGAAAGGAGGTAAAATCAGGTTCCACTGACAGGGCTTGCAGTTCACTGATACGTCTGGCAGAGGTAATGGCTACCAAAAACACAGTTTTCCAAGTCAAGTACTTAAGCTCTGCTGAGGACATAGGCTCAAAAGGAGGTTGCATAAGTTGAGCAATGCAAACATTTAAATCCCAGGCAGGGGCAGGGTCTCTAAAGGGAGGATTGGTTTGAAGCAATCCCTTAAAAATGTATAGAATATAGGATGAGATGATAGTGAGGAAAAATTCCCCACTGACAGAAAAACAGAAACAGCTGACAAGTGTACCTTGAGAGTAGCTGGTCTGAGGCCTAGGCCATTAAGATGGACCACATAGTCCAGAACTGTAGGTAATTCAGCAGTGTCTGGAGAAATATGCTTCTCAGAACACCAAATGCTGAATCTCTTCCATTTGGAGTTACAAGTCTTTCTGGTGGAGGGCTTTCGAGAAGCTTTGAGAATATCCAGAACCCCCTGAGACAGATGTAAATCTGCAAACTCTAACTCTTCAAGAACCATGCCTTGAGATTGAGAGACTGAAGATTGGGGTACCAAATCCTCCCCTGAGAGGAGATTACCAGGTTGTAATTCCTGGGAAGAGACAGGGGAAGATGGACTGCTAGGGACAGCAACATGGGGTACCAAGACTGCCTGGCCCAATCTGGAGCAATCAGAATCACTTTGCAAGGTTGTGACCTTATCTTGACTAAAACTTCGAACAGTAGAGGAAAGGGAGGGAAAGCATACAGAAATTTCCCTTCCCAGTTCAGAATTAGAGCATCCAGAGAGACTGAGCCCAAGACTGGGGGTCTGCAACAAAAGAGAAGAAGTTGGTGATTGTCTGGGGCTGCAAAAAGATCCATCTCTGGAGTGCCCCACCTTGAAAAAAATCACCTTCAATACCAGAGGGTCCAGGGACCATTCGTGATGGCCCAGTGAGATCCTGCTCAGTGCATCTGCTAGCACATTGTCCTTCCCTGGAAGGTGGACTGCTATCAGGTTTGTAGGGAATACGCCAGGGACCACAACTTCATGGCTTCTGGGCACAAGGCCATAGACCGCATGCCTCCCTGCTTGTTGATGTACCACATGGTGGTGGTGTTGTCTGTTCTGACCTGAACCACCTTGTTCTATACTGACTGAGAGAAAGCTTGTAGGGCCAGAAAAACTGCCCTTAGTTCCAGGAGATTGATATGGAGAAGGGATTCCTGAGAGGACCACAGTCCCTGGGCAGTGAGGGCTCCCAGATGGGCTCCCCAGCCCAGAAGAGAAGCTTCCGTGTTAAGGACCACTGAATGAGACTGAGTGGCAAATGGAACCCCTTGCCTTAAATTGTCCTGATCCTGCCACCACTGAAGGGCTTGGATCAGGGTCCGAGTCACTGGAATCAGTTTGGTAAGGGAATCCTTCTTTTGGGACCAAAAGGCCCTCAGGGAACTGAATGTCCCTCATCTGGAATCTTGCCCCTTGGACCACTGCTGTAGAGGCTGCCATGTGGCCCAAGAGTTGAAGGAAATGCCTTGCTGGTTGGGACACCTGAAGGCTGAAGGAAGAAGCCAGCTCTATAAAAACTCTTGCCCTGTCCAGGGGAAGAAAGGCTCTTGCTTTGACCGTATCCAGCTCTGCCCGTATAAAGGTAAGAAGCTGAACAGGCTCGAGAACTGACTTAGGAAGGTTGACAAGAAATCCTAGAGAAATGAGCACTTGCTGGGTGACTTGCAGGTCTGAGTTGACTTGGTCTAGAGACTGACCCACTATTAGCCAGTCATCCAGGTATGGGAAAATGGAAATATTTTGCTTCCTTAAAAAGGCAACTACTACTGCCAGGCACTTTGTGAAGACCCTTGGTGCTGAAGTTAGGCCAAATGGCATTGCTCTGAACTGATAGTGGCCTGAGGGCAACTTGAACCTGAGGTACTTTCTGTGGGAGCACCTGATGGGAATGTGAAAATAGGCATCTTTGAGGTCCAGGGAGGCTAGCCAGTCCCCTGGCCTTAGAGGAAGGATTATTCAGAGTTACCATCTTGAACTTTGGTTTTAAAGATGTTTGTTTAGGTATCTTAGGTCTAGGATGGGTCGCCACTCCCCTGTCTTTTTTGGGGTAAGGAAGTACCTGGAGTACAGACCTTTGCCCTAGAGTAGGGTAGGTACTCTCTCTATAGCTCTCAAAGCCAGCAGAGATGAAACCTCTGCCTCTAGGGCAAGGGTTTCTGAGAGACCTGCAGGTGGGAAAGATCTGGCTCTCATCTTTGGAAATTTTTTGAAGCTAAGAACCAGTCCCTGGCTTACTACTTTCAGGACCCACTTGTCTGAAGTAACAGACATCCAGTCCTAGACGAAGTAAGTCAGCCTGCTCCCTACTGGTATAGGAGAGTCAACCCAGGCAGGCCCATCAGGGTGTCTGCTTGGCAGGGGCCTTAGGCTGAGGAGTGGATGTAGCCCTGCTCATCCTCCTTCTGCCTCTATCTCTGAAGAACCCCCTCTGTGAAAAGGGAGAAGAGGCCTGTGCTTGGCAAAAAGGCATATGAAAAGGCCTGCCCCGGCCCCTAGACTGCTGCCTTTGAGGAGTTGCCTACCTTTCTTTGACCTGAGCACTCCTGTAAGTGGTCCTGTACTCATCCATTTTCTTCATGTAATTCTCTGTCTGCTCCCCAAACAGAGAATTACCCACTACAGAAAAATCCATGGCCTTAGCATGGGTATCCTGTGAGAGGCTAGTACATCTGAGCCAAGCCATTCTCCGAAGAGCCACAGATGTAGCCATGACTCTTGATGACACATCACTGGAGTCCACAGCAGCATGAAAATGAACTTTTGATGCCTCAATCCCATCTGCAGTCACCTCCTCCAGCTCCTTGGCTAGCTGGGGGGAGGCCTGTTTAGGCAGTGCCAGTACAGTGTCCCACCTGGACTTCTGGTACCTGGCTGTATAGGCCATATAATATTTGCCTGCCTGAGTCCCAAGGAAGATGCCATGTACTGTCTTTTTGCCATGGCATCAATCTTCCTGGAGTCTTTGTCTGGGGGGTGTGAAGCCAAGGGAATGTTTGCCTTATCACAGGCAGCAGCCTGCACAACTCCAACATGGCTGCATTGCTGATATAAAAACTCCATATCTGAGCCTGAAAGTGTATACCTCTTGTCCATTCTTCTATCAACAGGAGGTATAGAATTGGGAGACTTCAAGATTTTTTGTGTCTGCTTCCCAAAAGATTTGTGAAGGCGAATAGATAGTCTCCTGGACTCTGGGATGTCCATTTCCACAAAATCAAGGCTCCTCTTGATCCTCCATTGCTTCCTCCATAGGAAGCTGGAGGGTCTCAGCCACCTTTCTGTAGAACATAAAGTAGGAAGGGGACTCAGAAAGCCTAGGAGGGGATACACCTGAAGGTCTGTCTGGGGAGGTGTCCGGTTCAACAGGCACATCCAGACTTTCACCATCACCATCGTCATCTTCAAACTCCCCCTCCTCCTCAAACTCCGGTTCATAAAATTCTTCAGGGGTATAATTGTGAACCAGTGGAACTGACCGAACAGAGCCCCTGCCAAAAGGTGCCAGATCGGTCGGAACCAGGCGAAGCAATTCCACAATCCGAATCACTCTGGCTATTTCCTCGGCGGTCGGAACATGGACTTCTGGATCCGAACCGGACGATTTTTCTTTGTTTTCTTTTTGTCAGAACCGAACCCTCAGGATTGGCTCTCCTTTTGCCCGAAGAAGTATCGCCCTGGTCAGAGGTTCTTCTGGTTCGGTCAGAACCGAACCCGGACTGGCCATCCGGGTCAGCGGACTTCTCGGCCTCCTTTTCCCTCAGTCTACCTAATGTCTTCTCAAGGGTAGATTTGGGAAAGTTTTTACAAATTTGGCAGTCTGAATCGAGGTGTTCAAGCCCCAGACAATAAACACAGGTGGTGTGGGGATCGGCCTTAGCAAAGACCTTCCCACACTCACTGCAGTGTTGAAACCCAGTGGTCCCGGTTTTTTTCTTGGGTTTCTCAGACATGGCCAACCTAATCAACTTGCCCTTTTTTCAGCAACCACCAGGCAAGACTCCCTTATCGGTTCCTAACCGTGTCACGGGTGTTGGAAAAAACCGTTTCAAACACTTTTTTTTTAGAACCAATAAGGACCGGTAACCACACACTAAAGTAAGATACAAGATTGAACAACTGATCGGTTCAGCCGCACTGATCCACACTTTTACAAGTTTCACACAGAAAAAAACAGTACAAAACCTATCTAGTACTGACAGTACCACAGACAGAGACTAAACCGACTATGCGGAAATAAATTTTGGTTAAAAACAGACAGTAAACCGACACTTCAACCGACTTTCGAACCAAGCTGCAGGAGAAATCTCCGGAGCGACTGTTCAGTAAGGCGGAGTAAAGAATCAGACGGTTAGATTTCAAAGGGAAACAGAGACATTAACCGAGCTCGAGCTCAGCATTCTATGCTCTGCATAGAAAGTAAACCCTTTGTTCTCCGGGGCAGTTTAAAGGCTGGGGCTAACTGCATTAGTCAGAATACAGCAAGAGTTCATGTTGTTTGAAAAGGGCCCTTAGCTATTATATAGAGTGTACCAAGGGTCACAGGTTTGATTCCCTCCAGTTGTTCCTCACTTATGGAGAAGTGGGAAAGGGCAAACCTGCCACCAAGAAAACTATTGCCAGGTGGATTGTGTCTTGTATACAATTTTGCTATGAGAAACTAGGAAAAATTCCACCCACAGACCTGAGGGCTCACTCCACCAGAGGTACAGCTGTTTCCCTGGCTGCTGCCAGGGATATTTCTCTCTTAGAAATCTGTCAAGCAGCCACCTGGAAAACAGTCCATACCTTTTAGCAAGCGTTACTCTCTGGATATCCAGGCTAGGAGTGATGCTTGGTTTGGTACAGCAGTACTTCAGAGCCTATTCCCAAAGTAGGTTCTGTCCCTCCTCCATGGAGGTACTGCTTGGTAGTCTGCAATAGTCAGAATACAGCAAGACTTCATGTTGTTTGAAGAAAAATTACTTACCTTAGTAATTATGTTTCTTCTAATGGAGTCTTGCTGTATTCTGACCTCCCTCCCTGCCTCCCCTCTCAGAACCTGTTTTTGGGAAGTCGGTGGGCAGGTGCAGTGTTGCACCTCAGGGGTGCTCCTTTTACACCCTCTTCTTTTTGTTTGTTTGTTTTATTATTCTTATTTGAATTGGTTTTTAGTTTCCTGACTTGAGTCTTCCTTTGGGAATCCAAAACATTTTGTCAGTTGGCTAGTAAACATTTTACAATTTCCACATAGGATAGTTAGTGAGTTTTTGCTCGTAAGAATCTGATGGTTGGATTTCAAAGGGCTCCAGACAGAGATCTCAACCGAGCTCAGCATTCTATGCTTTGCATAGAAAGTTAACCCTTTGTTCTCTGGGGCAGTTTAAAGGCTGGGGCTAACTGCAATAGTCAGAATACAGCAAGACTCCATTAGAAGAAACAATTACTAAGGCGAGCAATTTTTTCTTCCTGTACCCTGTTCCATCCCTGTCAGGTACTTATATGTCACCATCATATTCCCTCTCTCCATCCTCTCCTCCAGGGAGTACATATTCAAGTCCTTCAGCCTGTCCTCATAGGACTTGTGATGCAATCCCAGTACCATCTTTGTTGTCCTCCTCTGAACCTTCTACATCCTGTCTATACCCACGAAGGCAGTATAGCGCAGTGGTCTAAGGCTCTGAGCTGCAAATCTGGTGACATCCAGCAGACCAGACCTTGGTTTGAATCCTACAGCTTCCACTTGCATACTGTGTGACCCTGAGCAAGTCACTTAACTTCCCTGTGCTCCCAGGT
Source organism: Neoceratodus forsteri (assembly GCA_016271365.2). Taxonomy (NCBI): domain Eukaryota; kingdom Metazoa; phylum Chordata; order Ceratodontiformes; family Ceratodontidae; genus Neoceratodus; species Neoceratodus forsteri. The sequence goes on from CM057455.1 coordinate 313,079,901, forward strand.
TGCACCTGTAAAAAAGCTTTCAGCTTAGTGTGTCTCACCTGGTTAAATATATCCTTATGTAGGTAAGGTCTCCGGAACTGTACACTGTACTCCAGGTGGGGCCTCACTAGTGTCTTGTATAGTGGAATTATGACCTCCCTTTTCCTGCTGGTGATGCTTCTACCTATGCATCTTATCATTCTGTTTGCTTTACCTGCTGCCTTGTCACACAATTTACCTACCTTGAGTTCATCAGAGATGATAACCCCAAGGTCCATTTCCTGCTTGGTGCATGATGTATCCTCACTCCCCCCCAAACTGATATGTTGTTACAGGATTTTAATGCCCTATATACATTATCTTGCACTTCTTTGTGTTGAATGTCAACTGCCAAACCCTTGACCATTCTTCAAGCTTCTGCAGGTCCCGCCTCATTCTGTCTGCACTCTCTAGCATGTCCACTATGTTAGAGTTTTGTACCACCAGCGAACAAGGAAATTCTGCCTTCTAGGTTCATAGGGGACTTATCTTTAGGTCTGGATTGAGAAAAGGACCCCTCTTCAGAAGGCTTTGTAGAGGGGGGCAACAGACTGAGAAGCCATTTTTTCTAATCTTTTGACTTTCTTACAGTTTTAGAGCAAAGTTCATAATAGTGATCTGGAGCTAAACACTTTAAACAGATATCGTGGCTGTCTGCTTTAGCCACTATGTTGTGGCCTTTTAAACCATTTTTAAAACCTGTAGGTTCAGTCCTTTTCTTTGTTTTTTCTGACATACCAATTTGTCAGAAAATCTGTAAATAAGGTTCCCAAATAGGGAAAAATAATGTTTAGCAGTCAGTTCTCTTGCAGTAAAGAACCACATAACTAAAGAGGTTTTTACATCTTTAAAGTAAGAAAAAACACGGTCCTGCTAAAAAATGGGAACAGCTAATGTTTTAAAATATAGATGACTAAAGAACCATCATTTTTACTTAGACGCTGTAAAACTCTCTCAGAAAATAAAGCAGAAACCACTGTATCAGGGAAAAAATCGCAGCTCCCACGAACCAAAGGGAACTGCGAAAAAACTAAGGAAGTTAGTAAAAAAAATGTAAAAATACACACTAACTCAGTACAAAAACAAGGAAAAGAGAATTTCTTTAGAAATGCTCTTCAGACAAGAGTGAGATAGGACCTCAGAGGCAGTGTTGCTCAGTCAGGCAGAGAAAAAAATTCTACTGCCCTCTGACCAAGCTCCACTCAGCAGGCCCACCCTCTTCTGATTGGCTAATTCATTTTACTAATGACCATAATCTCCACCTCTGAGGCAGCTCAAACTAGCCAGCTTATTGGTATTGTCACTGATGCTAAAGGACCCTTGGGGTGAGAAGAAAAAATTACTCACCATAGTAATACTGTTTCTTCCAAGGTATCCTTTAGTATCAATAACAGTAGCAGTAAACTGGCTAGGTTGAGCTGCCTCAGGGGTGGAGATTATGGTAATGAATACAAGGAATTAGCCAATCAGAAGACAGTGAGAGGGTGTGCTGAGCAGAGTTTGCCCAGAGAGCACCAGAATGTTTTTGAAGCTATGCTGGGAACATGTCCACAAAAGTTTGCCCTAGCAAGCTTTAAAAATCACATAACAATATGAAAACAGTAACTAGATACAATAAAGATAAACTTTGCTTAAAATAGATTCCCAAAGAATCAAAACAAATTTGGCAAAAAACAGAGAAGTCAGAGTCCTCTGCAGGTAGGTTACTGCAGAAGATGGGTAGGAGGTTACAGATGCTAAACACCACCTTGAAAGAAATAGTATTCCTATGGTGAGTAATTTTTTCTTCTCACCCCTGAGGTCCTTTAGCATCAGTAACAGTAGCAGACTACAAAGCAGTGCAGTTGGGAGGCAGGTACAGGAGCCAACTTTGGGAAGAAGCTCTGCAGAACTGCGTTGCCAAAATTGGCATCAAATGTGGACTGCTTTTGACTGGGATCTCTAGATCCAGCCATATTACGCCTGTGCTCTGCGAACTGCACTGGCTGCCTGTTAGGTGGTGGATCACCTATAAGAAAAAATTACTCACCTTAGTAATGTTGTTTCTTCTAATGGAGTGCTATATTATGACTAATGCAGTTTGTCCCACCATTAGAACTGCTCTGGAGGTGAAAGAGTTAACTTCCATGCAGTGCATGGAACTTAGAGCGCGAGCTCGGTTAAGAAAGCTCTGTCAGGGTTATTTCAAACCGAAACCGTCAGATCTTTTCGAGCAAAACTCACTAAGGCTCTGTGTGGAAGCTGTAACCTACACTAGCCAACTGGCTACTAAAATATTAAACATTTTTCTGGTCCCAACACCAAGACTCAAGTCAGGGGACCAGAAAAAATAAGATAAAATAAATAAAACACAACACCCAAACACCCCAACAAGAAGGGTGGAAAAACATAAAAAGGGGCATCAATAAGTGCCAACAGTGGACTGCCCACCCCATACCCAAAGTAGAAGTTCTGAGAGGGGCAGGCTGGGGGGGAGGTCATAATATAGCAAGACTCCATTAGAAGAAACAACATTACTAAGGTGAGTAATTTTTTCTTCAAACAACATGAAGTCTTGCTATATTATGACTAATGCAGACTACACAGCAGTACCTCCATGGAGGAGGGACAGAACCTACTTAGGGAATAGGCTGTGAAGCACGGCTGTGCCAAACCGAGCATCCCTCCTGGCCTGGATATCCAGGGAGTAATGCTTGGTGAAAGTGTGTACTGTTTTCCAAGTAGCTGCTTGACATATCTCTAAGATAAAGATGTCTCTGGCAGCAGCTAGAGACGCAGCTGTACCTCTGGTACAGTGAGCCCTCAGGCCTGAAGGGGGAACCTTACCCAGTTTTTGATAGCAAAACTGGATACAAGAGACAATCCACCTGGCAATGGATCTCTTAGTGGCAGGTCTCCCTTTCCCAACCTCACCAGAAGTGAGAAATAGTTGGAGGGAGTCAAACCTGTGACCCTTGGTACGCTCTATGTAGTAACTTAGGGCCCTCTTAACATCTAAGCTGTGCAGCCTCCTCTCACCAGAGGAGGAATGGTCAGTGAAGAACACTGGAAGTGAAATAGATTGGTTAAGGTGGAAATCTGAAACCACCTTAGGCAAAAACTTCCTAATAGTCCTGAGGACTACCTTATCCCTGTGAAAGGAAATAAAGTCAGTCTCCACTGATAAAGCCTGTAACTCACTTATCGCCTGGCAGAAGTGATGGCTACTAAATACAGTTTTCAAGTCAAAACTTAAGCTCTGCGAAGACAGAGGTTCAAACGGGGTTGCATCAGCTGAGCAATGCAAACATTAAGATCCCAGGCAGGGGCAGGGCCCTGAATGGAGGATTAGTATGAAGCAATCCCTTAAAAACTTGGAAAATACAGGGTGAGCAGAAAAGAGAGGGCTTCCTGCTGAAATAAAAGCAGAGACAGCTGCCAAATGCACTTTCAGGGTAGCTGGTCTCAGTCCCAAGAATTAAGATGGACCATATAGTCCAAAACAGTGGGTAAATCAGCAGATTCCGGGGAAATATGCTTCCCAGAACACCATATGGAAAACCTTTTCCACTTGGAGTTATTGGTAGCCCTGCTGGAAGGCTTCCTAGAAGCTTTCAAGATTTCGAGAACACCCTGACAAAGTTGTAGATCAGCAAACTCTAACTCCTCAAGAGCCAGACCTTGAGGTTGAGGGATTTGAGATTCGGATACCAGACTCTCCCCTGGGCACAGGTTAACAGATTGTGGTTCCTGGGGAGACACAGGGGAAGATGGACTGCTAAGGACAGAAGGAGTGGGTACCAGGGCTGCCTGGCCCAGTCTGGAGCAATCAGGATCATCTTGCAGGGCTGAGACCTGATTTTGACTAGCACCTTGAACAGGAGAGGGAAGGGGAAGGCATAGAGAAACTTCCCTTCCCAATCGAGGAGAAAGGCATCCAGGGGGACTGAGCCCAACACTGGGGGCCTGCAACAAAAAAGTGGAAGTTGCTGATTGGGGCTACAAAAAGATCTATCTGAGGGGTGCCCCATCTGGCAAAAACTATCCCCAGTATTAGGGGATCCAGTGACCATTCGTGATGGCCCTGGGAAATCCTGCTGAGAGCATCTGCCAGGACATTGTCCTTGCCTGGGAGGTGAACTGCTATGAGGGAAGTGTTCAGGGAATAAGAGACCACAACTTCATTGCCTCGGTGCACAAGGCCGAAGACCGAGTGCCCCCTTGTTTGTTGATGTACCACATTGTAGTGGTGTTGTCTGTTCTGACCTGTACCACCTTGTTCTGAACAGATGCAGAAAAAACCTGAAGTGCTAGAAAAACAGCTCTGAGTTCCAACAGATTGATGTGGAGCAGAGATTCCTGAGGGGACCACAACCCCTGGGTGGAGAGGTCGCCCATGTGAGCTCCCCATCCCAAGAGGGACGCATCTGTAGTAAGGGTCAAGGAGTGAGATAGAGGGATGAAGGGCACCCCTTGTCTCAGATTGCTCTGATCCTGCCACCACTGAAGGGCCTGGATCAGGGTTCAAGTCACTGGGATTAACTTGGATAGGGAATCTCTTCTTTGAGACCAGAAGGCTCTCAAATGGAACTGAATGTCCCTCATCTGAAATCTTGCTCCTTGCACTACAGCTGTGGAAGCAGCCATGTGTCCTAGGAGCTGCAGGAAATGCCTTGCTGGTCGAGAGACCTGCAGAGTGAAGGACGAAGCCAGGGCCACCAGGGTCCTAACCCTTTCTAGGGGAAGGAAGGCTCTGGCCTGCTTTGTGTCCAGTTCTGCACCTATAAAGGTGAGTACCTGGACAGGTTCCAGAACTGACTTTGGAAGATTAAGAAGAAAGCCCAGAGAGGTAAGCAGCTGCTGGGTAACTTGCAGGTGTGATTTGACCTGGTCTGGAGACTGACCCACAATGAGTCAGTCGTCCAGGTAGGGAAAGATGGCAATCTTTTGCCTTCTTAAATGAGCAACTGCTACTGCCGACATTTTGTGAATACCCTTGGGGCAGAGGTAAGGCCGAAGGGCATTGCTCTGAACTGATAATGGCCTGAGGGCAGTTCGAATCTGAGGTACTTTCGGTGGGAGCTTCTGATAAGAACATGGAAGTAGGCATCCTTGAGGTCCAGGAAGCTAGCCAGTCCCTAGCCTTAGGGAGGGTAAAATCATTCCCAGAGTCACCATTTGAATTTTGGTTTTAAAAGGTGCTTGTTCAGATATCTTAGGTCCAGGATGGGCCGCCACTCTCCTGTCTTTTTTGGGGTAAGGAAGTACCTGGAGTACAGGCCCTTGCCCTGGTGTAGGGGAGAAACCCTTTCTACAGCTCTGAAAGCCAGGAGGGTTGAGATTTCTGTTTCCAAGGCAAGAGTCTCTAAAGGGTTTGCAGGTGGAAAAGATCTGATTCTCATCTTTGGAAATTTTTTGAAGCTGAGAACCAGACCCTGGCTCACTACTTCCAGGACCCACTTGTCTGATGTTAAAGACTCCCAGTCCTGGACGAAGTAAGCCAGCCTGCCCCCTACAGGTAATGGAGAGCCGGCCCTGGGCATCCCATCAGGGTGCCTGTTTGGCAGGGGCTTTAGGCTGAGGGGTGGGAGCAGGCCTGCTTGTACCCCGTCTGCCTCTCCCTCTGAAGAACCCCCTCTGAACATAAGCTGAAGAGGAGGCCTGGGTCTGGTAAAAAGGCCTGTCCCTACCCCTGGGGGGCTGCCTCTGAGGAGTGGCTTGCCGTTCCTTGGCTTGTGCACTCCTATAAGTGGTTCTATATTCATCCATTTTCTTCATATAATTCTCTGTCTGCTCCCCAAACAGAGAATTTCCCACCACAGGAAAATCCATAGCCTTAGACTGGGTATCCTGTGACAAAGTAGTACACCTGAGCCAAGCCAATCTACGAAAAGCCACAGATGTAGCCATGACTCTGGAGGATACATCATTAGAATCCACTGCAACATGAAATTGCACCTTAGATGCCTCAATACCATCAGCAGCCACCTGCCCCAGCTCCTTGGCAAGCTGACCAGGGGCCTGTTTGGCTAAAGCCATGACAGTATCCCATCTAGATTTTTGGTATCTCGCAACATAAGCCATATAGTTTGCTTGTCTGAGTCCCAAAGACGCTGCCATGTATTGTTTTTTGGCCATGGCATCAATCTTCCTGGAGTCCTTGTCAGGAGGATGTGAAGCCAGGGAATATTAGCTTTATCACAGGCTGCAGCCTGAACTACTAACATGACTGCATTGCTGTGAAAGAAATTCTGTATCGGACCTGACAAAGTGTACCTCCTGTCCATCTTTTATCCACAGGAGGCACAGAATTAGAGCTTTTAAAATTTTTATTGTTTGTTTCCTAAAAGATTTATGTAAAGGAACAGACAATCTCCTGGACTCTGGGATATCCATCATCTCTACAAAGTCAGGCTCCTCTTCTCATCCAAAGCCTCCCTAAAGGAAGCTGGAGGGTTTCAGCAACTTTTTTTTTTATAAAACAGAAAATGAGAAGGGGACTCAGCAAGCCTAGGGGGAGATTCTCCTAAAGGTCTGTCTGGGGAGATGTCCGGTTCAATGGGCACGTCCAGACTTTCAAAGTCACATTCACACTGATCATAATCATCCTCCCCCTCCTCTGGTTCATAAAACTCCTCTATATCATATTCTTGAACCGGTGGAACCGACCGAACCGACCTTTTGCCAGATAGTGGCGGTTCCGACGGAACCGGGAAAGTGACTGACAATCTGTATTGCCTGGCTATCTCTGCAGCAGTTGGAGAAGGTTTTTGACTCCACACCTGCTAACTTTCTAGTTCTCTTTGCTGGAACTGGCTCCTCAGAGTCAGCTTTACGTTGCCGAGAGTCTGGCCCTGGTCAGAGGCACTCCCTCCGGTTCGGGTTGGCACCGAACCAGGCTGGCCATCCGGGTCAGCGGACTTTTTGGCCTCTCGTTCCCTGAGCATACCAACTCTCTTATCTAGGGTAGCTGCAGGGAAATTCTTGCAAATCTGGCAGTCTGCATTGAGGTGGTCAAACCCCACACAATAAACACATGTGGTGTGTGGGTCAGCCTTGGCAAAGGCTTCCCCACAGACACTACAGTGTTGAAACCCAGTGGGCCTGGTTTTTCTTTTGGGTTTCTCAGACATAATGCCAGCCCAACCAAAAACTTGCCCTTTTTTTGGCAGTGCCAGGCAAGACACCCTTATCAGTTCCCAACCGTGTCACGGGTCGTGGAAAAAAACATAATGAAATCTGTTTTTTTTAGAACCGATAAGAACCGGGAACCGCACTCTAACAAGCCTTAAAACGCTTCAGAATGAAGTTTAAACACAATCTGATCAGTTCAAACCGAACCGATAAACATTTACAAGTTCCACACAGAAAACCTATCATTACTTACAGTACCATAGACAGAGCTTGAACCGATCGGTTTGCGGTTAAAATAATGATAATCGCGGTTCAATTTAACCGAGAAAAAACTCTTTAAACCGAGAAAATGAACCGAGCAGCAGGAGGAATCTCCGGAGCGACTGTTCAGTGAGGCGGAGTAAAGAATCTGACGGTTTTGGTTTGAAATAACCCTGACAGAGCTTTCTTAACCGAGCTCGCGCTCTAAGTTCCATGCACTGCATGGAAGTTAACTCTTTCACCTCCGGAGCAGTTCTAATGGTGGGACAAACTGCATTAGTCATACTATAGCAAGACTTCATGTTGTTTGAAGGTTGGTTTACTAACCTTTAAAGCCCTACATGATCAGGGACCCGGCTACCTGAAAGATCTCTTGGTACCCTATTGCCTCCTCCATCCTCTCCACTCTGCCAATGAGGGATTGCTGGAGATTCCCAGGGTTCAATTAAAAACATCAGGATCTCGTGCCTTTGCTTTTTTAGCACCAACCCTGTGGAGTTCTCTACCTCGTTGGTTGAGAGAATGTCCAACCGTCGAGAAATTCAAAAAGGAGTTAAAGACATATTTATTCAGTTTAGCATATCCTAGTTATGGCTGTTAATTTATGATTATTTTAATCTATACGTATGTGTGATTTTATTGTACAGCGCCTTGGTTCTGAAAGGCGCTTTATAAATAAAGATGATTTGATTTAGACAGTAATGCTTTCTGAATGTGTGTATAAGCCTTCCATTTGGCTGCTTTGCAGACATCAAGAAGAGGAATGTCTCAAGGTTGCTACTGTGGCAGCAGTGCTCCTAGTGGAGTGGGCCCTGAGGTGCCTGTTTACCAGCCTTGTCATAACAAAACTAGATATATGAAACTATCCAATGAGAGACAGTTCTCTTAGAGGCTGGTTTTCCTCTGCCTACCTTACCACAGGTAAGGAAAAGCTGGGTAGTAGAGCCTCTTGAACTGCTTACTGTGCTCCAGACAGTAGTGTTACAGGGATGAACAAGGCCCTATCCCATTTGTTATGCAGAAAGAGTTTAAACGCAAGGGTCTGTTTTATCCTCTCCTTTTCTGTCTCTTCTTTGGCTGGTTGCGCAACCAAATTGTCTTGCGAGACCTAGGAACGGATCACTCTGATGGTTTCACAATTTTCCACCTCTTGCTATCTCTCTGCCTTCCCTTGCTATTTCTCTCCTTTCTTCCCCCTTGCATATCTGCAATTATAAAAAAATATGTACAAATCTCTGTGTAAAACTGTATGAGACACAAAGATCCCGTTATTTAAAACTGTACATAGTTATACTGTTGAAATTATTGGAAAGCTAAAACTGCGTATAAATAATACTGTCAAAATTATTGCAAATCTAATTGGAACTCAAGGGGTTAACATGAGATGCAGTTTTTAAGCCCTTTGCAAAACTGTGAACAAGAGGTCAGTTCTGGATCACTATGTTCTTTCTGCTGCACCTGCATCGAAACTGACAAGAATATTTTTTGAGAAGCAGGCTCCCTTAATGAGTTCACAGACAAAGACTTCTAAAAGGAGCAGCAATGTTTTTGCAAGAGCAACAAGGAGAGAGACAGAGACTGAAACTTGAAATTAAGAGATACCCTCAGAAGAAGGACTTTGTTTTCTGTTTGTACTGACTGCCTTTGTAAATAGTTATATTGAATCATTTTAATTTTTTATTTTGCTGTTGAGAAAAATAAAACACTATCTGCAAATTTTGAAACTGCTCCTGGTTTTCCTATGCTTGCTGACCTGTGCTTCAATGACAGATGGTGTCAGTAGTGGGATTTATGCCATGCATACTCTAAACCAGAAGTTTTGTGCATGGGTATTAGACCTAGTACCAGGGAAGCACATAAGAAAGGTATGGATTCTGCAACAGCAAGCCCAGGAGTCATTACCAGAAGAATGGTAATGCAAGACTGGGCAATGTATTCAGTAGTTTGCGTGGCTTCTACATTTGTAGCTGGGTCTTGTAACCCTGACCCATGATTTTTTTCTTCTTTTGTGTTATGCATTTCTTTTTTATGCTGCTGGTCTTGTCTTCTCCCTGTGTTCACCCTCCCCTGGCTCTCACCTGGAAACTAGCTTTGGCTCATGGTGCTTTTCCGAGTTATCAACTTTTAAATAAATAAATAAAAGAATGGCAGCCAAACTAGAAGCAAACACTAAAGTATAAACTGAGACTGTTCAGCCAGAACCTGAAAGCCTGACTGCCCTTTTCCAGTGGTGGGCTTTACAACAAAAAGAGAATGAAACAGAGAAAAGAAGAGATGCAGAGACAGGAGCAGCAGAGAAAAGAGGAGGAACAGCAGAGAAAAGAAGAGATGAAGCGACATTAATAACGGAGAAAAGAGATGCAGCTACAGGAGCAGCAGAGACGAGCAGTGATGGCTGAATGCCTTGCAAACTATGCAAGCTGGTGGATCTGGCACAGGTACAGCAGCACAACAAAACACAAACTTAAAAGACCTTAAACTTACAAATCTGTGTCCCTCGGAAGATATCGAAGCATACTTGACAACCTTTGAAAAGGTTGCTGCAGCCTACCAGTGGCCAAAGCAGTAAATGGCAATCAGTCTGGTACCTAACCCGACAGGGAAAGCCCAACTTGCATACAGCAATATGGACACTGCACAGTCAGAAAACTATGACCTGGTGAAAAGAGAGGTCCTTAAAAGATACATCTCAGGAGAGACCTACAGGCAGAGATTTCGGTCTCTGGAATACAACTCAGTCAACAATCCTCGAGAAGCCTTCACCAGACTCAGAGAACTCCTTATGAAATGGCTCCAACCAGAGGGCAAAACACTCCCACAGATCATTGACACATTTGCAATAAAGCAATTCATCAACATCCTGCCTACAGACGTACAGCTTTGGGTAAAATAAACACCGACCAGAAAGTGGGGAAAAGGCCATTTCTTTGGCTGAATACTATCAAATGGCCAGACAGACACCAAAGCTACGAGGTAACAGCCAAGCACCAGTAAGACACTTTTTCCCCATTTAAACTCAAAGTCTGATAAGCACTCTGGTGGGGGTAACAAATCTGTACCCAAAGACTTTGCTATGAATGTAATAAGCTACGTCATACTGCAAGAAACTGCCATAGTAAGAAGAGCAACACTGGAACAGATTTGTCCATGGCAAATTGGGGCAATTACTTAACAGATGTGAAGGTGGGAGATAAGAATGTGAAGGGACTTATAGATTAGGGGAGCAGACAGACCCTAGTGCATATTTAAGTACTGAGAAAACAATGTCTAAAAGGACCAGGTACTGGTGTCATCTGCATCCACAGGGACACTCAATAGTATCCCACCACCTAAGTGACTGAATATTAAGGGTGTGTCGCAACAAATGAAAGTGGGGGTAGTACCTACATTACCTGTGACTATTGGAAATTACTTTTAAGAATTTATAGAGTTAAAGGGAAACTCCTATCGAGTTTCTCAGTGCAGCAGTGACAGAAGAAGCTACTGATTAGGGCTTTTAACATAAAATATATATATTTTTTTTATCTGGTGCCCCTCAATTTTAATAAAAAAGATCCACTCACTCCATAATGGCGACAGAGCCCAGACGAACATCTCGCGCACCTCCGGTGACTTCCACCATGAAGGTATGCTAATGTCGGCTACCAACATCTGCCATTTGTTGGTAGCCCTCATTAGCACAACCTTCACAGCGGAAGTCACCCTAGGTGTGCGAGATGTCCGCCCAGGGCTCTTTCACCATTATGGAGAGTGAAACATAGACTTTGACAGCAGATAAGGACCATTTGGCCCACCTAGTCTGCCCATTTCCTACCTATTGAATAAGCTGCAGATTCCAGTTACCCAACGCCTTACTTCCTCCTACCCCTCACTATAATTGCCTTATGTTTATCTTGAATTCCCCCACTGTTTTTGACCCCACAACCTCCTCAGCAGGGTGGTTCTATGTGTCCACTACCCTCTATGTGAAAAAGTACTTCCTCATGTTACCCCTGAGCCATCCTCCCTCTATCTTTAAATTGTGCCCCCTTGTTCTTGTACATCTCTTTTTCTTAAAGATGCTCCCATCTTGCACTTTGTGAGTCCCTTGAGGTACTTGAAAGTTTCTATCATGTCCCCCCTCTCCCTCCTTTCCTCAAGGAGATACATATTAAGCACTTTTAGTCTCTCTTAGTATGGCTTCTGTTGCAGACCCTGCACAATTTTAGTTGCTCTCCTCTGAACCGCCTCCATCCTATGTCCCTGCAGAGATGGGTCTCCAGAACTGTATGCAGTACTCCAGATGAGGTCTCACCAACTGTCTGTACAGAGGGATAACAACAACTTCTTTTCTACTGGTGATGCCTCTCCCTATACATCTTAGTATCCCCCCATTCCTTCTCACTGCCTTCCCACATTGCTTACCTTCTTTAAAGTCATCTGATATGACTACCCCAGTCCCTTTCCATCTGTGTTTAATGCCCCCCCATGTGTACTCATCCCTGGGTTTTTCCCCAGGTGCATTACTGCACTTTTTCCATTGAATCAAGCTGTCATATTTTTTACCATTCTCCAATCTTGCCAAGTCCCTTCTCATCCTTTGCACCCCTTCTTGTGTATCAACCCTGTTGCAGATCTTTGTGTCCTCTGCAAAGAGACATACTTTTCCTTCTAGCCCCTCTGCAATGTCACATATAAAGACATTAAAGAGGACCAGTCCCAATACTGCACCTGGTAGTACCCCACTAGTAACCCCCTTTCTTCAGAGTGTGCTCTGTTTACTGTTACCCTCTGGGTCCTGTTGTCCAGTCAGCTTGTTACCCAGGCTACCACCCTGGGACCTACTCCCAGGCTGGCTAACTTGTTTATTAATCTTTAGTGTGGGACTGTGTCAAATGCCTTGCTAAAGTCTAGGTAGGCCATATTCACAGCCCCTCCCATGTCTATTACTTTGGTTACCCAGTCAAAGAAATCTATTAGATTCATCTGACATGACCTTCCTGCTGTGAATCCATGCTGCCTTGGGTTTTGTGCCCTGCTGGCCTCTATGTACTCAATAATTGTTTCTTTCAGAAGTGATTCCATCATTTTCCCTACCACTGAGGTCCAGCTAACAGGTCTGTAATTTCTTGCCTCTGTCTTGCTCCCACATTTGTGAAGAAGATTCACATCCACCCTCCTCCAGTCCTCTGGTACCATACCATCCTCCCATGATTTGTTAAAAAGGGTAGTCAGTGGTGTCACTAGTTCTCCCCTTAGTTCTTTCAGAATTCTGGGGTGAATCCCATCAGGCCCCACCTGCTTTGTCCACTGAGTTTCAGGAATTCCTTCATAACCCTTTCTTCTGTGAATGGACTGGTATCGACCCCCCATCCAGAGTTCTTTTGTTTGGTTTAGGTACCTCCCCCTCTTCTTCTTTTGTGAATGCTGAGCAAAAATATTCATTATCTTTGCCTTTTCAGTCACCCTCTCCCCCCCCCCCTTTTTTTTTAAGCCTCACTATCCCTCCTTTGGTCTTTCTTCACTCCCTAATGTACCTATAAAAGGTTTTATCCCCTTTCTTAACTGAGTGGCTATCTTTTCCTCAGTGTGGGCCTTCACTATTCTGACTGCCTTTCCTGCTTCCTTCTGTGATTCCTTGTACTTCCTGAATGTAATCTTTTTCTCCCTAACCTTCCCTGCCACCTCCTTGGAGAACCATAGTGATTTTTTACTTTGTTTTGTTTATCTGCTTCACACAAAGGCTTGTTGCCTCTGTGATGGCTGTTTTGATTATTCCCCATTGTTCTTCCACCCCTCCTTTCTGCTCATTTACTAGTGCATTTCTTAGGCACTCACCCAGTTTGGCAAAGTCAGCCCTCCTAACGTCCAGGACCTTTGCCTTTGTATGGCTTGACTCTACTGCTGTGTTTACCATGAACCATACTGTTCGGTGGTCGATAGTTCCCATATGGTTACCCACTTCTAAATCTGTGATCCTCTCTCCATCTCCATTTGAGAGTACCAGGTCTAAGATTGTTCCCTCCTGAGTGGGTTCCAATGCTAGCTGTCTAAGGGATGCTCCCTGCAAGGCATCAAGAATGACCCCGCTCTTGGATGTGGCTGCAGCAAATGTGCTGCAATTAACATCTGGCATATTTCGGGTCCCCCATCAACAATATCTCCTCTTTTTCTGCCATTTTAAGGATACCTTAGAAACATAGAATTTGTCGGCAGATAAGGACCGCTTGGCCCACCCAGTCTGCCCATTTCCCTACCTTCTGGATAAGCTGCAGATCCTAGTTAACCAGCAGCCTACTTCTTCTTACCCCCCACACCCCAGAATTGTCTTAAGAACTGTCCCACGATGCTTGAATTCCACCACTGATTTTGACTCCACAACCTCCTCCGGAAGGCTGTTCCATGCATCCACAACCCTCTCTGTGAAAAAATACTTCCTTAAATTACCTCTGAGCTGCCCCCCCCATCTTCAAATTGTGCCCTCTTGTTCTTGCACACCTCTTTTTTTGAAAGATGCTACCCTCTTGGACTTTGTTGATTCCCTTGAGGTACTTGAAGTTTCTATCATGTCCCCCCTCTCCCTCCTTTCCTCGAGGCTATACATATTAAGCTCAAGTCTCTCTTCATATGTCTTCCGGTGCAGACTCTGCACCATTTGAGTGCCCTCCTCTGGACAGCTTCCATCCTGTCTATGTCTTTGCGGAGATTGGGTCTCCAGAGACTGCACACAGTACTCCAGATGGGGTCTCACCAGCTGTCTGTACAGAGGATAACTTCCTGTTTTCTACTGGTGATGCCTCTCCCTATGCATCCCAGTAACCCCCAACCCTCCTTGCTGCCCTCTCACATTGCTTGCCCACCTTTAGGTCATCTGATATGACTACCCCCAGGTCCTTTCCATTTTGTTGTTGTTAGTATCTCACCCCCATTGTGTACTCTTCCCTGGGTTTTTGTTTCCCAGGTGCATTACATGCACTTCTTAGCACTGAATCTAAGCTGCCATACATTTGACCATTCCTCTAACCTTGCCAAGTCCTTCTCATCCTTTCCACCCCACCCTGTGCATCAACTCTGTTGCAGATCTTAGTGTCATCTGCAAAGAGACATACTTTTCCTTCCAGTCCTTCTGCAATGTAGCTCCTTAAAAGACATTGAAGAGGACCGGTCCTAATACTGAACCCTGCGGTACCCCACTAGTAACCCTCCTTTCTTCTGAGTGGACTCCATTTACTATTACTCTCTGTGTCCTATTCTCCAGCCAATTCTTTACCCAGGCTGTCATCTTGGGACCCACTCCCAGGCTGGTTAACTTGTATATTTATCTTTTGTGTGGGACTGTGTCAAATGCCTTGCTAAAGTCTAGGTAGGCCATGTCCACAGCCCTTCCCTGATCTACTACTTTGGTCACCCAGTCAAAGAAATCTATCAGATTGTCTGGCATGACCTTCCGCTGTGAATCCATGCTGCTGGGGTCCTGTGCCCTCTGGCCTCTAGATACTCGACAATTCTTTCCTTCAGAGTGATTCCATCATTTTCCCTATCACTGAGGTTAAACTAACAGGTCTGTGGTTTCCTGCTTCTGCCTTGCTCCCACTTTTGTGAAGGGGAATCACATCTGCCCTCCTCCAGTCCTCGGGTACCACCCCATCCTCCCATGATTTGTTAAAAAGGGTAGTCAGTGGTGTCACTAGTTCTACCCTTAGCTCTTTTAGAATTCTGGGATGAATCCCATCAGGCCCCATTGCTTTGTCCACCTTCAGTTTTAAGAGTTCTTTCAGAACCCTTTCTCCTGTAAATGGGCTGGTATCAACTTCTGTATCCAGAGTGTTACTACTGTTTGTTTTACGTACCTCCCCCTCTTCATTTGTAAATACTGAGCAAAAATATTTGTTTAGTATCTCTGCCTTTTCACAGTCTCCCTCTCCACCCTCCCTCCCTTTATTAAGCCTCACTATCCCTCCTTGGTCTTCCTTTGCTCCCTGATGTACCTATAAAGGTTTTATCCCCTTCTTAACTGAGTTGGCTATCTTTTCCTCGGTTTGGGCCTTTGCTGTTCTGACTGCCTTCCAGCCTCCTTTTGCTTTAACTGATACAGTTCTCTGTCCTGCTTCTTCTGTGATTCCTTGTACTTCCTGAATGCTTTCTTTTCTCTTGAACCTTCACTGCCACTTCCTTTGAGAACCATAGTGGTTTCTTACATCGTCTTGTTTTGTTTATTTGCTTCACACAAGGCTCGTTACCTCTGTGATGGCAGTTTTATTATTCCCATTGTTCTTCCACCCCTCCTTCCTGCCCATTTGCTAGTGCATTCCTAGGCACTCACCATTTTAGCAAAGTCAGCCCTCCTAAAGTCCAGTACTTTTGTCTTTGTATGGCTTGACTCTACTGCTGTGTTTATTGTGAACCATACTGTTCGATGGTGCTAGTTCCCAGATGGCTACCACTTCTACATCTGTGATCCTCTCTCCATCTCCATTTGAGAGAATCAAGTCTAATATTGCTCCCTCTCGGTGGGCTCCAATACTAGTTGTCTAAGGCATGCCCCTGTAGGGCATCTAAAATAACTGCACTCTTGAAGTGGCAGCTGCAACTGCACTCCAGTTAACATCTGGCATATTCAGATCACCCATCAGCAATATCTCCCCTTTTTCTGCCATTCTAAGTATACTTTCTATCATTTCCTGTCATTTCTCCCCTGAGAGAGGTCTGTCTCTAACCCTGCGCATTGTGGTGCCATTGCCTGTCTCCAAATTTACCCACAGTGCTTCTTCTCCTCCCTGTTTACCCTTTTTGTTCTGTTGCTTTTATTCCTTCCCTATGTAAAGAACTCCTCCTCTCTTTTACCCTCCCTGTCCCTCCTGTAGACAGTGTATCCTGGTATGTTTATGTCCCAGTCATGGTTTTGTGTGTACCATGTTTCTGTGACTGCCACGATATCCAGATGTTCCTCCTCCATCAAGGCCACTAATTCAGGAAGCTTGTTACCCAGACTATGGGCATTAGTACTCATTGTTCTCCATTTTTTGATGGCTTTACCTTCTGTTGCAGCATCCCCCTAAACTGTGTCCTCACAAAACAATCAACTAAAAGCTCTCACCCACCGCTGCGATGAGTGCCTTCCTGTCAGCAAGATACCCTACACAATAATTTGACAGAGAAAGTACCCTGCTAATCAAACAGAGAAAAATCCAGACATCCAAGTCAGACACAGGTAAACCTCTCCAGCCCCAAAACAGCCTGGTGGTTTGTTAGCCACAAAGGAAAATCAAATATGCAGTTATTTCAGCCCTTCTGAGGATGCTGACAAGATAAGCAGTTTTAAAAAACCCTTCCTGAATTAAAACTAAAACAAACATAAAGCAATACCACTTTAAAAGTGAGGAAAACTTCTCTCAGATGTAAGCAAGAGAGAGAGAGTTTAGTTACAGATATTTCGTCCAAAATAGTATATCCCACACAGCTTCTCAGTTGTTTCCAAGCACTCCTGTACACAACTTGGAAGAAGATGGACTTCTGCCTCAAACAGGATCACACCACTAGTTTATAGTAATTAAATAATGCTGAAATGGTCTAGCTAGACAAATGGCTATGATGCTGAGCTCTGACTTGTGAAGACAATTACCCCCACCTCAGGCTATGTTTGGCATCCAATTACAAACTGCAGCTTTTGCTATTTTGAATCACACAACCCCACCAAAAGTTGCAACATATAATCAAACAACATGAAGTCTTGCTATATTATGACAATTGCAGTCTGTCCCACCATTAGAACTGCTCCGGAGGTGAAAGAGTTAACTCCCATTCTAAGAATGGAACTTGGAGTGCGAGCTCGGTTAGAGAAGCTCTGTCTGGGTTATCTGGGAATCTGTCAGATTCTTTACTCCGCCTCACTGAACAGTCGCTCCGGAGATTTCTCCTACTGCTCGGTTCATTTCTCGGTTTAAACAGTGTTTTCTCGGTTCAAATCAACCGAGAATATTATTATTTTAACCGCAAAACCGTTCGGTTCAAGCTCTGTCTGTGGTATCGTAAGTAATCTAAGTTTATTTTCTGTGTGGAACTTGTAAATGTTATCAGTTCGGTTTTGAACCGATCAGCTTGTTTTAAAACTTGAATTGAAGGTTTTAGAGTGCGGTTCCCGGTTCTTATCGGTTCTAAAAAAATCGGATTTCATTACTGTTTTTTCCAAGACCTGTGACACGGTTAGGAACCGATAAGGGTGTCTTGCCTGGCACTGCCGTTTAAAAGGGCAAGGTTTTGGTTAGGCTGGCATTATGTCTGAAAAACCCAAAAGAAAAACCGGGCCCACTGGGTTTCAACACTGTGATGCCTGTGGGAAGTCTTTGCCAAGGCTGACCCACACACCTATGTATATTGTCTGGGTTTGACCACCTCAATTCAGACTGCCAGATTGTAAAATTTCCTGCAGCCACCCTGGATAAGAGAGTTGGCAGACTCAGGGAACGAGAGGCCAAAAAGTCCGCTGACCCGGATGGCCAGCCCGGTTCGGTGCCAACCGAACCGGAGGGAGTGCCCTCTGACCAGGGCGAGACTTCCTCGGGCAAACGTAAAGCTAGCTCATCGGAGCCAGTTCCAGTAAAGAAAACAAGAAAATCAGAAGGTGTGGAGCCCAAAATTCCTTCTCCAACTGCTGCAGAGATAGCAAGAGCTATTCAGATTGTCCAGTCACTTTCTCCAGTTCCGTCAGAACCGCCACTGTCTGGTAAAAGGTCGGTTCCACCGGTTCAGGAATATGTTCTTGAAGAATTTTATGAACCAGAGGAGAGGGAGGATGATTATGAACAGTATGAATGTGACTTTGAGGGTCTGGGTGTGCCCACTGAACCGGACATCTCCCCAGACAGACCTTTAGAATCTCCCCCTTTGCTTTCTGAGTCCCCCTCTCACTTTATGTTTTACAAAAAAGTTGCTGAAACCCTCCAGCTTCCATTGGAGGAAGCTGTGGATGAACAAGAGGAACCTGATTTTGTAGAAATAATGGATATTCCAGAGTCTAGAGATTGTCTATTCCCTTGCATAAATCATTTGGAAACAGACAATAAAGATTTTAAAACTCCTAATTCTGTGCCTCCTGTGGACAAAAGATGGACAGGAGGTACACTCTGTCAGGTCCTGATACAGAATTCCTTTCACAGCAATGCAGCCACGTTGGTGTGGTTCAGGCTGCAGCCTGTGATAAAGCTAATATTCCTTTGGCTTCACATCCTCCTGACAAAGATTCCAGGAAGATTGATGCCATGGCTAAAAGACAATACATGGCAGCGTCCTTGGGACTCAGGCAAGCAAATTACATGGCTTATGTAGCAAGGTATCAGAAATCTAGATGGGACACTGTCATGGCCTTGGCCAAACAGGCCTCTGGCCAGCTTGCTAGTGAGCTGGAACAGGTGGCTGCTGATGGCATTGAGGCATCTAAGGTGCAGTTTCATGCTGCTGTGGATTTTAATGATGTATTCTCTAGAGTCATGGCTACGTCTGTAGCTTTTGCAGAGTTGGCCTGGCTCAGGTGTACTAGCTTGTCACAGGATACCCAGACTAGAGGCTATGGATTTTCCTGTGGTTGGAAATTCTCTGTTTGGGGAGCAGACAGAGAATTATATGAAAAATGGATGAATATAGGACTACCTATAAGAGTGCTCAGGCTAGGAGCGGCAAGCCACTCCTCAGAGGCAGGCCCCAGGGGTAGAGAGTGAGGCCTTTTCACAGGCCTTTTACAAACCCAGGCCTCCTCTGCTTATGCTCAGAGGGGTTCTTCAGAGGAGAGGCAGACGGGGTGTGGGCTGGCCTGCTCCCACCCCTCAGCCTAAAGCACCTGCCAAACAGACACCGTGATGGGGTTCCCCGGGCCGATTCTCCTTTACCTGTGGGGGGCAGGTTGGCTTACTTCGTTCAGAACTGGGTGTCTCTAACTTCAGACAAGTGGGTCCTGGAAGTAGTAAGCCAGGGTCTGGTTCTCAGCTTCAAAAAGTTCCCAAAGATGAGAATCAGGTCTTTCCCACCTGCAAACTCTTTAGAGACCTTTACTTTAGAAACAGAGGTCTCAACCCTCCTGGCTCTCAGAGCTGTAGAAAGGGTTCCTCCCCTACACCAGGGCAAGGGTCTGTACTCCAGATATTTCCTTACCCCAAAAAAGACAGGAGAATGGCGGCCCATTTTAGACCTGAGATATCTGAACAAACACCTTTTGAAACCAAAGTTCAAAATGGTAACTCTGGCAATGATTTTACCCTCTCTAAGGCCAGGGGACTGGCTAGCCTCCCTGGACCTCAAGGATGCCTATTTTCATGTCCTAATCAGAAGCTCCCACCGAAAGTACCTCAGATTCGAACTGCCCTCAGGTCACTACCAGTTCAGAGCAATGCCCTTTGGCCTCACCTCTGCCCCAAGGGTATTCACAAAATGTCTGGCAGTAGCAGTGGCTCATTTAAGAAGACAAAGGATTGCTGTCTTTCCCTATCTGGACAACTGGCTCATTGTAGGCCAGTCCCCAGAACAGGTAAGATCTCACCTGCAAGTTACCCAGCAGCTGCTCTCCTCCCTGGGCATCTTGCTCAATCTTCCAAAATCAGTTCTGGAACCAGTTCAGGTGCTCACCTTCATAGGTGCAGAATTGGACACAAAACAGGCCAGAGCCTTCCTACCCTTAGAGGTAAGGAACTTGGTGGCTCTGGCCTCCTCCTCACTCTGCAGGTCTCTAGCCAGCAAGACACTTTGCAGCTCCTGGGGCACATGGCTGCATCCACAGCCGTAGTGCAGGAGCAAGATTTCAGATGAGGGACATTCAGTTTCACTTGAGAGCCTTTTGGTCTCAGAGAAGAACCCCTTTTCAAGTTGGTCCCAGTGACCCGAACCTGATCCAGGCCCTCAATGGTGGCAGGATCAGAGCAATTTAAGACTGGGGGTCCCCTTCATTCCTCTGTCTCCTCCTTGACCCTCACTACAGATGCTTCCCTCCTGGGTGGGGAGCCCACATGGCGACCTCTCCCTCAGGGGTGTGGTCCCTCAGGAATCTCTGCTCACATCAATTTGCTGGAACTCAGAGCTGTCTTTTAGCACTTCAAGTGTTTTCTGTGTCTGTTCAGAACAAAGTGGTGCAAGTCAGAACAGACAACACCACAACAATGTGGTACATCAACAAGCAGGGGCACTCTCGGTCTTGACCTTGTGCACCGAGGCAATGAAGTTGTGGTCTCTGGCCTATTCCCGAACACTTCCCTCACAGCAGTTCACCTTCCAGGAAAGGACAATATCCTAGCAGATGCTCTCAGCAGGATTTCCCAGGGCCATCACGAATGGTCTCTGGATCCTCAAGTACTGGGGATAGTTTTTGCCAGATGGGGCACCCTCAGATAGATCTTTTTTCAGCCCCAGACAATCACCAACTTCCACTGTTCTGTTGCAGGCCCCCAGTGTTGGGCTCAGTCCCCCTGGATGCCTTTCTCCTAGATTGGGAAGGGAAGTTTCTTTATGCCTTTCCCCCACTTCCCTCTCCTACTCAAGGTGCTAGTCAAAATCAGATCCCAGCCTTGCAGGATGATTCTGATTGCCCCAGATTGGGCCAGGCAGCCCTGGTACCCACTACTTCTGTCACTAGCAGTCCATCTTCCCCTGTGTCTCCCCAGGAATCACAACCTGTTAACCTGTGCACAGAGGAGAGTTTGGTATCTGAACCTCAAATCCCTCAACCTCAAGGCTTGGCTCTTGAGGAGTTAGAATTTGCTGACCTGCACCTTTCTCAGGGTGTTCTTGAAATCCTAAAGGTTTCTAGGAAGCCTTCCACTAGGGCTACTTAACAATTCTAAGTGGAAAAGGTTTTCCATTTCGTGTTCTGGGAAACATATTTCCCCGGAATCTGCTGATTTGCCCATTGTTTTGGACTATATGGTCCACCTTAATTCCTTGGGACTGAGACCAGCTACCCTGAAAGGTACATTTGGGAGCTCTCTCTGCTTTTGTTTCAGCAGGAAAGCCTCCTCTCTTTCCGCTCACCCTGTATTTTCCAAGTTTTTAAAGGATTACTTCATTCTAATCCACCTTTTAGGGATCGGCCCTGCCTGGACCTAATGTTTGCACTGCCCAGTTAATGCAACCTCCTTTTGAACCTCTGTCTTCTGCAGAGCTTAAGTACTTAACTTGGAAAACTGTTTTCCTAGTGGCTATCACTTCTGCCAGGCGCATAAGTGAGTTGCAAGCCTGTCAGTAGAAACTGACTTTATTTCTTTCCACAGGGACAAGGTAGTCCTCAGGACTAACAGGAAGTTTTGCCTAAGGTGGTTTCAGATTTCCATCTTAATCAATCTATCTCCCTTCCAGTGTTTTCACTGACCATTCTTCCTCTGGTGAGGAGATTGCACAGTTTAGATGTTAGGGCCCTAAGTTACTATATAGGCGTACCAAGGGTCACAGGTTGAATCCTCCAACTTTTCTCACTTATGGTGAGGTGGGAAGGAAACCTGCCACTAAGAGATCCATTGTCAGGTGGATTGTCTCTTGTATCAATTTTGTTATTAAAAGCTAGGAAAGTTCCCCTTCAGGCCTGAGGGCTCATTCTACCAGAAGGTACAGCTGCGTCTCTAGCTGCTGCCAGAGACATCCCTATCTTAGAATATGTCCAAGCAGCTACCTGAAGCGGTACATACTTTCACCAAGCATTACTCCTGGATGTCCAGGCCAGGAGGGATGCTCGGTTTAGCACAACCGTGCTTCAGAGCCTATTCCTAAGTAGGTTCTGTCCCTCCTCCATGGAGGTACTGCTGTGTATTCTGCAATTGTCATAATGTAGCAAGACTTCATGTTGTTTGAAGAAAAAATTACTCACCTTAGTAATGTTTCTTCTAATGGGTATCTTTATATCATGACATCCCAACCTGCCCCTCTCAGAACTTCTACTTGGGTATGGGGTGGGCAGCCTAGTGTGGAGCTAGTTATGCCCATTATATGTTTTCCACCCCTTCTTGGGGTTTTGGGGTGTGATGTTTTTTTTATGTCATATTATTACTTATATTATATTATTACTTCTGGTCCCCTGATTTGAGTCTTTGTGTTGGGACCAGGAGTATGTCTTAATAGTCAGGTAGCCAGTTGGCTGAGTGTAGGTTACAGCTTCCACACAGACCTTAGTGAGTTTTGCTCGTAAAGATCTGACAGTTTAGGTTTGAAATAACCCAGACAGAGCTTCTCTAACCGAGCTCGCGCTCCATGTTCCATTCTTAGAATGGGAGTTAACTCTTTCACCTCCGGAGCAGTTCTAATGGTGGGACAAACTGCAATTGTCATAATATAGCAAGACTCCATTAGAAGAAACAACATTACTAAGGTGAGTAATTTTTTCTTGATGCAGATTCTCACAGAATTCTAGTAATCAGTCCAGTTAGCCACAAAGGAAAATCAAATATGCAGAAAATAAGCAGTTTTAAAAAAACCCTTCCTGAATTAAAAACTAAAACAAACACAAAGCAATACCACTTTAAAAGTGAGAAAAACTTCTCTCAGATGTAAACCCACCAAAAGTTGCAAACTATATTGATGCAGATTCTCACAGAATTCTAGTAATCAGTCCAGTTAGCCACAAAGGAAAATCAAATATGCAGAAGATAAGCAGTTTAAAAAAAACCCTTCCTGACTTAAAAACTAAAACAAAACAAACACAAAGCAATACCACTTTAAAAGTGAGGAAAACTTCTCTCAGATGTAAGCAACCTTCTATCATTTCCCTGTCAATTTCCTCCCCCTAAGATGGGGGTCTATATGCAACCCCAGTGCGGATTCTGGTGCCACTGCCTGTCTCCAAGTTGACCCACAGTGCCTCCTTTCCTCCCCGTTTACCCTTTAGTTCTGTTGCTTCGATTCCTTATCTTATGTAGAGAGCTCCCCCTCCTCCTCTTTTACCCTCCCTGTCCCTCTTGTAGATTGTGTACCCTGGTATGCTTACATCCCAGTCATGCTTCTGTGTGTACTATGTTTCTGTGACTGCCACGATATCCAGGTGTTGTTCTTCCATCAAGACCACTAGATCAGGAAGCTTGCTACCCAGACTACAGGCATTTGTACTCATTGCTCTCCATTTTTTGATGGCTTTACCTCTTGTAGCCCCATCCCTGCCCTTATTGACTTTGCCTTCTCCATTTACCCCCGTTCTGCTCCTGAACCTTTCTATCTTGGTGTTTACTTCGCTAACTAACCTGTTTTGTGGGGGGAGGCTGGGAGTTCCCTGCTTATCATTAGTACCTACCCCCTTGGCTAGTTTAAAAGCTAGCCAATGAAGCATTTAAACCAATTACCTAGGAGACTGGTTCCCTTTGCGGACAGATGCAGACCATCGTGCTAGTATAGGTGGGTATCCCTCCAGGTGGAACCCCAGTCTCCAGTGAAGCCAAACCCTGTGCTCTGCACCAGTTTTTCAACCATTCATTGAATTGCATGGTGCGGTGTACCCTCACCTCACCCATGCCATAGACGGGCAGCACCTCTGAGAAGGATAGTGTGTGTGCTACTTGTCTAAGGCCCCTCCCCAAACTCCTCCTGCACTGCTCTAATCCCATGCCCAGCAAATTCATTTTTCCCTAGGTGGACAATGACGTCCAGCTCAGTCTCCCATGCAGTTGCTCTCGAGATCCTGAGGATTCATTTCCTGTCCCTCCAAGCCATGGTGCTAGGCAGGCACCTTGCTTCACTTTCTCCTGCCCCCCCCAATTCTATCCCCCTAATAACAGAGTCACCCACAAGGAGCTGCTTCCTTTCCCTGTGGTGTTCTGTGACACCTTCCTGTGGGCCTCCCTTGTGACTGTTGCCAGCAACCTCCTGGTCTCCACTGTGGGTGCCTCCATACGGGAACTATGCTCCACCATAATGGATTTTTTATTAAAATTCCAGGGCACCAGGTAAAAAAAGTTATTTTATGTTAAATGCCCTAATAAGGCATTTCTGCAGCCACTGCTGTACCGAGGGACTCGATAGGAGTTTCCCTTTAATCAAAGAGGGAGAAAATCCTGATGTCTCAGCAGCTGTGGTGACAAGAGCTCAGGCAAAGAAAATCTCAGATGGTGGGGACTCTCTCGTTTCGTTGATTTTGATTTGGACTTGTTTGAGCACAGCTCCAAGATCCAAAAGTCTAGGAAAGAAAGACGGTGCTTGAAGAAACAGTGGCAACAAAAGACTGATGGACATAAGGGATTAACATACGAAAATGGTGAAACTAAACTGATCACTCATTGTAATTTTCTTTCAGAACAAGCTAACAATGTTTCTCTCCAGGGTTATTTTAAGCAGCTGAGGTGAAACCAATTCATGGTGAACCAATGTTTAAAAAAGATAATGGGTTACTGTAAAAAGTTTGGCTTAAATCACAGACACAGGACCAGACAGAAAGCATAGTTACATAAGAATTTACCATAACAGTAGGTCTTTGAGAGAGGCACTAGCAGTAGGTAATTACTTGTAGGACTGTGCCCCCTGGTATCAGAACCACACGGAAACTTTAGCTAGCAGTGTCTGACAGGGGACCGCCCACCCAGCATCACGTGATTGAAGTCAGGGTGACACTACATAGTGGGCAGTCCCCTTGTCTGCCCTCCAGTTCTCCTGCTGGAGACCTCCAAAGAGGCACAACAGGAGACTGGAAAAGAGGCTCCTGGAGCCAAAAGATGCTAGAAGGAAAAAAGCAACAGAAGATGGTGGAAGAAGGGAGGGAAAACGGTTACCTACTGTAAGAGCCTCTCTCAAAGATCTACTGTTATGGCAAGTTCTTATGTAACTGTACTATCTTACTTTAAGAGGGCTCTTGCAGTAGGTAATTACTTGTAGGACTGAGTCCAAAGTAGTAAGAATAAAAGGGACTGAAACAACACGGGAAGCAGGAGATGGTCTGCTAATACGAAGAAAAATCCGGACATGGGCCTTGAAGGACAGCCAGTCTGAAGCCAGCCCTGCACCTTAAGGCAATGTCCAAACTGTAGTGTTTAGTGAAAGTATGGACAAAACTCCAAGTAGCAGAAGCGCAAATTTCAGTGACTGATAATTCCTGAAGCAAGCAGTGGAAGCCACCATGCTCCTAGTAGAATGTCCTTTGACCTCCCCCGGAGGTAACAGAACACAATGCAGTTTGCCAGCCATTTGGAAAAGCATTGCTTAGAAACTACTGCACCCTCTCGCTTGGGTGCAAAAGAAACTTGGTTTGATTTCCAGACATACTTGATTCTACTGCTATAGTAACACAAGATTCTCTTTACATCTAATGTGTGCAGAATCTCCTCCCCCTGATTAGCATGCTCAGGGTAATAGACTGGCAGTTGAATAGACTGATTCAATGTAGTCTCTGAAACTACTTTCAGAAGAAACTTAGGACTGATACAGATAGCCACCCGGTCTCTGTGAAAAATCAAATATGGCTCCTTACACATCAGGGCCTGCAGCTCGGAAATCCTCAGAGAAGTAACAGCAACTAAAAAGAGTGCTTTCCAAGACAAATAGCGTACATCACAACTACAAGACAGTTCAAAAAGTGTAAAGGTGAGTTTCTCCTAAACAAAATTTAGGCCCCACGGTCAGGCAGGATGGGTTTCAGGTGAAGAATCCCTTTTAAGAAGGTTTTTGGAAACCTCCAGTTGAGCCAGAATTTTGCCCTCCACTACAGTGGTAGGCAGAAATAGCAGACAGATGCACCTTCAGTGAGAAATAGCTCAGGCCTAGGTCAATGAGGTAAAGAAGATAACCCATGACCTGAGGAACAGGACATAAAAAGGGTCCCCTACCTTTCGAGGTGGCCCAAATGGAGAAATGTTTCCACTTCATGGCATAGGTCGTCCTAGTAGGTGGCTTTTTGGCCTCCACTAGGACCTTGGCTACTCTGGAGGAAACCATAGCGGGAAGTGACTATGTCTTCAGGTGTCACGCATGAAGGTGAAGGGACTAGTGTGCCCCTCTCCTGGGTCAGAAGATCGTGACAGAGCGGCAGGAGAATAGTAGGTTCTGCTTTGAGCTGCTGAAGAAGTGGACAAAATTTTGACGAGGCCAGAAAGGGACGATCAGGATCATACGAGCCCCCTCCGCTTGGAGCAGCATCCTCCACAGAACTGGGAAGGCATAGGGATACGTCCCTGTCCAGCAAAGTGACAGCACGTCTCACCAAAATACACCATACGAGGGATCGAGTGAATAAAACTTGGGAAGTTTTGCGTTGGATGGAGCGGTGAACAGATCCACATCTGGATGACCCCACAGATCGGAGATGTGATCGACCAACTCCAATTTGAGATCCCAATCGTGCGCTCTTACCCTGGTGAAGTGAGACTGTCTGCGGGGACATTCTGTGCATCTAGAACATGGACTGCTAAGAGGTAAACCCAGTGCTGGACCGCCCAATTCCAGACCCTCATTGCCTGCCTGCCTGCAAAGAGGATACAAGTGGGTGCCCCCCTGTTTGTTAAGGTACCAAACTACACACATGTTGTCCGACTGGACTAGCAGTGTGCCCTGGCGGAGCAGGTGCTGAAAAGCTTTAAGAGTGTATAGTACTGCCCTTATCTCGAGTACATTTATATGCAGATGCAACTCTGAAAGTGCCCACAGGCCTTGGGTCCTGTGACTCCCGAGATGGGCACCCCATCCCTGACACATCTGTAGTCGGGGTTTGGGAGTGAGGAGGGTCTGGAAAGGGAATCCCTGGGTAAAGTTGTCGGGGTTCTGCCACCATAGCAGATCTCTCTGCATGGGGCCAGAGACCATGACAATGCAGTCCAGGTTCTGAGAGGGATGGCTGCTACCTTAAGGCCAAGGCGGAGGAGAACTGCCCTGGCTGAGATCTGCTTGTTCTACACTACCAGCTAAGCCTGCTTCTGTAAGGCATACGCCCTATCCAGAGGTAGTAAGGCCATACCCTATCCTGGGGGAGGAAGGCCATACACCCTGGGCCATATCCAGCACCACCCCAATAAATTGCAAGTGCTGGGAGGGAGGGAGCTGGGATTTGGGATAACTGACAGTGATTCCCAGCCACTCGAAAAGGTGCAGGGTAGCAGACAGGGATGCCTCCAGCTGTTCCCTCGTCGGGGCTGCAAGAAGCCATTCGTCGAGGTAGGGGAACACGTAGTGCCCCTGCCTCAAGGCCCCCTCCTGCCACTATTGTGGGGCACTTGGTAAAAACATGCAGTGCTGAGGACAGGCCAAAGGGGAGGGCTTTAAATTGAAAGTGCTCCCTCTGAAGAGAGAAGCAGAGGAACCTGTGGTGGAGTCAAAACACTGGTATGCGCAGATAATCATCCTGCATATCTAGGGTGCAAAGCTACTGTCCCTTGGACAGGAGAGGCAGTAGACCTTGAAGGGTCCACATCCAAAACTGTTTGCATTTGATGAATAGGTTTAGGGTGCTGAAATCCAATAACGGATGCAAGTCCCCTGTCTTTTTTGGAACCAGGAAAAATGGTAGTAGTAGTAGTATCCCTTTCCCTACCTGATTTGGGGGCATGGGCTCCACTGCTTCTTTACGAAGAAGAACCGTGACTTCCTCTCTTAAGAGGGGAATATTCGCCTTTGGATAATGGGAAACCCGGGAGCCTGTTTGGGGGTTTTCCACGAAATTCTAGTGTGGCCTAGCTTGATCAGCTGAAGCATCTGTCGTGATAGCTTCCCACTACCTTAAGTATCTCATGAACCTTCCGCCCACAGGCTCCTCTGACTTGGGGGGGGCAGGCCGTGAGTCAAGATGGAGAGGGAGGACTACCCCGAGGCTCTCTGAGACTTGGCTGGAGGGGTAGCGACTGTTGTAGGGGTCTTGTTGCACTTAAACTGGCATCTGGGTCCTTGTTGCGACTTGGCCTTACGTCTGGCTTACCGATGAAAGGGTCTTTTACCCAGAGGCTTCAGGCGATACAAAGTATGTACTGACCTGAGAGCTGTACGCTTGTCTTGGAGGCTAGTAATAATGTCCTAGGCATTTCCACTGAACAGGAAAGAGACTCTAAAGGGGGCATTTTGAATGGCAGCCCAAACGTTGGGTGCCAGACCTGACACCCTTAGAAAAGCAAAACATCTAAGGCTCATGGCCAAGGATTCGGAATCAGATTGTCTGGGAGGGGAGGCTCCTGATGCCTTAAAGGAGCCTTTCTGACATCGGGGCCTGCATATGGGCTTTGGCCAGGCTCGTTGATGCTCAAGGCATGATCGAAGAAACTGACCTGGGGGTCTGGTCCTGACGCGCTACCTCCCGAGGCCATGACTGATGGCTATCCAGTTTGGAGACTAACTGAGATTTGTCTCAGACCACCAAGCCTGTAACATCTCCCAAAAGTCCACCTGTGACTAAGGAGGAGGTGGAATAGGAGGTGGGTGAAAAGCTTGAGACACTAAATGGCAGCCTGGTGTCTGGCAACTGGCTGTGTGAAGCCCGTGCATCGGGAAGCCCTGTGTGGGGAAAAAATAGGGTGTAACTCAGCGTTTCAAAATGAGGTGTTTGGTACCCTGATGGAGGATACCCAGAATGAAAAAATTACTCACCGCAGTAATCTTCTTTCTTCCAAGGGGTTCTTTAGCAGCAGTAACAATAGCAGTTAGCTGGCTAGGTGCAACTGCCCCAGAGGTATACCTTTAAGAGAATTTATTTAAATGAGCTTGGGCATCAGCCAATCAAAAAATAGGAGGGGAGTGAGCTGAGTGAGAGCAGCCTGAAGGGTTTCAGAATTTTTTCGAAGAAAAGGGGCACATGTCCCAAAAAGTGAACAAACAGGAATCAAAAGATATGCAAATGTCCGAAAACTGAAAACAAATATGAGCATGAAAGCTCTTCAATAAAAAAACGAAATCTGGTAATAAAACGAACAGAGCCCTTTGCCTGACAGGTGAACCGGGGAAGAATGGTGGGAGCTTACTGATGCTAAAGGACCTTTTGGAAGAAAGAAGATTAAGGCGGTGAGTAATTTTTTCTTCTTACCCCAGGAGTCCTTTAGCATCAGTAACAATAGCAGACTACCAAGCAGTACCAAGTGGGAGGTGGGCAGAGAACCTACTTAGGAAAGAAGCTCTGCAAAACCGCCCTGCCAAATTTGGTATCAGATCTGGACTGCACATCTAAACTGCAGAAAATCATGAAGGTGTGCACCAATTTTCAGGTAGCTGCTTTGCAGACATCCAGAAGGGGTATGTCCCTTACTGCTGCCTCAGAGGCTGCAGTGCCCCTGGAGAAGTGGGCCCTGAGCCCCACAAGAGGTTGACCAGCCTGTTCATAGAAGAATCTAATACAAGAGACAAGCTCTCTTGGTAGCTGGTCTTACTCTGCCTACATTCCCGTAGGTGAGGAACAACTGAAAGGAAGAGTCTCTGGACTGCCTAGTATGCTCTGGGTAGTAAAAGAGCTCCCTTGACATTCAAGCAGAGGAACTTTTTGCTCACTAAGAGTGGATGTCTCAGTAAAAGCAGGCAGGCAGAGTACTGGACTGGTTTTAGATGGAACTCTGAAACCACCTTAGGCAGAAAGTTCCTATTCACCCAGAGCTCAATTTTATCGTAAGAAATGATGAAATTAGGCTCAGTGCACAGGGCCTGTACCTCAAATTCTTCTGGCAGAGGTAATGGCTGTCACAAACCCACTCAGCAGGTCAGCCCTCTACTCCCAAAGTGCCAACCACCGAGCGCAGTCTTGTGAACAGTTAACAGAAACAGGGTAACCCTTCTGTCTGGTTTTGTGGGTTCAAATCAACCTTTGGTCTCAAGTCTTGGAGGGATTCAAACTGTGAACCTCTTGCTAGCGTACCCAATGCACAGGCTCAGATAATTTTGTCTTCGGGGGCCAGATATCTTTGCCTATGGGCACCTAACCAGGTGTATAGAAATGAACCCTTAAAAACTCTAATAAAAGACCTCCAATTAAACTCTCACCTTTTCCCATTTGGTATCACCATTCAAGCTTATGCAGTGTCTGCTTTAACTATGTATATATACACTCCACTTGTAAAGGAAAGAAATTCAAAGACAGACCAAATAGGCTCTAAAAATAGAGTTTACTAAAATAGAGAAAAAAAAATATGTGAAACATAAAATACAGAACTATTTATCACAAGAACCATACAATCTTTTAAAAGAATAAGGTTTTAACAGTGCAATTCCTACTACAGTACTTAGATTTGTCTCTCTCTCTCTCTCTCTCTCTAAATACCTGCCTAAAGTGCTCAAAGATGTTTCTTCGTCAGAGTGTAAATCAAAGTGTCTGAAGGAAAAAAGAATTCTGTTTAAAAGCTGGCTTTGCCCACCTCTTTGCATGAGGTCACCTAGCTCCTCTTCTGTTTATGAAAAATCATACGCCCAGGATATTTTATCATATTAAAAAGTAAGATAATTAAGGTTATATCAGCAGAAACTCCTTTCCCCATGTGACTTCCCCAATCAAGTCTGTAAATTTTCCTTCCATCTATAAGCAGTATCCTCTCTCACACAAACATCAAAGCACTTATGTCTTTCTGCCAGATCTCACGGAGGTGCAACAAGCTTTGTATCACCATGTGAAAATGTAACTGTGTTTCCTCTGAACGTCATAAACGTTTATGTTTTCCCTCTTAGCAACAACAGCTATAATTAACTCAGACAAACAGGAGATCCTTGATTAAGGCCTGTTCTAGCCTATAATTAGCTTCTGGCCTTCCAGGAAACACCTTGTATTTAAAGCATGTGTGCGTGTGTGTGTGTGTGTGTGTGTGTGTGTGTGTGTGTGATACTCACATGCTGTTTCAGCATTTCTCATGAGAGACGGTCCATAACACATTTTTATATTACAAAAAAAATCATACAGCACTCAGAACTGGCTGTCCCCATCACAATGGTCACCAGGAAGACCTACTTCTAGATCACAAACTTCATATGTGCAGTGCCATAGGCTCAAAAGGTGGCTCCATGAGACTGGCAATGCAGAGATTCAGGATCCAAGGGGAAACGGAATTTATTGAAATGTTTATTGAAATAATTCATAGGAAGGCACACTGAGCAACAAGTTGCTTGTCTCCCGGTGTGACCTGGGGAGTAGGGAACAATGGGCCAGAATACAGAGAAATGTTACAATGTTGGAATACAACTTGCTTACAATGAGAGCAGGAGGGATTACAGGTGGATAACACTGGCTAACAATGCAACAGTTAAGTATATGAAAACATACAGCAAATTGGCAACAGTTGCTAACACTGGAACACATATAATAACTTGGCAACAGTATGTGGCACTAGATGGTAAGGTGACAATAGTAATTGGTAGCCATTAGTGTAACAGAGATATTCAAGATTTATAGTGACTGGAGTAATGAGAGGAAGAATGGGAAGAGGGAATGAAAGACTGCAAAGGGTAGAATGGAAGAAGGGAAAGGAAATTTACAGAGAGACGCAGACAGAACATGATTTCTGAGGCAAACAGACGACAGGGTGGACTAAAGTGCATATAAGACGGGTATGGGGTAGGTTATAAGTGCTTAATTGAGTGTAGGGGTAGGCCAGTGTTAGGCTATGTTAACTGGAAGGGGGTAGAAGGAGAGGTAGTGTATGGCAGGATGATGAGTGAGAGGTACTATGGGGGGAGCGGGTATCTGGGGGGAGTTGAAATTCAAGTGTCCTATTATCCCTATCTGGTCAGGGTGGTGGACAGCCCTACTGGTAGGACACCGGTTATAAGCGATGAGAGTTATTCATATATAGTGATGCGAGAGAGGGGGGTGTTGGGGGATGGATGTTGTGGGAGGGGGTAGCAGAGGTAGTACCCCACCTGTGTGCTGGATGATCCTGCCTGCACAAGGCAGTGATCTAACAGTGACTGAGGGGATGTAGTAAAAGGAGAAATAGGGGAAAGGGGGTAAAGTTGTTGCCCACCATGTGCTATGGATCCTGCCTGCACAAGCCAGTGATTGAATTCACAGGAGAGAGATAGATTAAGGGTAAAGAAAGAAGGGGAAGTAACACTTTAGGACGAGGGAGAGTAGAGGACAAGGAGGAGCATGATCAGAGGGAAATAGAAGTGGTGGGGAGTAGGCATATGAGCCTGAGCAGAGGTCAACTATAGGTGGGGGGGTAGTACCCTACCAGTGTGCTGGGTGACCCTGCCTGCACAAGGCAGTGATCTAGCAGTGACTGAGAGGGAGAGGTAAAAGGAGAAATAGGGGAAGGGGGGTAAAGTGGTTTCCCACCATGCACTATGGATCCTGCCTGCACAAGGCAGTGATCAAGCTCACAGGGGGGAGATAGATTAAGGGTAGAAAAAGAAGGAGGAGGAATACTTTAGGAGGAGGGAGAGTAGGGGACAAGGAGGAGCACGATCAGAGGGAAACAGGAGATGTGGGGAGTAGGCATACAGTAATATGGGCTTAGGGGAGATGGCGGGGGAGATTAGAGAGGGTCATGGCAGGCATAGGATCGGGAAAGGAAGTTCTTGAGGGCAGAGTTAATGTTGTAGCAAGAGGATGAGTAGCAAATTTGAGGGGGGAAGTGAATTCCAGATTTTTGGGAGGCGGTAAGAACAACTCAATTTTCCAAGAAGGGTGGATCAGTGTGGTACCACCAGGGTTCATGAGTCAGTAGATTTTAGGGAGTGGGAAGAAGGGGGGGCAGTTGTAAAGGCAGGGGAGACAAGAGGGAAGTTCACCCAGCCAGTGCTTGGAGGTGAATTTTACGCAGTGAGAGAGACATCGGTTTGTCAGGGAAGGGAAGGATAGGGCATGGTAGAGATGACTATGATGAGTGCGGAGTAGGGCGTCATGGGCAAAATGGCAAAAGGAGTTGAACAGGGTATCTAGTCTGGCCAGGGAGGACTTTGGGGCAGTACCGTAGACTATGTCACAGTAGTCAAAGATAGGTAGGATCATCTTCTGGACAATCTCACACCTAGCCGTGGGTGGTATGTAGGCATGGTTCCTGAAGGAACAGAGCTTGGGATGCAATTTTTTCTGAATGGTGTCGATATGACCAGAGAAGTTCAGGTGTTGGTTCAGTCAGAAACCTAAACACCTGAAGGAGGAGGATGTGTGTCCTTGAGTAAAATCCCATCAAGGGTGTAGAAGGAGGGTAGAGACAGAAACCTGGTAAGTCTCTGCCTGCTGCCAAAGATCATGGAGACTATTTTTTGGCATTGACAGATAGTTTGTGGTTTGCAAACCAATGTTGAACTTTGTCGAAGTCATGCTGTAAGTTGGATGCAACCTCAGTGGGGCAGGAGCCAGTTGCATAAAAACTGTATCATCAGCGTACATATGAATGGAAGAAAATGGAGAGCAGGTGGACGGGAGATCGTTTAGAAAAATAGAGACTAGTATGGGGCCTAACACTGATCCATGGTGGGGTGCCAGTTCTTATCGGGAGGGGTGGGGAAACTGCATCAGAGATATTGACTGATTGGGTTCTGCCAGTGAGGTATGCCTTGAACCAGTCTTTGGCTAAGGGAGATAGCCCAGCTGTTGATAGGATGTCAAGGAAAAGGGAGTGGAAGACTGTTGAAGGCTTTGGCCAGATTGACAAAAATGGCTGAGGTGATTTGGCCATTGTCAATTCCTGTGAGGATAGAATCAGGATTCCCTGACTGAAGGCTGGTGGTGCAAGAGACCTTTGAAAAACTGTTTTGAATACGATGTGGGGGGAAAAAATTACTTCTTTCTTTCTCACTGAAAAATAGGCCTAACTGTGGCCAGGTGTAACTTGAGAGAAGAGGGTTTCAAACCAGACGCCTGCAGATGCACTAGGAAATCCAGCAGCTGATGGTTTGCTGCTGTAAGAGGGTAGGCCCTTTTTGCTGTTGCACAGCGGGGAAACAGTTTCCATTTGGTTGCATATGTCCCTTCTTTGCGTTAGTTCAGAGTACTGAGAAGATGGAAACTAACTCCTCAAGAGCAAGGCCTTGAGGTGAAGAGAGTGTATGGCTGGATAATGCACTCCTGTCTGAGGAGGGTCAGCAGAGAGTAAGATAGTGGCAGGCGAATAATAACAATAACTATTTTTAAAGCACCTTTCTAGAATCAAGGTGCTGTACAGCTTTAAGAACAGATAAAATCCAATTAATAAAAAGCATAAAATTCACATACAGCAGGTTAATATATAACAGTCTGAATATAACTAATCTTCATAGGCAAGATGCCATAAATGGATCTTCAAGGACCTCTTAAAACTCTCCACAGTTGTGCACTCACGTATCTGACGAGGTAGAGAATTCCACAAGGTCGGGGCCATATACATAAAATCATGGGCCCCTGATGTTTTAAGATGTACCCTGGGAATCTCTAACAACCCCTCATCAGTGGAGAGGTCATCCATGGCAGTAAGGCAACAGGAGCTCTTGCAGATAGCCCGGGCTCAGTAGGCCTGCTGCAGGAAAGTGCAGGAAGGAGAGAGTACTGGGCTTGCCTGGGCCGATTCTGAGCCACCAGAATCATTAATGCAGGCTGTTGTCAGAGTTTCAGAAATAACCTGAAGATTGGGGGAAAAGTAAGGAATGCATGTAGGGACCTCCTTGACCAGACCAGAATAAAGGCATTCAGGGGAGGCGATCCCGGGACTGGGCCCTGCAACAGAACTGAGGAAGCTGGAAGCTGAAAGAAGCGGCAAAATGATCCACTTCTGGCATTCCCAACCACTTGAACACTGTGGTCAGTACTTGTTTGATCAGAGTCCATTCACTCTGGTCTTGACTGATGTGACTGAGCATCTGCCAGAATATTGTGTGCCTGGGAAGTGAATAGCTGAAAGGCTGACTCCCAGGGAGAAGGTGAGAGACCAGATTTATAGAGCCTGTGAACAGAATATTCCTGATCAGGTCCTCTGCTTGTTTGAGAAAAACACTGCAGCGGTGTCTGTTTGACTTTGTACAATCTGTCCTTTCCTTTCATAACAGGAGCAAATGTTTGAGAGCTAGAAAGATTGCACAGAGTGTGTAATTGACTCTTGGAGAGTCTAGGTTCCGCTTACTGAGGCACTGTCCAGATGTGCTCCCCACCACATGAGGGAGGCATCTGTGTAACTGCTCCATCAGAGGTCAAAAACAGTACCTTGTGTGCCAACACCTGCTATAGGCTAGGAAATGTCAATAAAGCACGTTCCCCAATGGCAGCATCAATACAAACACCACGGCTAGATGATCTCCACTCAATTCTTCATTTATTGAAATAGCAGACTAAAATCCAGTAAAATTCAGGGTGTAAGATTCACAAAAAGCACAACACACAATTCAGTGAAATGCAAAGCTGCCACACACATCTTCCTCAGGTGAAACAGAGTATGTAGAATCACTGGCTTTCTAACATGTTACGCACGTTAGTGCTTGCTCATCCTAGCCATGGTGTTTGTATTGATGCCGCCATTGGGGAAAGTGCTATATTGACATTTCCTAGCCTTTAGCAGGTGCCAGCACACAAGGTACTGATTTTTACTTCATTTTATTTTTTGCTGAGCACTGTTTGTCCTTGGTGCGGTTCCATTTTTGTTCCTTTTCTGCCACAGGTCTCAGCTTTAAAAAATGTTTGCTTTTTGAGACCCGCAAACTAAAAGGCTTGCTGGTGTCGCATCCTGTATCTGAACCCTGAGACCACTGCAGGCATTGAAGCCATGTGTCCCAATAGCCTGAGGAAATGTCAAAGTTACATGATTTGCTCCGGACTGCATCATATACTGAACAAGTGAGGGTTAATGATTCAAACCCAGTCAAGTGTCTGCTGGCTGGTCTCGCTGTCCCTGGATGAAGAAATTTGCCACTGAGGGACAGCCTGAATTCTCACCAGCGGAAGGAAGGCATATCCTTCCTGGATGCTGGGAGGGTTCCAGGTGAGACTTTGTTTAGATCCACCACGGAACACAGAGACTCCAGAGTGAGCCCTGTAAGGGAAAAAGGACTCCTTGACCTGACAAGGAGACTTTGGCACTATGAGCCAATCGACAAATTACTTGTAGCTAGAGATGCCCAGATTCCTGAAGTGTGCTGCTACCACTGTCAGGCACTTTGTAAAGGCTCTTGGGGCCGAGCAAGGCCGGAGTAAGCCTGCACCTGCGAAACTGCCTGTAAGACCTCATTATGGGTATATGGAAAAAAGGAGCCCTTTAGGACCAGGGAGGGTAGCCAATCTCCCTACTGTAAGCATTGTATGATTGGTAACAAAGTGACCATCTTGAATTTGGGTTTTAACAGCAAGCTATGTCGCCACTCCTCAGTTGTGTCTGTGTCAGAAAATACCTGGAGTAGAGGCCCTTCCCCTTTTTGTGGGCCGGGAACCTCTTCACCATTCGCAAAACTAGAAGGTTTTTACTTCCCACTCCCACCAGTGACACCTGTGTTGGGGATAGAGGCTTAGATAACTGGGTACATATGAGGTCTGCCCACACTAACATCAGGGCTTAGACTGTGAAGCTGCTGGCTGGGTAGAGGTGGCCACTTTTGGTCCCTTCTGCCCTCCCTCTGAAAGCACCTCTGTACTGAGAAAAGGGGGTAGCTGAGAAAATAACCTCTGCCCTTAGGAGGAATTTCTGTGGGGCAGGAGGCCTAGTTGCAGTCAGATGTTCTGGAATCGAACAGTATGATTTGATCACAGGGGAAAGTCCATGGCCTTAAACTGGGAGTCTGAGGGTGGACCAGTAGTTCTAAGCCAGACAAAGCACCTCAGAGAGATGGCATGGGCTATGGCTCTGGAGGCTGCATCTTTGTTGACGTCTGCCCTGTGGAATTGGTACTACATAGCTTCCGGGGAAGGTTTGCCATATCCACCGGCTCCTGCACCATAGAACCAGGACAGAATTCCGCAGTGCTTTTTTTGATATTTGGTCCTAAGTGCCATGTAGGAAACATTTTTTTACAAGTATCTGTGGTTAGCTATTAACTCTATATTCTGGAGTCCTTATCCAGGGGAAAGGAGGACAATGAGACTCCAGTTTTCTCGCAAGCTGCTTGCTGCACTATACTCACATGGCTGGGATGTATATACAGGCACTCAGCACTGTTGTTGAACAATTGAATATTTATGTACTTGTTTATCATTATTTCCAGACCGCTTGTAAACCTCTGCCACAGAAGTGGGGGTCTGAAGCAGTTTCGTGGTGTTTTTATTTATATTTTTTCATTATAGATAGGCATGACCAGTCTTTTAGGAGGTGGAAGACCTTTCATCTCCCTATAATCTTTTTATCTTCATCCTCACCTTGGATGGACTCCTGAGAAGGGAGGTCCAGGGTGTCCACTAGGTTTTGGATAAGCGAAAGCACAGAGGGGGAATCCTCCTGGTTAGTCGAGGAAGCTCCAAGGAGAAGGTAGTAGACACAAGGTTCTAGGCTCTCCAAAGTCATGTCAAGGGCATCATAAAAATACTCATCTATATCACCCTCACAGTCTCTGGAGCGAAAACTATGGAAGAGCATTTAGCAGCCCCTGTAACCAGGGGCATCATAAAATTATTCATCAACTGTATCACCTTCATAGTCTGCAGAAGAGAGAACTGTGGAAAGGTGCATGCTAGCCCCTGTAAACATAAACCCCATCTTTTGTCAGGTCTGAAGAGTGTGCCATACTTTTGCCAAATTTTATACAGTAAGGACCTGTGCATACAGTGCGGAATATGCTTTGTTTTTTCTTTACTCTTTAAGCTGCATGTTGTCTCGCTATTAGCTTTCCCAGGAGGAACAGGAGCATTTTTTATCTTGACAAGTTTCTTTTTAGCCACTTCATCAGCAGTTTGATCAAGCTTCCTTCCTTTTTTTTTCCACTAATTTTTTAATTTGTGAGGAACTTCATCAGCTCCTTTGGAAGCTTTATTTTCTGGCTGGGATCTGGAAGCTTCATTAGCACACCTGCTTACATTTTTATTGTTACTCTTAGATGGTCCCTCATCGGTAGCCTTTGATTTTCCCTCAGCCACAATTATAAATTAGGTTTCTCAGCTCTGTGCCAATTTTCAAGAGAACCCAAGATCTGGACCCAACTACAACTGAGCACAGGTTTCTGTGAAATGCTTCAAAGCCAGTTCTATGACAGTTTAATAAACTCTTTGGCCTGGATATTCAAACTGCGCCAGGCTGTGGCGCAAGCCTGGGCACAGCTCAACTTTGTTGCGTACGGGTGTGGCTTGGGCGATATTCAACAGAGCTGCGCTATGGCGCAACAGCTTTGAATATTGCACCCTGGCCACCCCCACTGTGCATGGTGCAGTGGCACTGCGCCAGCCCAAGTGGTCAGAGTGGAGCATGGAGATGCGGTGGCACAAGTGCCATTGCGCCATGCACAGCACCTGCGATATTCAAACAGGGACATCAAATGGGGCCATAAGTTATGCAAGGCGCACAGGGGGCCATTTGCATCTCATTACGGCCCCATTAGCAGGCAGGTGCACTGATCCCCGATGACTTGTGCCTGGCACCCTGCCAGGCAGCAGCCGTCAGGGACCGATGCCCCCTGCAGCCCGATCGCCAGAAGTCCCGTAAGAGAAAACATCATCCCTGGTGGTCTAGTGGACCACTGAGTGCCCTGATCACAGGGCATCACTGTGTCCTCTTCCACTCCAGGAAATTAGTGATGATGCCGAGCTTCATCGCTGGCATCACTTCAAGTTCGAGATCTTCGGTGATTCAGGTATTCACCGGCTCGCTGAGCCCCACCACCTAGCTCCTTTCCCTGTTGGCGGGGAGCGGCAGCACTTCACCCACCTGCCGCCCCACCGCCCGCCGACTGATAGCTCGGTAGGGCTGCAAGCCCATTGTTCAGAGCATGAGCCAATGGGCATGTATTCCATACCGCACTTACTCAGTCCAGATATGTGAATGAAATCTGACTGAGTAGTAGAGTGGCTGCACGCCCATTGGCCATGCTCTGAACCAATGGGCGGCAGCCCTACTGAGCTGTCAGTCAGCGGGTGGCGAGACAGCAGGCGGGTGGGTGCTGCCGCCTCTGGCTGGACGGGGGAGCGGGGTGGTGGGGCTATGGGCGGGTGGGGTGGGGTACACTAGATCACCAGGGATATCGGACTTGGGGTGATGAATGATGCCCGTGATCGGGCTCAGCACGGTCCACTGGACCACCAGGGATATTGGACTGGGGGGGAATACAGTGCTGCCCGCGATCGGGGCACATAGCGGTCCATTGGACCACCAGGGATATTGGACTTGGGGGGAGCCATTATAGATGCCCGTGATCGGGGCATGGAGGGGCGCCGCCAGGTGCAGCAGGAACTCGGGTGGCCACCCACAGGTGGCAGCTGCTGTGATGCACCCTGCAATGCGGCAGCTCACCTGTGGGTGGCCATCACTTGTTCCTTTTTTGGGGGGTGTAACTTTGTGCAGGCTCAGGTAGGGGTTGCGCATGCATGACTCTGCACAGCCCGGACTGAATATCAGGCTGTGCAGGTTATGCATGGGCATGCCCCCCCCACCTGTTCCTGCATACATTACTGATGCGCTCCGGAGCATCGGGATTTGTGTGGCGCACTTTTCCCTTTTAAATATCGCACCGGGGCGCATCAGTGGGTTGTGCATGGTGCAACACTGTTGCGCCATGCGCAACCCTTTTGAATATCTGGGCCTTTCTCTTCATTATTGTTATTATTATTGGGGCTCAGTCACGTCCCTATAGTTAGGGTTGAGTAGGCATTTTAATGTTAAATCTCAATTATTGCACGTTATTAACTTTGCAACCGTTAAACGGATTTGCACGAGATTTGGAATGCACAGTCTGGTATGGTAGATCTCTTCATTTACCAAGTTGCGTTTTGGTCGGACTTATGGTTTCTGCGCAACAAAATGCTAAAAATGCATTTTTAGCCACTTTAGACACGTTTTATGCCCATGGTGTTGCAACCACACCGTGTAGCCTTTTGGCCTGAAATTTGGAGCATAGAAAGAGTTTGGGTCAAGGAACAATCCAGTGTTGGTTTGGTAAAAAAAAATATTAATCCATTCAAAAGTTATTTAATTTTGAATTTTCGAGTTCTGAGCATGCTTGGTTCACTCCAAAATTTAAATGTATATTTGACGAACTAGGATTGGTCTCACAGTCAAGGATTTTGTCAGCTCGCAGACTAGGATTTAAAAAAATCCTAGTCCATCAGAAAATTCATTGTCCGTGAGCCACCATCTTGTTTTCAGTCCCCCCCACCCCAAATAAAATGTTGCAGCTTTCTCCACAGGTGACTTTTGGGCCAAATGAGGCATTGGTTTTGTTCAGGATGATGCCATCTACAAAGCCATGCCTTTGTTTTTTCTCGTTTTGGTCAAAAAATAGCTTTTTAAAATTTAAAAAAATTATTTGACCACAACTCGCTAACTATCCTAGTCTGCAAGCTGTCAAAATCTTAGTCAGAGACGATGCTCTTTCGCGAGCCTACAAAATGCTTGTCCGTCAGTTTGTGACCAGATGACCCTTCTCACGGACCAGGATCAACCTAACTGTAAAGGATTTTGCTACTTCACGAAAAGGATCCGCTGGCGAACAAGGATTTTGTCAGCTCGCGGACCAGGACTGTTTTTTTGAATCCTCTTTCGCGAGGTGACAAAATCACAGTCAGTGAGCTGTCAAAATCAAAGTCCGCCAGCCAATCCTCTTTCGTGAAGCTGCAAAATCCTTGTCCGTCACTTTGTGACCAGATTGCTCTTCTCATGGACCAGGATTAAGCTGACTGACTAGGATTTTGCTACCTCGCGAAAGAGGATCTGCTGGCGAACTAGGATTTTGTCAGCTCGTGGGTCAGGATTATTTTTTTAAATTCTCTTTCATCAGTTGCCCAAATCGCAATCCGCGAGCTGTCAGAATCCTAGTCCACCAGCCAATCATCTTTTTTTTTTATATTCTTTATATATGACAGCAGGAGTTCATCTATACAGTATTGCTCTTTTGTCTTGCAATACATGGAATGTTCTTCGGGTTGGCAATTCATGTTTCTACATCATTATTCTATTATATATCAAATGACACTAGATCAAAATTCGTATCTTACAAAAATTGGTCACTTTCAAATGTCTCAATCAGGGAATAAATGTTTCATCCAGAGGTGAGATATAGAAAACCCATGGCCTCCACTGGAGCTCAAATTGTGACATCCTTCCAGCTCTAGAAGCTACTGTTCTCTCTAGATAATATCATCAATGAATGCCAATCAGAGAGGGTGGGTAATTTAGCGGTTCGCCATAGGAGAGTTATAACCTTTTTAGCTGCTGCCGGGTATAGGTATAACTTATTTCTACCTGGTGGAACTTTTCCGTCTTTCCCAATATAAAGCATAATCATCTGATTGGATAAAGTAATTTCTGGTCCCACAATATTTTGTATGCTCTTTTCTATATCTAACCAGTATTGGGTAACTTTCGGAGAAGTACAAAAAATGTGTTATATTTGCCATTTTTTCTCCACATTCTCTCCAACAAAGGCCATGCCTCATAGATACAAATTTAGCAATTTTGTCAGCGGTATAAAAATATCTACTACGACATTTCCACATATATTCTGACCAGTATGAGGACTGTGATACTTTCATAAAGTGAGGAATAGGTTCCAACCATTTCTCATAAGTTATCCAAGTCCCTAATTCTCTATTCCATCTCCCTAAGATATCCTCAGTGGATTCCTTCCAACATAGATATGAGGGAGGGCAGAGTATTTAATGATAACTCTTTCTCTACAAATGTCCAAATCTGTAAATATCTATAATGGTATGTAAGGGGGAGTTGATATTTTGCCTGTAGTGTGGCAAAAGGCAGTACTCCATTTACATCCAGGTATTGATATAACAAAAGCAGACCTTTTTTCTGCCATTTTTGATGGACCTGAACAGCACCTATCTCCAAAGATACACTTTCTGTACCGATTAGTTTAAAATAACCAAAAACTTCAGTTATTGTAGTAGACGCCCTTAGCTCAAACCAAGCCTTTAATGTATAATGGGTTCCAAATGTAAAGTTTTGCAACTGTGGATAAGCATTTTGGGGGGCAAATATAATAGGAATAATGTTTACTAAATCACTTAGTATAAATTCAATAAATTTCCATGGTTTCTCTACCTGAGGATTCAGCCATGTCATCACTATTTTACATGTCACTGCCTTATGGTAATCTCTAAGGTTTGGAAGATTACAACCCCCCTTTGCCACTGGTAACTGTAACAGAGACCATCTGACCCTTGGCTGCTGTCCAGCCCATACAAACCTCGGAAAGATTCTAGCCCAGGATGCAAAGTATAATTGTGATGGAATAATCGGCAAAGTCTGGAAATAATATAATATCTTAGGAAATAAGGTCATCCAAATAGCTTGTATTCAAGCTGAAAAAGAGAATACCTGATGTGTCCAATTCCTGACTAAATTCTCTATCTCTATCGATAGGGGCTCTAAATGAAACAGTTCCAAATGTTCCAATTTCTGGGGAATATTTACACCCAAATACTTAATCTTATTAATTCTCCATTTCAGAGGATCTGGTTCTTCAGAGACTGGGATTAAAGATAATAACTCTGTTTTTGGTATATTTATTTTGTATCCGGCTATCTCTGAAAGAAAACTTATCTATCACTTGTAAGGTAGCAGGAATGGACTTTTCAGGTTCTAGGAGTGTTAATATGTCATCTGCATATAATGATGTAATAAAATCCTTCCTTCCTAAAGGGACCCCCTGAATATTAGGATGTTGCCTTGTGGCTTCAGCCAATGGCTCAATGTATATAGCAAACAGTAAGGGGGAAAGTGGGCAACCCTGCCTAGTTCCCCTTCCCAGCTGTATCATTGAAGATAACTGTCCATTCACTTTAACATATGCCTTCGGAGAGGTATAGCTTCTCTGTATCATGCTAGAAAATTCTCCAGGAAATCCAAACTTGTGCAAAGTTTCCCATAAAAAAGGCCAACTGACGTGACCAAAAGCTTCGTCTGCATCAAGGCTGAGCAACACTGCCCGTTTCTGTCTCTGATTTAAGTGGTCCAACAAATGGATCATTCTACATATATTATCTGTGGTTTCTCTGGCTCGAATGAACCCAGATTGATCTGAATTAATCAAATAGGGTAACGATTCCTCTAGTCTATGTGCCCATATGGACATAAATAACATAGTCCATGTTTAATATGGATGTTGGCCTATATGAAGTAGTTAAATCTGCTGGTTTGCCTTCTTTTAAGATAGCTGAAATATTATTGCAATCCCATGATGAAGGAGGAGGAGGACTCTCCTGCTGAATTTCTAAAAAGGCATTTAGTAGTAAAGGAGTCAGTTGTTTACTAAAAGTCTTGTACCATTCGGATGGAAATCCGTCTGGGCCAGGGGTTTTTAATGATTTACTTTCTTTTATGGCACGTCTGACTTCCTCTGATCTGATAGGGGCTTTTAATCTGATTTCCATTTCCCTAGTTAGCTTTCTTAATGTAAGCGGGGATTCCTCAGTTTTGTTAAATTCTGGACCTTGTGGTTTCTCATATAGCTGCCTATAATATTTCTGGAATAATTGCATTAGCTGCTGTGAGTTAAAAGCTCTTGTTTTTCTCTCCGGATCCACTAAATGTGTTATGATTGTGAATGTCCTATGTCCCCTAAGCCTCCGGGCTAAATTTCTCACCCCGTCTGGCATTCCCTCATACCTATATGTTTTCAAGTAAAATAGTGCCTGTTGTGTTTTTTCATCTAAAAGTTTCTGGAGCTGAGCCTTTGTCTGATTAATCTGTGCTTGGGTCTCTGTGGTAATAGGAGTGAACTTTGTTTGTATTTCCCTTAATTTCTCATGTAATTTACCATATCATGTTTCCCAATATCTCTTCTTGTATGCTGAATATGCAACTATCTCCCCCCTGATCACAACTTTCAGAGTATCCCAAACTATTGTATTGGACGTCTCCTGGAACAAATTTTCTGCAATAACCTGAGCTATTTTTGAATTAAAACTGTCCCTAAAAGCTTTATCCTTTAGAAAAGATGTATTCAAGCACCACCCAGTGGATTTCCTTGGTATTTTAAAATCTAGCCTCAAAAATAGGGGAGAATGATCAGAAAGAAATCTAGATCCTATAGTTAAATCTTGTAAACAGTCCAAATGTTCTTTTGAAATGAAAAAGTAGTCCAATCTTGAGTAAGAATTGTGTCTAGGGGAGAAAAACGTATATCCCCCAGAAAAAGGATAAAAATGTCTCCATACATCGATTAGACCCAATGCCCTAAGTTGAGAGATAAATAATCTTTGAGCTGATGTTAGCCTATATTTGGAAGGTGCAGAGGAGTCCAACCGAGGTGTCAAAGTTAAATTGATATCTCCCCCTATAATAAGACAGCCGTGCATAATGTCCAGGAGCTTTGCAAAAAAAATCTTTTAAAAAGACAAACAGATGTAAGAGGGGGAAATACACGTTCACTAACGTGACCTTTGTCCCATAAAGGGTACCTTTTAAGATTACATACCTTCCCTCTGAGTCTATGCACCGTGTTTTTAAATGAAAAGGAGAGGTCCTAGGTATTAAAATGGCTACTCTTCATTGTTTCCCTTTAGGGAAGGACGACGCATATACCCAAAACCTGCCCCCCCAATTCAATTTTGCATGTCTGATATCTGTTAAGTGTGTTTCC
This sequence comes from Neoceratodus forsteri, assembly GCA_016271365.2. Taxonomy (NCBI): domain Eukaryota; kingdom Metazoa; phylum Chordata; order Ceratodontiformes; family Ceratodontidae; genus Neoceratodus; species Neoceratodus forsteri. The sequence continues at coordinate 313,124,802 of CM057455.1, forward strand.
TGGAGATAATAAAAATCACTGGAGTGTTTCATAATATATTGGAACAGTCTGGCCCTTTTGATAGGGTTGTTAAGCTCGTTTATGTTAAGCGAGAGTGCTTTTACTATCTGAGTAGCCATCTTATTCCCTTATGGAAACATATTCTCTCCTGTTGTCCCCATCTTAATAATCCATTTCCTGAAGGATCACCATACTGATGTCCCCCCCCCCCGAGCCTTCTTTCTGAATGTCACTTTTTTTGAAACATTTTATGCCTTTCCCATCTAGATTATTCTCGCATATCTCCTGCTGCGATCTTATCAAACCTTTTGAAATCTGAAGCAAATTATCAGTATATGTCTGACCTATTTCTTGATAACTATGTACATACACTGTATTCCAAATCATATTGACTTCCAAGGTATGGGAGTCTAAAAACCTACTCCCTAAGTGTGCCTCCAGATAGTCTGGGGTCACCGGAGGGTATCTGGTAACACCTAATGCCCAGGCCTCCTGGGGATATACTGCTCCCCTAATAAAAAATAAAAAGAAATATGTAGACAAGCTAAATAAAAATCCAACTGTTAACTCAAAATATTCTGCCTGTCCGTCTTTGATTCGAAATGGGCTTCCTGTAACGCCTGAGATGCTCCCCGGCAAAGTAAATTGTTTATTTTATTATTAATTCAATTCTGTAGTATACAACTAGGGCAACTTTTCTCAGGCCCTATCAATTTAACCCTGAAAACAAATCAAGCAGCACTTAATAATCTGCTCTTTAAAGTTATATCTGTTGCTTCCTTCAGAGCAATCGTCAGGGCCAGTTCGAACAGCCAGATTAAATGTTTTTACTTGCTTCTTTGTTATGGCAGAGTTTTCTGCAGGTAAACTTATTAAGCGTTCCTTTTCTCTGTCCAACCTCCTGTGAGAGAGCTGTCATCTAATAAAGATTCCAGTTCAGACAACTGAATTCCCAGTCCCGCTCATCAGTCATACACTTTCAGATACCTCTATCCAGAGGGCCATTGAGAAATCCCAAGCCAAGCTTCATCTTCTATCAGTCAGGTTCTTCCCCTTGCTGATTGGTGAAAAGTTGCCAGGCGATTTTCCGTGTTCTGCCCAAATTCACCGAATGCCAGCGCGGTGGTTCAGTTTTCTGTAATCCTAATGTGGATTTTGTTTTTATTTGAATTCCCACTTTAAGGAGCTCCTCTCTGGCCTCCTCCGCAGTATGAAATTCCTTCCTTCCTGATGGAAGTTGCACCACAAGTCTGGCTGGGTACGGTGTTGTGAATCTAATGGCTGCCTCCTTCAAAGCTGGTAAGATGTCTGCATATACTTTGCGATTACGCATAATTTGAGGAGTGTAGTCGTTATCCACATAGAAAGGAGTTTGTCCATAAAAGACCTTGCCTTTTTGCCATGATGCTGTTAGTACCGTCTCCTTGACTGCGTAGCTAAGAAAGTGCATAATAATAGATCGAGGCCTAGCATTCGGATCTGTAGGCCGTGGGCCCAGTGCACGGTGAACTCAGATCTCTAATGATAAATGAATATCTGAGGGCAATTCAAGAGCTGTTTTGAGCAAAGCAATAGTAAACTCAGTAATGTCCTGACCTTCTGAGCCTTCAAGGATGCAATATAATCTTAGGTTCTTTCTGCGAGCTCTATTTTCCATATCATCTTGTTTTTCTTGCAGTTGTACACATTGATCTTGTAAGAGTTGAATTGTATTCTCCATGTCATCTACTCTGTTCTCTACTGCTGTTATCTATCTCTCCGATGCATCAGCTCGTTGCTCCAGGCTCACTATGTCTGCAAAGCTCTCCATAAAGATCTTTAATTTCTGCACGAAATGATAATAGCTTCTTGTATATAGTATGTAACTTTATGCATTTGTTTCTCACTTTATTATTTGGTATGGTCATCTGGTCCTGCCATTCTGCTGGCGCTTGAGAGTTTTCAGAATTGGAGGGCTCCTGAGCCGACATTGCTGCTCGATTTAATTCTGCTCACTGTTGCCCATAGTTGTACTGTTTCTTTCATTTTTCTTCTTTAAAATGCTTCTTACATATGTCCCCGATATCTGGATCTTGTTTGTTTTAAGTTGTTTGTTGTTAAAAGCGTCAAATCAGGAAGATTGGTGAAGGGTGTAGCGGAGCTCTGCTTTTACACTGCCATGCTGCTTGGAAGCCCAACTGAAAGTCTCCAGCCAATCTCCTTTTGCAAGATAGCAAAATCATTGACTGTCACTTAAGGACCAGATCAACAAAATCTGGCGGTCGAGGATTTCTTGCGGGCTGTGATTTTGCTACCTTCCAGATGGGGATTGATCTGATGGCCAAGGATTTTGCTATCTCGCAGACTAGGAATTTTTAAAGGTGTAAAATGTTTATCATTACATTGCTAATCAACGGTTTGGTCTTTTTACTTGCAATTTTCAGGGTATTGAGGGGATGCTCTACAGGTGTGAATTATGCTGTTTAAGTGTTGGGGAATTAAGTGGTTCCATAGCTATGCCATCACAAAGTTGAGATTTTCCCCACAGGGTAACATTCTGGCGCCCATATCTCAGAAACAAAGTGAGATATAGACTTTATGCTACTGGTGATTTGGATCACCTTTAGGTGATCTAAACTCGCTGGTACAAGATTGGAGAACATAGACTACACCTGCAGTGGAATTTTTCCCATTGCTTGTACGGTTCATGAGATATTCATAAATTAGTGTCACAGGGGTTCCAAGGGGGCATTTTCAGCACTTTTCGGTGGCCATATCTCATAAACTATGCGAGATACAGATTCAGTCAATGTATGTTGTGTGCAGTGCTCGCTGTCATGATTACAATGACACTTGAATTTTCTTTCTAGCTGCTATGGTTCCAGAGATATCAGCAAATGAGTGTTACAAGGGTTCCTTGCCCTATAGGGCTGCTATATGGCTCCAAGGCTATGTATAAGTGGGAGCGCGGGGCCCAAAGTGCCTATGCTCCCACAGATGCATATTGTTATGCAGAAATGGGCAGCTTGGTTGGGCCCCAAGCTCCAATCAACACATTATTTACTACCCATATTACACTTTTACAAAAAGTAAGGGAATTCACTGCCAGACATTGACAGATACCGGGGTGTGCCATGGGGTCATGAGGCTTAACTCTCACCCCATTCTCCTTTACTGTAGCATGTCAACCTACACATGGAATGGGGTGAGAGTTGGGCCACATGGCACACCCCATCATCTGTCAGTCTGTGGAGGATGGGGGGGTTAGGGGCTCAACCCTAATGTCTCATTTCCTCACTTTTGTTGCTTTAACCCTAACTGATGCATTAAATGCAGTGTTTTGCAATGAATTTATATATTATATTTTTTGTTTTTGTAGAACTGGGATCTATACCAAATCCAATCTTAGAGAACCTAGCAATACCAGTCAAAACTGTGCACAGGTTTCTGTTGATGCTGTGACAGTTGACACTTTTAGGTCCAGTTTTATGTAATTTTGGTTGCCTCATGGTAGAATCCATGACGTCCGAGGTAAAAAATATGGCAAAACCACAACAACACAATGGTTCCTTCAGTAAGTAAGTAAGTAAGTAAAAATTTATTTTTAAGCGCTTTTCAAAACCAAAGCTCTATACAAATGGACAGGCAATTAGAATTTACAAACTTACAACATCAACAACAATAGTAACAGTACAATCACAATAAAATCACAATAAAATCACTCTCCATATGCTTTTAAGAATAAATAGGTTTTTAATTCCGACTTAAAACTCTCGTTAAAGTGAAGAACCACCAAAATGAAGCATCCGTGGTAAAAACGAATATAATTTAAACAGATGAGGTAAAAATAATGCAGTTGTGGTAAAAAAAATAACGCAGATGCACAAAAAAAAAACAACCACTAACAAAACACGTAAAGTTACACTCAGCACACTACAAAATTAAATCTGTGAGGAAAACTTTACCAAGATAAGTGAATAGGAGGCTCTCAACAAGGAAAGTTGAGAGGCACCTCAGGAGCAATGTTGCTCAGTCAGTGGAGAAAAAAATTCTGAAGCCCTTCAGGCTGCTCTAACTCAGTTCATTCCCCTCCTATTTTTTGACTGGTTGATGCCCAGGCTCATTTAAATAAATTCTCATAAAAGCATACCTCTGGGGCAGTTGCACTTAGCCAGCTAACTGCTATTGTTACTGATGCTAAAGGACTCCCGAGGTAAGAAAATAAGTGTAACTTGTCAGGATATGGTCCAGCATAGGACTGGACAGAGGAATGCCGACGGAGGCCCCAATGACGGGTATCTCGATGGGGGACCCAAAGGGGCTGATGAACACTTGGGAAAAGCAGGATCAGGCACCCCTTCCAGGAGAGGAAAAGAAGGCAGTGGTGTCACTGTCATGTCCTGGCATGCTCCTGGGTCTGGGACACCTGATGAAAGGTCCCCATCCACCAGGTCCCATGGATCTGGGGACGGCGGTGGAGACTCCAAAGGAGGAGATGCAAGGTTCACCACAGTCAGAATCCCAAGGTGATCCTTGCCTACCAGCCGGGGAGGTGTTAACATCCAGCTGGGTGTCGATGGGCCCCACAAAGTGGTCTAAAAATTGAGAAGTGCTCAAGTGATCGTTGGAAGGTCCAACGATCAACTTAGCCACCTCGGCCATGCGGGAACTGAAGACTCTGGACCCAATTTATTGGCCTGGGCCGGGCGCTCGTCAGGGAGTCAGATGAGCGACTAATCGGCCCAGCCTTTCGACTTCGAACCTGTGGTGGTAATGGGTCTAAGGGAGGTGGAGGCCTTGTACACATCAGAGGCGCCTGCGGCCACTGTAACAAGTAGTGTCGGGGCAAAGTCTTCTCTTTAGGAGTGGGGTGCAGACATGGCTGTAGCGATGGTCTTCCAGGAGGAAGAGGGCCGCTGCTCACCCAAGGGGACTGCAGGCAGCATCGGGTGAAAGGGAGACCATTCCTTGTCCCAATGCTTTTCTTTGTCCCTCTTCTTCTACTTGTGGGAGACAGTCGGCAAGGAAGAGGTGCTTCTTAATTCCTGCAGTTCTTTTTCCATAGAGGCCATCTTAAGTTTTAACAGACGGGCTTCGAGGATTGCTGGTGCCTTTTTCATGTGGCCTCGCTGAAGTGGGAGCAGGCCTCACAATACTAGATGGTGTGGTCTGGGCCCAGGCAGAAGAGGCAGAGAGCATGAAGATCCATATGTGGTAGCTGGATGCCACAAGAATCACATTTGTTCTTAAGCGATTTGGCTGAAGAAGTGAAAGACATACAAAAAACAAGTTATTGTAAACTAAAGAAAGAAAAAATGAATAATCATCTGAAAACAAGGCGATCGAACTGTTGAGACGATCTCCACTAGGTCAGATATGTACAGGTTAACGGTGGGAAAGAACTAAAGGGTGGACAAGGGGACCACCCACTATATAGTGTCACGCTGACGTTGGTCACATGACGTTTGGTGGCCGGTCCCCCATCACACACTGCTAGCTAAAGTTTCTGTGTGGTCCCGACACCAGGGGAACAGTCCTACAAGTAATTACCTACTGCAAGACCCTTCGAAGTAAGATCAATTGGTTATAGCACAAAAGTATAGATCACAGTTGTTACAGATAGCACATGACAGTCCCATGGCTGGTCACTTGGCGAGGGATTGCACCCCTGCCAGATTGCTGTACAGATTTTACTGGCCTGGAATTCATGAAGATGTTACTACCTACTGCAGTTTTTGTGTTGAGCATCAGAAAGTAGCCCCAGTGACTAAAAGAAAAAATTACTCACGTTAGTAATGTTGTTTCTTCTAATGGAGTCTTGCTATATTATGACTAATGCAGTTTGTTCCACCATTAGATCTGCTCCGGAGGTGAAAGAGTTAACTTCCATGCAGGGCATGGAACTTAGAGCGCAAGCTCGGTTAGAAAAGCTCTGTCAGGGATATTTCAAACCGAAACTGTCAGATCTTTATGAGCAAAACTCACTAAGGCTCTGTGTGGAAGCTGTAACCTACACTAACCAACTGGCTACTAAAATATTAACACATTTTTCTGGTCCCAACACCAAGACTCAAGTCAGGGGACCAGAAAAATAAGATAAAAAATAAACACAACACCCAAACACCCCAACAAGAAGGGTGGAAAACATAAAAGGGGCATCAATAAGTGCCAACAGTGGACTGCCCACCCATACCCAAAGTAGAAGTTCTGAGAGGGGCAGGTTGGGGGGGAGGTCATACTACAGCAAGACTCCATTAGAAGAAACAACATTACTAAGGTGAGTAATTTTTTCTTCAAACAACATGAAGTCTTGCTATATTATGACTAATGCAGACTACACAGCAGTACCTCCATGGAGGAGGGACAGAACCTACTTAGGGAATAAGCTCTGAAGCACGGCTGTGCCAAACCGAGCATCCCTCCTGGCCTGGATTTCCAGGAGTAATGCTTGGTGAAAGTGTGTACTGTTTTCCAAGTAGCTGCTTGACATATCTCTAAGATAGGGATGTCTCTGGCAGCAGCTAGAGACTTGAGCTGTACCCTCTGGTACAGTGAGCCCTCAGGCCTGAAGGGGAACCTTGCCCAGTTTTTGATAGCAAAATTGGATACAAGAGACAATCCACCTGGCAATGGATCTCTTAGTGGCAGGTCTCCTTTCCCAACCTCACCATAAGTGAGAAATAGTTGGGGGAGTCAAACCTGTGACCCTTGGTACGCCTATGTAGTAACTTAGGGCCCTCTTAACATCTAGTTGCGCAGCCTCTCTCACCAGAGGAGGAATGGTCAGTGAAGAACACTGGAAGTGAAATAGATTGGTTAAGGTGGAAATCTGAAACCACCTTAGCAAAACTTCCTGTTAGTCCTGAGGACTACCTTATCCCTGTAAAAGAAATAAAGTCAGTCTCCACTGATAAAGCCTGTAACTCACTTATGCGCCTGGCAGAAGTGATGGCTACTAGAAATACAGCTTCAAGTCAAATACTTAAGCTCTGTCAAGACAGAGGTTCAAAGGGGGTTGCATCAGCTGAGCAATGCAAACATTAAGATCCCAGGCAGGGCAGGGGCCCTGAATGGAGGATTGTATGAAGCAATCCCTTAAAAACTTGGAAAATACAGGGTGAGCAGAAAGAGAAGAGGGCTTCCCTGCTGAAATAAAAGCAGAGACAGCTGCCAAATGCACTTTCAGGGTAGCTGGCCTCAGTCCAAAAGAATTAAGATGGACCCTATAGTCCAAAACAGTGTGCAAATCAGCAGATTCCGGGGGAAATATGCTTCCCAGAACACCATATGGAAAACCTTTTCCACTTGGAGTTATAGGCCCTGGTGGAAGGCTTCCTAGAAGCTTTCAAGATTTCGAGAACACCCTGAGAAAGTTGTAGATCAGCAACTCTAACCCTCAACAGCCAGGCCTTGAGGTTGAGGGATTTGAGATTCGAAAACCAGACTCTCCCTGGGCACAGGTTAACAGATTGTGGTTCCTGGGGAGACACAGGGGAAGATGGACTGCTAAGGACAGAAGGAGTGGGTACCAGGGCTGCCTGGCCCAGTCTGGAGCAATCAGGATCATCTTGCAGGGCTGAGATCTGATTTTGACTAGCACCTTGAACAGGAGACGGAAGGGAAGGGAAGGCATAGAGAAACTTCCCTTCCCAATAGAGGAGAAAGGCATCCAGGGGGACTGAGCCCAACACTGGCGGCCTGCAACAAAAAAGTGGAAGTTGATGATTGTCTGGGGCTGCAAAAAGATCTATCTGAGGGGTGCCCCATCTGGCAAAAACTATCCCCAGTACTAGGGGATCCAGTGACCACTCGTGATGGCCCTGGGAAATCCTGCTGAGAGCATCTGCCAGGACATTGTCTTTGCCTGGGAGGTGAACTGCTATGAGGGAAGTGTTCATGGAATAAGCCAGAGACCACAACTTCATCGCCTCGGTGCACAAGGCCGAAGACCGAGTGCCCCTTTGTTTGTTGATGTACCACATTGTAGTGGTGTTGTCTGTTCTGACCTGTACCACCTTGTTCTGAACAGATGCAGAAAAACCTGAAGTGCTAGAAAACAGCTCTGAGTTCCAACAGATTGATGTGGAGCAGAGATTCCTGAGGGGACCACAACCCTGGGTGGAGAGGTCGCCCATGTTAGCTCCCCATCCCAAGAGGGACGATCTGTAGTAAGGGGTCAAGGAGGAGATAGAGGGATGAAGGCACCCCTTGTCTCAGATTGCTCTGATCCTGCCACCACTGAAGGGCCTGGATCAGGGTTCTAGTCACTGGGATTAACTTGGATAGGGAATCTCTCTTGAGACCAGAAGGCTCTCAAATGGAACTGAATGTCCCTCATCTGAAATCTTGCCCTTGCACTACAGCTGTGGAAGCAGCCATGTGTCCTAGGAGCTGCAGAAAATGCCTTGCTGGTCGAGAGACCTGCAGAGTGAAGGATGAGGCCAGAGCCACCAGGGTCCTTACCCATTCTAGGGGAAGGAAGGCTCTGGCCTGCTTTGTGTCCAGTTCTGCACCTATAAAGGTGAGTACCTGGACAGGTTCCAGAACTGACTTTGGAAGATGGAGAAGAAAGCCCAGAGAGGTAAGCAGCTGCTGGGTAACTTGCAGGTGTGATTTGACCTGGTCTGGAGACTGACCCACAATGAGCCAGTCGTCCAGGTAGGGAAAGATGGCAATCTTTTGCCTTCTTAAATGAGCAACTGCTACTGCCAGACATTTTGTGAATACCCTTGGGGCAGAGGTAAGGCCGAAGGGCATTGCTCTGAACGCTTGAGGGCAGTTCGAATCTGAGGTACTTTCAGTGGGAGCTTCTGATAAGAACATGGAAGTAGGCATCCTTGAGGTCCAGGGAAGCTAGCCAGTCCCCTGGCCTTAGGGAGGGTAAAATCATTCCCAGAGTCACCATTTTGAATTTTGGTTTTAAAAGGTGCTTGTTCAGATATCTTAGATCCAGGATGGGCCGCCACTCTCCTGTCTTTTTTGGGGTAAGGAAGTACCTGGAGTACAGGCCCTTGCCCTGGTGTAGGGAAGAAACCCTTTCTACAGCTCTGAGAGCCAGGAGGGTTGAGACTTCTGTTTCCAAGGCAAGAGTCTCTAGAGGGTTTGCAGGTGGAAAAGATCTGATTCTCATCTTTGGAAATTTTTTGAAGCTGAGAACCAGACCCTGGCTTACTACTTCCAGGACCCACTTGTCTGATGTTAAAGACTCCCAGTCCTGGATGAAGTAAGCCAGCCTGCCCCCTACAGGTAATGGAGAACCGGCCCTGGGCATCCCATCAGGGTGCCTGTTTGGCAGGGGCTTTAGGCTGAGGGGTGGGAGCAGGCCTGCTTGTACCCCGTCTGCCTCTCCCTCTGAAGAACCCCCTCTGAACATAAGCTGAAGAGGAGGCCTGGGTCTGCTAAAAAGGCCTGTGAAAAGGCCTGCCTCTACCCCTGGGGTGCTGCCTCTGAGGAGTGGCTTGCCGCCCTTGGCCTGTGCACTCCTATAAGTGGTTCTATATTCATCCATTTTCTCATATAATTCTCTGTCTGCTCCCAAACAGAGAATTCCCACCACAGGAAAATCCATAGCCTTAGACGGGTATCCTGTGACAAAGTAGTACACCTGAGCCAAGCCAATCTACTCAAAGCCACAGATGTAGCCATGACTCTAGAGGATAGATCATTATAATCCACTGCAGCATGAAATTGCACCTTAGATGCCCTCATCATCAGCAGCCACCTGCTCCAGCTCTTGGCAAGCTGGCTAGGGCCTGTTTATCAAAGCATGACAGTATCCCATCTAGATTTTGGTATCTCGCAACATAAGCCATATAGTTTGCTTGTTCTGAGTCCCAAAGATGCTGCCATGTATTGTTTTTTAGCCATGGCATCAATCTTCCTGGAGTCCTTGTCAGGAGGATGTGAAGCCAGGGAATATTAGTTTTATCACAGGCTGCAGCCTGAACTACCCCAATATGGCTGCATTGCTGTGAAAGAAATTCTGTATCAGGACTGACAAAGTGTACCTCCTGTCCATCTTTTATCCACAGGAGGCACAGAATTAGGAGCTTTTAAAATTTTTATTGTTTATTTCCTAAAAGATTTATGTAAAGGAATAGACAATCTCCTGGACTCTGGGATATCCATCATCTCTACAAAGTCAGGCTCCTCTTGTCATCCACAGCTCCTCTAAAGGAAGCTGGAGGGTTTCAGCAACTTTTTTATAAAACAGAAAATGAGAAGGGGACTCAGCAAGCCTAGGGGGAGATTCTCCTAAAGGTCTGTCTGGGGAGATGTCCGGTTCAATGGGCACGTCCAGACTTTCAAAGTCACATTCACACTGATCATAATCATCCTCCCCCTCCTCTGGTTCATAAAACTCCTCTATATCATATTCTTGAACCTGGAACCGGCCGAACCGACTTTTTGCCAGATAGTGGCGGTTCGGACGGAACTGGGAAAGTGACTGGACAATTTGTATTGCCCTGGCTATCTCTGCAGCAGTTGGAGAAGGGATTTTGACTCCACACCTGCTGACTTTGTAGTTCTCTTTGCTGGAACTGGCTCCTCGAGTCAGCTTTACGCTTGCCGAGAAGTCTGGCCTGGTCAGAGGGCACTCCTCCGTTCGGGTTGGCACCGAACCAGGGTGGCCATCTGGGTCAGCGGATTTTGGCCTCTGCTCCTGAGCCTACCAACTCTCTTATCTAGGGTAGCTGCAGGGAAATTCTTGCAAATCTGGCAGTCTGCATTGAGGTGGTCAAACCCCAGACAATAACATGGTGTGTGGGTCAGCCTTGGCAAAGGCTTCCCACAGACACTCCAGTGTTGAAACCAGTGGGCCCGGTTTTTCTTTTGGGTTTCTGCGACATAAGCTAGTAACCAAAAACTTGCCTTTTTTCGCAGTGCCAGGCAAGAACTTTATCGGTTCCCAACCGTGTCGTGGTCGTGAAAAACTGTAATGAAACCGTTTTTTAGAACCGATAAGAACCGGAACCGCACTCTAACAAGCCTAAAAACGCTTCAGAATGAAGTTTAAATACAATCTGATCGGGTCAAACCGAACCGATAAACATTTACAAGTTCCACACAGAAAACCTATCTATTACTTACAATACCATAGACAGAGCTTGAACCGATCGGTTTGTGGTTAAAATAATGATAATCGCAGTTGAATTTGACCGTGAAAAAACTCTTTAAACCGAGAAAATGAACCGAGCAGCAGGAGGAATCTCCGGAGCGACTGTTCAGTGAGGCGGAGTAAAGAATCTGACAGTTTCGGTTTGAAATATCCCTGACAGAGCTTTTCTAACCGAGCTCGCGCTCTAAGTTCCATGCCCTGCATGGAAGTTAACTCTTTCACCTCCGGAGCAGTTCTGATGGTGGGACAAACTGCATTAGTCATAATATAGCAAGACTTCATGTTGTTTGAAAAAACAAACCCAAGGAGCCCCTGGTGCCCCTACCCTTGATAGATGTACCTTTTGAGAGAACTGCAATGAATGTGGTTGGCTCCTTATACAAAAGTAAAAAGGGTAATCAATTAATTCTAGTAGTATGCGACTATGCTACTCGATACCCAGAGACCATTCCATTACGTACTGTCACAGTCCCAAATGTTGCAGCAGAGCTTGCCAAAATTTTCAGCAGGGTGCACATACCTAACAAGATCATTACTGATCAGGGTAGTAATTTTAGTGCTGCATTGCTGAAGGATCTGTCCAGACTACTAGGTATCACTGCCATAAGAACCTTCCCTCATCACCCTCAGACGGACGGTCTTGTTGAACGTTTTAATCAAACCATAAAACGCATGTTGGCAAAAGGGGAAGGGAAGAACTGGAACCAATACTTGCCATACCTGCTTTTTGCTTACAGAGAAGTGCCACAGGCATCAACAGGTTTTTCACCATTTAAAATGCTGTATGGTAGACAAGTTAGAGGGCCACTAGATGTAATAAAAAACATGGGAACATAACTCCCATCAGAAACAATCTACATTTCATGTGTGCCCTGAGAAAGAAACTGGCAAAATATGTTGAAATCGCCCATAATAATCAGGAAGAGGTCCAAAACCAGCAGAAGGTGTATTATGACCATGGGGTAAAAGAACATTTTTGAGCCAGGTGAAAAGGTCTTGCTGCCATTACCCACTACAGAAAATAAACTGGCAAGAGCCTTATAAAGTGCTTACACATACTAGAACAGTTAACTATGAGACTGAGACCCGATAGGAAAAATCCTACTAAGCTATACCATGCTAACCTCAACAAATGGGTTGAAAAAAACACCAAAATCTGGTTTGCTAGCTTTACCAGAAACTGATAAAGATATTTATATAGCTTACGACAGACTGGAATGAACTGTAACTGCTGATGCTGTAAAGGTGAATGTTTCCTTAAACCCCAAACAAACTGAAGAAATCTGTAATTTGCTAAAGACATTTAACAGTACTTTTACCTCACTACCAGGCCGAGTAAAAGGGGTCGAGCACATAATAGTGACAAGAAATGCTCACCCTTTTAGACAAAAGATATTCAGATTACCAAAGCGGTTAAGAGCAAACATGGTTAAGGAAATACAAAAAATGAAAGAAATGGATATCACAGAAGAGTCCAGAAGTGCTTGCTCATCACCAATAGTGATTATAAACGAAACAGAAGGGGCATAAGAATATGCTTTGATTTTAGGAAACAATCAAGTATCAGAATTCAACAGTTATCCAATGCCTAGAATAGACTTGGTGGACAGGCTGGGGAGTTCCAAGTATATCAGTACCCTCGATTTCACCAAGGGTTACTGGCAAATCCCCCTAGCTGAAGAATGCAGACACAAAACTGCATTTGCCACTCCTATAACATTCTATCAGTTCACCATGTTGTTTGGTTTACATGGTAAACCCGCTACATTCCAGCAGTACATGGATGTAATTTTATGCCCTCACACTGGTCATTGTGCTGTGTACCTGGATGTTGTCATGCTGTACAGTCCAGACTGGAAAAGCCACCTGGAACACCTACAAGTAGTTACCCATTCGATCAAAAAGGCAGGTCAAACAATTAATCCTACCAAGTGTGCACTGGGCATGCAGGAAATCAGAAATTTGGGCAATTCAGAAGTCAAGCCTGAGGTTTCCAAAATAGAAGCTAACGCTAACAACCCTGTTCCCAAAACCAAAAAACATGCTAGGTCGTTTTTAGGGCTGGCTGGTTATTATCGAAGATTTGTTCCCAGTTTTGCAGAGTTAGCTACTCCTCTCACTGAACTCACAAAGAAATGATTCCCGAATAATGTGAAATGGTCCCCAGAGTGTGATACATAGATACACAGACATTGTCGGCAGATAAGGGCCTATGGCCCACCAGTCTGCCCATTTGAGTTTGTAAGTTCACTTTATGTTTTCCTAGAAGTCTGTTGCCCCTTACCCCTGACCTCCAAAATTCCTGTATGTCTATCCCATGCATTCTTAAATCCAGTGATTTTTTTCAGCCCCCACTACTTCCTCTGGCAGTGTGTTCCACCTGTCTTGTGAAAAAATTCTTCATCACGTTTCCTCTGAATCGCCCTCCCTCCAACTTCATCCCATGCCCTCTAGTCCCGGAACATCTTTTTCACTGGAAAAATAGTGTATTCCTGTACCCTGTTCCTCCCTGTAAGGTACTTGTATGTGTCTACCATATGTCCCCCCTCTCCCCCTCCTCTCCTCCAGGGAGTACATAATCAAGTCCTTCAACCTGTCCTCATAGGACTTGTGATGAAATCCATGTACCATCTTTGTTGCCCTCCTCTGAACCTTCTCTACCCTATGTCCTTACATAGGTAAGGTCTCCAGAACTATACATTGTACTCCAGGTGGGGCCTCAGTAGTGTCTTGTATAGTGGAATTATGACCTCCCTTTTCTTGCTGATGATGCCCCTGCCTATGCATCCCAGCATCCTATTTGCATTGCCTGCTGCCTTGTCACACTGTTTTGCTACCTTGAGGTCATTAGAGATGATAATCCCAAGATCCCTTTCCTGCTTGGTGCATGCTATTATCCTCACCCCCCCCCAACTGAAGTTGTTCCAGGGTTTTTGCGCCCCATATGCATTATCTTGCACTTCTTTGCACTGAAGTTCAACTGACAAATCCCTGACCATTCTTCAAGTTTCTGCAGGTCCCTCCTCATTCTGTCTACACCCTCTGGCATGTCCACTCTGTTACAGAACTTTGTGTCACCAGCGAACAGGGAAATTCTGCCTTCTAGGTCCTGTGCAATGTCACAGATGAAGACATTGAAAAGGACCGGTCCCAGCACTGATCCCTGTGGTACCCCTCTGGTCACTCTTCCCTCTGTGGAGTGACAGCCATTTACCACCACCCTCTGTGTCCTGTTGCCCAGCCAGTTACCTACCCACCACACTACTATCCTGCCCACTCCCATATTCCCCAGTTTGTTTAATAGCCTTCAATGTGGCACAGTGTCAAAGGCCCTGCTGAAGTCCAGATAGGCCACGTCCACTTCCCTCCCCGATCCACCTCATTACCCAGTTGAAAAATTCAATGAGGTTGGTCTGACATGACCTCCCCCTTGCGAAACCATGCTGCCTTGGGTACTGTAGTCTGTTAGCAACCAGATGTTCCACCAATCTCTCCTTCAGCAGTGCTTCCATGATCTTCCCCACTATCGAGGTGAGGCTTACTGGTCTGTAGTTCCCATCTTCCTCTTTGTTCCCACTTTTGTATAAGGGGACTACAGCTACTGTCCTCCAGTCTTTGGGTACCTCCCCTGTTTCCAGTGATTGGCTAAACAGGATTGCCAGAGGTGCAGCCACAACCTCTCAGTTCTTTTAGGACCCTGGATGCACCCCATCTGGCCCCATTGCTTTATCAACTCTTATTCCTTCCAGTTCCTTTGGGACTCTTTCGCGTGTAAAGGGATTTATGTCCATTTCTGCACTGTTCCCACCCCTTGTACTCCCTTCAGGCCCATTACCCTCCTCTTCCTCAGTAAAGACTGAGCAAAAATGCCTGTTCAATATGTCAGCTTCACTGTTGTCATCCTCCACGCGGACCCCATCGTCCTCCTTCAGTCTCACTATCCCTCCCTTTGACTTTCCTTTTTTACTTATGTACCTGTAAAAGGTTTTGTCCCCTCTATCCACTGATTTTGCGATGTGCTCTTCTGTCTGAGCTTTGGCTTCCCTTACTGACCTCCCTGCCTCCCTTTGCTTCTCCTGGTACTTCTCCCTATCCCCTTCTGCCTGCATCTTTTTGTATTGCCTGAATGCAATATTTTTCGTGTTCACTTTCTCCACTCCTTCCTCCACTCTACCTCCTTGGAAAACTATAATGGCCTCCTCTTCCTTTTCCCCTTGCTAACCTGCTTAATGCATATTTATGTTGCTCTTGTAATCCCCATTTTAAATATTGCCCACTGTTCCTCAACCTGATTCCCATGCCTCTTTCAAGCATCTCCTCATTTTCCCCAAAGTCTGCCCCCCTAAAATCCAGGATAAAAGTTTTTGTGCAGTTTGGTTCTGTTCCTCCTGTGATTTCAAACCACAGTGACTGGTGGTCACTGTTCCCTCATCACACTGTCCCAGTTTGTGAGCACAAGGTCCAATATTGCCTTCTGCTGAGTTGGTTCCATGACCAGTTGCTTAAGGAAGGCGCCTTGAAGGAAATCAAGGGTAAATCTGCTCCTGGTTGATGCTGATGCTGTTGTTGGGAGGCTCCAGTCCACGTCTGGAATACCGAGGTCTCCAACCAGCACCACCTTACCCTCGTCTTCCATCCTTTGGATGGCTAGCATCAGCTCCCTGTTTCTTCCTCCTGGGCTGGTGGTCTATAGACCACCCCTGTGCGGATGCTGACCCCATTTTCCTTTCCAGCTTAACTCACAGTATCTCTCCCCCATTTTGTTCCCCCTGGATTTCTGTGGCATTTATGCCATCTTTCACATAAAGTGCCACTCCTCCTCCCTCCCTTCCTACCTGCCTTGTCTCTTATGAATATGTGGTAGCCAGGTATGGCCATCTCCCAGTCATGGTTATCATTATACCAGGTCTCTTTGATGGCCACAATGTCCAGGTCCGAGTGCACCATGACAGCCTCCAGATCCTCCATCTTATTGATAAGGCTCCTGACATTGACACACATGTATTTCCATGATTTGAACTCCCTGGACTGTTTAGCTGTTCTACTCCAGCTCCTTCCCTGGTTGTCCTTTATACCTGGTTCTCCCTGCTGTCTACCCTTCTGTTGAATTTTGCCCCTTTCCTGCCTATCCACCTCTTGGGTGCTTATCTCCATCTTTTGCACACTGCTTTGTAGAGATATCCACTTCTCCTGTTCACCGGTTCCACTGCTAGCTGTGGGGGGGGGCAATTAGGTACCCTCCTTGCTGGCCTTCGACCCTCCCGGCTACTTTAAATGCTTGTCCATGTAGCATTTAAACTTATTGAGTGCTTGGATTACCCTCCAAGACGGATGCAGGCCATCATGCTTGAACAAGCCTCCATCTCTCCAGGTGGGTCCCCAGTCACCAATGAATCCAAACCCTTCCTCACAGCACCAGTTCTTCAACCATGAGTTAAAGTTCCTGGTGCATGCGCCCCTATGCTCTCCCATACCCCTCACAGGTAGTACTTCTGAGAAGGTGACAGAAGTAGCTACTTGCTTGAAACCCCTTCTCAATTTCCTAAACTCTTCCTAAACTTCCTTAGGCTCCCCATTTGCCAGGTCATTAGTACCTAGGTGGATAATGACATCCAGCTCACCCTCCCATTTTGCCTTCCTGGCGATCCCCAGGATCCTTCTCCCATCCCTCCATGCCATGGCACCTGGTAGGCACCTCACCTCTCTGTTCTCCCCCTCCTGTGTTCCTGGCTAGATCCCTCTTATGATACAGTTCCCCACCAGGATTCGCTTCTTCCTCCTCTGGGGTCCACTGCTCTCCCAACTGAGGTCACCTCCTTGGATGACCTCCACAGCCTTCCTTTCCACTTCTCTGGGTACCTCTGTTTGGTTGTCCCCGTTTGCCAGTGCAGCATATGAGTTCTGGAGTGGAACAGGATCTGGGATGTGCCTGTCTGACCGCCCTGACCCTCCCAAAGCCCATCATCCAAGTGCTCCTCATTCTTGGCATCCTTTGAGGCGGCGGCGTTGGACTGGGTGATCTCTGGATAAGGGTGAAGGTACTCATGGCTCAGTTTACTTCCGCTCCGAGTTTGCCTACCTCATCCACAGTCCAGAGAGATGCCTGCAGATAGGGTAGCACCTCAGCATCCAGAAGGTCTGCCTGAATATGGCTGCCCCACAGCCACTGCATTCCACCACTCCCCACATTATGATGGCAAGAGATCGAAAGAGCCATTCTATCTTGGTTCTTCTCGATCTTTCTTCATCATTTGACACTGTGGACCACGGGGTACTTCTAGAATGCCTGAGTTTCATCTGTGGACTGTCTAGTACAGTCTTCAGGTGGTTTAGATCATTCCTCACTGACAGAACTCAGAGGATGGTGTCAGGGATAAATTCCTCTGGCCCAATCTCTCTGTCATGTGGGGTTCCTCAGGGTTCGGTGTTGTCCCTCATGCTGTTCGCAGTGTACATGCTGCCCCTCGGAGACACTGTAAGAAGGTATGGACTGAGGTTTCACTGCTATGCTGATGATACCCAGCTCTACCTATCTTTTGCACCCGACCAGGATAGAGCTCTCTCGGTATTTAACAACTGCCTCACTGAAATCCAGAACTGGATGAATTCAAGCTGGCTGAGGTTGAACTCGGAGAAGATGGAGGTGATGGCCGTGGACCCAGGCCGCCGGATAGATTGGATGGGAGCCGGTTTGCCTTCAGGATTATTTCTGAGTGGCTCCCAGCCTCTTAAAAGGTGCGGAACCTGGGGGTGATTTTTGACTATGGGCTGATGCTATGATCGCAGGTGTCAGCAGTCATCAAATCATCCTTTTACCATCTGAGGAACATCTCCAGGATTAAGCACCAAGTTCCATCCAGTGATCTGCCTACATTGGTCCACGCCTTTGTGACCTCATGCCTCGACTATTGCAACTCCCTTTATCTAGGGCTACCTGGGGTTGACATTCGCCACTTGCAGCTCATGCAGAATGCTGTGGCCCGGCTACTGACGACGGGTACTCATTGTGCCTGTCATATTTCTCCGGTGCTGCGTAAACTGCACTGGCTGCCAATACAGTGGCAGATCAGCTTCTAAGTCTGTCTTCTGACTTACAAAGCCCTACACAGACTGGGCCCAGACTACTTAAGAGCTCCTGGTACCCTACTACCCTAAGCGATCGCTCCGCTCGGCAGATGAGGGGTTGCTAGAGGTTCTGAGGGTTTCTTGAAATCTTTGGAGTCCCGTGCTTTTATGTACACAGCCCCAACCCTCTGGAATTCTCTACCTTGTCCGCTGCGGGAGTGCATGTCTGTTGAGGAATTTAAACGGGCCTTAAAGACCCTTCTGTGGTTGTCAGCTTTTCCCTGATGATGTTATAATGTATTTTATGAATTCAGTATTATTATATTGGTGTTTTATGAAGCTTATTGTTAAGGTGCCTTGGTTTCAGAAAAGCACGATATAAAGATTATTATTATACTGCACTTATACTGCTATTCCAGTACTTGGTTCCCTTTTTATTAATTTACTGCCCTAAAAATCCTGCCACTGATCCTCAGATACTTTTCGTAAAGGAAGGAAAACAAAAACAAACAAAAAAATTAGTCAAAACACTTGTGCCGAGGGCAGGCATTCTCCCCCTTATGCCCCTCCTACTCCACAACCCCTGCTATTTCCTGTGCTTAGCTCCTGTCAATCTGATTTAACAGGGCATATAATTAAGAGCGGGGGGTAGTAAAAAAAATTTGCAGCAATTAAAGACAGCAAAGGAATACACCACTACTACAAGCACACCAAACTAGGTTTTACATTTTAAACAGTGATGAAGCTTTTGGGGCCATTAAGGCTGCATTATGTTCAGCCCCTGTTTCAAGAAGCCCAGACTTTGAAAAACAGATTTTGTTACAAACAGATGCATCAGAGGAAGGCCTAGGTGCAGTCCTGAGTCAGCATATACATGGGAAAGAACATCCTATCCTATACATAAGTAGGAAATTGCACGACAAAAAGAAAAATTACTCCACCATTGAAAAGGAGTACCTTGCAGCAAAGTGGGCCATGGAGTCCTTTAAGTTTTACTTACTAGGAGTCGGCTTTGTGCTTGTAACAGATCACAATCCTTTCTATCGGCTTACCAAATGAAGGATAAAAATTCAAGAATCACTCTGTGGTACCAGGCACTACAGCCATTTCAATTTAAAGTGATGCACAAATCTGAGAAAGAGAATGTCAATGCTGATTTTCTGTCAAGATATGGACTGGGAATTGAGAATTCGGAAGGTTGACAAAATGTGAGTTAAAACTTCTCTGTTTCCCATGCTGCATATGCACTGAACTGTAAAGGTTATAAGCCAATGTTAGACGGAATTTAATAGAACGTTTTGGAAACCTATTTTTGTAAAATAAGTTCCCTCTTAAAGAGGCGGGGTATGCAACAGAGAAGAATAAGGCCCCGTCCCATTTGTCATGCAGAAATAGTTTAAATGCAAGGGTCTGTTCCATCCTCTCCTTTTCTTTCTCATCTCTGTCTGGTTGTGGAACCAAATTTCCTTGTGAGACCTAGGAACTGATCATTCCAACGGTTTTGCAATTTTCCGCCTCTCACTATCTCTCTGCCTTTCCCTTGCTATTTCCGTCTTTTTCTTCCACCTTACATATCTGCAGTTATGAAAATATATATGAATCTTTCTGTAAAACTGTATGTGATACCGAGATCCCTTTGTTTAAAACTGTATATAGGCATACTGTTGAAATGATTGGAAAGCTAAAACTGTATATCGATATACTGTTGAAATGATTGCAAAGCTATTTGAAACTCAAGGGGTTAACCTGAGATGCAGTTTTTATGCCCATTGCAGAGATGTGAACAAAAGGTCAGTTCTCTGTCACTTGATCTTTTTGCTGCACCTACATCGAAACGGACAAGAACATACTGTGAGAAACAGTCTCTCTTAACGAGTTCCCAGACAAAGACTTATAAAAAGAGCAGCAATGTTTCTACAAGAGAGGCAAGGCGAGTGAGAGACAACCTTGGAATTAAGAGATACCCTCAAAAGAAGGACTTAGGTTTCTGCTTGCATTGCCTTTGTAAATAGTCACACTGAATAATTTTTATTTTGCTGTTCTTGAGAAAATAAAATGCTATTTGTGAATTTTGAAACAGTTCCTGGTTTTTCTATGCTTCCTGACCAGTGCCTCAACAAGTAGGACAGGGCTGTTTGAGCATCCAAACTATGGAGCCTACATACATCCCCTGGAGTGGATCGGTCAGTGAGAAAAAGACTGGAAAGGTAATGGACTGATTAAGGTGAATTTCAGAAACCACCTTGGGTAGGAATTTTATGTTTGTTCCAAGTTCTATCTTATCCTTGTATGGGATAATGTAGTTTGATTCAGTACAAAGTGTCTGAAGTTCTGAAGATCTTCTAGCAGAAGTGATGGCTACTAGGAAAACTGTTTTCCAGGGGACATATTTGGGCCATTGCTACGGGCTCGAAAGGAGGCTCAATGAGCTTGGCAATGCACAGGATGTGGTCCCAAGGAAGAACAGGTTCTCGAATTGGGGGCTGAAGGTAAAGCAGGCCTTTGAAAAACTTTTGTAAAGCAGGCAGTGAAATGATAGACTTGTATTTCCCTGTGGAAAGATATGCTACAATTGCAGCCAAATGTACTTTCAAGAATGAGGCCTTTAGGCCTAAGACCTGTAGGTGTACCAAGTAATCAAAAAGGCTGGAAACTGTAGCCCAGGGAGGGCTTGTTTCCCTTTGCAACAATGAGAAAACCTCTTCCACTTAGCTGTGTAATTTTTCATAGTACTTTTTTTTTTTAGCCATACAAAGGATCCTTAGAATTTGTTCTGAATACTGAGTGTTTGGGAACTCCAACTCCTCAAGAACAAGACTTTGGGATCAAGAGATATCGGATCTGGGTAAGGTACCCTGTTTGAGGCAGAGTCAGGACAGCATGACAAGAGGAAGTTGAATAGGCTTCTGGTGAGACAGGGCTAGTAGAATGGGTACCATATGGATTTGCCTTGACCAATCTGTTACCAGGATCATAGTGACAGCCAAGTCTCAGGTGCACTCTGTGACTCAGAGGGAGGGGAGGAAAAGCATACAGGAACTTCTGTGCCCAATCCAGAGTTAAAGCAACTGCTGGAAGGGTGTCCAGTGCTGGGGGCCTACAGCTGTACAGAAGAAGCTGAAAGTTGAGGGGGGATGCAAACAGATCTATTTCTGGAGTGCTCCACCTCCTGAACACCATGACAAGGACTTGCTTGCTCAGGCTCCATTTGTTGTGCCCTTGACTGATGCAACTCCATGCATCTGCCAGGGTGTTGTCCTTGCCTGGTTGATGAATAACAGAGGCTCACATTCAGGGAGTAGGCCAAAGACCACATTTTTTATGGCTTTTGTGCAAAGCATAGTTGACCTTGTGCCACCCTGCTTGTTTCTGTAAAACATGGTAGTGGTGTTATCTGTTCCAATCTGTACAGTGTGTCCCTTGACCTGTGGGGCAAAGGCCTTTAAGGCCAAGTACACAACTCTAGGCTCCTAGGTTGATGAGGCTTGCAGATTCCTTGGGAGTCCAAATGGCACTTCTAGCCACAGGAATCCACTAATATTATTACTCTTGCAGTTCTCCTTTAAGACAGGACTGCCCCAGAGAGAACAGAATGCAATGCTAATCATGGAATATTTAGCTCATGCATCTATTTTCAAACTGCCTTGTGCCAACTTCCTACATTCTACCTCAGATTTCTTCTCTGTGCTGCAAAGATCAAATGCCCTGGATATCTCTCTCTCAATCAAGATTGTCTGATTAGTGTTTAAGAACAAAAAACCTTAAGTATTTTTGTCTTATTTTTCATTACTGCCTTGTGTCTATTATTTACTGTTTTTTCCTCATGGTTTAAAATTTTTAAGTTTTTTTATTGGTTCCTTGTGGTTCCTTTGAACAGAGGGGTAACCGATTCCTTTTCATATTTAAATAGGAACCTTTTCTCAAGGTTCCGGGTTATTTAATTCCTTAAATTTAATTTTAGCGCTTTTGAACCGAAAGTTACCAGTTCACCTAGTGCTTTACTCTGTTCCGGATCCGATTGGAACTGCAATTCTTTTCGCTTTATCGGTTACTGTACCAATCACTTTTCTAGCGGAACCGACTGCAAATATTTAAAATAAACAGGTTACTCACCTGTAACAGTAGTTCTAGGAGTGGTATATGTTGTTCATCCACACTCTTTGTCACGTCCCCTTCCACTTTAAATCTTGCTGGAAGTCTTCAAACTGGCTCCTCCCCCTACCAATGGGTGGTACTTCTTTGGCTCCACCCCATGATGCCAGATCTTAGCCTGCTGGAAGCCAGGTTTTGTCGTCCGCGGCGGGGAGGTCAGGGTGGGTCCATGTGGATGAATGTATACCACTCCTAGAACTACTGTTACAGGCGAGTAACCTTTTTTTCTAGGATCGTGGATATGTTGTTCATCCACACCCCCTACTTAGGGAACAGAGATTGGAGAACTGAGGCCCCAAAACCAGCATCCCGGCGTGATTCAAGGTTGATGTGGTAGTGGGTGATGAAGGTGTTTGCTAACTTCCAGGTAGCAGCCCAGCAGATTTCCTGGATAGGGATGTCCCTGGAAGCAGCCACTCATGCAGTAGTATGGTGGGTAGAATGAGCTCTTATCCCTCTGGGAGGCTCCATGCCTGTCAACTCATAGCACAGACTAATGCATGATGTAATCCACCTTGCAATCATCTGCTTTGCAGCAGATCTGCCAGAATCAGCTTCAGGGTAGGTGACAAACAGCTGGCGAACCTCTCCCCGAATTTCTGCCATCCTCTCCTTATAATAGGAGAGAGCACATCTCAGGTCCAAAGTATGGAGCCTGTATTCGGCATCTGAGGTGTAGCTGGGGTAGTAAACCGGCAAAGTTAACACCTCGTTAAGGTGAAACTCTGACACTACCTTCGGAAGGAATTTCGGGTGGGAGTGTAGGACAACCTTGTCCCTGTGGAAGACCAGATAAGAGGAGTCCACCAAAAGCACCTGGAGCTCCCCTGTCTTTCTAGTAGATGTGATGGCCACCAGGAAGGCTGTCTTCCACAAGTGTGACAAGGCACACTTGTGCATTGGTTCAAATGGCTTGTCCATGAGCTTTGCCAGTATAGATAGAAACATAGAAACCTAGAAGTTGACGGCAGATAAGGACCACAAGGCCCATCCAGTCTGCCCATTTCTTTTTCAACCTTATAAATGTGCCATCGGCCTTTGCTCTGTCAGTGGCCTATCTATTCATACTCATTTGTATTACTCCCTTATGCCTATCCCATGCCTGTTTGAAGCCCTGCACTGTATTCATAGCCACCACTTCTTGAGGTAGGCCATTCCATGCATCCACCACCTCTTTCTGTGAAAAAGAATTTCCTCACATTCCCCTTAATGACGCCCCTCTAATCTCATGCTGTGTCCTCTTGTCCTGCTATTTTTCTTATATTTAAACATGTTAGACTCTTTCACCTTGTTAATGCCTTAAGGTGTTTGAATGCCCTGTACTATATCACCCATCTCCTCCTTTGCTCAAGGGTATACATATTGAGCTCTGTTAATCTGTTGTCCTCATATGTTCTGATGCAGTCCCTGCACCCATTTTGGTTGCCCTTCTCTGACTGCCTCAATTTGGTTAATGTCCTTGTGAAGGTGTGGCTCCAATACTGCACGCAGTACTCCAGATGGGGCCTAACCAGTGTCTTGTAGAGGAATTATTACCTTCCTCTTACGATTTGTGATACCCTACTAATACACCTTAACACCTCCCTACCAGCAGAAGATCCCATGGGCTGGAGAGTCATGCACTGGAGGGATATACCAGTCAAAGCCTTTGAAAAGGCACCCAACCACTGTCTCTATTATGCTGTCCATTACATTATTATGCCGATAAACTAAAGAGATGGCTGCAGGTGCACCTTAAGGGTCGATGATCAGACCCCTTTGGAGAAAGACCAGAGTAGTCGAATGTTAGCCACTGGACAGACAAAGTGTCCAGGCCTTGCTCCTGACACCAAATGGAAAACTTTTCCATTTGAAGGCATAACTCCTGTCGATTTCTTTCTGGATGCCTCCACCACAGTAGACATCGTTGAAAGACCAGCTCAAACTCTAGCCACTCAGGTACCAGGCTGTGAGATGCAGGGATTGAAGGTCCAGATGTAATATCTTCCCCTGATTGAGAGATATCAGGTCCGGGAGTGCTGGAAGCCACTCCGGGGGCATGCAGCTGAGGCTGAGGAGATCTGGATACCAGAACTGGCGCAGCCAGTCTGGGGCTACCAGGATCACCTTCGCCTTGTTCCTGCTCACCTTGAGGAGCACCTTGTGGATCAAGGGAAATAGAGGGACGGTGTATCGGAGGCCTGGGGTCCACAGCCTCGAGAAGGCATCCCCTTGCAGCTAGCTCTACTGAGGGAGGCGGGCATACAACAGCCTCAACTTGGTGTTGTCCTTGGAGGCAAACAGGTCCACCATCGGTTTGCCCCAGTGGGAGAACAGGCTGTAAGCAACCTCTGGATGGAGACCACTCGTGGAATGTCTCGCCTAAGCGGCTGAGCACATCTGCCAGATGGTTTGAGGCTCCTGCCACATGGCTGGCCAGGAGATCTGCCTCCAATAGGCTCACAAGGGTCCAGATGCAGAGTACCTCCCTGCACAGCAGACGGGAGTGCATGCTGCCTTGTTTGTTGAGGTAGTACATGGTCATGGTATTGTCCATCTGGACTTGAACCACTTGACCCCAGAGCTCAGGAGGGAAAGCTGACAGTGCTAGTTTGACTGCTCTGAGCTCTAACAGGTTGATGTGGCATCGGGACTCCTCTGGGGTCCAGAGCCCATGGGCACTTTCATCCCCCATGTGGCCTCCCCAGCCCATGAGAGAGGCATTGGTCGTAAGCATGACCGTCGGCTCTGGGCGGATAGATGGGATCCCTCCCTGCAATCGGTCTGGGGCGGTCCACCAGCGGAGAGCGTCCCGCATCTTCTGGGTTACAGTGATCAGCTGGTTGAAATGACCATGGCGCTGAGTCCACTGGGCAGCCAGCTCCCATTTAAGGGGGCGCATGTGCTACCGGGACCAACAAACCACTGAGGTGCACGCCACCATGTAACCCAGAAAGGCGCAGAAAGTCCCAGTCAGGGTGCAATTGCCCAACCAGAAATGACTGGGCAAAGGAGGAGGGAACCTCCACCCTGTCCACCGGTAGCCGAGCTCTGGCTTGACAAGAGTCGAGCTCTGCCCTGATTAAGCCCATCATCTGAGAAGGCACAAGTTCCGACTTGGCCTCGTTGATCAGGAGGCCAAGTTGGGAGCAGGTCTGGAGGGCCAGGTCCAGTGACCTCTCCACCTCCTGTTGGGTGGAACCTGCTAGGAGCCAATCGTCAAGGTAAGGACAGATCCTGACCCCCGACACCTGAGATGGGCCGCCACCACTGCAATGCATTTGGTTAAGACCCGTGGGGCCGATGACAGGCCAAATGGCATGGCTCTGAACATGTTGCGGATTTCAGCCAGAGATGCCGCGACTGCTCTGGTAGTATGAGTGTACACTCTGCCTTCTAGCTTGACCTGTGCCATAGAATAGTAGTGGTGAAGGCAAGACACCAGCCATGCTGAAATACATCCGATAGCGACATGCTGACCCAGCCAGGTCTCGCTGAAGGAGAAGAATAGTTGCTGAGCCTTGCAAATTTCTTTTGTTCTATCTAGATAGAACCGCAATGCTCTCTTAACATCCAGTGAATGAAGGGTATGCTCCCCTTCATTCTGGAAGTTCACAAAGTAGGTAGGAAGGACTAAAGGTTGGTTTAGATGGAATTCTGAGACAATCTTAGGAAGAAACTGAGAATGAGTCCTAAGAACTACTTTGTCCTTGTGAAACACAGTATCCGGGGTCTGTGACCAGTGCATGTATTTTGGAAACTCTGTGGGCTGAAGTAATGGCCACCAGGAAGGCCGTTTTCCAAGTGAGGAACTTCAAGTCGCAAGTAGCTAGAGGCTCAAAAGGTTTATGAGTGAGCATGTCTAGCACAAGGTTAATGTCCTAGGCTGCGACTAGACATCTGATAGGAGGTCTAGAATGCAGAATACACCCAAGAAACCTCAACCATAGGCAACTGAGCCAGTGACATGGAAAGTACTGGCTCATGATATGCCGAAATAGCACAAAGACGAACTTTGACTGTGGAGTACTGCAGACCTGTATTCGAGAGGTCTAAAAGATACTCCAAGACTTTATTTGGTGGGCAGGATAAAGGGTTCCAAGAGGATTTTGCACACCAGATAGAGAAACGTTTCCATTTGGCTGTGTTGGTTTTCCTAGTGACTGGCTTATGCGCAGCCAAAAGAATATCTGAAACTCTACAAGAAACATTGAACCTATTCACCTGTACCTTTTCAGGAGCCAAGCGTGAAGGTGAAGTGACCCTAGGTTGGGATGGACCATGGGACTCTGGATCAGAAGGTTTGTCTGAAGGGGAAGCGTCCTCAGAGCGGTTTCCGATACACTGTTGAGTAGCGGAAACCATATCTGTCAAGACCAAAAGGGGGAAATGAGAATCATTCTGCCCCCAAGACTCTCATTTGAGAAGTACCCTCTGAATTAGGGGAAGAGGAGGAAAGGTGTATAGAAAGTGTCTTGTCCACCGCAGCCTGAACGCATCCTGACAAAAATGCCAGGTCCTGGATTTCTGGAGAAGAAGAGAGGCAGTTTTGCATTGAGCGGGGACACAAAAAGGTCCAGGTTTGGAATTCTTCACTCTTGAAGAGTGACTGAATGACGGCTAAATCGAGAGACCACTTGTGAGGATCTGTCTCCGTTCTGCTGAGATGGTCTGCCAGTTCATTTTGTGCTCCTGGCAGGTAAGTCACCTGAATCAGAGCCTTGTGTGCCAGGCTCCACTCCCACACTCTCATCGCTTCCCTGCATAATGGGTAAGAGAGTGCGCCCTGTTTGTTGATGTAATACATCACTGCTTTGTTGTCCATTTGAAGGAGAATGTTCTTGTGACAGAGTATGTCATTCAGGGCTCAGATTGCGCAGAGGATGGGTCTCATTTCCAGGACATTTACGTGAAGCCGGGACTTGTCCTGAGTCCATGTACCCTATGTGTGAAGATCCGGGCAGTGGGCTCCCTAACCCATCAGGGACGCATCCATGGTAATGGAGGTCTGATGATCCAGAGGCGCAAAGGGATATTCTTCCAAAAGATTGTCCTTCTGTGACCACCAGGCGAGTGACCTCTTTAAAGGTTCCGTCATCTTGATGAGAAAGGACCGAGGGTGAATGGCTGGGGACCACTGAGTACTGAGCATCCACTGAGAGGTTCTCATGTGGAGATGAGCTAAGGGTACAGTGAACACTGAGGATGTCATGAGGCCCAGCATCTGTTGCATCGATATACTGTAGCTTGAACCGAGCTGTGTTCTCTGCTGTATCGTGCCATCTGTAAGATATCGCTCTTTTTGTCCTCTGGAGGGAAAGCCTTCACTCAGGAGGTGTCCAGAAGAGTTCCTATGAAGAGGAGCTTCTGGGAGGGCTGTGACTTGTTGAGATTCAGCTGGACTCCCATGGACGTGAGGAATTCTGAGGCCGTGGCCACAGCCTCCAGAGTCTCTTGCCTGGATGGACTTGCTAGGAGCCAGTCGTCCAGGTATGGAAACACCTGAATTCTGATTTTCCTGAGGTGCACCGTGAAAATTGCACAACACTTTGTAAATAGGATAGCCCAAAGGGCAGGACTCTGAATTGATGGTGTTGACTCGATGCCATGAACCTTAGGTATTTGTGGTGCTTTGGGTGTATGAGAATGTGTTGGTAGGCATCCTACATATCCAGGGAGGCTAGCCAATCGTGTTGATGAAGCAAAGGTAGCAGGGTACCTAGTGATATCATCTTGTACTTTTCCTTGTGAAGGAATCTGTTTAACTTTCTGAGATCCAGAATGGGGCACATACATAGATACATAGACAGTGTCGGCAGATAAGGGCCTATGGCCCACCTAGTCTGCCCATTTGAGCTTGTAAGTTCAGTTTGTTTTCCTAGAAGTCTATTTCCCCTTACCCCTGACCTCTAGAATTCCTTTATGTCTATCCCATGCATTCTTAAATCCCGTGATTGTTTCAGCCCCCACCACTTCCTCTGGCAGGGTGTTCCACTTGTCCACCACCCGTTCTGTGAAGAAATTCTTTCTCATGTTTCCTCTGAATCGTCCTCCCTCCAACTTCATCTCATGCCCTCTAGTCCTGAAACATCTCTTTCGCTTAAAAATAGTGTTTTCCAGCACCCTGTTCCTCCCTGTAAGATACTTGTATGTCTCTATCATACTCTCTCTCCTCCTCTCCTCCAGGAGTACATGTTCAGTTCCTTCAACCTGTCTTCATAGGACTTGTGATGCAACCCATGCACCATCTTTGTTGCCCTCCTCTGAACCTTCTCTACCTGTCTATGTCCTTACGTAGGCATGGTCTCCAGAACTGTACACTGTATCCAGGTGGGGCTCACTAGTGTCGTGTATAGCGAATTATGACCTCCTTTTCCTGCTGGTGATGCCCCTGCCTATACATCCCAGCATCCTATTTGCTTTACCTGATGCCTTGTCACACTGTTTCCTACCTTGAGGTCACTGGAGATGACAACCCCAAGATCCTTTCCTGCTTGGTGCATGCTATATCCTCACCCCCAACTGATATATTGTGCCAGGTTTTTGCGCCCATATGCATTATCTTGCACTTTTGCATTGAATTTCAACTGCCAAACCCTTGACCATTCTTCAAGTTTCTGCAGGTCCTTCTCATTCTGTCTACACCCTCTGGTGTGTCTACTCTGTTACAGAGCTTTGTGTCATCAGCAAACAGTGAAATTCTGCCTTCTATATCCTGTGCAATGTCACTGATGAAGATGTTGAATAGGACCGGTCCCAGCACTGATCCCTGTGGTACCCCACTGGTCACTCTTCCCTCTGTGGAGTGACAGCCATTTACCACCACCCTCTGTGTCCTGCCACCCAGCCAGTTACCTACCCACCACACTACTGTCCTGCCCACACCCATATTCCCCAGTTTGTGTAATAGTTTCTATGTGGCACAGTGTCAAGGCCTTGCTGAAGTCCAGATAGGCCATGTCCACTGCCCTCCCCTGATCCACCTCCCTAGTCACCCAGTCAAAAATTCAATGAGGTTGGTCTGACATGACCTCCCCTGGTGAAACCATGCTGCCTTGGGTCCTGTAGTCCATTGACAACCAGATGTTCCACCAATCTCTCCTTCAGTAGTGCTTCCATGATCTTTCCCACTACCGAGGTGAGGCTGACTGGTCTGTAGTTCCCTGCTTCCTCTTTGTTCCCACTTTTGTATAAGGGGACTACATCTGCTGTCCTCCAGTCTTGCGGTACCTCCCCTGTTCCAGTGATTGGCTGAACAGGATAGCCAGAGGTTCAGCCACCACCTCTCTTAGTTCTTTAAGGACCCTGGGGTGCACCCCATCTGGCCCCATTGCTTTATCAGCTCTTATTACTTCCAGTTCCTTCAGGACCCTTTCTGTAAAGGGACTTGTGTCCATTTCTGCACCATTTCTCACCCCTTGTACTCCCTTCAGACCCATTACCCCTCTTCCTTAGTAAAGACTGAGCAGAAATACCTGTTCAATATGTCAGCTTTACTGTTGTCATCCTCCACGCTGCTCCCATCCTCCCCTTCAGTCTCACTATCCTCCCTTTGTCCTCTTTTTTCACTTATGTACCTGTAAAAGGTTTTGTCCCCTTTAACCACTGATTTTGCAATGTGTTCTTCTGTCTGAGCTTTGGCTTCCTTACTGACTTCCTGCCTCCCTTTGTTTCTCCTGGTACTTCTCCTATCCTTCTGCCTGTCTTTTGTATTGCCTAGATACAATCTTTTGGCTTTCACTTTCTTTGCTACCCTTTGGAAAACCATAATGGTCTCCTCTTTTCTTTCCTCTTGCTAACCTGCTTAATGCATAATTCTGTTGTTCTTATAACCCATTTTAAATACTGCCCACTGTTCCTCAATCCCTGATTCCTGTCCCATTCCCTTAATGCCTCTTTCAAGCATCTCCCATTTTCCCAAAGTCTGCCCCTAAAATCCAGGATAATGTGTTTTGTGTGGTTTGGTTCTGCTCTTTCTGTGATTTCAAGCCACAATGACTGGTGGTCACTGTTACCCAGGTGCTCCCCACTGTTACCCCCATCACACTGTCCCTGTTTGTGAGCACAAGGTCCAGTATTGCCTTCTGCCGAGTTGGTTCCATGACCAGTTGCTTGAGGAAGGCACCCTGAAGGAGTCCAGGATAAATCTGCTCCTAGTTGATGCTGCTGCTGGGATGCTCCAGTCCACGTCTGGTATATTGAAGTCTCCAACCAGTACTACCTCACTCTTGTCTGCCATCCTTTGGATGGCTAGCATCAGCTCCTATCTGTTTCTTCCTCCTGGGCTGGTGGTCTATAGACCACACCTGTGGATGGCTGGCCCCATTTTCCTTTCCAGCTTAACCCACAGTATCTCTCCCCCATTTGTTCCTCCTGGATCTGTGTGGCCCTTATGTCATTTTTCACATACAGTGCCACCCTCCTCCCTTCCTGCCTGCTTCGGTCTCTTCTGAATATGTTGTAGCCAGGTATGGCCAGCTCCCAGTCATGGTTATCATTACACCAGGTTTCAGTGATGGCCACAATGTCCAGGTCTGACTGTACCATGACAGCCTCCAGATCTTCCATCTTGTTGCTAAGGCTCCTGGCATTTGCACACATGGCTTTCCATGATTTGACCTCCCTAGACTGCTTCACTGTTCTACTCCAGCCCCTTCCTTGGTTGTCATTTATCCCTGGTTCTCCTTGCTGTCTGCCCTTCTGCTGAATTTTGCCCCTTTTCTGCTTATCCACTTTTTGGACACTAACATGCCAGCAGTTTTCTTCGGGACCAGAAAGTAATGGGAGTAGAAACCTGTGTTTCGTTGATCCAGCGGAACTATTTCTACTGCCCTGTTGTTCAGAAGGCCTTGTACCTCGGAGGCAAGAAAGTCTGACTGTACCAAATTAGGAGGGCCTGTATTAACATCACTAAATAGGGAATCTATTAGTAATAATCTAAAAACTATTGAAAAATGGGCAGATTCAAATAGGATGTTACTCAATCCAGACAAGTGTCATGTATTGCATTTTGGAAGAAATAATCCTAAACAGACTTATTTCTTAAATAATTTTCCCCTTCAGGTATCATTAGTAGAGTGAGATCTTGGAATACTAGTCAATAACAAATTGTCCTCAACCGACCATTGTACTAGGATAGCTAATATATCTAATGCCATGCTTACTCGTATTCAAACATCCTTTGTGTTAAGGACTCAGGAATGCATTATTCCTTTGTTAAGAGCCAATGTAAGGCCACATTCCGATTATGGTTCTCCATTTTGGAGCCCTTATTTAAGGCAAGATATCAACAGAATAGAAAAAATCCAGAAGAGAGACACTAAAATGCTTCCATATTTGTCCAAAATGGACTATTGGAGTAGACTCCAGGAAACTGGGTTACATTCGCTTCAATTAAGACGTACTAGAGGTGACCTGCTCTTATTATATAAAATTCACAATTCCCAGGATCTAATGCATCAATGTGGTTTAAATTTTTCCAGCAGAAGGATAACCCCTCATTTCCATAATAAATAAATTGATGTGGCTAAATCTAAATTAAACAAAAGGTTAAATTATTTTACGGTGAGAACCCCTAGAGTTTGGAACACACTACCGCAACATTTGGTGGAAAGTAGTTCAATTTCATCCTTTAAAAAAGGTTTGGATTTTTGGTTGGAGTCTAACTACTCCTGGGTATAACTTTTCCCGCCGTGGTGGTGGGGGATAATCTCGATGGGCGATAGCCTCCTTTTGTCCTTTTAAACCAAGTTAAACCAAGTTACTGCCGACAGCCTGGGTTGTAGTTTGGGAGGATGGTCCGGAAGGGTTTCCGAAAGATTGAGCGAATACCCCTCGAGGATTATCTGGAGGATCCATTTGTCTGATGCTACACATTTCCAGTGATTGTAGAACTGAGTCAGACATCCTCCCACCGCTGATGAGGAGTCCCCCTTGGACAGCTGAGGTGGGACCTGGGCCAGAAACTCAGAAGGTGACACTGGGCGCTTTGGGCCCTTGTGTCTTCTGCTGCGCTTTCTTTTGTGGCTGAGGGTTGGTTTTTGTTAAAACCTCCTCTGCCCCGAAAGGACTGACTGTTGTGAAACTGGCGCTTGTTCACACCCCCTCAGGAGGGAGTGGGTGCAGGTCTGTCTGTCTGTCTTAATGGCAGACCTAATCTTCCGTGTGGCCTCCAGAGCGTGCTCCACCTAAGGCCCGAACAGACACATATCATCAAAGGGTAAGGCCATGACCTGCTGCTGGGCATCATTCATGAAGCCCGAAGTACGTAGCCAAGAGCGGCAGTGGGTGCAGATGCCAGCTGCCACCGCTCTGGAGGTGGTATCGTAGGCATCCACTGCAGCTTTAAGCGGTTGGCTATTGGATTCGATACCCCTAGTTATGGTGTGAAGTAGCTCTGAACTAGCTTCCGATTCGGGCAGAGCTTCCACCATTTCTTTGAGGGAATGCCAAAGTACATACTCATACTGAGAAAAATAACCCTGATAGCTGGCAATACGCATACCCTGGGTTGAGGCAGCAAAGACTCTTACCTAAGATGTCTATCTTGCAAGATTCTTTGTTCATTGGTTGGGCTGTAGATTCTTGAGGAAGGACAGCCTTATCATTCTCTGCCAAGACCACAATAGCATCAGCAAAGGCTTGTGAGGCCAAAATGGGGCGATCCTTGGGAGGGGCACACTTCCAATCTATGGACTTGGCCATGGAAGGAATGAGAGCCGGATTCTTCCACACCATCTGAGAGAGGGTCTCAAAAGGGGTGTTGCACTGGAGGGGTTAAATCCATAGGGATCTCCGGGACATGAAGATATTGGAGTCGCAAAAGCCTCCCAGGATCGATTTCTGTAGTCTGGAGAGAAAGAGCAAAGTTAAAATTTTTGAGCAGAGACTTGAAGGAAAGGTCTTCAACCACAGGCTCTGCAGAAGGATTGATCCTTGCTCCCAAGGCAGTGTCATCAAAATCATCACCCAGACGAAGATCTGGGTCAGGCTCAAAATCATCTCCTGACAGTCCGGGGGGGGGACTGCATAAACAGGAAAGGAGTAAAAATCAGGAGGAAGAACAGAAGAAGAAAGAATCAGAGTCGAGAACTCCTGAGGACTGGTCAGTACCACCACAGCTCCTGGTGCCGAAAAGGAAAATGGCGCCAAGCAAAAGGAGGGAGGCACCAGCCGAAGCAATGCCAACAGCACCCCCAGTGACACGCATGGTGCTAACAAAGACCCCGGCACTGTGCAAAGCACCAACAGACCCCACAGCACCAACCGCGACGCTGATCGAGCCCGTGGTGCCACAGATGGCACCGATAGAGCCCGCTGTGCCGCAGATGGTGCTGAGAGTGTCCCAGAGGTCAGAAAACTGCAATTTGAGATAAAAGAGGGAAAAATGGCAGGAGAGAGACATCGGTGTGGACCCCTGCACTGCAGCCATGTGAAAGGGATAAACACCGGAGTGCAGAGTCGACAGCACCGAAGAAGGTGCTGCGTGACTAGGAATGACCAACCGCCCTACCCATTTCTCCAAAGCCAAATGGCCTGAAGGCCCCGGCGTCTGAGTGACCAGCTTGGGCAACTGGACCAACCTCCGAGCCCACTGCTCACTGGTGAAACTGCTCATCGGAGGCTCCTCCAATAGGCGGGAAGGAGCTCCAGTGTCAAGGAGGTCAGCTACCAGAGACAGAAACTGTCGACTCTGACAGAGGTGGAGACCGGTGCATGGCCCTAATAACTGACCGTCTACACGCAAACATACCAGAGGGTGACCGCGAGTGATGTCTTTTCTTTTTCGACCTATGCATCGAAGAAGAACTCTAGGCTGAACAGCGCAGAAAATGGGACAGTTTCCTTTTATGCTTTTGGGAGGATGCCCACCGTCTGTCAGACCCCCTCCAGGGAGGGCACCGGATTGGACCCGACCTGGCCCGGCTGACTGACTGAACAGCTTTCATATGAAGTCTCCCTACTGTCACCAGACCTGCTCATGGTCGAGTCCAAGAGTCCATTAATGGAGGGCTAAAGACTTCTGCTGTACAATTTAAAATATATAAATCGGTACTGATTCGAAATAATTCTACAAAACAATAAACTGAACTATTGCGACTAGTGAAGTGCAACTCCCAGCAGGCAAGTGATGTCGTCACTGAAGTGCACTTGATGGTGGGAAAAAAAGGAACTGAGGAGGTTGGAGGGTTGACACCGAGAAAGTCCTTACCACATGCGCTGGGGCTCATGGTTCCACTCCTCATGGCTCCATCTCGGTGCTGGCTTTCCTGAAAAAGTTTGCTTCCACTGGGTCCTAGCACCTCTGGCAAACTGCCATTAGTGTGAATGATTGGTGGAGACTATGTCCAGGAAGATCCACGTTTCACTCCAAGGATGTTATGATCTGGGACAGAGTGACCAACTGAAAGGTGCATGACCCGAGATATTGATTCAGGTCATGCAGATCTAGAATAGGGCACCAGCCCCCTATCTGCTTGGGCACCAGGAAGCACCTGAAGACAAAGCCTGGGTCTGCTGGAGGATCCACCACTGGAGCTACAGCCTCCTTGAGGAGGAGATGAGCGATGTCGTCATGGAGAGCTGACAAAGTCTGAGCGGATACTCTTTCCTCCAGAGGGGCGCAGGTTCAGCTTGAAGGGTACTGCTCAAATTCCAGAGGCAGTCCCTGACCGATCACTTCAAGAACCCACCTGTCCAACATGACAGTGGACCAGGTGGAAAGCAAGTGTCGGAGTCGGCCCCCCAAGGGAGGACCCAAAGCTGGAGTGATGGGAGAGGGGTTGGCAGCCCCCACCCTGTCACTGAGCAGGCCTGGAGGAGAAGGATCCAGGACCAGAAGCTCGGTCTCCTTTACGGACCTGGGGGGGCCTAGGGCTTGGGCCGGGGGCGTTAAACTTGAGCCTGCTGCTGTTGCTGATGCTGCTGTCCCCCTCGAAAAGAGGACTGCTGAGCTGCAGGGGAAGAATGCCGAAAAGGCTTCTTTTTCTTCTGCTGGTTCTTGCCCGAAGAACCCGTGGCAGAAGTAGCATCCAAGGTGGCACTGGACTGCTCAACGCACTGAAGGTGACCAGCCACTCCAGGTCGGTCCCTAGGAAGCATCAGCTAGTTTGTGCTGAGTATCCACTGGAAAGGAGGAGAGCCTCAGCCAAGCCCTGCAATGAGAAGCAACTGCGGCTGCCATCGAATGGGCACAAGAATCCCCAATGTCCAGGGCTGTCTGAAGCTGCTGTCTGGCAACAGCTAGGCCCCGATACCAGAGCTGATTGACTGTGGTCTGCATGTCCATGGGGAGATGTGGGAGGACTTCATCCAAGGACCCTAAAAGGGTGTGGGAGAAGTGTGCCATGATAACGGCTGAACTTGCCTGATGAAGGCCCAAGGAAGAAGCCACATAGACCTTCCTGGCTGAATGGTCCAAAAGCTTGGACTGTATCAGGAGGTCAGTCAGTATCAGCAGAACTGCCAATACACCTGAATACAGAGGTGGTCATCAGGCTCTCGGCCAAGGGGTGCTCTGTGAATCCCGCAAGGGACCCCCATGGGCACCGCATACTTGCAGGCTATGCGGCAGATGGAGCTGGACAAGAGGCAGGGTGCTGCCAGAGTTCTAAGACCGGGCCAACAATGGCCTCAGCCACCAGAAAAGCCTCTGTCAGGGTATCCCCTCTCTTGAGCATGTCCGTGACAAGGTACTCCGCCTTTTTCTGGATTGGCACCAGGGGCAACCCTGTGGACTCAGAGATGAGGTGAAGAATGCCCTGAAAAGATGAGGACCCTTCCTCAGACTCTAATCCAATGGCTGATTCATCATCCCTGGGATGAGAATGCAGGTTGGTGACATCCGAATCTGAGGAGTCCGGATATAATGGTCGACCCACCGAGGGCAGTCTGGGGTGACAGTGACCGACAAACGCTGGGGGAGCCCGGTGTCCAGCTTATCTTCCTTGGAAGGAGCCCTTCCCACAGGCTGCTTGGGCAGTGGTTCCACCACGATCGGTGGAGAGACTGTTTTAGGCCGAGCTGGAGGTTTCACCGGCTCCGTGGGCAGAGGAACAGACTTGATTGGCTCCGAAGGAGTCTGCTTTGGCCTAGGAGGCGAAAGCCAAGTAATGGCCGGGGTGGAAGCCGGAGCCAGCATTTGCCCAGTCAAAATCAGCTGTTGCCACATGAGGTCCTTGTAGCGCCGGAGTTTCCAAGGAGGAGGAGGAGGAGGAGGACAATGATGACCGATGGCGTAACCTCTTTTTAGAGCGTTCATGGCTCTTCCTCGGCCTTTTGGTCAAGTGGGTCAGAGACCTCGATCAAGATTGGACAGGCAGATTCAGTCGCTCAGAAGACATTGGCAGGACAGGTGATTTCCCAGGGTCGGGGACCACTTCCTCGATGGGAGTCCCAGCAGGCTGGGTCTCCTCATTAGGGAAAGTGAGAATAGGATTTTGATCGAGGGAATAGTTGACCACAGTCTGCGATAAAGGATCAATCAGATCAATGATGATTTCTACATCACTGATCAACAGTTTGGTCGACTGACCAGACAGCAAAGCCGAAAAGCCAGTGGCCGAAGAAGCAATCTCGACCAAAATTGAGACCGCATGTTCCTGGGACCGAGATCTCTCCCACTCCCAAGAGTGTCTCCGTTGAGGCAAAGATGATCCTGGCTCCTTCTCCTGCTTATGGGATCAAGAGGAGTATGTACCCGCAGGACCCTCTCCCTTGGTCGGGAGAGACTGGCACAACTCTCGAAAGGAACCTAAGAAGGTGGAGCCCAGGTTGAGCGGAACAAAGAAGTTCTGAGTAGTTTCTGCAGCCCAAGCCGCTTCTTCTTCGAATGCTTGCTGTGTTCCAATTACTCGACGGATCCCGCAGCCGTGGAAACTGCCCACCAAGCCTCCTTGGATTTCACCAGAAGGTTCCATTTCTCTGGCCTCCCCAACTTCAGGCATGCGAGATGGTCGTCGAGGGCGTTAGGATGGAAAACGAGACATAAATCGCATTTCGAGGTGTCATGGTCAACACCGAGACAATATACGCACATGGTGTGGGGATCGGTGCGCGACATCTTCTGGCTGCAAGGGCACTGACGAATCCAGGGAAGACTTGTCTTCCATAAATCTAGAAACAAACTTACATCGCTAATGCGAACAAGACGGATTTTCAGAATAACCGAAGGTTTTTGAGCCAGGGCCTACAAAATGCGCGAGCAGGAGGAAGACAACCTGAATCTTCCAGAGGAAAGAAAGATCTGGCGTCATGGGGCAGAGTCGAGGTATATACCACCCGGGTGGGTGAGTGGGAGGAGCCAGCTTGAAGACTTCTGGCGAGATTTAAAGTGGAAGGGGACATGCCAAAGAGTGTGGATGAACAACATATCCACGATCCTAGAATGCGTGCAGTTCTGGAGACCCAATCTCTGCAAAGACAGACAGGATGGAAGCTGTCCAGAGGAGGGCAACTAAAATGGTGCAGGGTCTGCATCAGAAGACATATGAAGACAGACTTAAGGAGCTTAATATGTATAGCCTCGAGGAAAGGAGGGAGAGGGGGGACATGATAGAAACGTTCAAGTACCTCAAGGGAATCAACAAAGTCCAAGAGGGTAGCATCTTTCAAAAAAAGAGGTGTGCAAGAACAAGGGGGCACAATTTGAAGATGGGGGGGCAGCTCAGAGGTAATTTAAAAGTTATTTTTTCACAGAGAGGGTTGTGGATGTATGGAACGGCCTTCCGGAGGAGGTTGTGGAGTCAAAAACAGTGGTGGAATTCAAGCATGCATGGGATAGTCATAAGGCAATTCTAGGGGGTGGGGGCAGGAAGAAGTAGGCTGCTGGTTAACTAGGATCTGCAGCTTATCCATTAGGTAGGGAAGTGGGCAGACTGGGTGGGCCAAGCGGTCCTTATCTGCCGTCAAATTCTATGTTTCTATGTTGTTGGTTCCTGGTCCAGTTTTCTAAAAATGTCAGATAAGTCAAAAAAGAAAACAGGACCTCCTGGTTTTAAGAATTGCTTGAAGTGTGCCGAGGTGTTTGCCAAGGCAGATAAGCATGATCTTTGCTTGATCTGCCTTGGGCAGCAACATTTAATGAAGATTGAGATATATAGAAACAGAAACATAGAAGTTGATGGCAGATAAGGACTACAAGGCCCATCCAGTCTGCCCATTTCTTTTTCTACCTTATGAATGTGCCATCGGCCTTTGCTCTGTCAATGGTCTATTTATTCATACTCATCTGTATTGCTCCCTTATGCCCATCCCATGCCTGTTTTAAGCCCTACACTGTATTCATATCTACCACTTCCTGAGGTAGGCCGCTCCATGCATCCACCACCCTTTCTGTGAAAAAGAACTTCCTCACAGTACCTTTTAATCGGCCTCCCTCTAATCTCATGCTATGTCCTCTTGTCCTGCTATTTTTCTTATGTTGAAACATGCTATACTTTCACCATGTTAATGCCCTTAAGGTGTTTGAATGTTTCAATCATATCACCACTCTCCCTCCTTTGCTCTAGGGTATACATATCGAGCTCCATTAATCTGTCCTCATATGTTTTCTGATGCAGTCCCTGCACCATTTTGGTTGTCTTTCTCTGGACTGCCTCAATTTGATTAATGTCCTTGTGAAGGCGTGGCCTCCTGTACTGCACACAGTACTCCAGATGGGGCCTAACCAGTGTCTTGTAAAGAGGGATCATTACCTCCCTCTTCCGACTTGTGATATCCCTACTAATACACCCCAACATCCCCTAGCCTTACCTACTGCTTTAGTGGTCTGCTTGGATGATTTCAGGTCATCAGTGATGATACCCAAGTCTCTTTCTTCCCTTGTGACTGCCAGCAACTCCCCTCCCAGCTTATAGCTGGCTTCAGGGTTTCTCTTCCCTATGTGCATGATCTTGCACTTCTTTGCATTAAACCACAGTTGCCACCCTTTTGACCATTTTGCTAGTTTATCCAGATCTCTTCTCATTCTGCACACCCCATCTGGATCATCTACACTGCTGCAGATCTTGGTTTCATCTGCAAACAGACAAACCTTACCCTCCAAGTCCATCTGCAATGTCACTGATGAAGATATTGAAGAGGACTGGCCCCAGGACAGATCCCTGAGGTACCCCACTTGTGACTTGCATCACTTCTGACTGTATATCATTTACCACCACTCTCTGTTTTCTGCCCATCAACAAGTTTGCCACCCAGTTGACCAACTTCTGACCCACCCAAGCCTACACAGCTTATTAATCCATCTATGTGGAACAGTATCGAAAGCTTTGCTGTAGTCAAGGTAGGTGACATCAACTGCTCCCCCTTGATCCACCACTCTGGTTACCCAGTCAAAGAAATCTATGAGATTAGTTTGACAGGACCTTCCTTTTGTAAACCCATGCTGTCTTGGATCCTGTGCTCCTATGGATTCCAGGTGTTGCACTACTCTTTCCTTAAGGAGTGCCTCCATAATCTTGCCCACTACTGAGGTAAGACCGACTGATCTGTAGTTCCTTGCCTCCACACTGCTACCACTCTTGTAGAGCAGGATCACATGAGCCCTTCTCCAGTCTTCAGGGACCTCTCCTGTGCTCAGAGAATCACTAAACAGTTCTGCTAATGGCTCAGCTAGTTCCACTTTTAGCTCATTTAGTACCCTGGGATGTATGCCATCGGGTCCCATTGCCTTGTCCACTCTGAGCTTATCAAGCTCTTGTAGGACCCTTTCTTTGTGAAGGTACTAGTGCACCTCCCTCCTCCTCCTCCCCCATGTCCATGGTGCTGAGTTGTGGGCCCTGCCCTACCGTCTCTTCAGTAAATACTGAGCAGAAGTATCTATTTAGGATAGATGCTTTACATGGTCCTCTCACATGCTCCCTTATCCTCTGATCTTAGCAATACCCTCTGGACTTTCTCCTTTCACTAATGTATCTATAGAAAGTCTTGTCACCTTATTTTACTGTCTGTGCTAGTGTTTCCTTGATTTGGGCTTTTGCCTGTCTTACTGCCTTCCCTGCTTCCCTTAGGGAAGTTTGGTATGCCTCCCTATCTTCATCCTGTTGCATTCCCTTATATTTCCTGAAGGCCAGCCTTTTGGCTCTGACCTTTTCTGCTACTGTTTTTGAGAACCAAAGTGGTTTCCTCCTTTTGCACTTGCTTTTCTCTCTAACACAATGGGATGTTGCTTCAAGTATTGCATCCTTCTTGCTTGCCCACTTTGTCTGTACCCCGTCACCTGTATTTCTTTTTGCCAGGGCTAGCTTAACTCTGTTGGCAATGTTATCAAAGTCAGCTCCTCTGAAGTCCCATATTTTTGCATTGGCTTGGGATGATTTAGTTCTAGTGGCCAAACTGAACCATACCATGTGATGGTCACTGGCCCCAAGGTGACCTTCTACCTGGAGATCTATGATCCTTTCCCTGTTAGTCAGTACTACAGCTAGGATAGCCCTGTCTCTTGTGGGTTGTTGCACCAGTTGAGGCCCACCCCCTGCAGGGAATCCACCATGTGTCTAGTTCTGGCAGATGTTCTTGCTGGTATTGACCAATCTGTATCTGGCATGTTGAAGTCTCCCATTATCAGAGCCTCCTCTTTAGCCGTCATGTTTTGTTTATCTTCTAACAGTAATGTTTCTATGTCCTCCCCCTGGTCTGGAGGCCTATAGACAACCTCAGTTCATATGGCTGTCCCATTTCCTGTTTCCAGGGTGACCCACAGTTCTTCTGGCTCCTTGTGTGTATTCTGAATTTCTGCAGCTTTGATATTTTCATTGTCATACAGGGCCACTCCACCACCCCCTTTTTTGCACACCGGTCTCTTCTGAACAGTACATTGCCAGGTACTGAAGTCTCCCAAGTGTGGTTACTGGTAAACCACGTCTCGCTAATTGCTACTATGTCCAGTTTAGCCTCAGACATTGTTGCCTGCAGGTCTGGGATCTTGTTTCCCAGACTGCAGCATTAGTACATTTACTGGGCTGGGATTTTGAAAGTAGTTGTTGGGCGAGGTCTGGTGTTTCCCCCATGCGTCGAACGGGGAGCTGGACCTTTTTCCTTAGCTGGTGATGCAAATGAACTACAAACATGCTGAACTCCTGTTTGACCACCAGTTGAGGGGGGAGGGGTGTTCTTCCCATTCAATGTATCAGGTGCTGCACCCCTGTTCCCATTTGCTAGTTTAACTATTCTGCAAAGACGTCAAACTTCTGCCCATTGCATTGACTCCCTCCTTAGTCAGATGCAGTCCATCAAATTTAAAGAACTTTTGCTCCCAAAACTGTTGCCAGTTCACTACAAATTGATGTCCTTTTTCCTGACACCAGCCCTTGAGCCACATGTTTAGCTCCCCTATCTTCCCTTCTCTGACCTTCCGTCCATCTGCCCCCCTCTCCCAGACTGGCATGATCTCAGAGAAGGAGATGCTGGGTGAAATGGATGAGAGTTTGTCACCCAGCCTGGTCAGGGTTCCTTGGTCTCCACAACTGACCAGCTGGCGAGATCGTTAGTCCCTATGTGTACCAGGATGTCAATGTTTTCTCCTACTTCCTGAACAATTTTAGCAATACAGTCAGTGTCTCTCCATGCTGATGTACCTGGGAGACATCTGACCATTACCCCTGGCTGGAGACAGGTATCAACTCCCTAAATCATGGAGTCTCCTATGGTCAGAAGTTGTTTGGATTTCCTTTTTGCTTTGGTTCCAGTTTTGGGTGAGTTTTGTTGTGCTAGCTCCTGTGCTGCAGTGTCCTCTGCCCCTTTGATTTCAGAGACTGAAGCAGATACCAGTTTGTAGTTTTTATATGCTTTGTGGAGGTAATATGTTGGAGAGCACCGAGTGATGGGGCACTCGATTTGCCCCTCCTCACCACCTGCCAACCTCCCAGATCAACTTTATTTATTTATTTATTTATTTAAGCGTTTTACCAGGAAGGCATACTGAGCAGTCGACTGCTCGATTCCAGATGCGTCTGGGGGGACATAGATAACAGTTGAAGACAGCATAAACAAGTTAAATACAGCATGATACAATAATTACATAGTGTAGGCCTCTAACAGTATTGATCCCTGAGAGAGACAAAGTAGAGCGGGAGAACAACAGTTAGTCACAGGTTAAATTGCATTACTAAATGCAGACATACACAGACATTCCACACAGTGACTGAGAAACACCCAGACACATGCGCAGGACGGGGCGAAATGAGCTTGGAGCATGGAGTCAAGGTGCGAGAGGGAGAAGTGACGAACATGTGTTGGGAGGGAGTTCCACAATGTAGGAATGCGGTAGCTGAATGCTGCCTGACCAACGGTAGTAGACCGGCATAGGACAGCAAGGGACTGAGAGTCCGAGTTTCTGAGAGAGTATGCATGGGTGCAGGGGTTGGTTAAGGCATCGGTGAGGTAGGAGAGGAGTCGCTGGGACCAATACTTGGCTGGGATCTTGGCGTAATGGGACTGTCTACGATTGTCTAGAGAGGTGAGGTCCGTAGACTGATATAGGGCACAGTGGTGAGTGGAGTATGGACAGTCCAGGATGAAATGACAGAATGAGAGGAAAAGTGGGTCCAGTCTAGCTAAGGTGGAGTTAGGGCCAGCACAGTAGACTACGTCCCCATAATCGAGAACGGGGAGGTTCATTTTCAGCACAATGGCCTTCCTGGCAGGTTGGGGGATACTGTCATGATTCCAATAAAGTGCACCAAGCCTGGGGTGCAGTTTCTTGAGTAAGGAGTCGATGTGTCTGGAAAAATTGAGGTGCTGGTCAAGCCAGATGCCAAGGTATCTGTAGGAGGTGCAGGACTCCAGGGGAGACCCTTCACGGGTGTGGAATATGATCGGGGAGAAGAGCCTAGAAATTTTTTGCCTCATGCCAAAGGTTAGTGAGACTGTTTTCTTGGCATTGAGGAGGAGGTGATTTAAGCGTAGCCAGTGCTGGACCAAGATAAAGTCTTGCTGCAGTCTGGTCGTAACCTCTGTGGACGAGGGGACAGATGCATACAGCACAGTGTTGTCCACATACATGTGGATGGAGGTGTGTGGGCAGGCAGGCGGCAGGTCATTCAGTAAGATCGAGAACAGGAGGGAGCCTAAGACAGAGCCTTGCGGTACCCCTATGGTGATTGGGAGGGGTTCTGAGGTGGAAGAACTGATACGGACAGCTTGGGATCTGCCAGTGAGGTATGAGTGGAACCAGGATGTGGCCCAGTTGGAAAGACCAGCATTGGTGAGTTTGGTCAGAAGGATAGAGTGTGACACTGTATCAGATGCCTTAGACAGGTCGATGAAGATGGCAGCTGTGATGTGGCCAGCATCCATCCCAGTGAGGACGGAGTCGGTGATCCTGAGAAGAGAGGTAGTGGTGGAGTGGGATTTCCTAAAACCAGACTGGTAGGGGGAAAAAAAAGGAGGAGGAATTCAGAAAGGAGGATAGGCGAGAGAGAACCAGGTGCTCCTGAAGTTTGGCCAGGATCTGTAGGAGGGAGATGGGCTGATAGTTGTTAGAGTTTGAGGCATCACCACTCTTGGGAAGCGGGATTATGATGGCATGTTTCCACTCAGAAGGGACTTTGGCTAGGGAAAAGGATAAGTTAAAAAGAGAGGCCAGGGGTTGGGCTATTGCAGGGGCCGATAGGTGGAGCATTTTGGAGTCCAACCCAGTGGGACATTTATCCTTGCTTGGGTTAAGGGCAACCAGTGCATTATATACCTTGTCAGGGGTAAACCACAGGAAGGAGAAGGAGTGAGCTGCGGGTGTGCCACTAGACAGGGTGGTGGGGGTTGGGTTCTGGGCAGGGTGCGGGACAGACATGGGAGTAGCATGGCTGGTTGTGAAAAGAGAGTTAAACAATGCGGCCACAGCTGGGGAGGGGGTCAGTGATGGTGAGTCCACCTACTTGCAAGGAAGGGGGGGCTGTGATGGAGGGCTAAGAAGTGATTTGACCACTTTCCAAAATTTTGACAGGAGGTGGGAGGTGGAGTTGAATGCAGCTTTGAAATAGTTGGCTTTTGCTTGGTGAATATTTCTGGTACTCGCATTGCGAAGCTCACGGTAAAGCTGGAGGTCAGCTGGAGAACTGGAAGTCTTAAAGGTTTTCCAGGCCTTGTCTCTGATTTGGAGGTGGGCTAGGAGTTCAGGAGAGATCCAAGGGAGGTGAGCACCTCTGACT
Source organism: Neoceratodus forsteri (assembly GCA_016271365.2). Taxonomy (NCBI): domain Eukaryota; kingdom Metazoa; phylum Chordata; order Ceratodontiformes; family Ceratodontidae; genus Neoceratodus; species Neoceratodus forsteri. The sequence goes on from CM057455.1 coordinate 313,169,241, forward strand.
CTGGTACGTCTGAGGGGTGTATAACAGTCCAAGATGGCGGTGAACTTGGACTTACAGTACAGCAGGGCCTCATCTAAGGAGGTGTAATGACTAATCGTGACTTCCCTCTGCAGTTGAGGTGCTTTTGTTGGATGCTGGGGAAATGGCAGGTGGCACTTATAATATATTTCCTCTTGAATATGCAATTTGAGGTGCGCAATCTCTGCCCGTGCTGCCTGGAGCTGAGCCCTTAGATCTCCAATGGCCCAGCATGTAGGACAATGTCCTAAATCCTGTAAAACTGCCCTTCTGAAAAGTGTTCCGCAGTACCTGCAGTTAATGATATCCATCCCAGATAAGTTGCTGGGTTTATAACCTGGTCAGAATAATTAGAAGGAAGAAAATGAAAGCAAAAGTTTGATTTTGTGTTTTGTTTGTTTTTGTACAACTTGTTATAACAAGTTAAATTATTAGTGCCCCTGTAAATGAGGTCACTGTGTGGATACCCCTCTGATCCGCCCCTTCCTGCTTTGCCACAAGAAATGTCATGACTGTGCTACCCTATAAAAGGATGTGTAGTGTGGGGTGGTTGGCGATGGGGTGGGTGGCTGGGCCCTTCCCCTGCCGAAAAAGATGAACCATGGACAAAAGAAACAAGGAGGTAAGAGCAGAAACAATCAGCCAGCAACAACTGCAGTAGCCCTGAAAGCTTATCCTAATGATAGATAAAACTGTAAAACCTGTAAAGCACCACCTGTAATAATTTAGCAGAAGATATACCCTGTAAGAAACACTTTACTACAAAGAAAAATAAAGCAGTAACGGAAGATATACCTTGCAAAAGACAATTTGAATCAGAAGATTACAGCAGTAATCTGTTAGCAGACACCTGTAGGCACACTCTGTAGTAATGCAGCGGAAGGTATACCCAGCAACAACAGTCTGAATCAGAGTAAAATAAAGCAATAAAATGTTAGCAACAAACAGTAACAAGCCCTGTGAGTATAAAATAAAAATAACACAGTAAATCTGCCCAGCCAAAAGAAGCCTTAATCCTTTCCTTTGCTTTGGTAAGGTTCTTTCCTCTGTCCTTTCAAGCAACCTAGAAGAAATGAGCTCAGGTGAAGCTAGGTGCCTTGGCCAGCAAACCTAGTCTTCCACCTCCAAGATATGCAAGTCTTTCCCTGGTAAAACAGGAAAAACGTAGGGAGAGGTTTAAGAGGAAACTAGAGGAGGGGTCCCTTCACTCTAACCAGTCCACCCCATCCATGAATGTGGCAAGTCCTTCCAGATCCTCTAAATCCACCTCTGACACGGTGAGGGCTCTGGCAAGAGAGGCAATCAGCCAGCTGACTCCCTGGTGCCTGCCGAAAAGCTGAAGAAAACAAAGAACATGGACACCCCGGCTGAAATGCCTCAAGGGGTCCCTCAGGTGTCAATTAAAGCTCCCTCTTCTGCTGCTCTAACACAGGCCTTAGCTTTAATCCAGGTGCCGCAGGGTTTATTTCCCCCTCAGCAGCCTGTGATTGCTCCTGCTGAAAAAGCAGCTGTTGCCCCTCTTGTGCCTACTGCTGCGTTGGCATATAGTGATGATGATAATGAATAACCAGGATGAGGAGGGAATTGAACCTGAGGTGTCACCAGAACAGGATTTTGGTTCCCCCTCCAGACCCTCAGAGGATTTCTCTTCCCGCTTCTCTTTTGTGAAGAAAATGGTGGAGACCCTGGATCTGCAAACAGCTGAAGAGATCCAGAATGAAGAGGAGGCACAATATATGGAGCTTATGGGGCTGACACCCTCAAAAAGGCTCCTTTTACCTATCTATAAATTTTCCAAAAAGGATGTGTTAGAAATCTTTAAGTCTCCTAATACTGTCACACCACTGACAAGAAGTATGACAAGAAATATCAGCTGGAGAGACCTGGTTCTGAGTTTCTGTTGAGTCACCCAGATCACCAGGGTACTGTTCAGCAGGCTGCCTGTGAGAAAGCCAAAACTCCTTTGCCTTCTCACCCACCTGAAAAGGACTCCAGAAAGGTGAACAGTATGGCCAAAAACGGGTACCCTTTTGGCATCCCAGGCAATCCAGCAAGCTACCTACCAGGCCTATGCAGCCCTCTACCAGAAAGCTCTTTGGCAGTCAGTTGTCGACAGAGCTGAGGCTAAGCCCTGTTTAACAGTGTCAGAGCTATTGGATACAGCAAAATTGGGTTTGGAGGCTTCCAAATACCAATTTCAAATGGCAGCTGACACCAGTGATACTGTTGCAAGATGGATGGCTGGTACAATAGCTCTGAGGAGATATGCCTGGCTGAGGGCTACCAACCTCACCCAGGACACACAAGCTAAAGCAAAGGATTTTCCAGCTGAGGGCAACTCTTTCTGGTGCCCAGACTGAAGCTTACACGAAAAAAGTAGATGAATACAAAGCTACTTTTAGAAGTAACTCGACTAGAAACAGATCCTCTCCTTCAACTTCTTATTCTAGGGGAGGCAGGGGCAGGTCTTCCTTTAGGAGACTTTTCTTCCAGGTACAGGCAGTCACTCAGCAGAAGCAGTACCAACCACAGCAGACTGTTTTTTATAGGGCCAGAGGTGAAAGGGCCTCTCGCAGAGGATCCTAATCTACCCAGTCTCAGCAGCAAGCAAAACAGAACCCCTGACTTTTCCCTTCAGGCTGTCTCTCCACATCCTGTAGGGAGGCAGACTCACCCACTATTTCCAGGAATGGTCAAAGATAACCAAATGGGTCCTGGAAATAGTGAGTCTGGGTCTCTCCCTTTGTTTCAAGTCTCTTCCTCCTCCAAGGTTTATTTATTTTTTATTTATTAGGTCTAGGATTACAATACCTTTGAGCCAGGGCTCTTTTACAAAGGTTCCACGTCAGGTTACAATTCAAAACATAAGACATGCAAGTCAGATTACAAATTCAATACATAGGACAAGGTTACAAAAGTGTAAGCTGAACAGAGTTACAAAGCATCTGAGAAACAAAACAAGTTTTGGAAGCTAGGTTACAAGGAGATAGCGGATGAGGTGCAGAGAGGATAGAGGGCAAGAGAGGAAGAGTAGAGGGGGCAGACAGCTACAGAGGAGGAGCACAGCCAGTGGCATTGTCATAGACATAACATGGGGAAGTGTGTGCTAAGGGGTAACCAAGTGCTAACAGGAGAGAGAACTGCATAAGGTTAGGGGAATATTCATGGGTTCAGCTAGTGGAGGCAGTCACAAGAGCTAGAGGCAGTGAGAGAGAGGCGTAGCCTTGATTTAAATGCACCAAGGATAGGAGTGGAGGAGATGTAACTGTTTAGACCATTTAGCCAGCTGGGCGCCCTGTAGGCAAAAGATCTTTGACCTTGTGAGGTAAGACAACGTGGAACCTGCAGGAGCTGTGATTCAGACCCCCTGGTTGAGTGGGGGTTATTGCTAGGGTGCAGGAGTGCACACACTCCAGGGGGCACAAGGCCCATAGTTATTTTCTTTGCCATGGTGCAGGTTAGGTACTTTATCCGATTGGTGAGTTGCAGCCATTCAGTTTGTGCATAGAGGTTGAACGTATGTGTGAGGTGGTGGGATCCAGCGAGAAGTCAGCAGGCCTTTTTGAGGTAGGTGGATATGTATCTAAGAGCGGTAACGGGGGCAGAGCTATAGATAAGCCCATAGTCAATAACAGAGACAACAGAGCTCTGAACGGTGACAGTCAGGGCTTGTGGGGTAAGATGTTGCCTATGCCAGAAGAGAAGGCTAAGGCAAGTATTTGCTGCTTTGGCTACAGAGTCAATCTGGGCACTGTAAGTTAGATGAGGGTCTAGAGTGATCCCAAGGTACTTAAAGGCTTGAACCTGTTCCAGGGTGACTCCATGACTGGTTTTGATGGATAGAGGGTGCAGCATATGCATGTTATGAGAGCTGCTGAACATCATAGACTGTTTTCTTATTAGAGGACCAGACTGTGATTTGAGAACCAATTTTCAACAGATGTGAAGCTAAGCTGAAGGTTGTCTTGTAGAGGCTTAGGATCCTTGTGGGAGGCAAGAATTACAGCATCATCTGCATAGAAGATGATTCTTTCAGAGCAAGAATTTGGAAGGGAGTTCAGGAACAAGCTGAATAGTAGGGGGCCCAGAATGGATCCCTGGGGGAACACCAGAGTGAACATGCCTGGTATCAGAGAGGACATCTGCAATTTTTACTCTCTGAGACTGGTTCTCCAAGTAGCTTTTGAACCAGGCAGTGGAGTCAGAGAGAGCCCAGCTTTCAGAAGTTGCACAAGCAGTAGGCGGTGATGGACAGTGTTGAACACCTTAGTCAGATTGATAAAGTTGGACCCAATTAACTGACCATTGTCCAGTGAGCTGTGAAGAATGTCAGAGAATTCCAGTAGGGCAGATGAGGTGCTATGTCCTTCTCCTGAAGCCACGTTGTTGTTTGGGAAATCTGTGAGCTGATCTGCTGCAATATGTTCAAGGGCCTTGGAGAGGGGTGGCAATATAGAGATCAGACGGTAGTTTCCATGAGTGGCCTTGTCACCACTTTTATGGACAGGGGTAACAGTGTCAGATTTCCATTTGTCAGGGAACTGGCTGAGCCTAACTAAGAGGTTGAAAATATATGTCAGTGGCTGAAACACTTCATCAAGGATGAGGGACAGCTGGTTAAAACAATTTGCACCAGCTCCCTTCTTAGAAAGAAAATTGCTGGAGCAGGAGGTACAGGCTTTATTACTGGGAAAAGCAGTTGAGTCCATCCCCCACAACCAAAGAGGACAAGGGTTCTAGTCCAGATATTTCTGAATAAAAAAGACTGGATAGTGGCAGCCTATACTAGACCTCAGACTATTAAACAAGTACCTGGTAAAACCCAGGTTCAAAATGGTCACAATGGCAATGATCTTATCAACTCTACAAAAAAGAGACTGGTTAGCCTCCTTAGATTTAAAGGACACATACTTCAATATTCCCATAAGGGAGTCACACAGAAAGCATCTCAGATTCAGACTCCCCTCAGGCCACTACCAGTTCTCAACACTGCCTTTCGGCCTCACATCTGCATCAAGGGATTTTTACCAAGTGCATATTAGTGGTAGTGGCACACCTCAGAAGACTGGATGACTGACTAATCATGGAGAAATCCCACCAACAGGTGTCAGACCACCTACAGGTAGCCCAGGATATGCTGCTCTCCCTGGGGTTCCTTCTCAATACCAAAAAGTCAGTGCTGACCCCGTGCAAGTTCTGCAGTTTATAGGGGCAGAACTGGATACAGTAGTGGGAAGAGCTTTTCTCCCTCAAGAGAGGGCAGAGGCCCTATTCAGCTTTTGGCAGGCTCATTCGCCCTGGGCAGGACAAAGCTAGCAAAACAGTTCCTTCAACTATTAGAGAAAATGGCCTCAGCAACAAGCACAGTCATAGGTACCAGATTTCAGATGAGAGATATCCAGTTCCACCTCAGAGCACACTGGTGCCAGAGGCGAGACTCACTCTCAAGGCCAGCGCCAGTAACAAAAACCTTACTAAAGGCCCTCCAATGGTGGAGGGAAACAGAAAACTTAAGGGAAGGGGTTCCATTTCTTCAGGAGCCTCCCTCTCTGGTTCTCACAACCGATGCTTCCCTGCTAGAATGGGGTGCCCACTTGGGGGATCACACCATTCATGGCTCCTGGGACGGTGCAGACTCACTCCTGCACATTAATTTGCTGGAGCCAAGGGCTGTATATCTTGCCCTTCGGGCTTTCTCTCGTCTACTTCATGGAAAGTTGGTAGAAGTCAGAACAGACAATACCACAACAATGTACTACATCAATAAACAAGGAGGGACAAGGTCCACTCCTCTTCGTACAGAGGCAATGAAGATTTGGAGCCTCGCTTACTGCCTAAACACCTTTCTACAAGCAATTCATCTGCCTGGCAAGGACAATACCCTGGCTGATGCCTTGAGCAGGATAAATCAGGCCCATCACGAATGGGCGTTGAACAGGCAGGTGGTGAATGCTCTATTCAAGAGGTGGGGGACCCCAAAAACCGACCTTTTTGCTTCCCACCAAAATCACCACTTACCTCTCTATTGTTGAAGAGCCCCAGTGAAAGGGAAAGTTCCCATGGATGCCCTGATTCTCGACTGGACAGGCAGATACCTTTATGCTTTTCCTCCCTTTCCACTGATTTTCAGGGTTCTCATCAAGCTCAGGTCACAACCAGCTTCGATGATCCTGGAAGCATCAGACTGGGCAAGGCAGCCTTGGTACTCCCCACTGCTCTCAAAGTCAGTGAGCAAGCTGATTTACCTTCCTCAGAGGTACAATCTACTGACTTCCTTTCAGGGAAGGGTAGTGTATCCCAACTTCAGGTCTCTCAAGCTCAAGACATGGCTCTTGAGGATTTAGAATATGCAGACTGCCAATTCTCTGAAGCAGTTTTGGAAGTCCTTAGGGGTTAAAGGAAACCTTCCACTAAGAAAACCTATGCCTCAAAATGGAAACTATTTTCCATCTGGTGCAATGATAAGGGTGTAGTCCTAACCCAGGCTGGGATCCCAACTCTTATGGATTATTTGTCTCATCTGCACTCCTTGGGGCTGCAGTACTCTACTCTGAAAATGCACCTGGATTCAGTTTCAGCTCATCTTTCAGCTAAAAAGGATACCTCAATGGCATCGAATCCCATATTCAAGAGGTTCTTTAAGGGGCTCTCTCTCACTTGTTTCCCACTCACATGGAACCAGTGCCAGCATGGGATCTTAATGTTTTTATTGCCCAGCTTATGCTTCCGCCCTTTGAGCCTATGGCATCTGCAAAGCTTAAATTTGTTACCTGGAAGGTAGTTTTTCTGGTAGCAATCACTTCTGCCAGGAGGATTAGTGAGCTACAGGCCCTTTGTGTGGAAAAGGACCATGTTTCTTTTCACAGGGATAAGGTAGTGTTGAGAACTAATAGGAAGTTCCTTCCCAAGGTGGTCTCTGACTTCCACTTGAACCAGTCAATAACACTGCCTGTTTTCTTTACTGAACACTCCAGCTCAGGTGAGTGTAGACTGTACAGCCTGGATGTAAAAAGAGCACTGAGTTACTATATGACACATACCAAAGACCATAGGCAGGACAGACAACAGCTGTTCCTCACCTATGGGGAAGTACGTAAAGGTTACTCCTGCTTTGACAAGGACTTTATCTTAATGGATAGTTCAGTGTATTCAGTTTTTTTTTTTACTACAAGGGGTACAGACTCCACAGCTGCCACTATTGCAACTGCCCGAGAGATACCTCTATTGGAAATAAGTAAAGCAGCTACCTGGAGGTCAGTCCACACCTTCACTAAACACTATAGCCTGGATACCCAGTCTAGCAGCGATGCCAGTTTTGGCAAAGCTGTTCTGCAGTGTCTTTTTCCTAAATAGATTCTGCCCACCTCCTAGAGGTACTGCTGCATAGTCTGCAAGAGTAATAACATTAGTGGATTCCTGGGGTTAGAAGAAAAAATTACTCACATGTAGTAATCTTGTTTCTTCCAAAGGGATCCACTAATATTATTACTCCCTACCCTTGTTCTCCCATTCAGAATCAATAACTAGAAAAATACTCTCCACAGCTGATAAGATACACAGTTGGAGTGGAATGCCACCTGCTGGCACATTCTGGCAATACCTATAGCTTGTAGGTTCTTTTCGTAGGGCATATCTGACTTCAGAAAAGGGAACTTCTGCTTCTATTAGCCCTTGGCTACTCTTTTGAAATGGCCCCGTTGGGCAATTAAAATTCTTTTAAGGTTATTTCATTATAATTCACATGATGTTATAGCCTCTTTGTAGGTTTCTAAGAAATCTGAGGTAGAATATAGGCAGTGGCACAAGGCAGTTTGAAAATAGATGCATGAACACCGGCACGTTGGTGCAGCGGTGGGTTTTCAGCTTGCGACGCCAGCGACCGGGTTCGGGCGGAGACGCGGTGGCGGGCAGCCCGAGAGGAGAAGGATGGGCGTCCTATGGACTGCTCTGCTTCTCCGGGAGGGGTGAGGAAGCACTCTGAGTGCTGAGGACTCCTGGAGGAGGCCGGGAGATCTCACGCTGCCGCGCTCAATCTCTGGGAGGTGGGGCGGATGCTGGCGTCATTGCACATCCCTGCCTCTGTGGGGAAAAGTCAAGGAAAATAGGCGGGCGAGGGCCACCGTCTCAATGAAGCCCTCCCGGAAGACCTCGAGTGGCCACCATCGCTGCGGGTCCTCCGACTAGATACTGGTTCCATGGCCACGGCCCCGCCCTCCTGGGGGCAAGCCGGGGTGACTGGGGGACCCCGGCAGCCACAGATGGTCTTCCAGGGGCCGTGTGACCAGGGCCGATACAGTGACAGGAGGTCCTGCCAAAAAAAAAAAAAGAAAAGAAAATAGATGCATGAGCTAAACATTCCATGACTAGCATAGCATTCTGTTCTCTCTGGGGCAGTCCTGTCTTAAAGGAGAACTGCAAGAGTAATAATATTAGTGGATCCCTTTGGAAGAAACAAGATTACTACAGGTGAGTAATTTTTTCTTATGAAACAGTTGTCCAGTTGAACCCCCCCCCAGCCCAGAAGGGAAGCATCTGTAGTTATGATTTTTGTAGGACATGAAAGCTAGAAGAGAACTCCCACTGAAAGATTATCCAAGTCCTTCCCCCAGTTTACAGCTTGCTGCAGTGATCTGATCACTGGTACCACTTTGGACAGATGTCTTTTTTGGCACCAATGTGCTCTCAGATGGTACTGAATGTCCCTCATTTGGAACCAGACACCTGGCACCACGGCTATCATGGAGGCCATATGCCCCAGGAGCTTAAGAAAATGTCTGGCAGGCCTGGGCTGACCTAGGACAAGATAATTTACCACTGCAAGAAAAGTCTGAATCCTGTCTGCTGGAAGAAAGGCTTTGTCCTGCTGGGTGTCCAATTGTGCTCCTATGAAGGTTAGGAGCTGTGTAGGTTCTACTGGGATTTCTTTTCACTGATGAAAATGCCTCACAATGGCATATATTGCACTTGGGAGAGACTGAGGAGTTATTTGAGTCTGTAAAAAGACTGCCTGGTTGCTCACTGCAACACCAGAAAGGAATGTATGTGTGATTCACATGGGACAACTTAGGGGCCTTAACTGGCTGAACTCTCATAGCTCAGTTGGTTAAGAGCTAAAGCACAGATTACTGAGGTCCTGGGTTCAAATCCCAGTGACAGTCACTTTTTCTTTCATTTCTACAACTGGATTTCTAAATTTGCCTAGCAGTGGCATATACTGCACTTGGGAGAGACTGAGGAAGAGTTATTTGAGTCTGTAAAAAGACTTCCTGGTTGCTCACTGCAACCCAGTGAGAGTCATACTTTCCCTTTCATTTTTACAACTGTTTGTTTTAATTGATGAGAAAGCCCGGATTGTGCAGGAATTGTTTGTGCGCGCAAGCAACAAAGTGCGACCATAAGACTTTTAGAGTTGTGCCGCCTGCTCTGCCAATGCCCCGCTCCATTTTGCAGGCGGGACCACACTGCACCAATGAATGGCTGAGCTATGATAGCACTTCAGATGCAGTGGCGTGCAGTTCAAAGGAAACCACCGCTGCAATCAGCAGCAGTAATGTGTACCCATTTACATATTTTCAGTGTCAGCAAGCAGCAGCTGTCGTCAGCAACTGACATACTGCCGTCATCAGCCGCCTCTCAGGCCCCCATGAAAGCCGACAGGGGTGCCCAATCCCCCTATTGGCATGCCCCCCCCAATTCATTTGCTAACGGGGTAGCCCAATGTCCATTGGCATGATGTGCGCCTCCCCACGTGCTGTGTGCCGGGGGGTGCCCAATCCCCCTCGGCTCATGCGGGCCCCCCCAGCACACTGTATAGCCTACAGGGTGCCCAATCCCCATCAGCTCCACTCCCCCTCCCCAACAAACATTCAGGTGGCATGGTGGGAGCCCATCCCAGCATGATAAAAATATATATATTTTTTTAAACCCTTTAAGAAAAGGAAACGGTCCCTCATTGACCCTCTTGCCCCCTCCCCAATCCGCACCCACCCTCTATGCATCCCACCTCCCACGCACCCCCTCACACAGCATACTTACCTCCAGAGCCCGGCACGATGATCTTTGGTGGACCAGGAACACGTCTTCGCTCTTCAAAGCCACCGCGAATGGAAGAAATGCTGGTAAGCTGTATAACAGCATACATTTTTTTTTTTTCAACTTTGGTGTATATCTCGACCATTTTGGGGAATTCTGGCACCAAATTTTCAACATAGAGTTCTTGGGACCCCCACCTTATGAACTCAGTCACTGTCATCTCGTGATTTAGTCCCAAAAGGGGATTTTGCAGTCAGTGTGCGTAATCACCTTTCGGGGCTGATTAACGAAATGACAGTGTCACTGTTCATGAGATGGGCTCCCAAAAAGCCTATGTTAAAAATTTGGTAAAACAAATTTCAAAAAAATGACTGTTACAAGCGTGCATTGTGCAGTTTCCACGCACACTCATAACTTTGCAAATTTGTAATATTTTCATTCCAGATTTTTAACATTGGCATGTTTTCACACCTCCTTATGAACAGTACAGCTGCCATTTTTCACATCCTGGCCGAAATGTGTTTTCGCACTTCTGGCACAGAATAGCACGGTCGCTGTGGGAAATCACTGTTCGGGACAGATTAAGAAAATCACAGTGCCACTGTTCACGAGGAGAGGTTCAAAAGTACCCATGTTGAAAATTTTTTGGAAAAATCAAAAAATGATTGTGTTACAGGCGTGCACTGCACAGTTTCTACGCACATTCGCAACTTTGTCAATTTTTCATATTTTCACTCCAGATTTTCAACATTGCTATTTTTTCACACCACCTCACAAACAGTACAGCTGTCATTTTTCACATCCTACCAGAAATGTGTTTTCACACCTGTGGCACCAAACAGTGCAGTCGCTGTCTAAAACCACCTTTCCGGATTGAATGACGAAATGATAGTGCCACTGTTCATGACGTGGGGTCATAAAAATCCCATTTTGCAAATTTTTAGTGAAAATACTAACAAATGCCTGGGGCATTAGGGTTTCCAACCATAATGCCCTACTCTGTACAGACTGACAGGCATTGGGGATGTGACTTGGGATCACTGCCCAGAATACACACACCATTCCATCCCCACCATGCAGCCAGTGACAGGCATCGAGGTGTGGCTTGGGGTCTTCAGCCCCAGTGTTCACCCCAGTCTCATGTACCACACCCATTTCAGTATATTTCCTTATGAAATGGGATGAGTGTAAGGCCTGAAGACCCCAAAGTACACCGCAACACCTGTCAGTGTTTGCAGGGTAGTGTGAGATGAAATGGTGTGAGAGTTATGCCTGATGATGCAAAGGCACACCCCCAATGCCTGTCACTCTCTGCAGGGTGGGGCCGGGGCTGGTGTTAGTTCAATACTTCACTGCCATTCCTATTATGCATCTCTAACTCCTGCTCTACCAGTGCCAATGCCAGCAAGCCAAAATTCAGCATTGACAAATGCTTGTTTTTTCAGCCAAGAGCCCCTCTGAACTGAAGAAGAGTACTGCCAACTTGAAGCCACTCATCCAAGTATGGGTAAACGGATGCCCTGATTTCTTAGATGAGCTGTCAGAAAGTATCTGGAGTAGAGACCTTTTCATCAGCTGCGAAAAGGGAACTCTCTCCACTACCTTTGTTAATAGCAATGCCTTGACCGCCAGCTCCAGCACTAACTTTTCTGTTGGAGTTTGGGACTTTGAGACTGACATTTTTGGACCCCGAAGGGAATTTCTGAATTGCAAGGATAGGCCCTCATCCACTACCTCTAGAAACCACTTGTCTGTGGTGATGTGGACCCAATGTTGGAGGTAATGGGAGAGCCTACCCCCTACTGGAAGAGGGAAGGCGACCCGATTGCTGGAGTCAGGGTTTGGACTCTTTTTTTTTTGCTGTAAATGTAGACTTTAATGCAGAAATTCAGAATATTACAAACATGCCAGCAGAAACAAGTCAGGTCTATCAAATCCACACAGTTTATTCTACTGTAGCTGGCCCCCCCTCCCATTTCCTCTAACTTGTTAAATAAAAAATATCTATTATACAAGTAAAGGCAATTGTTTTTACAGAGTTTTGAGTTTGTTTGTATCTCACTGTTTGAAGATGTGTCCCTCCATTTCAGTGTCAAAAGGTTGCGAGGTGTAGGAGCTGCGGCTGTGAACGGCTCCACCAACGACCACCCGACGTAGGGACAGCCCATTCAGCGGGGGTACCAGGCTCGTCGCATGCCGGAAGATGTTTTCTGGAGTCTCAGAATAAAACAAAAAAAGTCACACAGTTCCTTTATTTTATGGGGGTGGGATGTAGTGGTTAAAGCCGCTAGCTCGAATTCACAGCGACAGCCTTGGAACCAGCCTTAATGCCTACCCCCTTTTCTGAAATGTCAAGCTCTGCACTTGAAATGCTTTTTCTTAATATTTTTATTTTCAGAATTAGATTTACAGCATAAGGAAAGACAAAACATTTATGAGTAAAACAATATATGTAAACAACATCATCTATAGCTCTGGTTAGTTAAGATAATAACAGTATTACAATCAAAAAAACAAAACAATCATATTTTCTATTTTTAGAACAGAAAGAATAAACTTTATACTCACTATATATATTAATACATCAACAAAAGTCATGCATAATATACATTCATAAATATACTCCTTACCTTATTTCCATATAACGATTCCTCTAAAAAAACAGTTATTAAGGAGGTTAATTTCTATAACAACAAATAGAAGAAAAGACAATAGTGTAAGGTTTTGTTTAGATAGAGATAGAAACCAAAAAAAAAGAATAGAGTGCAGACGAGATGAAAACTGTCCTTTATTATTCATTTTAAATAGTAATGAGTGTAATTACAGCATCCCAATATTTCCAAGTATGTTTTTTCCAATTTTTCATGCCACTGGCAAGTTTTTCACATGTTATATTCTCAATTAAAGAGTTTTTCTATTCTATGATAGATGGGGTTTCTTGCTCTATACAGTATTTTAAAATGCAATTTTTAGTAACTATGGAGATCATAGCAATCATATATTTGAGCTCTGTATTTATTGCTTAACTGTCCCCAAACTGACCAATTATACACGTCTTGACATTCATATTCTGAATTAGTTTTGGGTTTTTGTGTAGACATTGTTTTACTTGTGACCACAAACATGCTATATGAAGCTCTTCCCAAAACATGTGTAAACTACTTGCATTTGGACTACTGCATTTAGGACAATTATCATTATCCTCAAGATTCATTTGAAACATTTTTTAGGAGAGTAAAATAAATTACGTAAACATTTATATTGTGTTATCCTATTGTTAACAATTGGAAAAGCTTTAAAAGGGAAACCCCATATTAATTCCCAATCCCACTGACATACTTCTATCAGCTTAGTCCATTTGGAGACCGATTCTGCTGCATGGCCTATAACTACAGAACTTAAATAACCATAAATTGATGAGATCGTGGGTTTCAGATTCATAATAGCCAGAAAACCTCGGGTATTTTTGTTCATAAGTGGTTTTATGACCCCTTTAAGCATGTGATATTTAAGCAATAAGGGCACAACAAGACGTGTGTTATCATGTAATAACGTCACTCCTGGGGTGGGCTGAAGCACAAGGTGAAGCACAGTGCTTCCACCACCCCAGGAGTGATGTTATTACACAATAACACACACCTTGGAGTGCCTTATTGCAATTATACAATGGCTCAATGTTATACAAAATAAACAAAAACTTAAAAATGTTTTTAGTGCCGGCCCGTCGGTGCAGCGGTGGGATTTCTGCTTGCGACGCCGGCAACCCGGGTTCGGGAACGGACCCGAGTCATCGAAGGGCTGGCTAGGAGGAGAGGGATCGAGTGTCCTACAGACTGCTCTCCTTCTCCGGGGGGAGGGTGGGGGCAGCACCCGGAGCGCTGAGGACCCCTGGCGGAGGCTGAGGGGCTCTACAGCTGCCGCGCTAACATCATGGAGGGAGGAGGCGGGGCAGGCGCTGGCGTCATTGCACGTCCGCCTCCGGAAGGAGAAGATAAGGAAAAAGAAGGAGGGAGGTCCTCCGTCTAGGTAGAAATCTCCCGGGCTTCAATTCACCCTGCTGCCGCACTCCCAACTAGTTACTGGTTCCAGCGGCACTGGAATCGGGGTACCAGTGCCGGGCCCGGCCCGGGGAAGCTGGGTGACCGGGAGGCGGGCAAATGGGCAGGTGGTGGAGCTCCGGGGCTGTGACCAGGCTGAAGGGAGACGGAGGACCCCCAAGGGAAAAAAGGAATATAAAAAAAAATGTTTTTAGTAAATTTTTTTGTTTCTGAAGAGAAAAAAGCAATTAAATGCGATGGTCCAAGAGGTCCAATAAATGCATACAGTGATGTTATTGTGTAATAACATCACTGTCTCAGGCACCCACTGACCAATCAGAATACAGGAAATTTCCTTGCCATTGTATAATCGGTAATATCTAACATTAACTACAAACTTTTAATTAAGTTCTCTGGCAATCCCAAGTCATGAGCAACTATATCTATAGCTTTAAAACTAGTGTCTTCAAATGTATCTGATTCTCCATATGCCTGCCTCTCAAGTTGTCCCGTTGTTTAACACATTTTTCTAATTTAGGTTCAGATTTTCCCAGAGCGGCTGTTGAAAAAAAGACAAGAGTTCCAGTTTAAGTAATTGAGACACTTGAGAGATTAGTCTGACAGAATCCATAATTATGGCATTATTTATTGTTGTAATTTTGTAGGCAAAAAACATTGAATGTATACTGATGTTTTTGGTTTTGAGAATGTCCTCTTCTATCCGCAGCCACTCTGGTGGGTATGTGCTATTATTCCTAGTTCTGAGCCAATTAGCTAGTTGTTAGATTCTGGTGGCTAGGTAATATAATTTAAGATTTGGTGCTCTCGAGCCTCGTTGTTCTTTTAATCTAGTTAGCTTACCATATGTTTGTCTGGGTTTTTTATTAGCCCATAGAAATGTATTTACTTTTATATGAATTATATTGAACCATGTGTTGGGGATAGTCCAGGGCAACAAGGAAAACAAATGTATTGCTCTGGGTGGTAGAAACATCTTAACCGAATCTAGCCTACCCCATAATCCTAACAGTTTATTCCATTTCTCCAAATCTTTTTCGGTTTAAAATCTAAAGTTAGATAAATTATTAGAGACCATTTTTTTTTAATGGTTTTATATATTTTGATCCCTAAATATTCTATAAACTCTGATGCCCATGAGATGCCTAATTCTTTAATTTCATTAGCTGGGATTCCACAGTTTATGGAGAGAAACTGAGTTTTTCCTTTGTTTAGTTTGTAGCCTGATATCAAACCATAATCTTCAATTAGTTCCAGTAGCACTTTTGTGGATTCAATGGGGTCTGAGAGTCTCAAAAGAATGTTGTCGATGTAGAGGGAGCATTTTATCAAAGAGTTACCAATCTGAACTCCTTGTATTTGATGAGAAGTATTGATCTGAAGGACCAATGGATTGAGTGCAATATTGAATAGGAATGGAGAGAGAGGACAGCCCTGCTTAGTACCTCTCTCCATTTAAAAAAAAATTGGATATTCTTCCATTAATCATTAAAGCCACTGAAGGTTTGTCATAGAGAAGTTTAACCCATGTTATGAATTCAGTAGTTAAGTTATGCGCTGCCATAGTTTTAAATAAGAATTTCCAGTCTACGAAATCAAAAGCTTTCTCTGCATCTGGTGCCAATAAAGTAGAGGGTTTTTTATTCTTATTTACGAAAGATTATTATATGGAAGATCTTTCTAGAGTTGTCAGTGGTAAGTCTTCTTTTAATAAGGCCAGTTTGTTCTGGACCAATGATTTCGTCCATTACTAACATTAGTCTGGAAGCTAGAATTTTGCTAAAATTTTATTATCGGTATTTATAAGACTGATGGGTCTATAATTTTTATGATCCGTTTTGTCTTTACCCAGTTTGGGGATCAAAGTGATAATGCTTTGTTGCATGGACACAAGCAAAGACCCTATTTCTTTTGCTTCCCCTTTTTTTTTTTTTTTTTTTTTTATTTATTCACCCACACCCCTGGGCATCCTTCAGGAGTGCCCGCCCGGAGTCCACCCTAGCCTGAACCCTAGCATCTCCCCTGATCCCCTCCTTCCCGAATGACTACAGGCAGGCCTGACCCCCGGTACCATCTCCAGGGCTGATTCCGCCCTCCCTCAGTGGCTGGCTCCTAAGTGTGAGGTGCCTACCTGCTTGTCATCATAGTGGCCCTTGGAGAGGGATCCTGGGCGCGTCTGGGCCGGCATTTGGGATGTGGGCAAGGTCCACTGGGGCCACCGTCATCTCACCAACGATGTTGGAGCCTTTTTCGTTTTTGTGCGGAGCTCGGTCATGCAATGATGACCAGCATCTGCCGAGCTCGCCCCATTTGCCATCGGCTGCATCACATACTTCCTGGCTACCCCCGGCCATCGCCAGGGGTCACTGAGGAGCAATGCTATCCCTACCCCCGGGAAGGGAGAGCTATCTCACAGATGCTTCATCCCTACCCGCCCCTTCCGACCTCAGACTTCCCGGGCTCGTTCTCAAACCTGGGTCATCGGCGTGGCACGAGGTGAGGCATCTACAGCCTTAACCCTCAACGCCACTGGGCCAGCATCTTTTGCTTCTTGATATACATTAAGTAATATGGGAGAGATAAGATCAGAAAAACATTTCTAAAAATTTGAGGGAAAACCATCATTACCAGGAGCTTTGTTAGGTTTTAGCTCTTCAATAGCCTGTTTAATGTCCTCAGTCTTTATTTTTTGGTTAAGTATATCTGTAAATTATTTGGATAGTTGTGGAATATTAGTTTTCTTAAGAAAGCTATTGATATTTTGATCCATATAACTGGGTATATTATTCTTGTATATATTAGTATAATATTCGCAAAACTGATTATTAATTTCTTAAAGGTCTGTAGTAATTTCATTTGTTCATTTTTAAGGGTTAAAATAAGTTTCTTGCTATTATTCTGCTTGAGACACATGGCTAGTAATTTTTAAGCCTTGTGGCCAGAAGCAATATAATAATTTTATTTTTTATGTGAAAATCTGCTTCCCTTCGTAAAATCTCTTCATACTCTAGTTTATTTTGAGCCAATTTTTGCCATAATTTTTCAGAATAAGAGGTATCTGACATATTTTGTAAGCCCTTGAGAGTGTTTAATTGTTCCAGAATTTTAATTTTGTTCTGCTTTTTAACTCTTGATGCTAGGCTAATAAGTCATCCTCTTGCAAAACATTTAAATGCTTCCCATGTTGTAGCCCATGAAGTATCCTTTGGGTTATTGAACTGTATAAATTCTTTGAATTATTTTTCAAGAGTATGTACATACTGTTCATTTTGGAGAAGAAAACTGTTCAACATCTACCTTCCTTGCTTATTTCATACCATACCCCATTTAAGGATGGTAGCAAGCAGTGAGTGATCTGAAATCACTATTGGATGTATTTGAGATTGAATTATATCTTGTACATAATTTCTAGGAATAAAAAAATAATCAATTCTTGAGCCCGTTTACACACCGGATATAAAAAAATATACTCTTTCAGTGTAGGATTAAACATCCTCCAAGAGTCCACCAAACCTAAGATATCTACAGTTTCTGCCAAATCCTTATCTGACTTTGTTAATTTGTATTTTTTATTGGTTCTGTCCAATACTGGATTAATAATACAATTTAAATCTCCACCTAAGAAAATCTCACTTTCTGAGAAAGAGGAGGATTTTATCTCTACATTCGGAGAACTGTGTGTGAGGTGTTTGAGGGTCCATAAATATTAATTAGTGTAACTTCTATACCGCTTAGTATTCTATGCACTATAATAAAATAACCATTGGGGTCTTAAATTTCATCTAATAAAGTGAATGTTAGCTTTCTGGAAATTAATATCAGCACTCCGTTGCTGTTGCCTGCACTGAAAACCATACCTACCCATTCTTTCCTCATGAGGTCATCTGTAGAAACATAGAATCTGATGGCAGATAAGGACCGCTTGGCCCACCTAGTCTGCCCATTTTCCTACCTAACAGATAAGCTGCAGATCCTAATTAACCAACAGCTTACTTCCTCCTACCCCCCACTAGGACTGCCTTATGTCTGCCCACGCATTCTTAAATTCCCCCACTGTTCTTGACTCCACGACCTCCTCAAGGAGGCTGTCCCATGCATCCACAACCCTCTCTGTGAAAAAAATACTTCCTCACATTACCTATGAGCCCTCCCCCCTCTATCTTCAAATTATGCCCCCTTGTTCTTGCACATCTCTTTCTGAAAGATGCCACCCTCTTGGACTTTGTTGATTCCCTTGAGGTACTTGAAAGTTTCTATCATGTCTCCTCTCTCCCTCCTTTCCTCAAGGGTATACATATTAAGCTCCTTTAGTCTTTCTTCATATGTCTTCTGGTGCAGACCTTGCACCACTTTGGTTGCCCTCCTCTGGACAGCCTCCACTCTGTCTATGTCTTTGCAGAGATGGGGTCTCCAGAACTGCACACAGTACTCCAGATGGGGTCACACCAACTGTCTGTACAGAGGGATAACAACTTCCTGTTTTCTACTATTGATGCCTCTCCCTATGCATCCCAATATCCCCAGCCTTCCTTACTGCCTTCTCACATTGCTTGCCCACCTTTAGGTCATCTGATATAATTACTCCCAGGTCCCTTTCCATTTTTACTGTTGTCAGTATCTCACCCCCCATTGTGTACTCTTGCCCTGGGTTTTTGCTTTCCAGGTGCATTACCTTGCACTTCTTTGCACTGAATCTGAGCTGCCATACATTTGACCATTCCTCCAACCTTGCCAAGTCCATTCTCATCCTTTCCACTCCATCTGGTGTATCAACCCTGTTGCAGATCTTTGTGTCATCTGCAAAGAGACATACTTTTTCTTCCAGTTCCTCTGCAATGTCACTTATAAAGACATTAAAAAGGACCAGTCCCAGAACTGAACCCTGCGGTACCCCACTAGTAACCCTCCTTTCTTCACTGTGGACTCCATTAACTACTACCCTTTGCGTCCTGTTGTCTAGCCAATTTTTTATCCAGGCTACCACCTTAGGACCCAGTCCAAGGCTGGCTAACTTGTATATTAATCTTTTGTGTGGGACTGTATCAAATGCCTTGCTAAAATCTAGGTAAGCCATGTCCACAGCCCCGCCCTGGTCTACTACTGTGGTCACCCAGTCAAAGAAATCTATTAGATTCATCTGACACGACCTTCCCATCGTGAATCCATGCTGCCTTGGGTCCTGTGCCCCACTGGCCTCTAGGTACTCAACAATTCTTTCCTTCAGAAGTAATTCCATCATTTTACCTACCACTGAGGTCAAACTAACTGGTCTGTAGTTTCCTGCCTCTGTCCTGCTCCCACTTTTGTGAAGAGGAATCACATCCACCCTCCTCCAGTCCTCAGGTACCACCCCATCCTCCCATGATTTGTTAAAGAGAGTAGTCAGTGGTGTCACTAGTTCTACCCTTAGTTCTTTTAGAATTATTGGGTGAATCCCGTCAGGCCCCATTGCTTTGTCCACCTTCAATTTTATTAGTTCTTTCAGAACCCTTTCTTCTGAATAATGGACTGGTATCGACCCTCGTCTTCAGAGTGTTTCTCTTGTTTGGTTTAGGTACCTCCCCCTCCTCTTCCTTTGTGAATACTGAGCAGAAATATTCATTCAGTATCCCTGCTTTTTCATTGTCACCCTCTACCCACATTCCTTCCCCTTTATTAAGCCTCAGTATCCCTCCTTTGGTCTTTCTTCGCTCCCTAATGTACCTATAAAAGGTCTTATCCCCCTTCTTAACAGAGTTGGCTATCCTTTCCTCGGTTTGGGCCTTTGCTATTCTGACTGCCTTCCCAGCCTCTTTCTGCTTTAACTGATAAAGTTCTCTGTCCTTCTCCTTCTGTGTTTCCTTATATTTCCTGAATGCTATCCTTTTCTCCTTAACCTTCCCTGCCACCTCTTTTGAGAACCATAGCGTTTTTTCCTTCATTGTGTTTTGTTGATTTGCTTTACACAAAGGCTTGTTGCCTCTGTGATGGCTGTTTTGATTACTCTCCATTGTTCCTCCACCCCTCCTTCTTGCCTGTTTGCTAGTGCTTTTCTGAGGCACTCTCTCATTTTCCCAAAGTTAGCCCTCCTAAAGTCCAAAACTCTTGCTTTTGTATGGTTGTGTTTATCGTGAACCACACTGTTTGGTGGTCGCTTGTTCCCAGATGGCTACCCACTTCTAAATCTGAGATTCTTTCTCCATCCCCATTTGAGAGTACCAGGTCTAAGATTGCTTCCTCCCGAGTGGGTTCCACTACTAGCTGTCTGAGGCATGCCCCCTGTAGGGCATCAAGAATGACCCTGCTCTTGGATGTGCCTGCAGCAAAGGTGCTCCAGTTAACATCTGGCATATTCAGGTCCCCAATCAACAATATCTCCCCTTTTTCTGCCATTCTAAGGAAGCCTTCTATCATTTCCTTGTCCATTCCCTCCCCCTGAGATGGGGGTCTGTATACAAGCCCCATGCGGATTGTGGTGCCATTTCCTGTCTCCAGGGTGACCCAGAGTGTCTCATCTGCTCCCTGTTTACTCTTTAGTTCTGTTGCTTTGATCCCTTCCTTTACATAAAGAGCTACTCCTCCTCCTCTTTTACCCTCCCTGTCCCTCCTGAAGATTGTGTATCCTGGTATGTTGACATCCCAGTCATGGTTATCTGTGTACCATGTTTCTGTGACTGCCACAATATCCAGGCAACCCTCTTCCATCAAGGCCACTAGTTCAGGGAGCTTGCTACACAGACTACGGGCATTGGTACTCATCACCCTCCACTTTTTGATGACCTTGCCCCTTTTAGCCCCATTCCTGTCCTTACTGCTTTTGCCTTTTTTTACATTTACTTCTGGTCTGCTCCCTAATGACTTCTCTACCTTGGTGTTTACCTCACTAATTACTGATCTTACTTCGAGAGAGCTCTTGCAGTAGGTAATTACATATAGGACTGACGCCGGCTGGTGGCAGGACCCCACGGAAAAATTTCCAGCTAGCAGTCCCTGGCGGAGACCGCCCCTACATCAGGTGACCGGCATCACACGACGTCGGTATAAAGGGGTGGTTCCGAACGCCTGCCTTCCAGTTCTTTCCCGCCGTCAGCTCGTGCAGTGCCTCGCGGTTAAGTTCATATCGCTCAGTCCTGTTACTTCGTTTTTCCGAAAAAGTTTTCAGTATTGTATTTTATACTTCTTTCGTCAGGTGAACGTCGGTATATGTCGTCCCCTTCAAAGAATAAGTGCGACTCGTGCGGCGCCCAACTGCCTCACAAAGACGGTCACTCCCTCTGCCTTTTCTGCTTAGGCCCCAACCACGCGGTCGACAAGTGTCCGCACTCCCTTCAATTCAGCGCCACCGGCAGTGCCAGCAGTCCCTCAAGCGGCCCATCTCCTCAAAAAGAGATGTCCACGATGGAGAAGGAGTTGAAGAAACTTCGGCAGGCGTCGCGCCTCCCTGAAGGGCACAAGAAGCGGGACAAGGAAAGGCACGGGAGAAGCCTCCTTCTCCGCGACTCCGGCAGGTCGCGGGCAAACTCTTCATCCCTCTGGGGATCACCCAAGAGGCAGCCTCAAGGCTTTGGAGGGCGTCTGCCCACCCGTCGGGTTCGCATTCGAGCCCGCCGGGTGTCTCCGGGCAAGGAGACTCCAGCCCCAGTACCGCCACAGGCTGCGGCCCAACTGTGCGGGCACCTCCCTAAGCCGGACACGGCTTCTCTGACGTCGCGGGAGAAGGCTGCTAGGCGCTCGACCCTTGAGCGGCGCACTGCAGTGTCCTTCGGACCAGGCCTCCTCTCATCCTCGGCCCGTCTCCGATGAGGAACCCCCGAAGTCGGACGCCGGCTCCTCTGGCATCCGCCGGGATTTGGCCCCTAAACCACACGTCAGCTCCTCCGATGTGCGCCGGGCCTCGGAGCCTACGACAGACCCTGCTGCGTCTGTCGTACCAGGCTCCCCGTAGCCTTCACTGCCGTCAGGGGAGCCCCAGTCCCCCCTGCCCGACCCCGGGGATTTTTCCCCACTGTCCCCGGACGAGGCTCGGGACCCTGGGCTACTGTCCGATCCTCTTCCTGAAGAGCCGGATCTGACGCCGGCTCCCCTGACGCCGGCTCCGGTGCCGGCTCTTCCAATGCCGGCCCCGCCGATGCCGGTTCCGACACCGGCCCCTCAGACGCCAGCGGGGGATATTCCTCTTCCATCGGGCCCTCCACCCCACGGGCCTATCCTGGCTGATCCACCTGTGGAGTACCCGGCTGGGCCGTCTGCTCCAGCAGCTCCTCCAGTACCTGGGTATCCACCGTCCTATCCGGCCTTGGTTTTCCCAGGTCCGCGGTATCCTGCACGCAGCACCTGGTACCAACTCCTTGACGCGCCCAGTACCTGGCTCCAGTATACCCACAGCGGGTTACAGATACTCCCCTCTGGATTTCCTCTGTACAACTATCCCCTCCTCCTCCTCCACCGCCCGTAGGCCGCGGTGGATCTTCAGGAGACTCTTGCCTCCTGGTGGGCTGAGGCCAGGCTCAGCTCACCAAGAAGTCGAGAGCTGTCTTCACGGCGCAGTGCCACCCCCGGCTCCCATCGCCCCAGGCAGTGCCTCCCTCTCCTCCTCTGGATTCCGGGCTTACCCTCGGGATCCAGAGAGAGCAGGACATGCGTTCTGGGATTCCCCCAAGAACCCGTTCCTCCCCTTAGGCGAGTTAGGGAGTCTTACTCTGCTTCAGATTCTTCCTCCCTTCTCTCTCGGACTCCTCGGAGGCTTCCGATGGCTGTTCCGAGAAAGACGACGAGCCGCGCTCTCCGTCCAAGCCCCAGCCGAGGACTCCTCTGAAGTCTCCTCCGGAGGATCCTTCCTTCATGGAGTTGCTCAGGAAGATCCAGGAAGTCCATCAGTGGCATTCCTTAGAGCCAGATCCTCAACGGCTTAAACTCGCCGAACATCTGGACTTGCCCCTCACGGCTCCTACCCTAGTGCCACTCTGGATCGAGCCTCATGCCCACCTTGTTTCCACTATTTGGAAGCAACCGTCAGCTTTAGCCCCACTTCCCAGGAAGTCGAACAGGCTATACCAGGCTCCGGAGGGTGTAGACTTTTTAGACTCTCACCCCCGTGCAGACTCGGTTGTGATTAGCGCCGCTCACGGCCGGTCAGCAAACCAGAAACACTTGAGCTCGTCTCCCCCAGATAAGGAATCTTGCCTTCTGGATCAGTATGGAAGGAAGATCTATGCTTCTTCCACACTGGGGATTAGGGCCCTGAACTATGTAGCACATATGGGGGATTACCAGAAGGCCATCCTTAACCAGGCGGAATCTAAGATTGACTCTTTGCCTGACTCCCAAGTCAAGCAGGAGTTAGCCGACCTGGTCCGTTCTGCTCGTTCGGCCAGTCGTCATATTTTGAGGACGACCTATGACGCAGTGGACACCACAGGACGGAGCTCTGCGTTCGCTGTGAGTCTTCGGCATCATGCATGGCTCCGTGTGTCAGGTCTGGTCCCAGAGGTGCAGTCAGCGATCCAAGAAGCACCTTTCAGGGGTTCTGTGCTTTTCGGTGGTGATGTCAAGGATATCATCACTGATTTGCAAGAGAGGGGGACGGCCCTTAAATCTGTTGATTCAATGTACCGTCCCCATCCCCCACAGCGCCATCCCTTTCGGAGACGCAGCCGGCCTCAAGCAAAACCTCAGGGAAGGCGGGCCACTAAACGTCGGGCCCCACAGCTGCCAGGCCGCCGCCACCCAAAAAAGCAACGGATTCCCCAGCTGCGGCACTGCCTCACACCACCTGACTCCTTCCCTCTCCCACCGCCTCCGGACGCCCCGGAGGAACCGGTAGGAGGGAGGTTCTCCCTCCACCTTCTGGGTTGGAGAGGATAACATCGGATTCATGGGTGCTTCAGATCATAGCAGAGGGGCACTCCATAGAGTTTCTACAGAAACCTCCACATCACCCCCTCTGAACTCCTCTTACTCAAGGGACCATCTTCCTTTGGTCAGGGAAGAAATCTCTGCGCTCCTTGCAAAACAGGCTATAGACCCCGTCCCCCCTCACCTCTATGGGACGGGTTACTATTCCCACTTCTTCCTTGTACCAAAGAAGACAGGAGATCTCAGACCTATTCTCGATCTCAGCTCTCTGAACCTATATGTGGAATACAAGAGGTTCAGGATGCTCTCCCTTCAAACCCTCTTGCCCCTGCTTCGGCCGGGCCAATGGCTTTGTGCACTGGATATGCAGGATGCGTACCTGCACATCCCCATTCGCCTCGCAAGTACCTCAGGTTTTGCGTTCAGGGGGTCCACTACTAATTCAGGCTCCCATTTGGTCTTTCCTCACTCTGAGTCTTTGCAAATGCCTGGCACTGGTGCAGCCCCACCTGCGTTCTTTGGGAGCTCAGGTTTTCCCTACCTGGACAACTGGCTCCTGGCGGCCCCAGCCAGGGAGGAACTCCTGCATTTTCTCTCCCTCACCCAGCAGGTTTTCACTGGCCTGGGTATTACCATCAACCATTCCAAGTCTCACCTGGATCCTTCACAGAGGCTCCAGTTCATCGGGGCAATCCTCGACACAACAATCTACAAGGCCTTTCTGCCTCCGGACAGGGGGTCCTCCCTCCAGTCCCAGATTTCCCTCCTATCGGAACACAGGAGGGTCCCGACAAGGTCAGTGCTCCGTCTACTGGGGCTTATGGCAGCGGCCATCCCGACGGTTCCGCGAGCACGCCTCCACATGAGGATCTCTCAGTGGACTCTCCGATCTCAGTGGGATCAACAAGTAGATGACCTAGATCATCTGGTCCTGATCTCCTCGCCGTCGGTAAAAGACTTACAATGGTGGCTGGTTCGAGAGAACCTGTTCCGGGGGGGTCTCCTTTTTTCATCCTCCCCCCTATCAGACTCTGACCACGGACGCTTCAGGCGAAGGTTGGGGAGCCCATTTAGGTCCTCACCGAACCCAGGGCCTATGGTCAAAGTTGGAGATCGTTCTCCACATCAACGTGCTCGAGCTTCGAGCAGTGCTGTATGCTCTCCAAGCCCTTCACCAATACATCCTTCCCAGTTACCTAGCTGTCCAAATGGATAACATGTGCGTGATGTGGTACATCAACAAGCAGGGAGGAACTCGGTCCTACCTGCTGTGCAGGGAAGCGATGAGGGTCTGGGATTGGGCAACACTTCACAACCTTCACCTCATGGCGATCCACGTTCCGGGAGTCGACAATGTCCTGGCAGACAGACTAAGTCACTCATCGGCTCTACCACACGAGTGGGAATTGGACGAAAAAGTTCTAAAAAGCATCTTCCAGATTTGGGGGACTCCTCAGATAGACCTGTATGCCTCCTCCCAAAACGCAAAGCTTCCAATCTTTTGCTCGCTCGCTCCAGAGCGAGATGCTTTCTGGAGCGACACTCTATCTCTAAGCTGGAAGGGCAGATTCATCTAGCTTTTCCCCCAATTCCTCTGGTACCTCGTGTGCTGCAGAAACTTGCTTTGGAAGGAGCGAGAATGATTCTGATCGCTCCTTTTTGGCCCAGGCAAATCTGGTTCTCTCTTCTACAACAATACTCAGAGGTTCCTCCTCTTCCTCTTCCTTTATCTCCATGATTGCTGACCCAGGATCAGGGGACTCTGGTCCATCCGGGACTCAAGTCCCTTCATCTTCATGCATGGCTCCTAAAGACCTAGCTCAATCTCGTTTAGGCGTCTCTCCTAAGGTGGCCGAGATTCTGGTGGAGGCTAGAAAACCCTCCACTAGGTCCACCTATGCCATGAAATGGAAAAGATTTTCTATCTGGACTGCGTCCAGGAATGTGGAGCCCTTTTCCTGTCCTGTGACCATTCTGCTTGAGTACGTGTCATCTTTTCGACCTGGGACTCAGTCACTCCTCTTTGAAAGTCCATATGGCGCCTATTTCAGCCTACCATGTCCCTTTCACTGATGAGGCATTTGCCCAGCTGGAGGTCTCCAAAACTTTCCTTAGAGGGGTCCTTCATCTCAGGCCCCCTGTCCGGACCTCAGCTCCGCCTTGAGACTTAAACTTTGTCCTCGAGAAACTTACCCTTCCCCCCTTTGAGCCTGTGGCTTCCGCAGATTTGAAGTTTTTATCGTGGAAGATGCTATTCTTGGTGGCCATTACTTCTGCTCGCAGAATTTCCGAGCTCCAGGCCCTTATGTGCAAAATCCCTTATTTGATTTTTCACAAAGAACGAGTAGCCCTTCACACGAATCCTAAGTTTCTTCCGAAGGTGGTAGTGGAATCTACCTTGAATCAGTCTATTGAATTACCTGCTTTCTCCACTCAGTACTCCAATCAAGGAGAATACCTGCTCCATACCATGGATGTTCACAGGATACTGAGATACTACACCGATAGGACAAAGGATCTCAGAAAGACTGATCAGTTGTTCGTCTCCTTTGCTCACAAAAGAGAAGGCAACGTTGTTTCTAAGCAATGCCTATCAAAATGGTTGGCCCATTGCATCACCTTCTGTTATGACAAGTACAACAAGACCCTCGCGGGTCAAGTCAGAGGTCACTCCACTCGTGGAGTTGCCGCCTCTGTGGCTTGTTTCAAGAATGTGTCTGTGGCAGACATCTGTGCTGCCGCCACTTGGACTTCCGTCCATACCTTCACTAAACATTACAGTTTGGACATTGCCTCTCGCTGTAGAGCAGGCTTCGGGTTAGCTGTCTTGCAAGGCCTCCTTTCTTGAGACCTGCTAGATTATTGCTACTTTTTGGAGTAGTTCCTCCTCCCGGTGCCTTTTCATTTGTTCCAGACTGCTTGGGATTTTGTCCTATATGTAATTACCTACTGCAAGAGCCCTCTCGAAGTAAGATAGTACAGTTACGTAAGAACTTACCGTAACAGTAGATCTTCGAGAGAGGCTCTTGCAGTAGGTAATACCTTCCCGCCCTCCATCCCCCTAGGCTTTTTCAGCTCCTTTTCCATTGTGGGAAATATCTGCTTCTCTCTCGTCCGAGCCTTCCGGGCCTGTGGTGGGAAAAGAACTGGAAAGGCGGGCGTCCGGGACCTGTGAGGTAGTTACGCCGCAGTAGTCGCACTTATTCTTGAAGGGGATTCATATACCGATGTTCACCTGACGAAAAAGAAGTATAAAATACAATACTGAAAAACTTTTTCGGAAAAACCGGCGAAGTAACTGGGACTGAGCGATATGAACTTAACCGTGGCGCTGCGAGCTGGCGGCGGAAAGAACTGGAAAGGCGGGCATCCGGAACCGCCCCTTTATACCGGCGTAGGTAGCGCGGTCATCTAACGTCGGTCCCGCCAGGGACCTGCTGCTAGAAATTTTCCGTGGGGTCCTGCCGGCCGGCATCAGTCCTATATGTAATTACCTACTGCAAGAGCCTCTCTCGAAGATCTACTGTTACGGTAAGTTCTTACGTAACTGTACTTTGTTTGTGGGGGGAGGCTGGGATTTCCCTGCTCCTTTTCAGTGCCTCCCCCCTTGGCTAGTTTAAATGCTTGCCAATGTACTTTTAATATATGTTTCTTGCAAAAATGCAATATCCATCCCCTTCTAATTGTCGTAACTGCCTAAGAACTTGGTGTCTTCTACATTTTTCATTTAGCCCACATACATTCCAAGTAATAAATGAAATGTGCCTAGCCATTCATAATGATAAGTATGTTTATCTTTAAAAAGTAATACATACTGTTCTGTGAGTCACAGAGTATTATAACGAGGGATACCTGAGATTCGGCAATGGAACATGTCATTATTCGCTCATCATCTGGATCCTCCATCTTCATTTTTAAAGACAATTTCTCTCTCCACACTCCAAGAAGAAAGAGAGGTAAGTAAGTAGCTTGGCAGAAAACACCAGGAGGAAGGAGTGCTGTGTGACTGGACTTCTCTACTGGGACTAAATAAGTAGAACTCTTGTATTTGGACCTTTAATTTAGGGTAAAAAAAACAAACTAACAAAACAAAAAAAATAGTGTGTTTGTCTGAGTTAACTGAATGGTTATCTGAACAGTTGTCTAGGTGTAAATCTCAAGTGATTGAAAGAGCTTGATAGTTGTGCAGTTTAAATTACTTGTAGAAAGATCTAGTAAGTAGGGGGAGTGGCTTAGCTAGAAGGAAGCTAAATGTAAAAGACTGCCTTAGAAAGATTCTGTTAGTAGCTTGGCAGAAGACACCAGGAGGAAGGAGTGCTGTGTGACTGGACTTCTCTACTGGGAAGATATCGCCCATCCTACCACCCAAAGCTAGTTCTACTTTTATAAGCACAGGATTCGACTGACAACAGGAACTTCCTGTTTGGGAGCAGGAAGAAAAAATTACTTACCATAGTAATCTTCTTTCTTCCCAGTGATGCTCAGACATTCATAACTTTGTGCAGTCAGCCTGGTGGGTTGGACTGCCCGGAGAGATGGAACACATGCAAATGATGGAATTCTTTGCACGTGAGCATCTTTCAAATACTGCCTCTACCAACTGTAGTGTTCTAAGCCCTTCAGATTTGTAAGAAGCCTGGAAGTCAGGCAACATGAAAAATCCGACAACTAATTAATTAAAACATTTTTTAGGATTAGCCTAATAAAACAACTTACTTCAAAAAACCTCCAAGGGAGAGACTATATATATATATATATATATATATATATATATATATATATATGTAATAATGGTGTTCACCATACAGTGAGAAAAACTATTAAGAGAGACAGAAAACAGAAAACTCTGTTAAAATCTGTCTAGCATAGAGAAGTGTACCCAGAAGGGTATGGCTATGTGGCACTAGCATGCGTAATGCAGAGGCTGAAGTTCTGGAAGGGGAGGATGGGAGGGAGTTACGAATGTTTGAACATCACTGGGAAGAAAGAAGATTACTATGGTAAGTAATTTTTTCTTCTAACCCCAGTAATGCTCAGACTATTCATAACTTTGTGCAGACTACCAAGCAGTACCCCCTGGCGGTGGGCACAGAACTTATTTTGGAAACAGACTTTGCAGGACTGCTGTGCCAAACTTGGCATCACTTCTGGACAAAATATCCAAATTATAATGCTTTGTAAAGGTGTGTACTGATTTCCAAGTAGCTGCTTTACAAATGTCCAATAATGGCACCTCCCTAGCAGCTGCAATAGTGGCAGCTCTTCCTCTTGTTGAATGAGCCCTCAGCCCAGCTGGGGACTCTCTACCTGCTTTAGTGTAGCAGAATTGAATACACTGGATAATCCACCAAGAAATGGATCTTTTTGAGGCTGGTTTGCCCATTCCAACATCCCCATATGTTAGGAAAAGTTGTTTGTCTTGCCTATGGCCTTTAGTAGCTGTCATGTAGTAGCTGAGAATTCTTTTCACATCCAGACTGTGAAGCCTTCTCTCACCAGAGCTTGTATGGTCTGTGAAGAAGACAGGCAGAGTGATTGACTGGTTCAGATGGAAATCTGAAACAACTTTAGGAAGGAACTGTCTGTTTGTTCTGAGGACTACCTTACCCCGTGGAAGGAAATGTAATCCTGCTCAACGCAAAGAGCCTGAAGCTCACTGATTCTTCTTGCTGAAGTAATTGCTACCAGGAAAACTGTTTTCCAGGTTACATATTTTAAATGGGTTGCAGCCATGGGCTCAAAAGGAGCCCGCATCAATCTGGCTGTACATACATTAAGATCCCAAGCGGGCACTGGTGCCCTGTGAGGAGGGTGCAAATGCATCAGGCCTTTAAAAAATCTTTTAAAAATGGGATCTGATGCTACAGACACCTTTGTCCCAGCAGAAAGGTATGCAGATACTGCTGCAAGGTGAACTCTTAAACAACTGGGTTGCAGACCTTGTGAATGTGAGTCAGATAATCCAACACCACTGAGACCCCCTGCATCATTTGGGGTGAAGTTTCTACCACAGCACCAGAAAGAGAATCTTTTTCACTTAGCAGAATAAGTTTTCTTAGTGGAAGGC
The DNA here is from genome assembly GCA_016271365.2 of Neoceratodus forsteri. Lineage (NCBI taxonomy): Eukaryota > Metazoa > Chordata > Ceratodontiformes > Ceratodontidae > Neoceratodus > Neoceratodus forsteri. The sequence goes on from CM057455.1 coordinate 313,199,247, forward strand.
TTCCTATAACTTTTCAAGATATTTAATACAGCTTCAGAAAGGTTCAAGCCTGCATACTCTAATTCCTCAAGAGCCATGCCTTGAGGTGGAGGGACTTGAGATTTGGGAACAGCAATGTTCTCTGATTGGAGGTTAGAAGATTGTGCCTGAGAGGCAAGTTTATTGGCTTGCTCACTGACATGGAGAGCAGAAGAGAGTAGCATGGCTGCCTGGGCCAATCTGGAGCTATCAATATCAGAGAAGCTGAGAGGGATCTGAGCTTCAGCAGTACCGTGAAAACTAGGGGAAAAGGGGGAAAGGCATAGAGAAACTTGCCTGACCAATCCAGTATCAGGGAGTCCAGAGGGATTGTGCCTTGGCCTGGAGGCCTGCAACAATACTGAGGCAACTGGTGGTTCTGGTGGGATGCGAACAAGTCTATCTCTGGGAACGCCCCACCTGCTGAAAATAACCTGCACCACCTGCTTGTTCAGTGTCCATTCGTGATGGGACTGATTGATTTGACTCAGTGTGTCTGCCAAGATATTGTCCTTTCCTGGCAGATGAACGGCTTGCAGGGACACCTTTAGAGAATATGCCAGAGTCCAAATTCTCATTGCTTCTGTGCATAGGGGACCTGATCTGGTGCCACCCTGCTTGTTTATGCAATACATAGTGGTGGTATTGTCCGTTCTGACTTGTACCACTTTGCCCATTACCAGTGTAGAGAAAACTTTTAGTGCTAGCTGCACTGTTCTGAGTTCCAGCAAATTTATATGCTGGAGGGACTCTGCCCCTGACCAGGTACCCTGAATTGTGTGCTCCCCTAGATGGGCACCCCAGCCCAGGAGGGATGCATCTGTTGTGAGGACTAGTGAAGGATCCACCTTCTGGAAGGGGACTCCCTGCCTTAGGTTGGATTCCTTTTTCCACCACAAGAGGGCTTGTAACAGAGGCCTTGTCACTGGAATGAGTTTTGAAAAGGGATCTTTTTCTCTGACTCCAATGATTCCTGAGGTGAAACTGGATGTCTCATGTGAAACCTGGAACCCTGCACTGTGCCTGTGGATGCAGCCATATGACCCAAGAGCTGCAGGAATTGCCTGGCTGTTTTTTGACCGTGCAACTTGAAGGAGTTTGCTATGGCCCGAAGGCTTTGCACCCTGTCTAGTGGTAAAAAGGCCCTGGCCTGTAGGGTCCTGATCTCTGCCCCTATGAACTGTAAAGTCTGTGTAGGGGTGAAGACAGATTTTTTTCTGGTTTACTATGAAACCCAAGGACTCCAAAAGATCCTTTGTGAGCCTCAGAGAAGTTGTGACTTGTTCTGGTGGTTTGCCCACCACCAGCCAGTCATCCAGGTATGGGAAGACAGTCACTCCCCGTCTTCGAAGAAATGCCACCACAGCTGCTAGGCATTTTGTAAACACCCTTGGTGCCGAGGAAAGGCCGAAGGGCAGGGTTGCAAACTGATAATGACCTGATGGGAGTCTGAATCTGAGATATTTCCTGTAAGATTATTTTATGAGGATGTGGAAATAAGCATCCTGTAAGTCCAGAGATGCCAGCCAGTCCCCTTTTTGGATTGTTGGCAGAATCTGAGCCAAAGTGACCATTTTGAACTTTGGCTTTTTCAGGTGCTTATTTGAAGCGCTGAGATCCAAAATTGGCCACCACTCCCCATTTTTCTTTGTAGTTAGGAAGTATCTGGAGTAAAAACCCCTTCCTCTCAGGGTTGCAGGAACTAATTCCACTGCTTTGAGCTGAAGCAGCTTCTGAACCTCTGCCTCTAGCAACGAGATTTGTGCTAGGGGTGGGGAGGTGGAAATCCTGGGTTTTTTTCTAGGAAGAAATTTGAACTGCAGAGACAGACCTTTGCCCACTACCTCCAACACCCACTTGTCTGTGGTGATGGTTGACAAGAGGGGGAGGAAATGGGACAGTCTGCCTCCAACAGGTAGGGAGGAGGCAGCCTGCATCTCAGGGGTTCTGTTTAGGCTGGGGTTGAGGTTGTGGCTGAGCCCCTCGCCTTGAGCCCCTTCTACACCTATCCCTTGAGTAGCCCTGTGGGGGGTACTGCTGGTATTGGGCATGGCTACTGGCTGGAAAAAGGGTCTTGATAAGAAGGAATAACCCCTAGCCCCCCTTCCATAGGGTCTGGTGGATGAAGAAGCTCTGTCTCTAGCAGAGTTACTTCTATAAGTAGCCTTATATTCATCCACCTTTTTCATACAGGCCACTGTGGCTCCTCAAAAAGCGCATTTCCTTCTAATGGGAAATCCAGGGCCCTTGACTGGGTCTCCTGAGTGAGGTTTGTGGCCCTAAGCCAAGCAAACCTCCTCTGAGCCACTGTATTAGCCATCCATCTGGCTGCATTGTCATTTAGATCAGCAGCCATTTGGAACTGGTACTTGGCCGCCTCTAGCCCAAACCTGGCAGTTTCCGCCAGGTCATCTGACAAGGGTGAGGTGGCCTTCATGGACACTGCCAGTACTGACTGCCACAGGGATTTCTAATACTGGGCAGCATAAGCTTGAAAAGTAGCCTGTCTTATGGCCAATGAGTCTGACAAATAGCCCTTTTTGGCCATACTGTCCAATTTTCTGGATTCCTTGTCCGGTGGGTGTGAGGATAGAGGGACTTTAGCTTTATCACAGGCAGCTTGCTGTATTACCCCTTGATGATCAGGATGGGAGAAGAGTAAGTCAGCTCCCTCCCTGTCCAGATGGTATTTTTTTTATCTATTTGCTTGTCAATTGGAGGAATAGAATTTGGGGTCTGCAGGAGCTTCATAACATCCTTCTTGAAGAATTTATATACTGGGAGGAGGAGGAGGGCCTTTGTGGGTGTTAAACCCAGCATATTGAGGTACTCAATCTCCTCCTCATCTTCCACTTGTTCTGTTGTGGCAATATCCAGAGCATCTGCCATTTTCCTTATGAAAGAAAAATGGAAGGAAAAATCCTCAGACACTCTGGGAGGCGAGCCAAATTCCTGCTCAGGGGACACCTCTGGGGGGGATAGGTTCATCCTCCTCATAAGACTCCTCATCCTCTTCAAAATAGTGTTGCTCCGGAGCAGGGGGCAACACAGTAGCAGCAACCTGAGGGCCCTAGGAAGGGGCGGGAGGCTGAGGGATGATGCTCTGCAGAGCCTGAATAATTTTAAATGCCTGAGCTATCTCCTGAGCTGAAGACATTACAGGCTGCTGTGCAGAAGTCCCTGGTTTAGCAGGAGAGGGTTCTGCATGCTTGAGCTTCTTTAATTTCTTTAAGGGAACCAAAGAGTCAGCCGGTTCTTTCCCTCTTTTTGCCCCTTTCTCACCCGTATCGGGGCAGGGGTAGTAGCACTTGTTACTTCAACCACAACAGACTGGGGTGTCAGCTGGTCAGAGCTTGAGGGACCCCTAGGAAACTTTTTATTACGCCTTTCAAGGCGCATTTCAACAGTTTTTTTCTGGGAATGTTTTACATTTCTCACGTTCCTGGTCCAAATGTTCAAAACCCAGACAAGCTACACATAAAGTGTGCTTGTCTGCCTTGGCAAACACATCTCCACATTTTAAACAGTTTTTAAAAACCAGGCTCCCTGGTTCTCTTCTTAGGTTTCTCAGTCATGGTGAAAGATAAAGTGAAAAACCCCAACTGCTAAATGCCAAATGCCACTGCGGTGATTGACACAGCTTAAAAAGGGTTTTCTTCTTTTTTTTCTTTTTTTTTTTTTTTGCGGTCGGTTCCAGAACCGATAGGGAACCGATGGAACTGAGAGAGGAGATGAAATATGAACGTTCAGCGGTTCTGTAACCGATAAAAGCAGTTACAAGTAAAGTTTTAAGGACCAAAATTTAGCGATAATGAACAGGTTCTTTAGTTAGAGAACCGAAATAAAGTTAAATCACTATCGGGTCCCTCACAGTTATCCGAACAAGAACAGAAAACAACAATTTAAACAATAATAAACTAAATGTAAACTAACAATTAATAGAGGCAGTAAAGAAACTAAATATACTTATGGTTTTGATTTTTTTTTTTTCTTCTTCACGCGAAAGAGGGCGACAGAGACTCTGAGCGACCAGACTTTCAGGTGGAGAGAAAAATCTGAAGGGCTTAGAACACTACAGCTGGTAGAGGCAGTATTTGAAGGATGCTCACGTGCAAAGAATTCCATCATTTGCATGTATTCCATCCCTCCGGGCAGTCCAACCCACCAGGCTGACTGCACAAAGTTATGAATAGCCTGAGCATTACTGGGGTTAAAAGTGAGTGATCACACAGCCACCAAAGACCCACCATCCTAGAAGGCCAAGAGTAGCTCTCTGGCCCCCTCTAGCTGCTGGAGGCCTGCCTCTGAGCAAGGAAGGGTCTACTGAGAAATATAGGATATTCTTGTCACAGAACAGGACAATCAGGAGCTTAAAGGACACAGAGGCAGAAAGTAATTAGTGAGAGAAGAGAAAGAAAAAAAAACAGAGGAAAGAGTAAGGCTTCCAAACAATAGTTAAGGGTCCAGAAATAAGACATGATGGGAGTGGTGCAGTGCAGAGCCTGTGGAGCAGCAGTCTTCCGGGAGACGTTCTGGAGGATGCGGTGTTGTCCCATCTGCAGGCACCTCTCTGGGCTGAGGGAGGAGGTTGCTCATCTCCAGGCTGAGTTGGCCAGAATTTGTGGGACCTCCTCCTCCATCCAGGGACCACCAGTGCCACTGCCATTGCCTCACAGGTTGCCAAGAAAGAGGAGCGGTTGGACCACAGTGGGTTCAGGGAGGGTGAGGGTGGTGGAACAGAGGTGAATCCCTCTGGTTGTACCTCTCCAAAATTCCTATGCCATTCTTGCAAAGTGTGGTTCCCCTATGGAGGCACCCACAGTGGAGACCAAGGAGGATGCTGGGAACCTCCACAAAGGAGACCCACAGGAGGGTGGCATGGGACCCCACAGGAGAAGGAAACAACTCCTGGTAGGGGACTCGATTGTTAGGAAGGTAGAACTGGGGGAAGAAGGGGAGAGGGAGGTAAGGTGCCTGCCTGGCACCATGGCTTGGAGGGACAGGGAGCGAATCCTCAGGATTGCCGGAGCAGCTGCACTGGGGAGGGAGCTGGATGTCATTGTCCACCTAGGGACAAATGACCTAGCTAAGAAAGGGATTACAGCAGTGCAGGAAGAGTTTGTGGAATTAGGGAGAGGCCTTAGACAAGTAGCACGTACGGTAACCATCTCGGAGGTGCTGCCCATCTATGGCATAGGAGAGGCTAGGGTGTTCTGCACCATGGGATTCAATCAGTGGTTGAAAAACTGGTGCAGAGCTCAGGGATTTGGCTTCATTGGGGATGGGGGGTCCACCTGGAGTGATGCAAGCCTATACTGGCATGATGGGCTGCATCTGTCCAGGAGGGGAACCAAGATCCTAGGTGATAGGTTTAAATGCTTCACTGGCAAGCATTTAAACTAACCAAGGGGAGGCAATGGAAAGAGCAGGAAATCCTAGTCCCCCCCAAACAAATCACAGTAGTAAGTACGGTAAACACCAACATAGAGGTGGCGATAGGGAGAAGCGCAGGGGTAAACGGGGAAAGTGACAAAGGCAAGAAGGACAGGAAAGGGGCAAAAAGGAGTAAGGCCATCAGGAAATGGAGGGTAATGAGTACCGATGCCCATAGTCTGGGCAACAAGCTCCCTGAGCTGGTGGCCTTGATGGAAGAGAGATGCCTGGATGTCGTAGCAGTCACAGAAACATGGTACACAGAGAACCATGACTGGGATGTTAACATACCAGGGTACATAACCTACCGGAGAGACAGGCAGGAGAGAAGACGGGGAGGAGCATTTTTATTTTATTTATTTATTTAGCTTTTGTTGACCAGGTAAGTGCACTAGACAAATCCTGCCTATTTTCAGGCACGACCCGGGGGAAGGGGATACAGATGAATGCCAACTGACCTTGAACCAGATTAAGCTGTTGGTGGTATTTTTTAGTGAATGAGGAAATTTATCCAGGACACCGGGAAATTCCCTACTCTTCGATAAGTGCCATGGGATCTTTAACATCCACCTGAACTACCACCAATCTAGGCAGATGGGACCTCGGTTTAACGTCTCATCCGAAAGACGGCACCTCAGAAATGCAGCACCCCTCTCATGCTGCATTACAGTGTCAGTACTGGGATATTAACCCAAGTGCCAGATGTGGGAACTGAACCCACAGCCCTCTGATCTCCCGGCCTCAGAGGCGAGTGTGCTACCTACTGAGCCACTGTAAAGGAAGGGATAAAAGCAACTGAACAAAAGAGTAAACAGGGAGGAGAGGAGGCACTGTGGGTCACCTTGGAGACTGGAAAGGGCACCACAATCTGCACAGGGGTTGTGTACAGACCCCCATGTCAAGGGAAGGGAATGAACAAGGATATGATGGAAGGCATTCTTAGGATGGCAGAGAAAGGGGAGATACTGTTGATGGGAGACCTGAATATGCCAGATGTTAACAGGAGCACATTTGCTGCAGCCACATCCAAGAGCAGGGCCATTCGATGCCCTACAGGTGGCAGGCCTCAGACAGCTAGTTTCAAACCCACTCGTGAGGAAGCAATCTTAGACCTCATACTCTCAAATGGGGCAGTGAGAGGATCTCAGATCTAGAAGTGGGTTGCCATCTGGGAACAAGTAACCATCAAACAGTGTGGTTCACGTTAAACTCAGCTATAGAGTCAAGCCATACAAAAGTAAGTGTACTGGACTTCAGGAGGGCTGACTTTGGCAAGATGGGAGAGTGCCTCGGAAAAGCACTAGCAAACAAGCTAGAAGGAGGGGTGGAGCAACAATGGGGAATCATCAAAACTGCCATCACAGAGGCAACAAGCCTTTGTGTGAAGCAAATAAACAAATCAAAACGAAAGAAAAATCCACTATGGTTCTCAAAAGAGGTGGCTGGGAAAGTCAGGGAGAAAAATATACTGTAGCATTCAGGAAGTATAAGGAAATACAGAAGGAGCAGGACAGAGAGCTGTACCAGTTAAGGCAGAAGGAAGCAGGGAGGGAAGTCAGAATAGCAAAGGCCCAAACTGAGGAAAAGATAGCCAACTCGGTTAAGAAGGGGGATAAAACCTTTTATAGGTACATCAGCGAGCGTAGAAAGACAAAGGGAGGGATAGTGAGGCTGAATAGAATGAATGGTGCTTGGGCAGAGGGGCAGTGAAAAGCAGGGATACTGAATGAATATTTTTGCTCAGTATTCACAAAAGAGGAGGGAAGTGACCAATCCAATTAACAGAAGCACTCTTGATGGGGTCGATCCCAGCCTTTCACAGAAGAAAGGGTTCTGCAAGAACTCCTAAAACTGAAGGTGGACAAAGCTATGGTGGGCCTGATGAATTCACCCAGAATCTCTAAAAGAATTAAGGGGGAACTAGTGAAACCACTGACTACTCTTTTTAATAAATCATGGGAGGATGGTGTGGTACCCGAGGACTGGAGGAAGGCGGATGTGATTCCCCTTCACAAAAGTGGGAGCAAGACAGAGGCAGGAACCTACAGACCTGTCAGTTTGACCTCTGATGCAGTCACTTCTGAAGCAAAGAACTGTTGAGTACCTAGAGGCCAGTGGAGCACAGGACCCAAGGCAGCATGGGTTCACAGTGGGAAGGTCATGTCGGACGAATCTAATTTATTTCTTTGACTGGGTGACCAAAGTAGTAGACCAGGGAGGGGCTGTGGACATGGCTTACCTAGACTTTAGCAAGGCATTTGACACAGTCCCACACAAAAGATTAGTCAAATTAACCAACCTGGGAGTGGGTCCCAGGGTGGTAGCCTAGGTAAAACATTGGCTGGACAACAGGACACAGAAGGTAGTTGTAAATGGAGTCCACTCTGAAGAAAGAGGGGTTACTACTGGTGTACTGCAGGATTCAATACTGGGTCCAGTCCTTTTTAATGTCTTTATAAGTGACATTGCAGAGGAACTGGAAGAAAAAGTATGCCTCTTTGCAGATGACACAAAGATCTGCAACAGGGTTGATACACAAGGAAGCGTGGAAAGGATGAGAAGGGACTTGGCAAGGTTGAAGGAATGGTCAGAAGTATGGCAGCTAGGATTCAATGCAAAGAAGTGCAAAATAATGCACCTGGGAAACAAGAACCCAGGGGAAGATTGCACAATGGGGGAGGTAGTAACAACAACAAAAAAGGAAAGGGACCTGGGGGTAATCATATCAGATGACCATAAGGTTAGCAAGCAATGTGAGAAGGCAGTAGGGAGGGCTGGGGGATACTGGGATGCATAGGGAGAGGCATCACCAGCAGAAAACAGGAAGTTGTTATCCCTCTGTACAGACAGTTGGTGAGACCCCATCTGGAGTACTGCGTCCAGTTCTGGAGACCCCATCTCCGCAAGGACATAGGATAGAGGCAGTCCAGAGGAGGGCAACTAAAATGGTGCAGGGTCTGCAAGAGAAGCCATACGAGGAGAGACTAAAGGAGCTTAATATGTATACCCTTGAGGAAAGAAGGGAGAGGGGGGACATGATAGAAACTTTTAAGTACCTCAGTGAGATCAACAAAGTCCAAGAGGGTAGCATCTTTCAGAAAAGAGCATTGCAGAACAAGGGGACACAATTTAAAGATGGGGGCGTTCCAGGGCAATGTGAGGAAGTATTTTTCAAAGAGAGGGTAGTGGATGATGGAACAGCCTTCCTCAGGAGGCTGTGGGGTCTAAAACTGTGGGAGAATTCAAGAATGCATGGGACAGACATAAGGCAGTTCTAGTGGGGGTAGGAAGAAATAGGCTGTTGGTTAGCTAGGATCTGCGGCCTATCCTGTAGGTAGGGAAATGGACAGACTAGGTGGGACAAGCGGTCCTTATCTGCCATCAAAGTCTATGTTTCTATGTAAGAGAGATAGTAAAAAGTAAAGAAATATAAGAGATAGAGAGAGTAAAGTAGAAAAGACCATATATTTTAAATTCCCGACACACAAAGCATTTTTTTAATATCGGACCTTCTATATGGAATAAATTGCCTGGGAAGTTTAGACCCCTCGAGGGAAATTTTCAGTTGCACCAAATTAACCAATGGCTTATCGAGAACACCAGTTATGATGGGAAATAGTTGAATTTTAGGATGGTAGATTGTAACTTGTATTAAATGTATACTGTGAATTAATTATTGTTTTTTTGTATGTTTTTCTTGTCCTAGTTTGTTTTATGATTTTGGAACTGTGTTATATTTATTGATGTATAATTATAGTGCATATGTGTTTTCTTTCGTTATATATTGTTAACTTATCAGAGTAACTGGAAATGACACCTGGATCTCACTGTAAAGGAGCTTCGGCTCAGTGGAGATATCCTTATTCATTTTTTGTATGAATAAAAATTTTTTACTACTACTACTACTACAATTGTACAGCCCACCCCAGGTACCGGGGCAGGAGCGGAAGCAGCTCTTCTCTGTCCCCTCCTGCCTCTTCCTCTGAAAAAGCCTCTCATTTGGGAATAGTCCACGGACACGGACATAGGGAAAAAAGCTCTTGGATAGTATCCTCTGCCCCAGTTTCCTCTGTACTGGAACTTCTGGGAAGTAGAGGGCTTGCCTTTGGCAGTATTACTTTGATAAATGTCTCAATAATTCAGCACAAAAGACAGAAAAACATTTCTTTAGAAATTCTCTTCAGTCAAAAGTGAGAGAGCACCTCAGAGATAGTGTTGCTCAGTCAGGTGGAGAAACAATTCTGGCGCTCTCTGGGCAAGCTCCTCTCCACACACACCCTAACTCTCTTCTAATTGGCCAATTCATTTTACTCATTACCATAATCTCCACCTCCGATGCAGCTCAAAACCACTTGGCCCACCCAGTCTGCCCACTTCCCCTACCTTCTGGATAAGCGGCAGATCCTAGTTAACCAACAGCCTACTTCCTCCTACCCCCCCAAATAGAATTGCTTTATGTCTTTCCCATGCATTCTTGAATTCCCTCCTCTGTTTTTGACCACTACCTCCTCTGGAAGGCTGTTACGTGTCCACTACCCTCTCTCTGAAAAATACTTCCTCACGCTGCCCCTGAGCTATCCTCCCTCAATCTTCAAACTGTGCCCCATTGTTCTTGCACATCTCTTTTTCTGAAAGTTGCTACCCTCTTGGACTTTGATGATTCCCTTGAGGCACTAGAATGTTTCTATCATGTCCCCCGTCTCCCTCCTGTCCTCTAGGGTATACATATTAAGCTCCTTCAGTCACTTCATATGGCTTCTGGTGCAGACCCTGCACCATTTTAGTTGCTCACCTCTGGACTGCCTCCATCCTGTCTATGTTCTTGTGGAGATGGAGTCTGCAGAACTGCATGCAGTACTCCAGATGGAGTCTCACCAACTATCTGTACAGAGGGATAGCAACTTCTTGTTTTCTACTGGTGATGCCTCTCCCTATGCATCCCAGTATCCCCCAGCCTTCCTTACTGCTCATCAGATATGACTACCACCAGGTCCTGTTCCATTTTTGTTAGTACCTCCCCCAACTGTGTACTCTTACCTTGTTTTTGTTTCCCAGGAGTTTCACTTTGCATTGAATCTAAGCTGACATACTTTTGACCATTCCTCCAACCTTGCCAAGTCCCATCTCATCATTCCACCTCCCCACTTTGTGCATCAACTCTGTTGAAGATCTTTGTATCATCTGCAAAGGGACATACTTTTCCTTCCAGCACCTCCACAATGTAACTTATAAAGACATTAAAGACGACTGGTCCCAGTACTGAACTCTGCGGTACCCTGCTAGTAACCCCCCTTTCTTCAGAGTGAACTCCATTTACTATTACTCTCCTGCATCCTGTTGCCCAGCCAATTTTTTACCCAGGTTACCACCCAGGAACCCACTCCCCATGCTAGCTAACTTGTTTATTAATCTTTTGTGTGGGACTGTGTCGAATTTCCTTGCTAAAGTCTAGGTAGGCCACATTCACTGAATGCCTTTGGTCTACTAGTCACCCAGGCAAGGAAATCTATTAGCTTCATCTGACATGACCTTCTTGCTGTGAATCCATGCTGACCATGGGTCCTGTGCCCCACTGACTTCTACATACTCAACAATTCTATCTTTCAGAAGTGATTCCATAATTTTCCCTACCACTGACGTCAAACTAACAGGTCCGTAGTTTCCTGCCTCTGTCTTGCTTCCATTTTTGTGAAGGGGAATAACATCCACCTTTCTCCAGTCCTCCAGTACCACACCATCCTCCCATGATTTGTTAAAAAAGGTAGTCAGTGGTGTCACTAGTTCTCCTCTTAGTTATTTTAGAATTCTGCTGTGAATCATGTCAGGCCCCATTGCTTTTGAGTTTTAGGAGTTCTTTCAGGACCCATTCTTCTGTGAATGGACTGGTATTGACGACCCTATCCAGAGTGATTCTATTGTTTGGTTTAGGTACCTCCCCCTCCTCTTTTGTGAATACAGAGCAAAAGTATTCATTCAGGACCTCTGCCTTTCACTGTCACCCTCTGCCCACCTCCTCTCCCCTTTATTGAACCTCACTATCCCTCCCTTGGTCTGTTATTGCTCCCTAATGTACCTATAAAAGGTTTTATCCCCCTTCTTAACCGAGTTGGCTATCTTTTCTTCTGTTTGGACCTTTGCAGCTCTGACCGCCTTCCCATCTTCCTTCTGCTTTAACCAATACAGTTCCCTGTCCTGCCCCTTCTGCAGTTCCTTATGCTTCCTGAATGCTATCTTTTTCTTCCTAACCGTCCCTGCCACCTCTTGAGAACCAGTGTTTTTTTTCCCCCTTCGTTATGTTTTGTTTCAAACAAAGGCTTGATGCCTCTGTGATGGCAGTTTTGATTTTTCCCCACGATGCTTCCAAGCTGGACCACAGTCCTTGTGCTTAGTGTTCCCTTAGGTGTGCTCCCCATCTCATGTTGGATACATCCATAGTCAGGGATGCCAAGGTAACCTGGCTCCTGAAAGGAAGACCCAAGGAAAGGTTGCATGGGTTTCTCCACCACAGCAATTCTTTCTGAACTGCCGACGACACCAGGTCCAGATGGTCCAGGTCATCCAGGAACTGATCCCACTGTACCCACAAGGACCACTGAATAATCCTAATGTGTATCCTCGCAAGGGGGAACAGTGGTGATGGAGGCTGCCATCGGGCCAAGAAGTCAAAGGACCTCCCAGGCTGGGATGGTCCTGGACGAGGCCAGTAAGTAAGCCTGATGGACTAGTGTCTCCTCCCTGTCTGGAGGAAGGAAGGCTCTGCATTGGACCATATCCAGAACCACCCCAATGAATTGAAGTCTCTGGGACAGTATCATGGATGATTTGGGAATACTGACAGTAATTCCCAGTTTGCCAAAATGGTCCAGAGTAAAGGAATCCCTGGAAGGGGATGAGATCAGCCAATCATCCAGGTAAGGGAAAACCGCAATACCCCTACAGCGTAGGAAAGCCGCCACCACCGCCAGGCACTTGAACACCTGAGGTGCAGAGGACAGACCAAAGGGGAGGGCCCGAAACTGTAAGTGCTCCCCTGGAATAAGAACAGCAGAAATCGGTGGTGGCTGTGGAAGATCAGGATGTGCAGGTAAGCATCCTGAATGTCCGGAGCACACAGCCAGTGATTCCCCAGAAGAAGGGGGAGAAGGCTCTGGAGCATCAGCATCCAGAACTTTTTGAATTCGACCAACAGATTTAGACTGCTCAAGTCAAGGATGGGTCTCAAGTCTTCTGTATTTTTTGGGACCAGGAAAAAGTGGGAGTAAAACCCCTTTCCCCTTTGCCAGAGGGGAATGCTCTCCATTGCTTCCTTGAACAAGAGGCTTTGAATTTCTTCTAGAATGAGAAGAGCCTGATCCCAGGTGTAGGAAGACCTTTTTGGTGGAGAGTCTGGTGGGATCTCCAGAAACTCTATTGTGTGTCTGACGGACTCAAGTTGCAGGACCCATGCATCGCAGGTTACGTCCTGCGCATGGCAGGTGAACCCCCCCCACCAGCTCCTCACTGTGAGGCTGAAGAGGTGGTGGGGATAGGGAGTCAGGAGGTGGCAGGGTGTTCAGGAAGAGGGCCTCCTGAGCATCTCTGGCTTTTGGAGGTAGGAGTGGCGGAATCCGTGGCCTTGAATTTCCCCTGCTGTCGAGCCTAGGCCTGCTTCCTCTGCCTCCAGGTCCTTTTCCGAAAAGACTGCTGCTGCTGAGTGCCCAATTGGTACATGGACCGCACTGATCTCAGGGCAAGGCCTCTATCCTGGAGATCAGTGATGATGTCTTTGGCATCGCCGCCAAAAAGCACCGAGCCTCGGAATGGGGTGTCATGAATCGCAGACTGTACCTCATTGGCAAGGCCAGAAATGCAAAGCCAGGTGTGCTGTCTTAAGGCGACTGACATTGCCAAGGCATGGGTTACAGAGTCGATGGAGTCATATGTAGCCCGCAGAGCATGCCTACAGGAAACGCGTGAGAGATGGAGATCCTTGGCAAGCTCCTCCTTGAAGCCAACCTGGTCAAGGTAACTTTCTGGTGTGACACCATATGGGCCACATAATTTAGGGACTGGAGTGCACATGTGGCCAAAGCATAAACCTTCCTACCGAACTGGTCCATCTGCCTCGACTCCTTGTCTGGAGAAGTGCTCATGCGCTTGGTTGCACACAAATGATCATGAGCAGCCAAAATCATAATGGAGTCTGCCTTTGGATGCGCTTCAAGAAAAGGAGTTTCTTTAGGTGCCCGGTAAACTCTTTCCGCCCTCTTGGAGACAGCCGGAATAGAATGAAGCATCTGCCAGACTGTAGAGGTGAGGTCCTGGTGAGGTCTAATCCAAGCAGGAATTGGTACGGGGAAAGCAACTCTAAGTCCAGGTGTTCAGCGAGCCTCTGTCACATGGGGTCCTGATCCCCCGACTTCCAATCAAAAAGGTCTTTCATAGACCTCAAGAGGTCCGAAAAGGCAGAGTCCTCCAGAGGGAGGGGGAACTTGAGGGAAACCTTGCCCTTTGGAACCCTGGTTCATCCGAGGGCTCCTCCACTGACTTGTCAGCATCCTCCCTCATCATCATCGTCATCCACCCCTTCATCCGGAAGCTCGCGAAGGTCCGGAAGAACAATGATTTTATGGACCATCCCCGAGACATGGACCACTGATGGAGAAGAACTTCTTGGGGATGGAGATCTGGGAGAGCACGGGTGTGGGAGCCTGCTTTCCAGATCAGAGACTGACTCTGAGCACGCCCCCCTGCCACCAAGACTGAATTAAGGTCTTGAAGTCTGGCGTAGCCGGAGCTGGTGGAGGGGGCGGGGGAGGAGGAGGAAGGATTACTGGGGGAGGTGGGTAATGATACCCCTGGAAATGGTAGCCCTGGTAGGAACTGTACCCAGAGTAGTACTGTCCTGAGGTACTCCAGTCAGGAGGAGGACCAGGGGGTAGTGGTCCCCAGGATACCCTGGGGGGTAATGAGGAACAGTCTGAGGTCTAGAATAAATCCCCAATGTCAGAGGGTCTGACAGAGGGGGGAGCCACGTTGGACCCGCCATCGTATAAATCTGTGGCGGATCCGGCGCCGGGATAGCCAGCGTCTGAGGTACAGACGTCAGGACCAGCACCACCTGATCCGGCACCGGAAAAGGATCCAGCATTGGAGAGACTGGCGTCAGGACTGGACGAAGGGGACCCAATGGAGGGACCATGTATGGCACCAGAGCTGAGGGCTAGGGCAGATGACTGGGCCCGGGCTCTGAAGTTGTCGCCGGAGGTTCCAGCGTCAGGTGAGGGTTTGCCGAATCCGACGGCGGGACTGGGATAATCGCCGGATCTGTAGGGATCCCACCTGATGGGAGAGGAGGGACCTCCACCATAAGGCCTGATGGTTGAGAAGGGGCCTCTTTCCCAGTGACCCCATCAGGGGAGTGTGGACTGACCCAGAGGAATGGTCTTCAATGTCGACGGGCTCCGCATGGTCCTCACTTGAAGTACCCGCCTGAGAAGGGGAGGGTACTGGCAAGGGAGAAGAGGCAGTCTCCTTCTGGTTCATCCAGACATTGGGTGAGGCGCTATTAGGCCTAGAAAGCAGAACCATGCCCGAGTGACCATTGGAGATGGGTATCTTACCAGATGGAGCCGGGCGGGGGAGGCGCTCCCGGCTGACTTATCAGCTGTAGCCGGGTGGGGTCCTTGAAGTCTGGGGAGCTGACTTACCAGCAGCCAGGTGGTCCCCGGAGGAGCCGGGGGCTAACTTAGTGGCAGCAGCGGTGCAGCCGTTGGAGAAGCCGACAGACTTACCCTCGGAATTTCTGTCCGACTTACCATCAGAAGTCTTCACTTTAGGCGGCAGCTGAGAAAGCGACCTTGCTCATCTAGGGCCTCCGTGGAGCACTCCCGGTTCCGAGATTTCTCCTTGTGGTGCTCTTTCTTTAAGGGAGAAGATTTCTCTGAAGAGGACTCGCAGATCTGGTCCATTTGCTTTTTCTAAGGAAGCAAGACTGACTTTTAAAAGGTGAGTCTCCAAAGCCTACTGTTTCCGCTTTCTGGTGGCCTGGTTGAAAGGCTGGCACTCTGGGCAGGACGAGACAGGGTGGTCTGGGCCCAGGCAGATCACGCACTTCAGATGGCCATCCTTATGAGGTATTTGTGTGCCACAGGATGAGCACTTCTTAGGTGAAGACATAAGATAAGAATTTGAAGAGATATTGGAAAAATTGGGAGAGAAAAATCCGATGCAAGAACTATTCACGATGATCGTTAATGGAAGTCGTTTTTTGTTTGCTTTTTACAGCTAATGATTTTTTCTACCTTATTTTCTTGGCTGCCTCAGTCTGCTCCCCTTCTCATCCCCGCATCGGATTGGGGATTCCAGCCACGGTCCGCCTCTACCCAAGTGGTCCCAGGCACCCATATATCCCTGCAGCTGTACCCTCCACATCAGGGCCACAGGGAGCCCCCCAGACTCCCATGGAACACAGATCCAGCTTGGGTGCCCAGCCACCAGGCGAAGCTCGCAGATGGCCATCAAGCTGCTTGACTGGACGCCTGTTTTCCCCTCCCTTCAGAACCAGAGGTGTGCAATGACGTCAGTGGAGGGGGGCGTGCATACATCCGCATGCACTCCCTACAGACGTCTGCCCTCAGCTCCACCCCTAAATGCAGTGAGCGTGCAGTCTCCCAGCCTCCGCCAGGAGGCAACCATGCACCGGCTGCCACAGACCCCCCTCCCCGGAGGAGAGCAATCCTTCGGAAGCTCAATCCTTCTCTCCAGCCAACGCCAGGCAACCCGTGCTCATTCCCGAACACCAGTCACCGGCGTGGAGCGAGGTGCGGCGGGCAGCGCCTCAGCCCTCAGCACCACCGGGCCGTGACTAATGGAAGTCTGCAATGCAACTGATATGAGGCGATGGCGGGAAAGAACTGGAGGGCAGGAGAGGGGACTGTTCACTATATGGCCACGCTGATGTCAATCACGTGACATCGGGTGGGCAGTCCCCCATCGGGTACTGCTAAAAAAGTCTGCTGTGCGGCCCAGACACCAGGTGGTGCTAGTCCTATAGGTAGTGACCTACTGAAGAAACCATCTCAATTTAAGATCAACAGTTATTTTAAGGTCTGAAGTGACGTTGGTAAGTCAGCAATGCCCGATTACACATAATGTCAAGAGGATGAGAATGATGGGGAATGTAATTTGGAGGGGAGGGTGTCTTCGTTATGCTGCTGCAGTAAATTTGCAAATATATATATTCAGGCACTAACCAACCACCCATCAACCCAGGTAAATTGTTTATACTAGACTGCAGAACATAAGTGTACATTACTATGTGATTGTGGTTTGAACTGCTGCTTGTCTTTGATAGTAGTACTTATTGCTTGTTGAAACTTGCTTAAGTTTTAAAAGCTACACACAAATTTACAAATATGTCCCCCCTTCAAACCCCCAAAACCCTTTTGTGGTGACTGATGAATTATTGCTTGTGCAAGGCGATAAGGGGCGTTGCTGCATAATTGCGTACCATATAACATGAGCACATGCACATTGGTACAGTATTAAGACTGTAGCCAGGGCATTTTGTTTTTTTCTAATTAATAAATGTACACCTTGTAGTCTAGAAGTACTTTTTTATGTACAAAAACTTTTAAAAATATGTAGAAAATTACAATTTTCATGATAACAAAAAAAAATATCATGACACATAATTCTCATTGTCTTCAATATAGCGGGAGCAGTCCTAAATACCTCAGAAAGAAGTGAATATCTTCCCAGAGATCGGGCAAACTGATAAATTTGGCATCTCAGCTGAGCACTACTTGGTATGCCTCAGCTTGGGACTACCTTCACTTCCTGGGTCACATGGTGGCGGCCATCTCAACAGTCCCTCCTGTGAGTCTGCACATGAGGATCCTTCAGTGGATTCTAAGGGTCCAATGGGACCAAAGAGAAAATGATTTTGAGGCTCAAGTTCTGGTGTCCTCTCTGGCTCTTTGGGCGCTTCAGTGGTGGTTGTCCCTGAACAACCTGTTGTGTGGCAACCCTTTCCAGCCTCCCATTCCTTGTCTCATTCTGATGATAGATGCCTCCTCCCTCAGGTGGGGTGCTCATCTAAAGGATGTTCGTTCCCAGGGGACTTGGACAGCTATACAAGCATACCACCACATCAACATCCAGGAGATGAGGGCAGTCCTGTATGCCCTCAAGGCTTTTGAACCTCTCCTTCCTTGTGGATGCATACAGATCCAATGAGACAGCGCCATGGTGGCTCATTATGTGAGCAAAAGGGCACCGATTCTTATCCCCTGTGCAGAGAATCAATTAGAGTATGGTACTGGGCAATCCAAAAAAGGAATTCACCTCCAAGCGGTTCACATCCCAGGCGTACACAATACTCAGATGACCTAAGCAGATCCAAATCTCAAAAACACAAATGGGAACTCCTCCAGGAGGTTCTACAAACCGTTTTCCTGTGCTGGGGCCGCCCAGAGGTGGAACCGTTTGCCTCTCTGCTAAACACATGACTGTCTCATTATTGTTCTCTAGAGCTCAGTCCTGAAACTGTATGGCATTGGTTAGATGCAAGCTCATTCCTGGACAGGAAGATTTCTTTACGCTTTCCCTCCCTTCCCTCTTATTCGGAGGGTTCTGCTCAAACTTGTCAGAGACCAGGCGACCATGCTCTTCATTGTGCCTCTGTGGTCAAGATAGGTCTGGTTCCCCTTGCTTCTTCAACTGACAATCTGGGACCCTCTACCTATATGCAGAGCTCTGTCCCAGGCTGGGGGTTCCTTACTTCATCCCGACCTTCGCTTCCTGCATCTACATGCATGGCTCCTTAGGACGTAGTCCTTTCCAGATTCTGGGTATCCTAAAAAGTTGCGGAACGCCTCGGAACTGCCCATAAACCGTCTACATGGTCTTCATATTCCATGAAGAAGTAGAAACAATTCTCCATATGGGCATCTAAGAAAAAAATTACCCACCATAATAATGTTGTTTCTTCTAATGGAGCCTTGCTGTATTCTGACAATATGCAGTTAGCTCCAGCACTTTAACTGCCCCGAAGAGGAAAGAGTTAACTCTACGCAGAAGCATAGAACGTTGAGCTCGAGTTTGGTTTTCAAACCTCTGTCTCTGGTACTTACCAGTATAACTATCAGATTCTTATGAGCAAAACTAAGTACTAAACTATGTAAATTGTACTAAATAGCCAAAAGGCAACAATTTGGGTCCCACAAGACTCCAGTAGAGAACCCAAGAAAAAAGAGGCAGCGACAATATATATATCTATATCTATATTAAACTTAACCAAAGTAACAAAACAACTACCCCATCCTTAAGAGGGAGGGTACAAGGTATACCCCTGAGGTGCAACACGGTACACCCCTGAGGTGCAACACTGTACCTGCCAGCCCACTTCCCAAAAACTAGGTTCTGAGAGGGGAGGCAGGGAGGGAAGTCAGAATACAGCAAGATTCCATTAGAAGAAACATTACTATGTTGAGTAATTTTTTCTTCAAACAACATGAAGTCTTGCTGTATTCTGACCTTGTGCAGACTACCAAGAAGCTCCCCCAGGAGGAGGGAATGCAGAACCTACTTTGGGAACAGGCTTTGCAGTACTGCTGTGCCAAACCTAGCATCTCTCTTAGCCTGGATGTCCAGAGAGTAATGCTTGGTGAATGTATGGACTGTTTTCTAGGTGGCTGCTTTACAGATTTCTAGCAAGGGTATATCTCTGGCTGCAGCTAGAGTGGCAGCTGTACCCCTAGTCGAGTGAGCCCTCAGGCCTGGAGGGGGTGTTTTGCCCAATTTGTCATAGCAGAACTGTATACAAGAAACAATCCACCTGACAATTGTTCTTTTAGTAGCAGGTTTACCTTTCCCCACTTCATCATAAGTGAGAAACAATTGAAGACAGTCATACATGTGTGCCTTAGTATGCTCTATGTAGTAGCTAAGAGCCCTTTTAACATCCAAACTGTGTAATCTTCTTTCCACTGAAGAAGAATGGTCAGTGAAAAACACAAGAAGGGAGACTGGTTCAGATGAAAATCTTATACCACTTTAGGTAAGGACCTCCTATTGGTTCTTAGGACCACCTTATCCCTATGGTAGGAGATGAAGTCAGGTTCGACTGACAGGGCCTGTAATTCACTAATCCACCTGGCAGAAGTAATAGCTACCAGGAAGACAGTTTTCCAGGTCAAGTATTTAAGCTCGGCCGAAGCCAGAGGTTCAAAGGGTGGCTGCATAAGCTGGGCAATGCAGACATTAAGATCCCAAGCCAGACTAGGCTCTCGGAAGGAAGGGTTGATATGAACCAGACCTTTGAAAAACTTACTGAAAACAGGATGAGATGCCAAGGAAGAGCCCTTCCCCACTAAAAGGAATGCAGAGACAGCTGCTAGGTGAACCTTCAGAGTTGCAGGCCTACGGCCTAGAGCATTAAGATGAACCAGATAATCTAAGGCTGTGGCAATGTCTGCAGAATCAGGCACAATGCCATTCTGAGAACACCAAATGCTGAATCTTTTCCATTTGGAATTATAAGTTTTTCTAGTGGAAGTTTTTCCTGGAAACCTTCAAAACATCCAGAACTCCCTGAGAAAGATGCAGGCCTGCATATTCTAACTCTTCAAGAGCAAGGCCTTGAGGTTTAGAGACTGGAGATTGGGGTACAAAATCCTCCCGAGAGGAGGTTAGGAGATTGTATCTCTTGGGAAGAGATAGGGGACGTGACACTGCCAGAGACAGCAGTAAAGAATACCAAGGCTGTTTGGCCCAATCTGGAGCCACTAGTGTCACCGTGCAGGGTTTAGTTCTGATTTTGATCAGGACTCTAAACAACAGAGGGAAAGGAGGGAAGGCAGAGAAACCTGCCCTTACGATCCAGAATGAGAGCATCCAGAGGAACAGTCCCCAGGACTGGAGGTCTACAACAAAACAGAGGAAGTTGGTGATTGTTCAGGGCTTCAAAGAGATCTATCTCTGGAGTGCCCCATCTGGTGAAGATGACCTGAAGGATGAGAGGGTGCAGGAACCATCTGTGATGTCCCTGGGGAGATTCTGCTCAGAGCATCTGCCAGTACATTGTCCTTTCCTGGAAAATGAACTGCTATCAGGGAAGTCTGAAGGGAATAGGCTAGAGACCACAGTTTCATAGCCTCTGTGCACAAGGCCGTGGACCGAGTGCCACCCTGCTTGTTGATGTACCACATTGTGGTGGTGTTGTTGTCTGTCCTGACTTGCACCACCTTGCCCCTGACTGACTCCAAGAAGACCTGAAGGGCCAGAAAAACTGCCCCAAGTTCCAGGAGATTGATATGAAGGAGAGACTTTTGCGGAGACCAAACCCCTTGAGCCGTAAGGGCTCCCAAATGGGCTCCCCAGCCTAGGAGAGAAGTGTCTGTAGTTAGTACTACTGAGGGAACTTGAGAGAGAAATGGGACACCCTGTCTGTGGTTGTCCTGGTCCAACCACCACTGGAGAACTTGGACCAGAGTCTGAGTTACTGGAATCAATTTGGTGAGAGTCTCTTTTCTGAGATCAAAAGGACCTTCGGTGGAACTGAATGTCCCTCATCTGAACTCTGGCTCCTTGCACCACTGCAGTGGAAGCTGTCTTGTGGCTCAGGAGTTGAAGAAGCTGTCTTACTGGACAAGACACCAATGGTCGAAAGGAGGAAGCAAGATCTGTTAGGGCCTTTATCCTTGCCAGAGAGAGGAAGGCCTTTGCTTGGACAGCATCCAGTTCTATTCCTATGAAAGTAAGAAACGGTACTGGTTCGAGAACAGATTTTGGGAGGTTGAGAAGAAACCCCAGAGAACTGAGCAAGTCTTGAGTCATCTGAAGAGCTGACTTGACCTGGTTGGAGGACTGACCTACAAGTAGCCAGTCATCCAGATATGGAAAGATGGAAATGCCCTGTCTTCTGAGAAAGGTAACTACAACCGCAAGGCACTTTGTGAACACCCTTGGAGCTGATGTTAGGCTGAAGGGCATGGCTGTGAACTGACAGTGGCCTGAAGGCGACTCAAACCTGAGATACTTTCTGTGGGAGCGCCTGATAGGAATATGGTAATATGCATCCTTGAGGTCCAGGGATGCTAGCCAATCCCCTGGCCTTAGAGAGGGAAGAATCATTCCCAGAGTCACCATTTTGAATTTTGGTTTTGTGATGTATTTGTTCAAATACCTTAGGTCTAGGATGGATCACCACTCCCATCTTTTTGGGGGTAAGGAAGTACCTGGAGTACAGACCTTTGCCCCGTGCCAAGTAGGAACCTTCTCTATGGCTCTGACAGCCAAAAGAGAAGAAACCTCTGTCTCTAGGGCAAGGGTCTCTGAGATTGATGCAGGTGGAAAAGATCTGGCCCTCAGTTTGGGGAATTTTTTGAAGCTGAGGGCCAGTCCCTGACTTACTACCTCCAGGACCCACTTATCTGAGGTAACAGACTTCTAGGCTTGGAAGTAGTAAGCCAGCCTGCCTCCTACTGGAATGGGGGAGTCGACCCGGGCTGACACATCAGGGTGTCTGCTTGGCAGAAGTCTTGGACTGGGAAGAGGATGCAGCCCTGCTCATCCCCCTCCTGCCCTGCCCTAAAAAAAAAAAAAAAAAACACTCCCTGGGAAGAAGACTGAGCTTGGTAGAAAGGCCTACAGAAAGGCCTGCCCCTGCTCCTAGACTAATGCTTCTGAGGAGTGGCTTGCCTCTCTTTGGCCTGTGCACTCCTGTAGGTGGTCCTGTACTCATCCATTTTCTTCATGTAAGCCTCTATCTGCTCCCCAAACAGAGAGTTACCCACTACAGGGAAATCCATATCCTTGGCCTGGGTATCCTGCGAAAGGCTAGTACATCTGAGCTAAACATGCCTCCTAAGAGACACAGATGTAGCCATGACTCTTGATGCCACATAACTGGAGTCTACAGCAGCATGAAATTGCACTTTGGATGCCTCACTTCCATCAGCAGCCACCTTCTCCAGCTCTTTGGCTAGCTGGGGGGAGGCCTGTTTAGCCAGTTCCAGAACCGTATCCTACCTGGACTTCTGGTACCTGGCTGTATAGGCCATATAGTTAGCCTGCCTGAGTCCCAAAGAAGATGCCATATACTGTTTTTTGGCCATGGCATCCACCTTCCTGGAGTCTTTTTCTGGAGGGTGTGAAGCCAAAGGAATGTTAGCCCTGTCACAGGCTGCAGCCTACACCACCCCAACATGGCTGCAATGACTGAATAAAAACTCCATATCTGAGCCTGATAACACTTACCTCCTGTCCATTCTTTTATCCACAGGAGGCAAGGAGTTAGGTGTTTGTAAAATCTTTTTTGTCCATTGTACCAAGGACTTGTGAAGAGGAATAGACAATCTTTTGGACTCTGGGATGTCCGTCATCTCTACAAAATTAGGCTCTACCTCCTCCTCCTCCTCCTCCTCAGCAGCTTCGACCATTTGGAGCTGGAGGGTTTCAGCCACCTTCTTGTAAAACAAGAAGTGTAAAGGGGACTCAGAAAGCCTGGGAGGGGAGACATTGGAGGGTCTATCTGGGGAGATGTCTGGTTTAATGGGCACATCCAAACCTTCAAAGTCATTTGTCGCTCATTTGTTTGCAAGATGGCGGCGGTATGTGTGAGCTGCCTGAGTCTGAGCTCTGAATAAGTGCGTTTTTGAGCTCTTTTTTGTTTTATACGTGTTATTTTTGTGTTTTTTAAATAGTTTATCTGTTTTGTGACTTCTTTTCGTTTTGCCGTTTTGTTTTTTTCGGCCATGGTCGGGAGCCTGTGGAGTGGGCACTGAGCTGCTGTTTATAGCCGTTGGGGTGAAGTGCCTCTCGGTTCTGGCAGCTCTGTTTTTTATCATGGCATGTTTGGAGGAGATCATACCTGGCTTCTGTGGGATCCGAGTGCGGACCCTCGCGGTCTTGCTTCAGCTGGCTTGCTGTATCCTGAGAAATTGTTAGAGGCTGGAGTTGGGGAGTTCCCCGAGGAGTGTGTGTTTGCGGACTTTTGCTCTTTTGGACTGGCTTCTGGATTATTGAGTGGTGCATTATTTGGGCTCTTTTTACTGACTCTGTGGACTGACTTGTCTGGAAGGCTGAGAAGGAGATCTGCTGATCGGAGCCCTGAAAACTGACTCGTGTTTTACCGGAACTAAAAACTGGGATTGTAAGTGGAGATTTCTTTCATTTGTTGTTTCCACTGACTGCTAATTGCCCTAAATATTGGTCTGGGTGGTGTGAGCACCCGGGGCCTGGGGGCCATTAAACAAAATCTGTCCCTTCTCTTTTGGATTCAGGACACTTTTTGTGGCATGCTATGGTCACAGGGAAATCTTCCTGATTGTGGGTGGCTCCTTGGGAATTTTTTGGCCGTCTTAGGAGGAACCACGGGGACTCTGGCCGGAGGGCTGCCCTCCTTTGTGGTTGTTGGTTGGGGGATCTCAGCGGCTGGTGGGCGGTTGAGATCTCAGGTTCCCCTCCTGGGGTGGCCTGCTTTTTCTGTGGATCTCATTCCTGTTGGGGGTGGGGAGTTCGCATTCTCCTTTTGGGTCCTTCAAACAACATGAAGTCTTGCTGTATTCTGACAGTAGCAGTGAGTCCCAACCTTCGAACTGCCCCGGAGATGAAAGAGTTAACTTTCCATGCCAGGCATGGGACGCTGAGCTCGAGCTCGGTTGAGACTCTGTCTGTTGCTGTTTAAACTCAAACCGTCAGATTCTTTACTCCGCCTCACTGAACAGTCGCTCCGGAGATTTCTCCTTCTGCTCGGTTCAATTTGTCAGTTAAAGTACCGTTTTTCTCGGTTTTCGACAGAATTTAAACCGCAACCTGTCGGTTCAGTCTCTGTCTGTGGTATTCGTGAGTACTAGATAGGTTATATATTAATCTTATTCTGTGTGGAACTTGTAAACGGTTTATCGGTTCGGTTTGAACCGATCAAGTTGTTTAAAAATCCTGAATTGTACTTTCAGAGTGTGGTTACCGGTTCTTATTGGTTCTAAAAAAAAAAAAAAAACGGATTTTATTACAGTTTTTTCCACGACCAGTGACACGGTCAGGAACCGATAGGAGGGTCTTGCCTGGTGGATTGCCATTAAAAGGGTAAGTTTGTTAGGACTGGCACAATGTCTGAGAAACCCAAAAGAAAACCCGGGCCCACTGGGTTTCAACACTGTAGTGTGTGTGGGGAAGTCTTTGCCAAGGCTGACCCCCACACCACCTGTGTTTATTGTCTGGGATTTGACCACCTCAATGCAGACTGCCAGATTTGTAAAAATTTTCCTGCAGCTACCCTAGAAAAGAGAGTTGGTAGGCTCAGGGAAAGGGAGGCCAAAAAGTCCGCTGAACTGGATGACCAGCCCGGTTCGGTTCAAACCGAACCAGAAGGAGTGCCCTCTGACCAGGGCGAGACTTCTTCGGGCAAAAGGAGATCCGACTCTGAGGAGTCGGTTCCAGCAAAGAGGACTACAAAATCAGCTGGTGTGGAGCCAAAACTTTCCTCTCCAACCGCTGAAGAAATAGCCAAAACGATCAAAACTGTCCAGTCGCTTTCCCCGGTTCCGACCAAACCGGCACCATCAGGGAGGCGCTCGGTTCGGCCGGTTCCACCGGTTCAAGATTATGATTTAGAGGAGTGTTATGAACCGGAGGAGGGGAAGAGGGGAGTATGAGGAGAGTGAATGTGATTGAAAGTCTGGATGTGCCCATTGACCCGGACATCTCCCCAGACAGACCTTCAGGAGCGTCTTCTCCTAGGCTTTCTGAGTCCCCTTCTCATTTTATGTTTTATAAAAAAGTGGCTGAAACCCTCCAGCTTCCTATGGAGGAAGCTGTGGATGACCAAGAGGAGCCTGACTTTGTGGAAATGATGGATATCCCAGAGTCGAGGAGGCTGTCTATTCCCTTACATAAATCTTTTGGGAAGCAGACATTTAAAATTTTAAAAACTCCTAACACTATACCTCCTGTGGATAAGAGAATGGACAAGAGGTATGCATTGTCAGGCTCTGATACGGAGTTCCTTACACAACAATGCAGCCATGTTGGGGTAGTGCAGGCTGCAGCTTGTGACAAGGCAAATATTCCCTTGGCTTCACACCCCCAGACAAGGACTCCAGGAGGATTGATGCCATGGCAAAGAAACAGTACATGGCAGCATCCTTGGGACTCAGACAGGCGAATTATATGGCTTATGCTAGATATCAGAAATCCAGATGGGACACTGTCATGGCTTTAGCAAAACAGGTCCCTAGCCAGCTGCCAAGGGAGTGGAGCAGGTGGCTGCTGATGGTATTAAGGCATCCAAGGTGCAATTCCATTCTGCAGTGGACTCAAATGATGTGTCATCAAGAGTCATGGCTACATCTGTGGCACTTCGCAGAATGGCTTGGCTCAGATGTACTAGCCTGTCACAGGATACCCAGACTAAGGCCATGGATTTTCCTGTTGTTGGTAATTCTTTGTTTGGGGGAGCAAACAGAGAATTACATGAAGAAAATGGACGACTATTAGACCACCTACAGGAGTGCACAGGCCAAGGAAAGGCAGGCCACTCCTCAGAGGCAGCTTCCAAGGGGCAGGGGCAGGCCTTTTCACATGCCTTTCTACCAAGCCCAGGCCTCCTCTTCTGCATATGCTCAGAGGGGGTTCTTTAGAGGGAGAGGCAGAAGGGGTACCAGCAGACCTGCTTCCACCCCTCAGCCAAAACCCCCTGCCAAGCAGGCACCCTGATGGGTTTGCCAGGGCCGATTCTCCACCACCTGTAGGGGGCAGGCTGGCTTACTTTGTCCAGGACTGGAAGTCTATAACATCAGACTTTCAAAAAATGTTTGCCTAAGGTGGTTTCAGATTTCCACCTTAATCAATCTATGTCTCTTCCTGTGTACTTCACTGACCATTCCTCCTCTGGCGAGAGGAGGTTCCGCAGTTTAGATGTGAAAAGAGCCCTTAGCTACTACATAGAACGTACCAAGGGTCACAGGTTTGACTCCCTCCAACTGTTCCTCACTTATGGTGAGGTTGGTAAAGGGAAACCTGCCACTAAAAGATCCATTGCCAGGTGGATTGTCTCTTGTATCCAATTTTGTTCTGGAAAACTGGGTAAGGTTCCACCCTCAGGCCTGAGGGCTCACTCTACCAGAGGTACAGCTGCTTCCCTGGCTACTGCCAGGGATATTCCTATCTTAGAGATATGTCAAGCAGCTACCTGGAAAACAGTTCACACTTTTACCAAGCATTACTCCTTGGATATTCAGGCTAGGAGTGATGCTCGGTTTGGCACAGAGCCTATTTCCTCAGTAGGTTCTGTCCCTCCTCCATGGAGGTACTGCTTGGTAGTCTGCTACTGTCAGAATACAGCAAGACTTCATGTTGTTTGAAGAAAAATTACTCACCTTAGTAATGTTGTTTCTTCTAATGAGTCTTGCTGTATTCTGACCTCCCCTCCCTCTCAGAACCTCTGTTTTGGGATGTGGGTGGGCAGTGGCAGTGTTAGCACTCAGTAGATGCCCACCTTGTTGTTTTCACCCCTTCTTGGGTGATCTGGTGTTGTGTTTTTCATTTTTTGGGTCTCCTGACTTGAGTCTTTGTTTTGGGACCAAAAAATGTGTTTTTATGTTTAGTAGCCAGTTGGCTAGTGTAGGTTTACAGCTTCCACACAGGGCCTTAGTGAGTTTGCTCGTAAAGATCTGACAGTTTGAGTTTAAACAGCAACAGACAGAGTCTCAACCGAGCTCGAGCTCAGCGTTCCATGCCTGGCATGGAAAGTTAACTCTTTCATCTCCGGGGCAATTCGAAGGTTGGGACTCACTGCTACTGTCAGAATACAGCAAGACTCCATTAGAAGAAACAACATTACTAAGGTGAGTAATTTTTTCTTCCAGATCATAGCTCTCTGACCTGATCTTTGCCTAGGTGTTTGGGCCTGGGTTTTGAGGATACAGCTTTTTGGAGAAGAGCTGGTTTTTAAAGAAACCTTTTCAGTGATCAGATTAAGAGGGGACGAGAGCCCCTCTTGCTGTCAGCTGGATTTTGAAATGCACTAGCACTTTGTTCAAAAGTCTGCTGGTTTTTCGATCCTCCACGACTCTTGGATTTAATTGGTTTATTTAAAGCTGCGGTTGGATTTGCCACGACTTCTCCTACCATTGGTTGACTTCTTTCCCAAACTTTCTATTTTTTTGTCTCCCGGTTGGTGAGAGGACCAGGACACCTGTATTTATTTTTTTTTGTTTTATTGTGTTGTTTTTATCTTTATTTTTCTGTTTGATTATTGTGTTATCTTGGGTAGTGGGAGTGCCCAAATTTCTCTCTTTCCTCGGCTGTGAGAGGGTGGGGGATTTATATCTGTATATGTATTTTATCCTGTGAAAAGGATTTTGTATTTTTATTTATTTTATTGTTCTGGGTTTGAATTCTATCCAGTTGGGGAGGAGGGTGGTTTTGTAGGTTTGGTTGGGTTGGGTTTATTGTTTAAGTTATTATTGTTTTGGAGGATTTTAGGATTTTAATTACAGGCACTCAGAGTTTTAGATTAGTTTAGTTAGATATTTGTTTTATTTTGTCTAGTTTGAGCTAAATCATGTGCTGGTCGGTAGGCTCCACGGTGGTGCGCTATTCATCCTCCTCTCTTCGCGCCCTCTGCCCTTTTTATACTCCCCCCTTACAGTTCGAGACATACCAGCACTGTAAAGTGCTGGGGATTGTTCGCAGGAGAGTGAGGAGGGCAGGGGTGGGTGAACAGGAGAGGATGAAAGAGCGGGGCCACCGTATTGGGGTTATTAAGTCCAGAAGGCACCCTGGGTCGAAATGGAATCCAGACCGGGGCTTCCCCTGTCTGTTGCCCATACCCAAGGGCACTACTGAAGTTAGTGGGCAGATAGACCGGACAGCTTCCAAGGTTTGTCCGACTCGGGCGGTGTTATGCAATGCCAGGTCTGTTAAGAATAAGACTGCTGTTTTAGCTGATCTTATTGGTTCGACTGACCTGGCTTGCATCACTGAGACCTGGCTGGATGAAAATTTGGGCCCCATATTGAAGGCCATGATTCCGGCTGGGTACTCGGTGATACACCACCCGAGATTGGACCACGGGGGGGAGGCAGTCTGCTTTAAGACTAAATTGGGCCTCACGAATGTGGTAGTAGGTGAGGCTGAATCCTTTGAGTATACAGTTGTAGCAGGTGTAGGTGTTCGAATCGTTCTCATCACTGTCCACCGGAGATGGGAGCGCTTCTTACAGGAAGTAGCAGACTTCCTCGTCGATATGTCATTTGAGTCGCTCAGATTGATGGTTCTGGGCGACTTTAATGCCTGGGTCGACGATGAACACTCTCAATTTGGTAATCACTTCCTCCAACTTATGTCTTCTTTGGGCCTTACACACGTAGTTTCCACTGCTACACATAAATCTGGGCACTCTTTGGATTTAGTCTTCCTCTTAGGGATTGACTCATCCAACGTGGGGGTGGAACCAGTCGCCTGGTCTGAGCACCACACCGTGAGGTTACATTTTTACACCCCCCTGAGAAGGCCTTCCTCTGTGGAGATGGTCAGGTACCACCCATTATGGAATATTACTTCCCAGGGCCTTGTGGCGGTCCTTGACCTCTCATCCCTCGTGTTGACTAGCAGTGACCCAGAGGCGCTGGTGGTGGCCTATAATATGGCCATTACAGATGCCCTGGATTTTATTGCTCCTGTTCATGAGCACCCCCTATCCCTTCACCCTAGGTCCCCTTGGTTCGATGAGACATTGAGGGAGTTGCGGAGACGGGGTGAAGGTTAGAGCATTGTTGGCGCAAATCTGCCCTTAATGCCGACCACCTTAGATTGATGGAACATTATTCTATCTATCAATCTGCAATCACCCATAAGAAGGCAGAATTCCTCTCCAGGGAGATTGCAGTTGCACAGAATCGTCTGGCTGAGCTGTTTCGGACTGTAGACAGACTGTGCAACCCAGCCTGTCTGTAAGTCCGAAAAGCCTTTTAGCAAGTAGAGTGCAAGGAGCTTGCTCAGTTCTTTGCAACTAAGGTGGCTGACATCAGGGCGGGCTTGCGTCCAGCAATCTCTAAGGGTGATGTTGTGGAACAGCACAAGCTCACAATACCTCAATTCTCTTGGAGTTCCTTTCAACGACTGGAAGACATGGATATTATGAGGATCATCCATAGTGTGCGGCCTACAAGCTGTAGTTTGGACCCTGGACCAACTCCCCTAATTTTGGATTGTTTTGAGACCATCGGTCCAGTTATGGTGCAAATAGTCTGGTGTTCCTTAGAGTCTGGGGAGTTTCCTAACTCCCTGAAAGAGGTGGTGGTGACACCCCTCTTGAAAAAAGCTACTCTGGACCCAGGCTGTTTTTCAAACTACAGACCTATCTCTAATCTTCCCTTAATTGGGAAGGTTATTGAGAAGGTAGTGGCAGCCCAATTGGAAGACCATTTAACCATCCATAATGTCTACGAATCCTTCCAATCTGGTTTTCGTAAAAGACACAGCACCGAGACTGCGCTGGTTTGGGTGCTTAATGATCTTCTGAGGGCGAGAGATCAGAAGAAACATTCCATTCTAGTTCTTCTTGATCTCGCGTCAGTTTTTGACACTGTGGATCACTTGGTGTTAGCATGCCTGAGGTCAATTTGTGGAATGTCGGGAACTGTTTTAAAATGGTTCACTTCATTCCTTCCTGGGAGATCACAAAAGAGTTGTGTCGGGGGTTTACTCATCCAGACCAACTCCTTTGTTGTGTGGGGTGCCTCAGGGTTCAGCGCTGTCAACCATGTTATTCGCAGTGCATATGCTGCCCCTCGGAGACATATTAAGATGGTATGGGCTGAGGTTTCACTGCTATGCAGATGATACCCAGCTATACTTGTTTTTTTGCACCTGACCAGGATGGAGCACTCTCAGTGTTTAACAACTGTCTGGAAGAAATCCAAGGGTGGATGGATTCTAGTTGGTTAAAGTTGAACTCAGAGAAGACAGAGGTGTTAGTGGTGGACCCAGGTGGTCAGATAGCGAGGTCACATGGTGGCACGCCTTCTGGAATTTTTCTTGGCGATGTGTCACTTCTGCCTTCTGAACAGGTGTGCAACCTTGGGATTGTCCTGGATGATAGGCTGACCCTTCAATCTCAAGTGTCGGCCGTTGTCAGGACTTCCTTTTACCACCTTAGGAATACTGCCAGGGTGTGCCACCTTGTTCCGCCTGACTCCCTACCAACGTTGGCCACGCTTTTGTGTCCTCACGCTTGGACTACTGCAACGCCCTTTACTTTGGGCTTTCTGGGATTGAAATCCATCGCCTTCAGCTGGTGCAGAACGCTGCAGCCCAGGTGTTGAATGGGACAAGGAGATCAAGTCATATTACACCGGTGCTGCATGAACTGCACTGGCTTCCTATACAGTGGCGGATCACCTTTAAAGTCATTTTATTGACTTTCAAAGCCCTTCATGATCAGGGTCCGACCTATCTGAAAGAACTTCTGGTGCTTTACTGCCCCGGCCGATCGTTCCGCTCGGCTGATGAGGGGTTGTTAGAGATTCCAAGAGTGAATTTAAAATCTTCGGGTAGCAGAGCATTTTCTTATGCCACACGCACTCTTTGGAATTCTCTACCAT
The DNA here is from genome assembly GCA_016271365.2 of Neoceratodus forsteri. Lineage (NCBI taxonomy): Eukaryota > Metazoa > Chordata > Ceratodontiformes > Ceratodontidae > Neoceratodus > Neoceratodus forsteri. Next base: position 313,230,290 of record CM057455.1, read on the forward strand.
GCCGGTTAAGGGAGTGCACCTCCATGGAGGTATTTAAGAAAGATTTAAAAACCTACTTATGGGATTTGGCTTATCTGGACGATTAATGGAAATTATTTATAAATACCTGCTATTGTATGGATGATTGTATGGCTTGTTCTAACTAAATGTTGTTTTAATGTATTTTTATGTTTTAAATTGATATTGTATATTGTGTTTGATGTAAAGCGCCTTGATATTCTTGAAAGGCACTTTAAAAATAAAATTATTATTGTTTTCGTCCTCATCCTCAGGATACTCTTCATCTCCCTCCCACTCCTCATAAAAAGCATCTGGATCGTAATCCGATGGAGTTGGATCTAATCTATCCGGCAGTACCAGTTCGGACGGAACTTGGTGAAGCAAGTGAACTATGCTAATCACTTTGGCTACCTCATCAGTGGTTGGAGTATGCGATGCTGGATCTGAACTGGCTGACTTCCATTTCCTTTTAGACGGAACCGAACCCTCAGAGTCGGACCTCCTTTTACCTCAGGAGGTATCGCCTAGATCAGTAGGCACCTTCTCAGGTTCGTCCGCAACCAAACTGGGCTGGCCATCCAGATCTATGGACTTCTCGGCCTCTCTTTCCTTCAGCCTACTCAATCTTTTTTCCAGAGTGGCTTTAGGAAAATTCTTACAAATCTGGCAGTCTGTTTTGAGGTGGTCAAACCCCAGACAATAAACACAGACGAGGTGGGGGTCAGCCTTGGCAAAGGCCTCCCCACACTTGGTACAGCGCTGAAACCCAGTGGGACTGTTTTTTTCTTGGGTTTCTCAGATGTGGCCAAACCTAAACAATTACCCTTAAAAGCTTTCAAGCCAGTTAATAACTAACTGATCGGTTACAAACCATGTTACGGGTTCTGTAAAAGAACCAGAATAAGTCCAGTTCTTTTGAAACTGATCGGCACTGGAACACCACACTAATCCCAGAAAAATTTAAACAAACAGAAACGAGCAAGAAAGGTCTGTTCCTAACTGGACCGACTGATGACAAACCAAACAAAAACAATTTCCACAGAATCAAAATAAAACACAAGTCACTACCTATCTACCACACTACCTGTACCATAGACAGAGTCTGGAAATAAAAATAAATAAATAAATAAATAGGTTAGAAAAAAAATGAACACTGATTCAAACTCTACCGAACTGAGCAGAGGAGAAATCTCCGGAGCGACTTCACTGTTAGGCGAAGTAAAGAATCTGATGGTTACAATGGTAAGTACCAGAGACGCAGGTTTGAAATCTGAGCTTGAGCTCAACGTTCTATGCTTCTGCACAGAGTTAACTCTTTCCTCTCTGGGGGCAATTCAAGTACTGGGTCTAACTGCATATTGTCCGAATACAGCAAGACTTCATGTTGTTTGAAGTACGATTTGGACCCCTATGACTGTCCCCACCTCAGAGCACTCTGGACTATTTGCTCTCCCTGTCAGAAGGTGGTCTTAAATATTCTTCTGTATGTAACCCCCCCTGCAAATGGGAGTTCCCAAAAGTCTTCCAGGAGCTTGCCTGAATGCTCAAAGTCTGGGCGGTGTTCAGCGTTTAAGCTGTTTAAATGTGGTTCCAAGTGAGTGATATTTCAGCCTCCACGTACGGTCTCTTTAAGAGCTGTCTGCTTGCAGACTTAGTTAGTTTGTATGGGGGGGGACTGTGTATTTAATGCTCGAATCCCACCCGAGCTGCTGTCAATTCACTCCGTTTCTGCTGTCGCTACATGTGCAGGGAGCCTTGTTGAAAGATATAACTATTTGCCAGAAATCATTTGGAGTGACTGAGAAAATGTAGTTTGTCTAACCTGTCTTCATTTCAGCATGAACTGTTTCAGCGTAGCTCTGTTATTTGGTCCTGAACTGCTGAAATGGACCAAACAATGGGGAGGGGTTCCCTAAAATGGAGCCTGTGGACGAACCAGAACTTGGACTCTTAATTCTGAGCCAGCCACAAGGGGATTGTATGGGCAGTGACTCTGGGAAATGTAGTTTTGACCTTGGCGCCTTTTTCCACCAACAGAGGGGGTCTTATTGTGAGTGACAGCCGAACCAGCCAACAGAATGGTGTGGAGCTAAAGGAAATGCCCTGCTCTGTGACTGGAAAGATCAGATCAGTTGTGACACTGAAGACTGAAGGAGCTGTGTGCTTCTGCGGTGTATAGTTTTGCACGGGAAGCGCGTGTGAAGCCCTGAGGTTCAGTCTGCAGCCGTTATAAGTGCCAGTTCGGACTGAATCTGATTTGTGAGGAGAAAGAAGGAAGTCTGAAGAGTGGGAACCAGGCTCACCCTGTAGAAGACTGGAGAAATTTCTGAATCGCGCTCGGTCTGTCAGGAACTGAAGCTGCTGTGTGTGCTTCCCCGTATTTTTGCAGTAAGTGCGATCGGGATCGAGGAGCAGCCTGCCTGGTATAGTACTTTCTGTTTACATGTGAATGTGCGTAGTGCTTGTGGGGAATTGCTATTTCCAATCCCCTGTACTGTGTGCTGTGTGTTGAAGCTGGAAGCAAACCCCAGCTTGTCTCGGACTAAATCCGTTAGCTATCAACTGCAGTGGGGTCCAGTCACAAGGACCTTGTCTCCATGCCCTGTTGTTCTGGCAATCCAGAAGAACAGCCACCATCTGGTCCTCAGCTTGGGTATTGTGAGTACAAATCAGTGTATTCCCCTGCAGCCTGTTTTCAGTCACAAGTGTGTCATCTAATTCTTGTTGTTACACTGCTTCATGGACTGAGCCATCTGGCTCCAAATTACAATTGGGTGTTGTGCATATATTTTCTTCTACAGGGCCCTATCCATCTGCACCTGCCGGCCAACCCTAGGCAATGGACCTGGCTACCCCCCCAACCTGGGTACCCAGAGTTTGACTTTTCAGACCCTGTATGTGTGCACAGTACTGTGATTTAATGCCACCAATTAACCTGATTTCCCCCTCCTGTGTTACTGTCCCCTACATAAATCAGATTTGTTGTTGTTATACTATATACTGTCTGTGGTGTTGGTACTTATGGAAACAGTATTGTATTTCGGTGTGTATGTTGTTTAACCTTATTTTACAGGGGGCCCTCAGTGACGTGCTGCAGAATCAGTCTCGAGGGTAAGTGGTACTTTATGAGTGAACAATGTGTGTACGTGGGGTATTGGGGCTGTAACTCCTGTGTACTGTGTGAGCCACTAGAGGGAACCAAAGGGGGTCACGGTGTCCCAGAGGGCTGTGATCAACCTAGTCTAACTACTACAAACCCTGACCTCTGGGTGGAGGCACCCGCCATAGAACCTAGGCCCCTCAACCTGTCAATAGTCAAGCAGGAAGGGGTAGTAGCCCTTGGGATAATGCCACCTGGGGGTTACATGTAAAAGTACACCTTTCGGCGATTTCAGCCTTTCATTTACTGTGGACAACAAACCACTGCCCCAGCTTACTGTTATGAGAAACTTCTCTTAAAAGGGAATACTTCATATTAATCTAATTTGCGACCCAGTCCAGTTGTGGGATTTGAACTGTGTGCTTGAAAAACTGACATTAAGTCCTTTTGAGCCTGCAGTCTCATGTGAGCTGTGTTCTCTCTCCTGGAAAACTCTTTCTTGTAGACATTACGCCAGGTTGACATATTTCACAGTTACATGCACTGATGTGCAAGGAGCCCTACCTGCAATTCCACAAGGATAGGGTCTCTTTACACTAAATTGCTCCAAAAAGTGGTATCTGAATTTACTTTGAATCAAACCATACACTTGCCTGTGTATTAGACAGAGCTGGCTAATAGAGGAGAATCCCTGCTTCACACTTTAGATGTGTATAAAATCTTAAGATATCTTCTTTGCACCAAGACAGTGTGCAAAACTGAGCAACCTTTTGTCTCTTTCACCCCCAGTAAAGAGGGTGTTCCCATTTCCTAAGCAGTGCTTGTCCACTTGCTTGGCCAGCTGAGTTACTTTTTGTTATAAAAAGCATGATAGTGGGGCGTGGCCTAGCTGAGGAGCTGAATGGAGGTGTTTCAGGAGAGCTCTATCCAAATCCACTCAAAATCTGTTGCATCCTGAGGTATAACTTAAAAGCTGCTTAAATCGACAGATCTTGAACTCCAATGTCCACTGTATCTAAATCTGTGAAGAAACAAGCCAAATTGAGATCTTCTCAGACCTCCAGCTCAGCAACTTCCTCGCGGCCTGCAAGCTCTCCTAGCAGATCTCCAGCCCAGGATCAAAAGTTACAGAAGGATCCTGGAAATGGGGCCCAGAGTGCAACTGTGGACTCGAGCTACCAGAATCTAGAGAGGCTACTTCGGGACCTAAAATACGACCTGGGCACACAGATGCAGTCCAGATTCGATAATATGACTGCAGAGATTCAGCATCTGCAGCAATTACTCAATTCTACCTCTGAGGCTGTGGAAGCCCATGAAACACGCATAACGGAGACTGAAGCCCGAATTAGTAACCAGTAGGATGCCACGACCAGATTATCTACAGACCTGCATCAAGCACTAAAAGTTATTGGAATACTGAAACAAGTCATGGATGATCACGAAAATAGAGAAAGGCACTGCAATATAAGGACTGTGGGACTTCCGGAGGTACTGGTGGAGAGAGATTGCTTGTCTTTCATCAAAGCTTGGCTAAAAAATAATTTGCAAGAAGCTCCAGATCTTACCTTGGAAATCCACAGGGCCCATCAATCTCCTGCCCAATGATCATCTCCAGATCAGAGACAGAAACACCTTTTGGTCAAATTCTTGCATTTTCAGGACCATCAGGCAATTTTAACAGCAGCCCGAAAGTCCGATCCTATCTTAATCCAGGGCTCTAGAGTTAGGATTTTCCCGGATTTATCTCGTCCCCTACAGAGTAGAAGACGAGCATTTGCCGATGTCAAAAAAAAGCTCCATGAACTGAATTGCCCCTTTGTGATGGCCTACCCGGCAAGACTCATCATGCGCTATCCAGGAAGCAGGCAGAGAGCATTCACAGACCCAGGGGCAGCCATGAAATATGAGAGAGGACTGCAGAGGTGCAATGTTGAGGAGCATATGGAGGGAAATGGAGATCGACTTTGGTGACTGTACACTAACTTAATTTGCTTTGATATTTTAGTTTCCTGGGAAGGTTTTTATTTTTGGGAGGGTCTGCCATGGCACATAACTCCGAGGCTGGAGGCCTATCAGGGCATGCCTGAGTGGACTCCAGACATAACCCATCCTCTCTACTGGGAAGGAAAATGATCTTCTAAATGCTCCAAGTTCTCTCCTCTTAAGGGCGTTTGAGCTCCTTTTGATACAGGCCTCATTCTGGTGCCTAATCACCCTGGGCTCAGAATTTTACTTGGCTTGCCGTAAATCTCTTATTAGGCAGTTATTTTTGAATACTGGTATACCTACACTCTCGTGAAGGCACTCAGCAGCTTGAGGGGCGAACTCTTCAACTAATGGGGGGGCTGCCCAGGTGGTGCCCCACTGGGGCAAAGTATGGTACACTAGCTCCCTACTCTTGAAGGGGGGGAAATGATACTGACCATATTTGAATACACTTTGCCCCAGAGGTGGGGCTTGGGGCTGGGCCAACGCCTACTCTCTTCTATAATGGGGAACCCAAGTCAGGACGGTCTTTTTAGTACCCACTATAGCCTGTGGGGGCTTATGTTTGTTAAGCCAAGACACTGCGAGATAACTTGGGCGGGATATAATGAGCAGCTATCCATGGGGGGAAGTACTGGCATGAGATTTTGCTTCACACCAATAAGATGAAGCCCGCTTTGCTGGTAAGCCATGGGTCTCTGGGGCACGACTGGGGCTATGGACTTTTACTTTGGTGGCACTATTATGACAAACTGTAAGAAGCATTCTAGTGCGGAGGGAAGCCTTGTACCATACCGATCTGGGCATTAGGGGGGCTCTCCCTCTTGACACTGCTCTCGCTCTGTGCACAGGAGGGGTAGTCTGTTGGGATAGCAGATAATGAGACATTTTTCTCCTCGCACGCCAGCCGGTGACTGGCTGAGCCCACCCGTATATCTTTATGTTTAGCAAACAGGATGTATTAAATTATATTATATAACACATTTCTTTTTTTTAGTAAAGTGGATTTGGAAGCTTACTCCACGAAGAGTAGAGGACAATGTTTTTTTTTGAGATTCCAAGGGGGAGTGGATTGGGGGGAATACAAGGTTTTTAAAGGTTTGAAAGTGGGAGGAGGGATACATTGGGGGAAGCAAATGAGGAAGGGGTGGGATGCTTATGGCTTTGGGGGAAGGGGGCATTCCTCTTTAGAGGGAATTGTTTCAGATAAGGGGGATTCTGGGAATAACTTAAGGGGCACACTGAAGGAGTACATGTTTGTTTAGGGATAGGGAGGGAAGGGGAAGGGAGATTCTAAGTGTGGGGAATTGTTAAAAATCAAAAATTGTGGACTGTTTGGACAATGCCTTGATTTTTTTTAGTACTATTAAGATTAGGTACTACCTTGTGGATGAAGCTCTTCATATTTTGACATTGAGAAAATGGCAGACTTAAATATTTGATCATGGAATGTCAATGGATTGAAAACTAGTTAAAAGGAAAAGGGTGTGGTCGAATATCAAGAAAATAAGAGGCGATGTGGTACTACTTCAGGAAATGCATCTCACAAGGGAAGAGGCAAATAAACTTGCCCAGTCATGTGGGGGGGGGTCCTCTTGGTGGCACCCTTTACCTCTAGGGCTAGGGGGGTGGCCATTTGGCTGCGTCCAGGTCTCCCACATAAGGTGAATAGCTTTGTGGTGGACCCCAAGGGCAGATATGCTACAGCCAAAGTGGATTTGGGGGGCAGGGTGTATACCTTTGCCTCAATTTACGGCCCTAATTTTGATTCCCCTGACTTCTTCACACACCTGGGAGTAACCCTGGCCCCCTATCAGGATAGTTTAGTGCTGGGGGGAGATTTCAATACTTACCTCGACCTCTGGTTGGATCATTCAGGGACTAAAACAAAGCCGTATCCTAAAAGTGTAGCAGCACTACAGGAATTTATAGCAGAGACAGCAATGGTCAAAGCTTGAAGGCACTCTCACCCTGGTGACAAGGAATATTCTTTTTATTCCCACTCACACAGAGTCTATACTAAGCAAAACTACATCATTATATCCCCCTTAGATGGTCACATAACATGAGGGCAGTGTACGGGCCCATACTAATTTCAGACCATGCTCTACTGCAGCTATACCTGTCAGTGGGGTCACAGCCTTCCATAGGGCCTCAGTGGAGATTTGACCCCATCCTGCTCCTAGATGATCATTATATTAAGCATATAACTGGGAAAATCATAGAATTTATTGATCATAACAAGGACAAGGGGATACACATACATTTTGTGTGTGATGCCTTAAAGGCTTCCATACATGGGGAAACACTTTCCTATGCAGCACGTAAAAAAATGACAATCCCTTAAAGAGAAAGAACAACTTACGATAGAGGTTCAGGAGCTGGAGAGGAAAGCTTTAGTTCAGCCCCATCCGCAATGAATACAAAATTAAAAATCATTCAAGGGGAAATTGCACCAGATTGTCTCCTGGAAGCTTGAATGAGACCTAGTGGTCACAAAACCATTCATGCACTTTGAGGGGGGACAGGTCAGGTAAATGGTTGGCCAGCCTAGTGAATCACAAGAAAGCAGAACGGACAATATTAAAGATGGCTAGCCACATGGCTCTCCTACCTTTGATGAGAAAGAAATTAATGAGGTCTTCAGGGCATTTTATTCCCAGCGGTATACTACTCAGGTACCACCAGAGGGTGACCCGGAGGACTTCCTCCAGGGAGTGGGAATGCCGTGCTGAGTGGAGACCTAAGAGACTAATTAAACTCCCCTCCATCCCCTGATGAGATCAAACAGGCCATCTGGCAGACAAACAAGGGGAAGTCACTGGGCCTAGACGGCATCCCTGGCAAATTTTATAAATACACCTAGGATGTCATTGGTCCCCTCATGGGAGAAGTTCTAGAAAAGGTTTTGGCTCAGGGAGAGTTGCCAAACTCTCAGAAGCTGGCCACCACTGTAGTGCTCCCCAAGCCAGGAAAGAACCCTACCAGGTGTGGATTTTACTGTCCTATTTTGCATCTTAATGCAGATTATAAAATTGTAGCCAAAAATCTGGCAAATAGGTTGGAGAGGGTCCTACCAGGTCTGGTGTACATAGATCAAGGTGGATTTGTTACAAGACGACAGGCTAAACATAATCTCTATAGGTCTATTAATGTCATTCATAGATGGTGTAAGGCCCATAAAGGACTCCTAGCACTCGATGCTGAAAAGCCATTTGATCGGGTTGAGTGGCCCTTTATGTTTGTGGTGCTGCGCAGGTTTGGGTTGGGGGAAACCTTACTCAATTGGATAAAAGCCCTATATACCAATCCTCAAGCACAAATATTAACCAATTGTACCATAACGGACCCTTTCGCACTGTCTAGAGGGACAACACAAGGTTGCCCCCTGTTGCCCCTGCTTTATGTTCTTACTATGGAAGCACTGGCGAATGCCATACAGGGAAATAAAGAGATCAGGGGATTCAGGGTGGGAAGTGATAACCAGCTGCTATCTTTGTTTGCCGATGATATTTTGTTATTTTTGGATAACCCCGGAGAAGCTCTGCCAGCCCTGGGCAGGATCTTTGATAAGTATGGACCCCTTTCAGGACACAAGATTAATTGGGACAAAAGTGAGTGGCTCCCATTGGGAGAAAGGAAAACCTCAATACAGATAGCTAGGACCATAATAAACCCAACTAAACAGATAAAATACTTAGGGATTCTGCTCCCGAGCAAACTCTCCCAAATCATCCCAATTAATTATAGGACTCTGATTCAGAAGCTTAAGACAGACTGTACTAATTGGAGGGCCCTTCCCCTTACCTTACTGGGCCGGGTTAATCTTATCAAGTTGTGCATCCTACCACGGGCACTTTACCTCTTCCAATCTATTCCAATTTCTCTCCCACAGAAGTACTTTAAGGCATTTGAGGGAGTGTGTACACAACTGCTGTGGCAAGGAAAGAAACCTAGGATCAGGAAGGAGATACTGTGGATGCCAGAGATTTTGAGAGGTCCGAGTCTACCTAACATGCATCTATATTACATGGCTGCTCAATTGGCCCATATCCAAGATTTGCTAAGAGATGGGGAAGGAGTCCCAACTTGGTGGAAAATAGAGAGTTAAGGAGACTCTCACCTACACTATAGCTTATTTGGTTAACTCGCTGAGGGAGGAGACCCTCCTAGCATTTCCAACCCATGTACCAGAGTGACCTGGAGGGTGTGGGCAGCAGCCCATTCATTAACAGGCCATACCTCGTGTCTATCCCCCGTTATAACTCTGGAAGCACTTTTAACAAAGGGGGGCACTAAACAACAGTGATACCATGGGTGTCAGAGCATGGAACACACTGGGCCTTTTTCGACTCAGTCAATTTCTGGAGGGAGGGGAGGTGTGCCAGTTTGTAACCTTAAAAAAGGATTTTAAACTACATGCCTCCCATTATTTCCTTTTCCTTAGAAATAAAGTGCTTGGATAGCAAACAAGGCTCCAGAGTTCCCATTTAATACAATGCTCTCTGCTGGAGGAACTATTTACAAAATTCTCCAACACCAAGGGTTTTAGACCACTAAATAGGTGATACAAAATATTACTGGGGAGCTTGTTGGACCCAATGGAGAGAATTAAAAGGACTGGGAAGAGGATATTTACCCAGAGCGACTTAATGGGGGACTGAAGATTAATTTTCAAAAAGATCTTAAAATGTTCAGTAATAATCATTTGAGAACTATTCAATATAACTTTCTTCTAAGAACTTATCATACATGAATTTTTAATATGTATCTGCCTCTACTGTTAATGACCACTCCTGCTGTAACATGCCAACTGTATATTTTCCCTGTACTGTACTATGTTAATATCTTGTTATTTTATGTATGTGTCTATCTGACGTGGAGCCTTTGCAAAGGAGTCTTTGACTCAAAGGATTTTAATTCTGATTTCTCTCAAACAAACAAATACCCCTAAATTAGCACATAAAATAGATCATGTGACCTCTCCATATTGCTATAAATGTTCCACCTAGCTTGGTGACTTCTTCCACGTGGTCTGAGAATGTCCTAAAGTTTATAATTTTTGAAAGGAAATAATTGATATTTTATCAAAACCCTAAGTATCACACCTAGATCAAACCCAGTGGAAATTTTGTTGGGGCTCCCTACTCAGGGTAGTTGGAAACCTGGGGGAGGTCAGTTATTATGGAGAACTGGTTTAGTAGTAGGGATGATGGAGCTGGCATTGTACTGGAGACTCAAACAGGTCCCTACTATAGCCTCCTGGATTACGTCCCTTATGCAAGTAATGAAATTGGAAAGGACACAATACCTAGTAAGAGAGCAACTAGGCAAATACGAGGAGATCTGGCTCCCCCTGGAACAAGCCATCCACAGAGATTGGTTCCCTACCTTTTGATGGATTGTACAACCCATGGGCATTCCTTTACTATTTTACTACATTTTTATTATTTTATTTGCTAATTTATTATTGCGTCCTTAAGCAACTAACTTTCAGTATCAGCCTGTATCATCAACCGAGCTTCTATTGAATGTAAGATAAGAAATGTATTCTTACTATGTACCTGTATCTCATGATGATGGAAGTACTCTCCCATTGTTGGGAGGTAAGGTATGTCTGAATATGTCCTACTTTAAATAAAGGTTTACAAAAAAAAAAAAAAAAACCATGATAAACCGCTTCCTGGGGTGATCAAACCTCACTCCACAAAGAGTTTGACTGCCTCACCAGCATGCTTTAGAGGCATTTCAGCAATTGAGATCTGTGAAGCTACTTGGTCTACTGTACAAAGCATTACAGTCCGGATATTGCTTCTGAAAAGCGAACCAATTTTGGATGGCCAGTCCTCCCAAGGCCTACTGTCCTAGGTTACTATTATCACTTCCTCCTCTGCTATAGGCATCCCAACTGCTGGGAATTCATTCCTACATGTTATGACCTGCTGCAAGAGATTTCCTCAAAGATAGTACAGTTGTGCAAGAACTTGCTGTCGTGAGCTAGCCATCTGCCAATTATTATTTGCAACACACATTTATGTTATATATTGTATTATGTGATGTCTGTGTATATCCATGCCAGTGTTAAGTCAGGGGACAGAGAAGAACTGTATTTCTTTTTTTCTTTTTAAAAGAAGGCCACTTGCTTGCCTGGAATGGACATTTCATTCTCTTTTTATTTTTTAAACAGAGATGTGCCAAAGCAATTTATCTGCCATAAACAGGCACTGCAGAAGCAAAATGCTTGTGATCTCAGAAACTACCATAGGATTTCACATTTATGAGGCAACAGGATGTCTGAGCCAGGAACTGGATGGCAGATGACCAATCTAGCAGTACTATGAGACATTCTAACATGGCACTGTAAATTAGCTTACAGTATGCTATACTGATGTAAAGTTTTAACGGTGACTGTCCCGTTATTAATTAATTTAATGGGCAGAATTGTGTTTAAGCTGAGTGACATCACCAGGTGGCCAGGAAGAAAAAAAATCACTCACCTTAGTAATTGTATTTCTCCTAATGAGTCTTGTTGTATTCCGACATTATGCAGTTAGCCCCAGCATTTGAACTGCTCCAGAGAGGAAAGAGTTAACTCTATGCCAGAGCATAGAACGTTAAGCTTGAGCTTGGTTCAAACCTCTGTCTGCTGCACTTTCAAGTGTAACCGTCGGATTCTTACCAGCTAATACTAACTACACCTGCTAGGTGGAAATTGTAAATCTAGTAGCCAAAAGGCAACCAATGTTTTGGGTCCCCAAAAGACTCAAGTCGAGAACTCCAAAACAAACACTAGATAGTGAACAACATAACTATAAAAAACAATATAAACAAAAGACACTCCCCCTTTCTATACAGGGGGGAGTGCAAAGTGTACCCCTGAGGTGCAGCACTGTACCTGCCTGGGAGGGAGGTCGGAATACAGCAAGACTCCATTAGAAGAAACACAATTACTAAGGTGAGTAATTTTTTTCTTCAAACAGGAAGTCTTGCTGTATTCTGACATTATGAAGACTACCAAGCATACCTCCATGGAGGAGGGACGGACCTATTTTGGGAATAGGCTCTGCAGTACTGCTGTACCAAACCTAGCATCACTCCTAGCCTGGATATCCAGGGAGTAATGCTTGGTGAATGTATGGACTGTTTTCCAGGTGGCTGCTTTGCACATTTCTAATAATGGTATACCTCTAGCAGCAGCACCTCTAGTAGAATGAGCCCTCAGGCCTGAATGGGGTATTTTGCCTAGCTTCTCATAGCAGAATTGTATACAAGAGACAATCCACCTGGCAATAGTCCTCTTAATAGCAGGTTTGCCCTTTCCCACTTCACCATAAGTGAGAAACAACTGAGGACAGTCAAACCTAAGTGCCTTTGTGCGCTCAATGTAGTAGCTAAGTGCCCTCTTAACATCCAAGCTGTGTAACCTTCTCTCCGCTGAAGAAGAATGATCAGGGAAGAAGACAGGAAGAGACATGAACTGGTTCAGATGAAAATCTGAAACCACTTTGGGTAAGAACCTCCTGTTAGTTCTAAGGACCACCTTATCTCTATGGAATGAGATAAAATCAGGCTCCACTGACAGAGCTTGTAATTCACTGATGCACCTGGCAGAGGTAATAGCTACCAGGAACACAGCTTTCCAAGTCAAGTACTTAAGTTCTGCTGAGGCCAAAGGCTCAAAAGGGGACTGCATAAGCTGAGCAATGCAAACATTAAGATCCCAAGCAGGAGTAGGACCCTTAAAAGGAGGATTGGTATGGAGCAATCCTTTACAGAATGTATAGAAAACAGGATGATATGCCAGTGAGGAAGCCTTCCCCACTGACTGAAATGAAGAAACAGCTGACAAGTGTACTTTCAGGGTAGGTGGTCTGAGGCCTAAGCCATTAAGATGAACCATATAATCCAGAACTGTAGCCAATTCAGCAGTATCTGGAGATATCCAATTATTGGAACACCAAATGCTGAATCTTTTCCATTTGGAATTATAACTTTTTCTGGTGGCAAGCTTTGAGAATATCCAGGACCCCCGAGACAGATGCAGGCTTGCATATTCTAACTCTTCAAGGGCCACGCCTTGAGGTTGAGAGACAAAGGCTGGGGTACCAAATCCTTCCTGAGATGAGGTTAACAGATTGTGATTCCTGGGAAGAGATAGGGGAAGATAGACTACTAGGGACAGCAACAGAGGATACCAAGGCTGCCTGGCCCAGTCTGAAGCAATCAGGATCACTTTGCAGGATTGTGACCTTATCTTGACCAGAACATTGAACAAGAGGAAAGGGGGGGCATACAGAAATTTCCCCTCCCAATCCAAAACTAGAGCATCCAGGGGGACTGAGCCCATGACTAGGCGTCTGCAACAGAAGAGAGGAAGTTGGTGATTGTCTGGGGCTGCAAAAAGATCCATCTCTGGAGTGCCCCATCTTGAAAAAAATCACTTTTAACACTGGGGATCCAGGGACCATTCGTGATGGCCCTGAGATATCATGCTCAGAGCATCTGCTAGCACATTGTCCTTCCCTGGAAGGTGGACTGCTACCAGAGATGTCTGCAGGGAGTGAGCCATAGACCATAATTTTATGGCTTCCATGGACAAGGTCGTAGACAGAGTGCCTCCCTACCTGTTGATGTACCACACAGTGGTGGTGTTGTCTGTCCTGACCTGAACCACCTTGTTCTGTACTGAATCTGAGAAAGCTTGTACAGCCAGTTACACTGCCCTGAGCTCCAGACGACTGATATGAAGTAGACACTCCTGAAGGGACCACACTCCCTGTGCTGTGAGAACTCCCAAGTGAGCTCCCCAACCCAGGAGAGAAGCATCTGTGGTTAGTACCACAGAATGAGTCTTGGTGATGAATGGGACTCCTTGTCTGAGGCTGTCCTGATCCAACCATCATTGGAGAGCCTGGATCAGAGTCAGAGTTACTGGAATCAGTTTGGTTACAGGATCTTTTTTTCTGAGACCAAACAGCCCTCAAGTAGAACTGATATGTCCCTCACCTAAAATTTGGCCCCTTGTACCACTGCATCGGAAGCTGCCATGTGGCCCAGGAGTTGAAGAAAATGCCTTACTAGTCGAGACACCAGAGGCCAAAAAGAAGAAGCCAGATCTGTAATGGCCTTTACCCTTGCCAGAAGAAGAAAAGTCTTTGCTTGGACAGTGTCCAACTCTACCCCATGAAGGTCAGGAGTTGCACTGGTTTGAGAACTGACTTTGGAAGATTGAGGAGGAATCCCAAAGAAGTAAGCAATTGTTGGGTCACTTGCAGATTTTACTTGCCTTGATCTGGAGACTGCCCCACAATGAGCCAGTCGTCCAGGTATGAAAATATGGAAATGCTTTGTCTCCTCAGAAAGGCCACTACTACTGCTAGGCATTTTGTGAACACCCTTGGTGCTGATGTTAACACAAAGGGCATTGCTCTCAACTGATAATGGCCTGAAGGCAGTTCGAACCTGGGGTACTTTCTGTGGGAGCACCTGATGGGAATGTGAAAATAGGCATCCTTGAGGTCCAGGGAGGCTAACCAATCCCCTGGCCTCAGAGAGGGAAGAATTATTCCCAGAGTCATCATTTTGAATTTTGGCTTGACTAAGTGCTTAAGTACCTTAGATGTAGGATGGGCCACCACTCCCATCTTTTTCAAGGTAAGGAAGTGTCTGGAGTACAGACTTTTGCCTCTGTCTGTAGTAGGAACTCTCTCTATGGCTCTGAGAGCCAGCACAGAGGAAACCTCTGCCTCTAGGGCAATGGTTTTGGAGGTGTTTGCAGGTGGAAAAGACCTGGCCCTCAGCTTTGGACATATTTTGAAGCTGAGAGCCAGTCCCTGGCATACTACCTCCAGAACCCACTTGTCTGAGGTAACAAGATATCCAGGCCTGGAAGTAGTAAGCCAGCCTGCCTCCTACTGGAAAGGGGGAGTCGACATGGGCTGACACATCAGGGTGTCTGCTTTGCAGGAGCCTTGGACTGAGAGGAGGATGCAGCCCTGCTCATGCTCCCTCTGAAGAATCCCCTCTGAGGAAAAGGAGAGGAGGCCTGTGCCTGGTAGAAAGGCCTGTGAAAAGGCCTTCCCCTGCTCCTAGATTGCTGCTTCTGAGGAGTGGTTTCCCTTTCCTTGGCCTGTACACTCCTGTAGGTAGTCATATACTCATCCATCTTTTTCATGTAATTCTCTGTCCACTCCCCAAAGAATTACCTGCCACAGGGAAATCCATGGCCTTAGCCTGGGTATCCTGTGAGAGGCTAGTACATCTAAGCCAAGCAAATCTCCTAAGAGACACAGATGTGACCATGACTCATGACGAAACATCACTGGAGTCCACAGCAGCATGAAATTGGACTTTGGATGCCTCAGTCCCATCAGCAGCCACCTCCCCCAGCTCTTTGGCTAGCTGGGGGAAGCCTGTTTAGCCAGCTCCAGAACAGTATCCCACCTGGACGTCTGCTATCTGGCTGTGTAGGCCATATAGTTTGCCTGCCTGAGTCCCAAGGAGGATGCCAAGTACTGTTTCTTGGTCACAGCATCCACCTTCCTAGAATCTTTATCTAGGGATTTGAAGCCAAAGGTATATTAGCCTTGTCACAGGCTATAGCCTGCACAACCCCAACATGGCTGCATTGTTGGAACAAGTACTCTGTACCTAAGCATGACAGCATGTACCTCCTATCCATTGTCTTGTCCACAGGAGGTATTGAATTTGGTGTCTGAAGGATTTTTTGTGTCCGTTTCCCAAAAGATTTATGGAGGGGAATAGATAGCCTTTTGGACTCTGGGATGACCATCATTTCTACATAGTCAGGCTCTTCTTGTTCCTCAACAGCTTCGACCAGAGGGAGCTGTAGGGTCTCTGCCACTTTTTTGTAAAACAAATAGTAGGAAGGGGACTTAGAAAGCCTGGTAGGGGAATATTGAAGGCCTGTCTGGTGAGATGTCCAGTTCAATGGGCTCATCCAGGCCTTCCACACCACAACCGTTGTCGTCGAACCCTTCTTCACCCTCCAAACCTGGTTCACAGTAATCATCTGGAAAATATTCCAGGAACTGGAGCAGCCGACCAAACCAAGCGCCTACCTGGAGGCGCTGGATCGTCCAGAACTGAACGGAGAGATTCTACTATGCTAATTGCCCTGGAAATTTCTGCGGCGGTTGGACGTGACTGTTCTGGATCTGAACTGGCACATTTATTTTTTTCTTTTAGATGGAACCGACCCCTCAGGATCAGCTCTTCTTTTGTCCCAAAAAGTATCGTCCAGGTCAGTGGGTACTCCCTCAAGTTTGGTTGGAACCGAACTGGGCTGGCCATCTGGATCAGCAGACTTCTTGGCCTCCTTTTCCCTAAGCCTACCCAATCTGTTGTCCAGGGTGGCCTTCGGGAAATTTTTTTACATATTTAGCAGTCTGAATCAAGGTGGTCAAACCCCAGACAATACACACAGGTGGTGTGAGGGTCTGCCTTAGCAAAGGCATCCCCACACACTCTACAGTGCTGAAACCCAATGGGCCTCATTTTTCTTTTGGGTTTCTCAGACGTAGCCATCCTATCCACTGACCCTTTAGCAGCTTTAAACACAGGCAAGACTCCCTTATCGGTTACCAACAGTGTTACGGGCTGCGGAAAAAAATTAAACAAAATACGTCTTTTTGAAACCGATAAGGACCGGTACCTCACACTAATACAAATAACTGAAGACTTCATAGAATAAAGAAAAAAAAAATCAATCGGTTCCAGCTGGACCGATTGAAAAGTTTTTATAATTTCCACACACAGAATAAAACTAATGTCCACTACCTACAAAACTTACTGTACCGCAGACAGGGATCTGAACCGAAAAAACAATAAAATTTGCGGTTAAAACAGAAGTTTTATTGAGACCGAACCGACAAACGAAGGAAGTTTTTCCTGAGCGATTGTTCAGTTAGGCGGAGTAAAGAATCTGATGGGTACACTTGAAAGTGCAGCAGACAGAGGTGTGAACCAAGCTCGAGCTCAATGTTCTATGCTCTGGCATAGAGTTAACTCTTTCCTCTCCAGAGCAGTTCAAGTGCTGGGGCTAACTGCATAATGTCAGAATACAGCAAGACTTCATGTTTGAAACAGTGAATCACTGATAGAAATATGACGACAAGGCAGTTTTCAGAAAGGTAGTTAAGCTCTCCAGCACATGCCATTTTTTTGGACTCCCACCTGACACACACAAGACATTCTGGTTTTGGCTTCCTCCAGAACACATAGAGGAACTGCCAGCAAAGACTGCAATACTTGGCAACACAGTGATTTTTCTGGACTTTTGAAAATCTTCGTAACAGGTAGAGATGTAGTTAAACAGTTTTAAGGCATTTATCCTGTATACTTTCCAAATGCGTTTCTTATACTGTAATCTAAATTAGTACATGTCCTCTTTTAGTTGTAACTGCATGTAATTATTTTAGCAAAAACCTTTGCTTTTCTAAAGAAATGTTGCCTGTGTGACAGTTCTATATTGTATGTGACAATGTGGAAGGTTTATTAATAATCTGCAACAACCTGTTACTTGCTTAGAGGGCAACCGTAAGCAACCAAATTGAGTAGATCCATAGGGACACCTGGAAGGATAGGAAGAATACCAAAGTCTCATAAGAGTCTGTAGGGATTGTAAACTAGGCTGTTGCATGTCCTGTCGGGTGAAGGCCAGATCAGGCTTACGCTGCTCTCCCCGAAGAGGGTGTAATGCTTGGGTCTTCCTACTGTGTGTAATCGTCAAGGAAAGGTTCATATCTGGCCATGAGACTGGTATTGTGCCCTTATCCAGAAATACAGGGGTACCGAGAATGCACATGGCAGAGGTGCAGTTGTGACCTTGGCAAGCGTTCAAAAGGGACAAGAAGGGTATATCCCCATCTCCACCCCCAACCCGGATTGCAATTAAGAGTGCGCACTGTCAGCTCAGGGGACCTGACCCCAGGAGTTGGTTTGTGACAGATCTGGTGCACAGTGGTGGGATCTGAGAGATTTGGTTTCATACTACTGCGATTCGAGAGATTAGTGACACAGGCATAACAGTGGATTCAAGCCTAATCTATCAGACTGATAAACCGAAAACAGTCCACACACAATTAAGGCAAAGATTTAAAAATATACATAATTAGGTAACAGTATAAAGTTCCCCATCTGCTTTTTTCTTCCTCTGGTGCAAGCTAGTGTAGCAGCAGTTAGGGAAGAAGATGGCTTCCAGCTACAGCAAATACACTGCAGAATACCTGAAGCAGTTGTGTCAGGAAAGAGGAGTCCAGAATACCTGAAGCAGTTGTGTCAGGAAAGAGGAGTCCAGTGTGAGGGGCAAACCAAAAAGCACCTTGTGGAGGCTCTTGTGGCAGCCAATGAGCAAGCAACTGCCCAAGACCTCGAGCCACAGCCACTGACTGAAAGGGACCAGACCTTGTGCATGAGGGTGCCAGGGTCCATCGCAGAATCCAGTCCCAGGAGGAGGACAGCAAGACCAGAAGGAACCCAGAACCACAGCACCGGGAGAAGGTCAACACAATGCTGGTGCCAGAAGGGATCAGGCTGATGTTAGAGTTGAGGAGAATGGAGCTCAAATTCAAGCACAGGAAGTTCCAGATGGAGCTGGAGATGCAGGAAAAAGAAAACCAGCATAGGAGAGAGATGAGAGCATGCCAGAGGGAATACGAACTGGCAAAGCTAAGACTCCAACGACCAGCACCAGAGGAAGCACGTGGCAGGGGTGAACCAGGAACTGAAGTACAAGGTAAATTCTAAATTAATAGCTGAATTTAAAGAGGAGAAGATATGGATGCATTTTTGAATTCATTCAAAAAGGTCTGTATCCAGGGTAAAATACCCAGGGGGTCCTGGAGCTTCCAGCTATCCCTGCTGCTCACTGGGAAAAGGCGTGAAGCGCTAGGTCAAATGAACAATCTGGACAGTAGTAATTATGAGAAACTTAAAGCTGCATTGCTTAAAAAGTATGAATGAAGACCTGAAGCATACAGGGTTAAGTTCCATTAGCTCAGGAAAAGCCCTGACATGAGCCATGAGGAACTCACCACAAAGCAATGTCAGTTTTAAAACATTGGTGGAGGGAGGGAGGGAGTGGAAGAAAACTCTGTAGAGAAAATTGAGGAGGTTGTACATCTGGAGCAATTCTTTTGGGCTTGCCCAGCAGAGCTAAAAACCTGGTTAGAGGACAAAGACCCCAAAACAGCACAGGAGGCTGCCAAACTCTCAGACCGCTATGCCAGGAACTGACCTGCTCTGAAAGGGAGTGGGGTGGGCATGGCAACACAGAAGGGGGAAAAGCACACCTTCAGGGAAGCAAAACCCTCACCGCCTCCACAGAAAGGGGGAAGCCTCAGGTTACAAAAAAGGGATGTCTCAGACAAAAGAAATGACGATTGTTGGTTTTGCAAACAGCCAGGGCATCTTGCCAGTGTCTTAAAAAGGCATAGAACGGATAAAGCGGTACTCAAACAGAATTGTGTGCACTGTGTATCCCTGAAAGCATGCCTATAAACATGAGGGAGCACATACGTCTGGTTACTGTAAATAGGGTGCAGACCCACGGGTTAAGGGACACAGGGGTGTCTCTTACTTTAGTAAAGTGGGATTTGGTAGAGCCTGAACAGTTTATACCTAATCAGTTTGTAACAGGGAATTCACTAGGGTGGAGAAAACTCTGCCACTTGTTAGTGTTCTCTTGGACTGGGCTAAAACAGGATAAACAGTACAAAAAGTGGCAATCTCACCCTGGGTGTGATAATAGGGAACAATCTCCAGAAGAGGGGTGGTGTGTATGTACACCCACAGTCAGATGGCAAAGGCAGATTGTAGTTCCCTGGACCCCATGGAAAACAATGGGAGTCTGGTTTCCCAGCCTGTGTCTTCTGAAATGGAGACTAGTGAAAGGGAGGAAGGACTTCCCCACATAGCCGTGCACAAAACAGCTACAGGTTACTCTGAGGAGGGAGGGATAACTAATGGTCAGAGGGTTAGGAATGGCAGTGACCCTGAATGTCCTGATGCTAAATCTATGGACCCCAGTTTAGAAACTGAAGGGAACATGTCCCATGACTTGGGAAAATTTACAGATTTTGCAGCTGCTCAGAGGACTGACCCTAATTTAGAAAGGCTGAGGGTTTGTGCAGAGTCTGATGCGACACAGAAAGGTGACAGGAGACAGTATTTTGGGACAATGGACTGTTGTATACACAGGAGGCAAGGACGGGGGGGGGGTGATGGACAGGCAGCTCGTCATTCCCCAGGGGTACCTGAGAGTGGTTGCTCAAGATTGCTCGGGATATCCCCATGTCCAGACATCTGGGAATCATGCACACCACACAGTGATTGGCCTAGAATTTCTACTGGACCAACTTCACCCAATAGGTGAAGGAATATTGCAGGTCTCGTCACCAGTGCCAAAAGGGAAGGCAGGTAGTAAAACCCAAGCCACCCTCATTTCCTTGCCCACTGTGGAGGAGCCATTTCAGAGGATAGGAATGGATATTTTTGGGACCTTTGAGTACCCCCAGAGCCTCCGGGAAGAGTTGTTTCCCAACAGTGGTAGATTATGCCATCAGATATCCAGAGGTGGAGGAGTAGCTCTTTAAATAAGGGAAGGAATAAAAGCAACAGAACAAAAGGGTAAACAGGGAGGAGAAGAAGCACTATGGGTAAATTTGGAGACAGGCAATGGCACCACAATCCGCATAGGGGTTGTATACAGACCCCCTTCTCAGGGGAAGGAAATGGACAAGGAAATGATAGAAAGTATACTTAGAATGGCAGAAAAAGGGGAGATATTGCTGATGGGTGATCTGAATATGCCAGATGTTAACTGGAGTGCAGTTGCAGCAGCCACTTGAAGAGTGGGTTATTCTAGATGCCCTACAGAGGGCATGCCTTAGACAACTAGTATTGGAGCCCACTCGAGATGGAGCAATCTTAGACCTGGTTCTCTCAAATGGAGATGGAGAGAGGATCACAGATGTAGAAGTGGGTAGCCATCTGGGAACTAGCGGCCATCGAACAGTATGGTTCACAATAAACAAAGCAATAGAGTCAAGCCATACAAAGACAAAAGTACTGGACCTTAGGAGGGCTGATTGTGCCAAAATGGATGAGTGCCTAAGGAATGTACTAGCAAATGGGCAGGAAGGAGGGGTGGAAGAACAATGGGGAATAATAAAAACTGCCATCACAGAGGTAACGAGCCTTTGTGTGAAGCAAATAAACAAAACAAAACGATGTAAGAAACCACTATGGTTCTCAAAGGAAGTGGCAGTGAAGGTTCAAGAGAAAAAGAAAGCATTCAGGAAGTACAAGGAATCGCAGAAGGAGCAGGACAGAGAACTGTATCAGTTAAAGCAAAAGGAAGCTGGGAAGGCAGTCAGAACAGCAAAGGCCCAAACCGAGGAAAAGATAGCCAACTCAGTTAAGAAGGGGGATAAAACCTTTTATAGGTACATCAGGGAGCGAAGGAAGACCAAGGGAGGGATAGTGAGGCTTAATAAAGGGAGGAGGGTGGGCAGAGGGAGACTGTGAAAAGGCAGAGATACTAAAATATTTTCACTCAGTATTTACAAATGAAGAGGGGGAGGTACCTAAAACAAACAGTAGAAACACTCTGGATACAGAAATTGATACCAGCCCATTTACAGAAAAAAGGTTATGAAAGAACCTTAAAACTGAAGGTGGACAAAGCAATGGGGTCTGATGGGATTCATCCCAGAATTCTAAAAGAACTAAGGTAGAACTAGTGACACCACTGACTACCCTTTTAACAAATCATGGGAGGATGGGGTGGTACCGAGGACTGGAGGAGGGCAGATGTGATTCCCTTCACAAAAGTGGGAGCAAGGCAGAAGCAGGAAACTATAAACCTGTTAGTTTAACCTCAGTGATAGGGAAAATGATGGAATCACTTCTAAAGGAAAGAACTGTCGAGTATCTAGAGGCCAGAGGGGCACAGGACCCTAGGCAGCATGGATTCACAGTGGAAGGTCATGCCAGACAGAATCTGATAGATTTCTTTGACTGGGTAAGACCAAAGTAGATCAGGGAGGGCTGTAGACATGGCCTACCTAGACTTTAGCAAGGCATTTGACACAGTCCCACACAAAAGATTAATATACAAGTTAGCCAGCCTGGGAGTGGGTCCCAAGATGACAGCCTGGGTAAAGAATTGGCTGGAGAATAGGACACAGAGAGTACAGTAAATGGAGTCCACCAGAAGAAAAGGGTTACTAGTGGGGACACTGAGGATTCAGTATTAGGACCGGGTCCTCTCAATGTCTTTATAGGTATATTGCAGAGAGACTGGAAGGAAAAGTATGTCTCTTGCAGATGACACAAAGATCTGCAACAGAGTTGATGCACAGGGTGGGGTGAAAGGATGAGAAGGGACTTGGCAAGGTTAGAGGAATGGTCAAATGTATGGCAGCTTAGATTCAATGCTAAGAAGTGCAAGGTAATGCACCTGGGAAACAAAACCCAGGGAAGAGTACACAATGGGGGTGAGATACTAACAACAACAAAATGGAAAGGGACCTGGGGGTAGTCATATCAGATGACCTAAAGGTGGGCAAGCAATGTGAGAGGGCAGCAAGGAGGGCTGGGGGATACTGGGATGCATAGGGAGAGGCATCACCAGTAGAAAACAGGAAGTTATTATCCCTCTGTACAGACAGTTGGTGAGAACATCTGAGTACTGCGGCAGTTCTGGGAGACCCAACTCCGCAAAGACACAGACAGGATGGAAGCTGTCCAGAGGAGGGCACCTAAAATGGTGCAGGGTCTGCAACTGGAAGACATATGAAGAGAGACTTAAGGAGCTTAATATGTATAGCCCCGAGGAAAGGAGGGAGAGGGGGACAGGACAGAAACTTTCAAGTACTTGAAGGAATCAACAAAGTCCAAGAGGGTAGCATCATTCAAAAAAAGAGGCGTGAAAGAACAAGCGGGCACAATTTGAAGATAGAGGGGGGCGCTCAGAGGTAATTTAAGGAAGTATTTTTTCACAGAGAGGGTTGTGGATGCATGGAACAGCCTTCCGGAGGAGGTTGTGGAGTCAAAAACAGTGGTGGAATTCAAGCACGCATGGGACAGTCATAAGGCCATTCTAGGGGTTGGGGGTAGGAAGAAGTAGGCTGCTGGTTAACTAGGATCTGCAGTTTATCCATTAGGTAGGGAAATGGGCAGGCTGGGTGGGCCAAGCAGTCCTTATCTGCCGTCAAATTTTATGTTTCTATGGTCGCCCTTTCCTCACTTAGGACAGAAAGTGGCAGATGCCTTGCTAGGAATTTTCTCCCATGTCGGGGTCCCAAAGGTTATCACTGATCAAGGGGGTACTTTCATGTTGGACATTATGAAATGTTTGTGGGAGAAGTTTGGGGTGGTGTAGAGATGCATGGCACCTTATCACCCGCAAGCTAATGGGCTTCTGGAAAGGTTTACTGGGACGCAAAAAATTAAAGCTCTAAGCCTTTGCTGAACAGAATGGGATGGAGTGGGAGAAACACCTTCCCCGCCTCTTGTTCGCATACAGGGAGGTTCCCAGAGTCAACAGGGTTTTCCCCCTTCAAACTCTTACATGGACATAGGGTACATGGGCCCATAGACCTGATTTGGAAAGACTGGGAAAGCAAGCACGCCATCCAGGGAACTCCTAAAGTGAAGTATGTCCTGAAGTTTAGGGTAAAGCTGAAGGAGCTTATGGGAGTGGCCCAAAGTGACCTGTTAGCTGCCCAACAGAAGCAAAAAGTCTGGTACAACCGCAGAACCATAGCTCGCTTGTACAGTGTAGGTCAGGAAGTCATGGTCCTAATCCCGGTCCGTAAGGATAAACTGCAGTCCGAGTGGGCAGTTATACAGGATTTAGGACGCTGTCCTACATGCTGGACCACTGTAGATCTAAGGGCTCAGATCCAGGCAGCATGGGCAGAGATTGTGCACCTCAAATCTCATATTCAGTAGGAAATATACTATAAGAACCACCTGCCATTTCCCCAACATCCAACTGAGGCATCTCAACCGCAGAGGGTAGTTGTTCCGGGAGGCTGGCAGGTGGTTAGGAGGGGCAAATCGGGTGCCCAGTCACTCAATGCTCTCCAACATATCACTTCCACAAACGATATAAAAAAAACTACAAAACATGTATTTGTCTCTACCTACGAAATCAAACAAAGGCGCAGAGGACACTGCAGAGTAGGACACTGCAGCACAGGAGCTAGTGCAACAAAACTATCCCAAAACAAAAAAAGCAAAAAGGAAATCCAAAACACTTCCGATTATAGGAGACTCCATGATTCAAAAGTGTTGATATCTACCTCCAGCTGGGGATAATGGTCAGATGTCTGCCAAGTACATCAGTGTGGAGAGACACTGACCGCATTGCTAAAATAGTGCAGGAAGCAGGAGAAAACATCAACATCCTGGTGTATATATAGGGACTATCTCGCCAGCCTGCCAGTTGTGGAGACCAAGGAACACCTGACCAGGCTGGGAGACAAACTGTCATCCATTTTGTCCGGCATCTCCTTCTCTGAAATCCTGCCAGTCTGAAAGAGTGGGGCAGATGGACGGAAGGTCAGAGAATGGGAGATAGGGGAGCTAAACATGCGGCTCAAGGGCTGGTGCCAGGAAAAAGGACACAAATTTGTAGGTAACTGGTAACAGTTTTGGGAGCGAAAGTTCTTTAAATTCGATGGACTGCATATGACTAAGGAGGGGGCAGAAGTTTGATATCTTTGCAGAATATTTAAACTAGCAAATGGGGAGAAGAGTGCAGTACCTGATACATCGAACAGGAAGAACACCCCTGCCCCCTCAGCGAGTGATCAAACAGGAGTTCAGCATGTTTGTAGTTCATTTGCATCATCAGGTAAGGAAAAAGGTTCAACTCCCCATGTGATGCGCAGGGGAAACACCGGACCTCACCCAACAACTAACACACTGCAATCTGGCCAATGGAAAATCATGTACACAAATGCCCGCAGTCTGGAAATAAGATCCCAGACCTGCAGGCAACAATGACTTAGGCTAACCTGGACACAGTAGCCATTAGCGAGACATGGTTCACCAGTAACCACACTTGGGAGACTTCAGTACCCGGCTATGTACTGTCCAGAAGAGACCACAAGGCAAAAGGGGGGGGGGGGAGAGAGAGAAGAGAGCGGCCCTGTATGTCAATGAAAATATCAAAGCTACAGAAATTCAGAATACACAAGGAGCCAGAACAACTGTTGGTCACCCTGGAAACAGGAAATGGGACAGCCATACGAACTGGGGTTGTCTACAGGCCTCGGGGAGGACATAGACACATTACTGTTAGAAGATATACAAAACATGACAGCTAAAGGGGAGGTTCTGATAATGGGAGACTTCAATATGCCAGATACAGATTGGTCAATACCAGCAGGAACATCTGCCAGAACTAGACACATGGTGGATTCTCTGCAGAGAGAAAGCCTCAAACAACTGGTACAACAACTCACAAGAGATAGAGCTATCCTAGATCTAGTACTGACTAATGAGGAAAGGATCACAGATCTCCAGGCAGGTGGTCACCTGGGGGCCAGTGACCATCACATGGTATGGTTCAGTTTGGCCACTAAAACTACATCATCCCATTCCAAGGCAAAAATATGGGACTTCAGAGAAGCTGACTTTGATGAGATGGCCAACAGAGATAAGCTAGCCCTGACAAGAAGAAATACAGGTGAGGGGGAACCAGGCAAAGTGGGCAAGCATTACGGATGCAATACCTGAAGCAACATCCCACTGTGTTAGAGAGAAAAGCAAGAGCAAAAGAACGAGAAAAACACTGTTTCTCAAAAACAGTAGCAGAAGAGGTCAGAGCCAAAAGGCTGGCCATCAGGGAAACATAAGGGAACACAGCGTGACGAAGATAGGGAGGCACACCAAACTTCCCTAAGGGAAGCAAGGGAAGGCAGTAAGGCAGGCAAAGTCTCAAACTGAGGAAACACTAGCACGAACAGTAAAAGAAGGGGACAAGACTTTCTACAGCTACATTAGTGAAAGGAGAAAGTCCAGAGTGAGTATTGCTAAGATCAAAGGGGATAAGGGGAAGTGTGTGGAGGAGGATCAAGGAAAAGTATCTATCCTAAATAGATACTTCTGCTCAGTATTTACTGAGAAGGTAGGGCAGGGCCCACAGCTCAGCACCATGGACACAGAAGAGAGGGAGGTATGCACTAGTCCCTTCTCAAAAGAAAGGGTCCTACAAGAGCTCGCTAAGCTCAGGGTGGCTAAGGCAATTGGAACCAATGGCATACATCCCAGGGTACTAAAAGAGCAAAGGGAAGAACTAGCAGAGCCATTATCAGAACTGTTTAGTGAGTCTCTGAGCACAGGGGAGGACCCAGAAGACTGCAGAAGGGTTCATGTGATCCCGGCTCCACAAGAGTGGTAGCAGGGAGAAGGCAAGGAACTACAAACCAGTCTTACCTCACAAGTGGGCAAGATTATGGAGGCACTCCTTAAGGAAAGGACAGTGCAACACCTGGAATCCATAAGAGCACAGGATCCAAGACAGCATGGGTTTACAAAAGGAAGGTCCTGTCAAACTAATCTCAGATTTCTTTGACTGGCTAACCAGAGTCGTGGACCAAGGGGGAGCAGTTGATGTTGCCTATCTTGATTTCAGCAAAGCTTTTGATACAGTTCCACACAGAAGATTAATAAGCTGGGTAGGTTCGGGGTGGGTCAGAGGTCGGTCAACTGGGTGGCAAACTGGTTGGCTGGCAGAAAACAGAGAATGATGGTAAATGGTATACAGTCAGAAGAGATGCAAGTCACAAGTGGGGTGCCTCGGATCAATCCTGGGGCCAGTCCTCTTCAGTATCTTCATCAGTGACACTCCAGATGGACTGGAGGGTAAGGTTTGTCTGTTTGCAGATGACACCAAGAGCTGCAACAGAGTAGAATATGATCCAGATGGGGTGGGCAGAATGAGAAGAGATCTGGGTAAACTGGCAAAATGGTCGGAACAGTGGCAAATGGGGTTTAATGAAAAGAAGTGCAAGATCACGCACATAGGGAACAGAACCCCTGAAGCCACCTACAGGTTGGTAGTGCAGTTGCTGACAATCACAAGGGAAGAAAGAGACTTGGGCATCACCATCACAGATGACCTGAAATCATCCAAGCGGACCACTAAAGCAGTAGGTAAAGCTAGAGGGATGCTGGAGTGTATTAGTAGGGGTATTGCAAATCACAAGAGGGAGGTAATAATTCTTCTTTACAAGACACTGGTTAGGCCCTATCTGAAGTACTGCGTGCAGTACTGGAGGCCACACCTGCACAAGGACATTAACAAAATGGAGGCAGTCCTGAGAAAGGCAACCAAAATGGTGCAGGGACTACATCAGAAAACATATGAGAACAGATTAATGGAGCTCAAGATGTATCCCTAGAGCAAAGGAGAGAGATGATATGATCAAAACATTCAAACATCTTAAGGGCAATAACAAGGGGAAAGAGTCTAACATGTTTCAATATAAGAAAAATAGCAGGACAAGAGGACACAGCATGAGATGAGAGGGAAGCCGATTAAGGGGTAATGTGAGGAGGTTCTTTTTCACAAAAAGGGTGGTGGATGCATGGAACAGCATACCTCAGAAAGTGGTGGATATGAATAGATCTCAGGGCTTCAAACGTGCATTGGACAGGCATAAGGGAGCAATACAGCTGAGTATGAATAGATAGGCCATTGACAGAGTACAGGCCAATGGCACATTCGTAAGGTAAAAAAAAAATGGGCAGACTGGTTAGGCCTTGCGTTCCTTATCTGCCATCAACTTCTATGTTTCTATGTTACATAAACTATATTATAGAACTGCCCGAGAGGAGACATACCCATAGAATGCACCATGTCAACATTATGAAGCCATGTGCATATAGTGCTGACATGGTATTTGCAGTATGTAGTCCTGGTGAGGGGATGGACGAAGAAGATCCCCTACTGGACTTGCTGGAAGAAAGCGAGCAGGAGTCCTCTGTTGAGGTAATCAAACTGTCACCCCAGTTGACCCTGAAACAGATCCAGGAAGTGAGGGAGGTTTTAGCTGATTTTGCCCCTTGTTTACGGCCAAGCCGGAACACACCCAACTTAGTGACACATGATGTAGATACAGGAATGCAAGCACCCATCCGACGGACAGCCTATTGGGGTGTCTGGAGCCATCCTAAAGGACATTAGAAGGAAAGTGGAAGAAATGCTGGGTTTAGGGGTAATCCAGAAATCTCCCAGTCCCTGGGCCTCACCCGCAATCCTTGTTCCCAAGCCGGATGGCTCTACTCTATTGTGGACTCAATGCAGTCATGAAGTCTGATGCCCACCCAATGCCACAGATGAACTACTGGACAAGTTGGGAGAGGCGACATACCTTACCACGACTGACTTGACAAAAGGGTATTGGCAGGTGGCGTTAACTGCCAGAGATAGGGAGAGGGCCTTCATCACTCCAATAGGATTATTTGAATTCAGGGTAATGCCTTTTGGAATGAAGAACGCCTCTGCAATCTTCCAAAGTTTTGTCAACCAGGTGTTACATGGTACTGAAGAGTATGCAGTGTCGTATCTGGATATTGCCATCTTCAGTGCCAGCTAGAAGGTACACCTGTCCCATCTGAAGTAAGTGTTGGGCAGGATACAGAGGGCAGGGATGTCAAGGTGGAAAAGTGCCAGGTGGCCATGGCTGAGGTGGCATACCTAGGACATGTAGTAGGGCAGGGGCAGCTTTGCCATAATCAAGCCAAGACTGAGGTGACAGAGGCATGGCCAAGGCCTGAAACACAGAAGCAGGTTCGGAGTTTCCTTGGGACAACTGGGAACTATCGTACGCTTGTACAATATTACAGTACCCTGGCTGCTCCCCTCTCTTGCATGCTAAAGAAAAGGGTAAAATGGGAGCCAGCCTGTAAATGAGCCTTTGCACAGCTAAAGGAGGTACTGTGAAGTGCCCCTGTGTTGGCCAATCCAGATTACAGCAAGCTATTTGTAGTCAAGATGCCTCTGATGTGGGGTTTGGAGCAGTCCTCAGGCAGACCTCTAACCAAGGGGAAAGATCACCCAATAGTGCACCTAAGCAAAAAGTTGCTTCCCTGGGAGCAGGCCTGTTACACAGTCAAAAAGGAATGCCTTGTGCTGGTATGGTCCCTGAAGAAATTACAGCCATTATACCTCTACGGTCGACACTTTGAGGTACAGACAGATCATAATGCCCTGGTGTGGCTGACACAGAAAGGGAAAACAAATGGTCATCTTTTAAGATGAAGCACTGCCTTACAAGGCTATGATATGACCATTACCGATAGGGCCGGGCTAGCAGTTCTGCCAGTTAGAGCAGTGAACAGAATTTGTGAAACTCATACTCTGCCTAGGGTTGGAGTCCCATAAATTCAGTCTAGTATGGAGGGATGTTACAAGCTAGCCATCTGCCAATCATTATTTACAACATATATTTATGTTTTATATTGTATTATGTGATGTCTATGTATGTCCATGCAAGTGTTAATTCAGGGAACAGAGAAGGACTATATATATATATATTTTTTTTTTTAAAGACTGAAGGCCACTTGCTTGCCTGGAATTGAGATTTCAATCTTGTTTTTTTTGTTTAACAAATATGTGCCAAAAGCCATTTACCTGCCATGAATAGGCACTGCAGAAGCAAAATGCTTTTGATCTCAGAAACTATCATAGGCCATCACATTTTATGAGGTAACAGGATGTTTGAGTCAGGAATCTGATTGGCAGATGACCATTCTAGCAGTACTATGTAAAATTCTTACATAATTAGCTTACAGTATGCTATATGAATACATCAAGGAGTGCTGGGTATTGCCGTGGGGGGAAGGTGCGAACGGTGGAGGATGAATGAGCTGGGCCATCGCATTGGGGTTAAGCCCAGAAGACACCCTGGGGCGAAATGGAACCTGGAACATGGTCCTCCATGCTTGGTTTCCATACCAAAGGGCATCACCAATATTGGTGGGCAGGTAGCTCGGACAGCCCAGGAGGCCTGTCCGACTTGTGCTGTGTTATGCAATGCCAAAGCTATTAAAAACAAGACTGCAATTATTGCAGGTCTTGTTGGGACAGCGGATCTGGCTTGCATCACCAAGACCTGGCTGGATGAGAATGCTGGCCCCACGTTGGAGGCTGCAATTCCAGCCGGGTACTCGGTGATACACCGCCTGAGATTGGACCTCGGGGGTGGGGGGGAGTTGCAGTCTGTTTCAAGACTGAACTGGGCCTCACAAGTGCACCAGTCAAGGAGGCTGGGTCATTTGAGTGCACTGTAGTAGCAGGTGTAGGTTGTAGGATCGTCCTCATCTACCGTCCACCCGGGGATGAGAAGTGTTTCCTTCAAGAAGTAGCGGACTTCGTGATCGACGTGGCATTTCAGTCACCCAGGCTAATGGTCCTGGGTGACTTCAATGCCTGGGTCGACTACGAACTCTCGCACTTCGGACACTTTCTCCAGTTGATGACGTCACTGGGCCTCACACAGATTGTTACCTCTGCTACAGACAAACACAGTCACTCTCTTAACCTAGTCTTCCTCCTGGGGATCGAAGCCTTCGACTTGGGGGTGGAACCTGTCGGATGGTCCAATCACTATACCACAGGGTTCAGTTTCTGTGCTCCCCCCTGCGTAGGCGTACCCGTGTGGAGATGGCCAGATACTGCCCTTTACGAGATGTAAGCTCTGAAGGCCTGGCGGCGGTGCTTGACCTATCGGTGCTTCCTGAGGCAAGTGGCAGGCCAGAAGCCTTGGTATCGGCCTATAATAAGGCTATTTCCACAGCTCTGGAATTTATTGCTCCTGTTACAGTCATCTCTTCCTCCTTCACTCGGTCCCCTTGGTTTGATGGGACCTTGACAGTGATGCTGAAACTTGGATGAAGGTTAGAACATTGCCGGTGGAAATCTGCCCTGGAGCTGATCATCTTAGATTGTAGATTGATAGACTTGATAATGATCCATCAATCTCCCGTAAGAAGGCAGAGTTCCTGTCAAGGGAGATTGCAGCTGCCCAGAACAGACCGGCTCAGCTCTATTTAACTGTAGACAGACTGTGCAACCCGGCCAGCCTGTAGATTCGAAGAGCCTTTTCACAAGTGGAGTGTGATGAGCTTGCTCGATTCTTCGAGGATAAGGTGGTTGACATCACAGCAGGGCCCCAACCAGCACACTCTATGGGAGATGCTACAGATTGTTGCATGGTCATTTTCCCTGGGTACCTTGACCGGCCAGAGTCTGGCCAATGTCGTATGGACTGTCCAGGGTGTTTCTACGTGATTGTGGTTTAGACCCAGGCCCAACTACCCAGATTATGGGCTGGTCTTAGCATGGATAGTCTGGTGCTCCCTTGAGTAGGGAGAGTTTGCTAGCTCCCTGAAGGAGGCGGTGGTGACACACCTCCTGTAGAAAGCTTCTGTTGACCCAGGCTGCCATGCTAACTACAGACCTATCTCTAACCTCCCCTTTGGGGGAAAGGTGATTGAGAAAGTAGTGACTATACAACTGGAGAACCATTTGACCATCCATGACATCTACGAACCTCTCCAATCCAGTTTCCGAAAGAGGCATAGTACCGAGACTGCACTGGTTCGGGTGCTCAATGATCTCCTGATTGCGAGAGATCAGAAAAACCATTCCATCTTGGTGGTTCTTGATATCTCATCAGCATCTCACACTGTGGACTATGGAGTGCTTCTCAAATGGCTGAGGTTCATCTGTGGCCTGTCTGGTACAGTCCTCAGGTGGTTTAAACCTTTCCTCACTGGCAGAACTCGGAGGGTGGTGTCGGGGATTTATTCCTCTGACCCAATCTGTCATGTGGGGTCCCCCAGGGTTCGGTATTGTCCCCCATGTTGTTCGCAGTGTACATACTGTCCCTCAGAGACACTGTAAGATGGTATGGGCTGAGGCTTCATTGCTATGTTGATGATACCTAGTTCTGCCTGTCGTTTGCACCCAACCAGGATAGAGCTCTCGGTATTTAATAACTGCTTTGCTGAAATCCAGGGTTGGATGAATTCCAGCTGGCTGAAGTTGAACTTGGAAATGACTGAGGTGATGATTGTGGACCTGGGTCACCGGATAGAGGGGTCGGGAGCGGGTATGCCATCAGAATTTTTCCTGGGAGGCTCCCAGCTCCCTAACTCTTAATGGGTGCGGGACCTGGGGGTGATTTTTGATGATGGACTGACACTGCGATCTCGGGTTTCGGCAGCCGTCAAATCCTCCTTTTATCATCTGAGGAACATCTCGAGGGTCAAGCACCTAGTTCCGTCCGGTGGTCTCCCTATGTTGGTCCATACCTTGATTATTGCAGTTCCCTGTACCTAGGGCTACCTGGGGTTGATATATGCCACTTGCAGCTGGTGCAGAATGCTGCAGCCCGGTTGTTGATGGGAACTCTCCGGACTTGTCACATCTCCCCGGTGCTGCATGAACTACACTGGCTGCCGGTTCAGTGGTGGATCACCTTTAAAGTCGGACTTTTGACTTACACAGCCCTACATGAACAAGGCCCAGACTACCTGAAACAGCTTCTGGTTCCTTACTGCCCTGACCGATCGCTCCGTTTGGCTGATGAGGTGTTGCTAGAGATTCCAAGGGTATCCTTAAAATCATCGGGGGCCCGTGCATTCATGTACGTGGCCCCAGCCCTAAATTCTCTATCCCATCAGCTTTGGAGTGCACGACCGTAGGATTTAACAGGCCTTGAAACTATTTATGCACCAAGCCTGCCCGATCTGATTTTACTGAAGTCTAAATTTTTAACTTGCATTTTAACTGTTTTTTACAGTATTGTTTTATTTTTTATTGTAATGGTGCCTCGATTTTTTGAAAGGTGCGATATAAATAAACCTATTAGTGTTAATAGTGGCTGTCCTGTTACTAGTAAATTATGGAGGCAGAATCTGTGTTGAAGCAGAGTGACAATACCAGGTCACCAGGAAACTGTGGGTCACTGTTAGAAAACTGATGACACGGCAGTTTTCAGAAAGGTAGTTAAACTCTCCAGCACAGGCCATTTTGCCCTTTTATTTGTACTCCCACCTGACACAGAAGCCATTCTGGTTTTGGACTTCCTCCTAAAACACACAGAGGAACTTCCAAGCACAGCAACTGCAATATTTGGCAACATAGTGATTTTCTGGACTTCTGAAAGTCTTCATAAGGTAGAGACATAGTTAAACAGTTTTAAGGCATTTATCCTATACGTTTTCCAAATGTGTTTCTTATGAACATATAAAACTGCCAGCAGATACAAGCCAAATGGTCTATTACGTCTGCTCAACTGTGCAGCACAGAGGTTAGATTCCTGCTGCTCCCTCTCCACCCCTTGCCCCCATCTTCCCACTGACTTAATATCTTGCCCTTAACCCTATCCCACCCCCTTTTTTAAAGCTCTCCACTGTTTTAAGAGATATAGTACCACTTCTTTAGGGAGTGCATTCCATCCCCACCACACTCTGAAGTAATACTTCTTCACCTCCCTCCTGACTCTACCCCCACCAAGTTCAGGCTGTGTAATACAGCAATCTCTTCTCCCTTTAATTGAAACATGCCCTCCGTACTAACCCTGTGGATGCCCTTTAAGTACTTGAAAGTTTGAATCACATCACCCCTTCTCTCCTCCAATGAGTACATGTTGAAGCCCAATCAACTTATCCTCGTAAGAAGTACAAAATGACACATACCCCCATAATGCAAAGCATCATGGGCTGTATAGAAACATAGAAGTTGACGGCCGATAAGGACCACAATGCCCAGTCTGCCCATTTCTTTTTCTACCTTATGAATGTGCTATCGGCCTTTGCTCTGTCAATGGCCTATTTATACTCATCTGTATTGCTCCCTTATGCCTATTCCATACATGTCTGAAGCCCTGCACTGTATTCATATCCATCACTTCCTAAGGCAAGACATTCCATGCATCCACCACCCTTTCTATGAAAAATAACTTCCTCACATTACCCCTTAATCAGCTTCCCTCCAATCTCGTGCTCTGTCCTCTTGTCCTGCTACTTTTCTTATATTGAAATATGTTAGAATCTTTCACCTTGTTAATGCCCTTAAGGTGTTTGAATGTTTCGATCATATCACCTCTCTCCCTCCTTTGCTCGAAGGTATACATATTGAGCTCCATTAATCTGTCCTCATATGTTTTCTGATGCAGTCCCTGCATCATTTTGGTTGCCCTTCTCTGAACTGCCTCAATTTGGTTAATGTCCTTGTGAAGGTGTGGCCTCCAGTACTGCACGCAGTACTCCAGATGGGGCCAAACCAGTAAAGAGGTATCATTACCTCCCTCTTCCGACTTGTGATACTTCTACTAATACACCCAAACATCTCCCTAGCCTTACCTACTGATTTAATGGTCTGCTTGGATGATTTCAGGTCATCAGTGATGATGATGCCAAAGTCTCTTTCTTTCCTTGTGACTGCCAGCAACTCCCTCCCAGCTTTTGGTGGTTTCAGGGTTTCTTTTCCCTATGTGCATGATCTTGCACTTCTTTGCATTAAACTCTAGTTGCCACTCTTTCGATCATTTTGCTAGTTTATCTAGATCTCTTCTCATTCTGCCCACCCCATCTGGATCATCTACTCTGTTGCAGATCTTGGTGTCATCTGCAAACAGACAAACCTTACCCTCCAGTCCATCTGCAATGTCATTGATGAAGATATTGAAGAGGACTGGCCCCAGGACCGAACCCTGAGGTACCCCACTTGTGACTTGCATCTCTTCTGACTGTATACCATTTACCACCACTCTCTGTTTTCTGCCCTCCAACCTGTTTGCCACCCAGTTGATCAACTTCTGACCGACCCAGAGCCTACCCAGCTTATTAATCAATCTTCTATGCGGAACAGTAGCGAAAGCTTTGCTGAAGTCAAGGTATGCCATCACTCTGGTTACCCAGTCAAAGACATCTATGAGATTAGTTTGACAGGACCTTCCTTTTGTAAACCCATGCTGTCTTGGATCCTGTGCTCCTATGGATTCCAGGTGTTGCACTATCCTTTCCCTAAGGAGTGTCTCCATAATCTTGTCCACTACTGAGGTAAGATTGACTGGTCTGTAGTTCCCTGCTCCCACCCTTGTGGAGTGGGATCACATGAGCCCTTCTCCAGTCTTCTGGGACCTCTCCTGTGCTCAGAGACTCAATAAACAGTTCTGATAATTGCTCTGCTAGTTCCACCCTTAGCTCTAGTACCCTGGGATGTATGCCATCAGGTCCCATTGCCTTGTCCACCCTGGGCTTATCGAGCTCTTGTAGGACTCTTTCTTTTGTGACGGTACTAGTGCACACCTTCCTCCCTCCTATATCCATGGTGCTGACCTATGGGCCCTGCCCTACCTTCTCTTCAGTAAATGCTGACCAGAAATATCTATTTAGTATAGATACTTTTACATGGTCCTCCTCCCCTTTGATCTTAGCAATACCCCCTCTGGACTTTCTCCTTTCACTAATGTATCTATAGAAAGTCTCGTCACCTTCTTTTACTGTTTGTGCTCGTGTTTCCTGGGTTTGGGCCTTTGCCTGCCTTACTGCCTTCCCTTAGGGAAGTTTGGTATGCTTCCCTGCCTTCATCCCACTACGTTCCCTTATATTTCCTGAAGGCCAGCCTTTTGGCTCTGAGCTTTTCTGCTACTGTTTTTGAGAACCAAAGTGGTTTCCTTCTTCTTTTGCACTTCATTTTTTTTCTCTAACACAATGGGGCGTTGCTTCAAGTATTGCATCCTTAATGCTTGCCTACTTTACCTGTACCTCCTCACCTGTATTTCTTTTTGCAAGGGCTAGCTTAACTCTGTTGGCCATCTTATCAAAGTCGGCTCCTCTGAAATCCCATATTTTTGCCTTGGAATGGGATGATTTAGTTCTAATTAGCCAAACTGAACCATACCATGTGATGGTCACTGGTCCCCAGGTGACCTACCTGGAGATCTGTGATCCCTTTCCTTGTTAGTCAGTACTAGATCTAGGATAGCCCTGTCTCTTGTGGGTTGTTGTACCAGTTGTTTGAGGCTCTCCCCCTGTAGAGAATCCACCATGTGTCTAGTTCTGGCAGATTTTCCTGCTGGTATTGACCAATCTGTATCTGATATGTTGAAGTCTCCCATTATCAGAACCTCCCCCTTTAGCTGTCATGTTTTGTATATCTTCTAACAGTAATGTGTCCATGTCCTCCTCTGTAGGCAACCCAGTTCGTATGGCTCTCCCATTTCCTGTTTCCAGGGTGACCCACAGTTCTTCTGGTTCCTTATGTGTATTCTGAATTTCTGTAGCTTTGATATTTTCATTGACATACAGTGCCACTCCCCCCCCCCCTTTGCACCTCAGTCTCTTCTGAAGAGTACACAGCCAGGTACTGAAGTCCCCCCAAATGTGGTTACTGGTAAACCATGTCTCACTAATTGCTACTATGTGCAGTTTAGCCTCTGTCATTATTGCCTGCAGATCTGGGATCTTGTTTCTCAGACAGTGAGCATCTGTTTACATGATTTTCCATCGGCCACATTTTGGTGTAGTAGTAAAAATATTTATTTTTAGACAGGATATACAAAACTTTAGGTCCTAAAATCTACTTTCAAAGTCGTCCTGTACATAAAACATTCAGGTTACAGGGTAAATATAATTCAAAATGCATTACAGTACATACAATACTCTTTCATAATTCAATACAGTAACTAATTTACCTAATATTAGTCAAATTTGAAAGTTAAGTACGTCATTCCATGTTTAGGTATCAGACAATTTACACCATAACCCCCCTTATAAAAAAACATCACTTCATACAAGTACATTCCGAATGAAATATTTCAGCCAAACCAGTTTTAAATTATGATAATTTAGTCAGATTTCTTAGTTGAGGGGGAATTTTGTTCCAAATTTTAGCTGCCCGAGCCTGCAATGTCATGCTCCCGTATTTTGTAACAACGTTTGGGAAAATAAGGCCCCTATGTTTTACATCTCTTAAGGAATAATGGTGACTCTCACAACCAAAGTTTAAATCCATATTATCTTTTATCAACCCTTTATCTTATATATGAATATTGAGTATTGTTTTTAAGACCGTACCAGTAAACCATCCCATTTTAGGTCATTATACATGGTGCAATGATGGGTTAAAAAGCAACACTTGAGGGCAAATCTTGTCTATCGGTTATATGATTTGACAAGTTTGTCCAAATATTTTTGTCCTGCAAAGTTATACACTAAATTACCATATTCCTATACAGGCAGTATTAACTGCTTAGCAACTGACCTGAGTCTGTTGACTTAGTATTCCGTAAGACCTACTCAGTGCCCCAATTCTATTATTAACTTTCTTTGTTGTATTATTAATATGGACAGAAAAAGTTAAGGCCCTGTCTATTACAACTCCTAAATATTTATATTGTTTCGTAATTGTCAAATTTTTCCCCATCTTTCATTAATAGTTCCCCGTCATTCACTAACTTTTTTTTACCTTATTTGGTTTCTTGTCAAAATACATGACCTGTGTTTTATTATTACTTAATACAAGTTTTGAACTGGAAAACCAGTCTTGAAGAATATCAAAGTCTAATTGTAACTTTGCCATCATTTCACCATGTTTTTTTGGTGATGCTAAAAATATGGTATCATCCTCATAAAGACTTATATGTGTATTGTTTATTTTTGTGGGCAAGCCATTTATGTACAGTATATCAGAAACAATAACAGCCCCAGGGTTGATCCCTGGGGCACACCTCTTAATCTATCCTCATCAGATAGCGGACCATCAATTTCTACTTGTTTCCTTTGTCCCAAGTAGGATTTAAACCACTGTATGGACCTGGGGACAATTCCGGTCCTCTCCATCCTCTCATATAATAAATGGTGGTCAACCAAATCGAAGGCTTTGGACAAATCATCGAACACTGCACCCGTGGACTCCCCCCTTTCCAGGACCGCTGCCACCTTATCCACAAAGTCCATGAGCACAGTGCCAGTTGAATAACCTGTCCTAAAACCATGTTGATATTTTGTTAATTTAGAGTACTTTTCCAGATAATTGTACAATTGATTGTATACCATTCGCTCCATTAACTTATAGAGGATGGAGAGGACCTCGATCGGCCTGTAATTCGAGAGGTCGTTAGGGTCACCTCCTTTAAATACAGGGACAATTTTTGTGACCTTCCAACTACAAAGGAAAGTACTCTCCATCAAACTCTGATTGAATAAATCTGTCAATATTGGTGACAATAATTCAACTGCATCTTTAATGAATTTAGGTTCAATTGTGTCCATAATGTGATTTTTTTTAATATTTAATTTTTTAATCTCATTCCTAACTTCTTTCATTTTTATTTTCCTGAAGTAGAAGAGGGGAACATTTTCATCATCACTTGTTTTTTTATTGGAATCTGTTCGCATTGGTATACCAGCTGGAATAACAATATCTAGTAATGTTATGAAATACCGGTTTAACAGCTGGGCTGAAGCTTTCAAATCAAGCAGCTCTCCCTTGCCAGACATTTTTATTTTCGGCTTAGGTCTTAAAGGGTTAAATTCCACTACTGTTTTGAATCTTGAGTTGTTTCAATTTTATTATTACAAAATCTTTTCCTAGCTTGTCTAATTAATCTGACATTCATTATGTTTCATTTTATAGTTGACCCAATCAACCTCATTTCTTGTTTTATGGGCTTTTTTCCAAGCTCTATCTTTGATACGTATTTTTTTCTTTAAGAATTCACTTATCCAGGGAAGCTGTTTTTTTTCTTTAATTTTTAAAGGGTGCATGCCTATTACAGACCTCCAGTAAAGTCTGAAAACTCTTCAACCCCCAAGTTTATTTCTGGGATTAATTGCAACCTATCCCACTTTTTGCATTTCAAGTCTTGAACAAAATGTTCTGGATGATAATTTTTTAAATCTCTCCTTATAATAATCTTTCCTTCTTCACTACATTTAGATGTGTCTGTTAATACACAATATACAGGGTTGTGGTCACCCAGATTGGGGGGTAGGACCTGACACTTTTCAATATTGAACCCCTTTGAAAGAAACATTAAGTCTAAAATACTACCCTATTTACCCCACTTCTTGTAACCCGATTTACTATCTGATTTACATTTAAAATCTCAAAACATTTTTCCAGTTTCACGCCCCTGGATGTACCCCAGGTAGCACTGAAATCACCAATTAAAATTATATCTTTACCCTCTGACAAATATGCTATTTTTGATGCCAGCACCTCAAACTGGTCCATTTATGTTAGGGGGAGAATACACTATACCAATTAAAAGTTATAATCATTCTAACTCTAAACAGAGACATTCAATCCCTTCCAATACCCCTTGAAAAACAGCTTCCCCTGGGCCCATTTTATTTTTAACATATAAAAGAACCCCCCCGCTTACCCCATCTAACCTAAAAAGGTTATAACTGTCCATTGTTACTTCAGTATCCTGTACATTTTGAGATAAACAA
The DNA here is from genome assembly GCA_016271365.2 of Neoceratodus forsteri. Lineage (NCBI taxonomy): Eukaryota > Metazoa > Chordata > Ceratodontiformes > Ceratodontidae > Neoceratodus > Neoceratodus forsteri. Next base: position 313,269,891 of record CM057455.1, read on the forward strand.
GATGCTGTTATACCTATTACATCTGCCTCTAAACACGGAATCCATATTCGAAATTCTAGCATTTTGTTAGTAATACTTCTGGCATTTTCTAATGTTATTTTTAAATCTTGCCATATTTACGTTAGGCCTAGGATTGGTTTCCACTTCACCTGCAAGCAACAGCACAATGCAACAAGTAGCTGATTCTGTTAATTTACAGTGCGTTAAATTGAAGCCTTTAACTTTAAAGCACAGACTTCTCACATGGCTAAACAGCCTCCAATTTTTAGTAAACACATTTCTCACTCTGCGAATTAACGCAGGGCCTGAAGGAATGGTCAACAATCACAGTGTAATTCTGTCCTGCTGCCTTCCAGGAGATGCGGCAACCTCCAGCCCGAGGTTTCAAATAACTTCAGTTGGTTAAATAATACAATAAACAAAACACACTGTACTAAACATTTCAACATAATTAAAATTAATGAACAATTCTGTAGTTGGAATGTCCCTTTTAAACTTACAGTCCCAAGCAAAAATTTAAGTGATATTTCATGTTACGCTCCCCAAATTCCAGTTATCTGACCACAATTCAAGATGAGCAAGCCCTTCTAACAAACTTTTTACTACCGAGTGGTGCTTGTGCCACTCACGCAGTAGCATCGCAAGCCTTTTAATGATGACTGCCCCTCCTCCTCTGCTGACGCAGACTCCCAATCTCTGTCGGAGGTTTTACCGGGAAATTTAAACACAGCAGCACCGTTCAAATCGGTAGCAGAGTGGAGCCACGGTACAAAGATGTCAGGTGTATTACAAAACTTGTAGAACAGGCACAACGGCGCAGTGCATCTTAAGCTGACAAACCATACAGTCTATTGCAGGCAATAGTTAGGCAGAATGGAAATACCTGTGCACAGTTAGTTGTTAGAAGGTCTGGGCCTTTCCCTATATAAATATTATGTTGAGCTAGGCCTTTTCTTTACCTGATGATGCAAATGAACTACAAACATGCTGAACTCCTGTTTGACCACTAGCTGAGGGGGGGAGGGGGTTCTTCCCATTCAACATATGGGGTGCTGCACTCCTCTCCTCATTTGCTAGTTTAAATATTCTGCAAAGACGTCAGACTTCTGCCCCAATGCACTGACTCCTCCTTAGTCAGATGCAGTCCATAAAATTTAAAGAACTGCAAATCACCACAAAATATTATGCTGGTTCAACTTTAAACCAGAAATGCATGGTGCTGAAAGGCCTCACACACAGTCTGGAAAGGGTGCCAACAGAAGACAGACAAGTGTTTTGGCCTACCAGGACTCATCAGTGTGCCTCGTCTGTATAACACCCCAGTGGAATGAACCAGCTACCCTAAGTTGGGCTATCTGTGAGAAGCCTTTCGGCACCATGCACTTCTGGCTTAAAAGTTGAACCAGCATAATATTTTGTGGCGATTTGCATATACAGCCCATGATGCTTTACATTATGGGGGTATGTGTGATTTTGTATTTCTTTGAAACTTGGCTTTCCAACCAATACCCTTTGGGGTAACCCTTGCATCAGTGCTTAGGCACTAAGGTTGTTTGTGTTTTAGCTTGTTTTTGGTTTTTATCTGTCTCACCACAACCCAACCCAGATAGACCAACTTAGGTTAGCTGGTTCATTCCACTGGGGTGTTATACAGATGAGGTATACTGATGAGTCCTGGTAGGATGAAACATGTGTCCGTCTTCTGTTGGCACCCTTAGCAGACTGTGTGAGAGGTCTTTTGGCACCATGCGTTTCTGGCTTAAAAGTTGAACCAGCATAATATTTTGTGGCGATTTACATATACAGCCCATGATGCTTTGCATTATGGGGGTATGTGTAATTTTGTATTTCTTTGAAAAGTACAGTTACATAGGAACTTACTGTAATAGTAGGTCTTTGAGAGAGGTTCCTTCAGTAGGTCATTACATACAGGACTGGTGCCACCTGGCATCGAGCCGCACGGCAAACTTTCCAAGCAATCCCTGACGGGGGACCACCTACCTGATGTCACGTGACCGACATCAGCGTGGCCATATATAGTGGGCGGTCCCCAAGCCTGCCTGCCCTCCAGTTCTCCTGCCAGAGCCAAGAAGAGGCCTGACAGCAGAAGCAAACAGGATTTGGAGTCCCTACGTAAGAAATAAAATGAGGGGAAGGATGGAGGGGGAAAAATATGACCTACTGAAGGAACCGCTCTCGAAGATAATACAATTACGTAAGAACTTAGTAGATCTTCGACAGAGGCTCTTGCAGTAGGTAATTACATATAGGTCTGATGCCAGCAGGCGGCAGGACTCCACGGAAAAATTTCTAGCTAGCAGTCCCTGGCGAGGGACCACCCCCACATCAGGTGCCCGGCGTCAGGAGATGTCGGTATAAAGGGGCGGTTCCTGACGCCTGCCTTCCAGTTCTTTCCCTCCACGGGCCAGAAAGGCCGGACAAGAGAGGAGCGGATATTTCCCTCACTGGAAAAGGAGCTGAAAAAGCCTAGGGGGATGGAGGGCAGGAAGGTATTACCTACTGCAAGAGCCTCTCTCGAAGATCTACTGTTACGGTAAGTTCTTACGTAACTGTACTATCTTACTTCGAGAGGGCTCTTGCAGTAGGTAATTACACATAGGACTGAGTCCCAAGCAGTCTGGAATAAAGAGAGGCACCGGGAGGAGGAAAACTACTCCAAAAAACAGTTCTAGCTGTGCAAGCCTCAAGACAAGAGGCCTTGCAGAACAGCCAGCCCGAAGCCTGCTCTACGGCGAGAGGCAACATACAAACTGTAGTGTTTAGTAAAGGTATGGACGGAAGTCCAGGTGGCGGGAGCACAAATGTCTGCCGTAGACACATTTTTGAAAAAAGCCGCTGAGGCAGCTACTCCTCTGGTGGAGTGGCCTCTTACTTGACCCGGGAGGGTCTTGTTGTATTTGTCATAACAGAAAGTGATGCAATGAGCCAACAACTTAGACAGGCATTGCCTGGAAACAGCATTGCCTTCCCTTCTATGAGCAAAAGAGACGAACGATTGATCAGTCTGAGATCCTTCGTCCTGTTAGTGTAGTATCTCAGAATCCGGTGAACATCCATAGTATGGAGTAAATACTCCCCCTGATTAAAGTACTGCATAAAAAAGGCAGATAACTCTATAGACTGATTTAGAGTAGACTCAGCTACTACTTTAGGGAGAAACTTAGGATTTGTGCGAAGAGCAACACGCTCCTTGTGAAAAATCAAGTATGGGATTTTACACATCAGGGCCTGGAGCTCGGAAATTCTCCGAGCAGAAGTGATGGCCACCAGGAAGAGAGTCTTCCATGAAAGGAACTTCAAATCTGCAGAAGCTGCAGGCTCGAAGGGAGGGAGAGTAAGTTTCTGCAACAAAGTTCAAGTCCCAAGGGGGAGCAGGAGTACGGATGGGGGGACTCAGATGAAGGACCCCCTCGGAGAAAGGTCTTAGAGACCTCCACTTGAGCGTAAGCTTTGTCTGCGAAGGGAACATGATAGGCCGAGATGGCCGCCATGTATACATTCAGAGATGAATGACTGAGACCCAGGTCAGATAACATAGATACTCCAGCAGAAGCCCCGCTGAACAGGAGAAGGGTTCCACGTTCTTGAAAGCAGCCCAGATAGTGAATCTTTTCCACTTCATGGCATAAGTGGATCTGGTGGAGGGTTTTCTGGCCTCCACCAAAATCTCCGCCACTTTGGGAGACACTCCAAAATGGGATTGGGCTAAGTCTGCAGGAGCCATGCATGCAGTTGAAGGGATTTGAGGCCTGGATGGACCAGGGTCCCCTGATCCTGGGTCAGTAAACCTCGAGATAGACGAAGAGGATGATCCTCCGACTAGTGTTGTAGAAAAGAGAACCAAACTTGCCTGGGCCAGAAAGGAGCGATCAGAATCATTCGTGCTCCTTCTGAAGCTAGTTTCCGCAAGACTAGTGGGATAAGTGGAATTGAGGGAAAGGCATAGATGAATCTGTCCTTCCAGTCTAGAGAAACAGCGTCGCCCCAAAAAGCGCCTTACTCTGGAACGAGCGAGCAGAAGATGGGAAGTTTTGCATTTAGAGGAAATGCAAACAGGTCGACCTGTGGTGTTCCCCAAAGTCAGAAGACATTGTCTAGGACCCCTTGGTCCAGTTCCCACTCGTGAGTCAGAGCAGAAGAGTGACTTAGCTCATCTGCCAGGGTGTTGTCGACTCCCGGAACATGAACTGCCGTGAGGTGAAGGTCGTGTTGTGTTGCCCAAACCCTCACTGCCTCCCTGCAAAGAGGGTAGGACCGAGTCCCTCCCTGTTTGTTGAAGTACCACACCATGCACATGTCTGTCAGGACGGCTAGATGGCCTGGAAGGATGTATTGGTGAAGGGCTTGGAGAGCGTACAACACTGCCCGAAGCTCAAGAACACTGATGTGGAGAGCTTGTTCTAGCTTGGACCAGGAGCCCTGGGTCTGATGAGGGCCTAGATGGGCTCCCCAACCTTCGCCCGAGGTGTCTGTGGTTAGAGTCTGGGGGGGGGGGAGACGAAAGAAAGGAACTCCCGGAAAAAGGTTCTCTCGAACCAATCACCATTGCAAGTCTCGAAGCATCGGTGAGTAGACCATAACTGGGTGATCTAGATCGTCCACTAGCTGATCCCATTCAGAGTGTAGAGTCCACTGAGAAATTCTCATGTGGAGTCGAGCGCGAGGAACCGTCGGGATAGCAGCCGCCATGAGCCCGAGAAGGTGAAGGACCGACCTCGCAGAGACCATCCTGCGGTCGAACAGCAGACTTATTTGGGTCTGGAGGGTGGAACCCCTGTCCGGAGGAAGGAAGGCCTTGCCCGTGGTCATATCGAGAATCGCCCCAACAAACTGTAGTCTCTGGGATGGGACCAGATCAGACTTGGAGTGGTTGATGGTAATACCCAGGCAGTCAAAAACCTGCTGGTTAAGGGAGAGGCAACGCAGGAGTTCCTCCCTGGACGAGCCTGCCAGGAGCCAATCATCCAGGTACGGGAAAACCTGCACTCCCCTGGTAGGCAGGTGGGCCGCCACCACTGCCAGGCACTTGGCAAACACTCGGGGGGCCGAGGATAGACCAAACAGGAGTACCTTGAACTGGTAGTGGTCCCCCTGGAATGCAAAATGAAGGTATCTGCGATGAGCTGGGCAAATGGGAATGTGTAGATAAGCATCCTGCATATCCAGAGCACACAGCCATTGACCCGGCCGGAGGAGGGGCAGAAGGCTCTGCAAAGAGAGCATCCTGAACCTTTTGTATTCTACGAAAAGATTCAGGGAACTGAGATCCAAAATTGGTCTGAGATCTCCTGTCTTCTTTGGGACCAGGAAAAAATGGGAATAGTAACCCATCCCTTGCAGATGAAAGGGGATGGGCTCTATTGCTTGTTTCAGCAGGAGAGCCGAAACTTCCTCCTGGAGCAAGAGAAGATGTTCCTGTGAATACGACGACTTCAGAGTGGGGTGGTGGGTGGTTTCTGAAGAAACTCTATTGAGTGTCCTTCTGCTATGATCTGGAGCACCCAAGAATCTGTGGTTATCCTCTCCCATCCCGGAAGGTGGAGGGAAAACCTCCCTCCTACTGGTTCCTCCGGGGAGTCTGGAGGCAGTGGGAGAGGAAAGGAGTCAGGTGGTGTGGGGCAGTGCCACAGCTGAAGCACCCGCTGCTTTTTGGGTGTGGGGGGCTTAGCAGCTGTGGGGGCCAGGCGTTTTGTGGCCCGCCTTCCCTGGGGTTTCGCCTTTGGCTGATTCTGTCTGCGAAAGGGACGGCGCTGCTGCTGATGGGGACGGTAACTGGAATCAACTGACTTCAGTGCTGTCCCCTTCTCTTGCAAATCGGTGATAATGTCCTTGACATCACCCCCGAAAAGCATCGACCCCCGGAAGGGTACTGCCTGGATAGCAGATTGCACCTCTGGAACCAACCCTGACACACGGAGCCAAGCATGACGCCGTAGGCCTACAGCGAAACTTGAGTTCCTCCCAGCAGTGTCCACTGCATCATATGTCGCACGAAGCATGTGTCGACTGGCCGAACGAGCAGAGCGGACAAGATCAGCCAACTCCTGCTTGACTTGGGAGTCAGGCAAGGAGTCCAGTTTGGCTTCCACCTGAGCCAGAATGGCCTTCTGGTAGTCCCCCATATGGCCGACATAGTTCAGGAACTGACAGCAACTAGGAGTCAACTTGGAACATGACAATTTATCACAGGTTACAGTATAGCAAGTGCTCAAAGAGCTGTTCTGTCTTGCAGTTGGGGAGAAGCAAACTACACTCTCTGGAAGATTCTGTATTTCAGGTAATTCTGTTCTGACTTTAAAGGGAGGAGAGTTGGGACTATGTGACTCAGTCTTGTAGCAGGGAGGAGCAAACTACACACTCTGGAAGATTCTGTGCTTCAGGTTATTCTGTTGTGACTTTAAAGAGTGGGCTTTCACTTAAAAAAAAAAAAAATACATCCCTCCTTCCCAGATTCTGTAGCATACCCTCCGGTTTAAAGATCTTTGTAAGTGCAGCATGTATTTGTGTAATCCATTTCTAGCCATCATCCCTGGTTAAAAAACAGCACAAAGACCCACGGCCAAAACACTCATTCTTCCCGACTAGTAAGCATGCCCCACGTTATGTGATGCAGTCCAGGAATAGCGCGGGTACGTGCCTCATAGGCTGTAATGGGGCCGGTTTTGGCGTTCGTTTTTAAACACTTACAAGTGCCGGTTTTGAAAAAGAAAGTCACCGCTCAACTAACAGGACCTTGTCAGTTGAACAGTGACTTTCTTTTCTCAAAACCAGCACATGTGGGCGGCCCAGTGGCGCTGAGGGTTAAGGCACTAGATGCCTCACCTTGCACAGGCGACCGGGTTCGAGAGCGAGCCCAGGAGGCCGAGGTCAGCAGGGATGGAGGAATGTGTGACGTCTCCCTTTCCGGGATGCTAGGGTATCGTCACTCTCGAATGGCCCCTGGCGATGGCCAGGGTGGCTAGGAAGTGGGGCAACGCAGTCGGAAAGGCAACGGGGTGGAACTTGGCGGACGCTGGTCATCACTGCACCACTGAGTTCCGTGGGGGGGAACAAGAGAAAATCCCTGGAGCACCTGATAGGCGATGACGGGTCCAGTGGTCGGTCCCCATGTCCAATGCTGGGCCTACCAGCTCCACGGAGGCACTCTCTCCGCTTCCTGGTCACCCCTCTAAATTGTAGACAGAGTGCCAGAGGAGTCGGCGTCCTGAGGACTCAGAGCCAAGGGGGGTCAGGCATCCAAGTGATGCGGTAATAGAAGTGGAGAAAGGGAGCTTCAGGCAGATGGGATAATGACCAGAGTGCCCTGCTGGAGAGAGTTCATGATTCCGGAGTAAGGAGGTATAAAGAAAGTTTAAAAAAAAAAAAAACGGCACATGTAAGTGTTTAAAAACGAATGCCAAAACCAGCCCCATTATAGCCTATGAGGCACGCCACCGCTCTATTCCTGGACTGACATCAAATAACATGTCAGCGAGGAGGTGTGACTACTAGTCAGGAAGTACGGTAGTTTTGGCCATGGGTCTCCGTGCTGTTTTTTTACGAGGGATGATACTAGAAATTGATTACACAAATACATGCTGCACATACAAAGATCTTTAAACCGGAGAATAAGCTACAGAATCCGGGAAGGGGGGAGGTATTTTTTTGAAGTGAAAACCTGCTCTTTAAAAGGGAGGAGAGCTGGGACTGTGTGACTCAGTCTTGTAGTGGGGGAGAAGCAAACTACACTCTCTGGAAGATTCTGTGCTTCAGGTAATTCTGTTCTGACTTTAAAGGGAGAAGAGCTGGGACTGTGTTGCCAGGTCTGATACCCTCTCAAGAGAGTCAGGTGTAGGCCCTAGTCTCACCCCTCCCTCCCCAGAGTTCGGCTCATTTATAGGGGAACACCTGCCCTGCAACTGGAGGAAAAGGTTTCAGGTGCAACTCATGTAGTTCTAGTCACTGGGAGGTTGGGTTTAAAGGCTGGGAGAGAGGAGCTTAGGGAGTTGTACACTTCCCTTATAAGATTACTGTGTAGTACTGCACCTAGTAACGGGGTACCTGTTTACTGTGGGACAGTATCTAGGATTAGTGGGTGACCTGATTAGTGGGTACGGGTGTATCTTGGACTAGTGGGGAATCTGGTGGTTCACCCAAGGAAACCTACTTGGAGAGGGATGGGACATGTCATTAGGGCCAGCATCTTTGGGAGGGTGGTGAGGTGCACAGGATGTGGGGCAGCCATGATACTGGACTGGCTTGGAAGTTCGGTGATTGCCCAGTGTGCTACCAGCTGGCACAGCTTAGGGAGGAGGTTGAGGGGATTAGGAGACAGCTGGGGGGAGGTATGGTTGGGGAACCAGGGCAGGGGCACTCCCACGGGGTTGCAACAAGCACTACGGCCGGGGGCATAAGGAAAGGAGTGCAGGAGAGTACTCTGGGGTTGCAGAGGGGCCCCAAAAAGAGGACACTACCAAGGAAACAAATACATATCTGGGGACCCTCATAGAGAAAGGCCAAAGGGAGGACATTCTCAGGGAAGTAGGCAGATGGCTGGTGCTGGACAGAAGGAAGCAAGGTGGAAGGAGGATCGGACCTAAGCATAGTATCTGCTTCAATTCTATTCTGCTTGAGGATGAGGGGGATGATGTAGCCATGACAGTGGTGGTTAGAGATGGAAAGGTGGGGGCAGTAGGCGGGGCCAGATAGCAGGAAGACCAGGGGAACTTGGAATGCGGGAAAACGGGGGAGCAAAGTAGGAGGAGGAGGGGTAGAGGAAGGAAAGTGCAAAGAAGGACCAGTTGGGAGGAAAGGGCAAGGAGAAGGACCAGAAATAAGATACAGTAAAGGGAGCTGGGGTTTAGGCCAGGGGCCACGACAGGCAAGGAGGGCTGAGCAGGAGACAGGGAGGAAGAGCCAGGCTAGTTTAGCAAATGGGGGACCAATGCGAGGCAGTGACGGGGGTAGCGGGGCACAGAAGGATACTCAGGAGAAGGAGGAGAGGCATAGGATCGGACGGGAGGAAGTGGCCAGGGTAAATAAGGAGGGGCGGAGGTGGCACACAGATGGGGGAGGAGCTGCTAGGGGAGGGGCCGGTAGAAAGGATGAGAGACATGGAAGGGGGGGATGGAGGAAAAGGGGCTGCCAGTGTGCTTCTGTTGGGTGATTCCATGATCAGGGGTATCAAATGGGATAGGGAGGGGGAAGTCTGCCCGGTTAGAACAAAATGCTTCCCTGGACTAACGGTGCAGAGGGCCAAGCATGAGGTATATCAGCTGGCAAAGGCTTGTGAAGGTTCCCTGGACACAATGGTCCACCTGGGTACCAATGACATTGAGGGAAATAGTGAGCTAGAGGTACAGGCAAGGTCCAGGGAGCTTGCCAGGGTCTGTCAGGACATAGGATGCATGATTTCCTTCTCGGAAATCCTACCGGTGCCAAAGGCTAGTGGGGAACACATGAGAAAGATTAGGGAGATAAACCAGTGGCTCAGGGAGTGGTGTGGGGCCTGAGGGTATGGGTTGAAGGGGGATTGGGAGGATACCTGGGAGGATAAGTGGCTGTATGCTAGAGATAGGCTCCATCTCAATTTGGAGGGGAGAGGAAATCCTTAAGCTGAAAATAGAGGGGTTTGTTGGTGAAAGGTGGGATTTAAACTTGTGAAGGGGGAGGGACGGGAGAAAAGTCTATCGAGAGGGGTACGATAAAGGAGGGACTCTGTCTCCACCTCCCTGGGGAGCTGGAGGAATGCGGGAAAAGGCTGACTGGTAAGGTGCAGACCTGGGGAAGACGGAATCCCCATGGGAACGCGAGCAGGGGAAATGGAAGTATAGGGAAAGGGTGGAAGGTAGTCCTACTGAATGCCAGAAGTTTGGGCAATAACATGCCTGAGCTCCAGGCGATGCTGAGGGAGAGGTGGATGTGGCAGCGGTCACTGAGAGCTGGGCCACCACAGGGCATGACTGGGACCTGAACCTGGAAGGTTGCACTGTGTTCAGGAAGGACAGGGGAGGGAAGGGAGGAGGGTAGCAATAATAGTCAAAACTACATTGGCACAGGAGGAGTGGAGGAGGCGGAGAAACTGTAGGGCGATTTGGGTCACCTTGATAACAAGGGGGCAAGAGAGTAAAAATAGGGTGTATGAGACCCCTGCACTGGCGAAGGAGCTGGAGGAGAGTCTGGTGGCAGATGTTGGGAGACACTGCAGAATGGGCAGGGGAAGGGTGGTGGTGTTGGGGGACTTAGACATGCCAGGAACAGACTGGGAGACTATGACATCCTCAGTGGCCAGGGAACAGAGGCTGTTGGATGTCTTTCAGGACGCGTTCCCAACTCAGCAGATGGGGGAACCAACCTGGGAGGCGTGAATACTCGATATGGTCCTGTCAGACAGTGACCAGATTGGGGGCCTGGAGGTAAAGGACCCGTTGGCAGGGAGCGACCATGCCACGGTCTGGTTCTGCATGGACCTAGGAGGGGTAGAAGGCTGCACAAAGACGGAGGTAACTGACTTCAGGGGGGTGGATTTCAAGAAAATGGGAAGGATCCTTAAGGAGCATTTGGATGGGATTGGGCCAGACATGGATGCTGACAGTAGGTGGGAAATCATCGGGGGTGCAGGATGCTACCAGCACCTGTGCAAGAGTGGGGACGTAAATCACGGTGGGGCCAGAAAACCCTGCTGGTGGCGGGAGGTTCAGAAGGTGGTGAGGGAAAGAAGGCAGCCTATAGGCATTTCAAGTGCTCAAGGAGTGAAAGGGATAGAGGAGAGTGAGCTGATGGCCAGAAGGGCCACTAGGGTGGTGAGGGCGGCTAAGGCAAGGAAGGAGCAGAACCTGGCCAGGGAAATTAGGAGAGGGTACAAGGGGTTCTTTAGGTACATTGGGGAAAAACAAAGGGTGAAGGGGCATATTAGTAGGATTAAAACGGGGAAGGGAGGAATGGGCACAAGACCCGGGTGAGCAGGCTGAGGTAATAAATGAGTACTTCACCTCAGTTTTCACCAAGGAAAATGTGGGGGCTGCATCATATATGGGAGGAGACAGGTGAAACTGAGGAGGGGGACCCACCGATTGGGTCTGGGGAGAAGGGGCATCACTGGCAGGAGGGGAAGACAAAGCAGGGGGATGAGGTAGCAGAGGTGGAAATCATGGCAGAGAGAGAGTGAGGGAAGCCCTCAGGTCCCTTAAGACAGAGAAAGCACCGGGGCCGGATAAATTACATTCCAGAGTGCTGAAGGAACTAGTGGATGTCCTGGCGGAGCTTTTCAGCATCTCTCTGAGGACAGGGTGGGTGCCCCTGGACTGGAAGGTGGCGCACAGAGTGCCTATCTACAAGGGGGGATCAAGGGAGGTGGCAGGGAACTACAAGCCCGTCAGCCTGACATCGGTGGTGGGCAGGAGATGGAGGCATTGTCAAGGAGAGGCTGGGGGTGCAGACCACGGAAAACTGAATCCCATGGGAACGCGAGCAGGAAATGGAAAAGTATAGGGAGTATGGAGAGGCTGGGGAATCTGGAAAGTCGGGTGCCTGGACTATAGACAGCTTGGATTCGTCTGGGAAATCGTGTCAGACAAACCTTGTGGAGTTCCCCTCGATCCCTTTCACTCCTTGAGAACTTGAAATGCCTATAGGCTGCCTTCTTTCCCCTCACCACCTCCTGAACCTCCCTGGTCCACCAGCAGGGTTTCCGGGCCCTACCGGAAGAACAATGGGGAATAATAAAAACTGCCATCACAGAGGTAACGAGCCTTTGTGTGAAGCAAATAAACAAAACAAAACGATGTAAGAAACCACTATGGTTCTCAAAGGAAGTGGCAGTGAAGGTTCAAGAGAAAAGAAAGCATTCAGGAAGTACAAGGAATAACAGAAGGAGCAGGACAGAGAACTGTATCAGTTAAAGCAAAAGGAAGCTGGGAAGGCAGTCAGAACAGCAAAGGCCCAAACCGAGGAAAAGATCGCAAACTCAGTTAAAAGGGATAAAACCTTTTATAGGTACATCAGGAGCGAAGGAAGACCAAGGAGGGATAGTGAGGCTTAATAAAGGGAGGGAGGGAGGGCAGAGGGAGACTGTGAAAAGGCAGAGATACTAAACAAATATTTTTCTCAGTATTTACAAAGGAAGAGGGAGTACCTAAAACAAACAGTAGAAACACTCTGGATACAGAAGTTGATACCAACCCATTTACAGAAGAAAGGTTATAAAAGAACTCTTAAAACTGAAGGTGGACAAAGCAATGGGGCCTGATGGGATTCATCCCAGAATTCTGAAAGAACTAAGGTGGAGAACTCAGTGACACCACTGACTACTCTCTTTAACAAATCATGGGAGGATGGGGTGGTACCTGAGGACTGGAGGAGGGCAGATGAGATTCCCCTTTTACAAAAGTGGGAGCAAGGCAGAAGCAGGAAACTACAGACCTGTTAATTTAACCTCAGTGATAGGGAAAATGATGGAATCACTTCTGAAGGAAACAACTGTCGAGTATCTAGAGGTCAGAGCGGCACAGGACCCTAGGCAGCATGGATTCACAGTGGGAAGGTCATGCCAGATGAATCCGATAGATTTCTTTGACTGGGTGACCAAAGTAGTAGATCAGGGAGGGGCTGTGGACATGGCCTACCTAGACTTTAGCAAGGCATTTGACACAGTTCCACACAAAAGATTAATATACAAGTTAACCAGTCTGGGAGTGGGTCCCAAGATGACAGCCTGGGTAAAGAACTGAAAGAATTGGCTGGAGAATAGGATACAGACCGTAATAGTAAATGGAGTCCACTCAGAAGAAAGGGGGGTTACTAGTGGAGTACTGCAGGGTTCAGTATTAGGACCGGTCCTCTTCAATGTCTTTATAAGCGGCATTGCAGAGGGACTGGAAAGAAAAGTATGTCTCTTTGCAGATGACACAAAGATCTGCAACAGAGTTGATGCACAAGGTGGGGTGGAAAGGATGAGAAGGGACTTGGCAAGGTTAGAGGAATGGTCAAATGTATGGCAGCTTAGATTCAATGCTAAGAAGTGCAAGGTATTGCACCTGGGAAAGAGTACACAATGGGGGGTGAGATACTAACAACAACAAAAATGGAAAGGGACCTGGGGGTAGTCATATCAGATGACCTAAAGGTGGGCAAGCAATGTGAGAGGGCAGCAAGGAGGGCTGGGGGGATACTGGGAAGCATAGGGAGAGGCATCACCAGTCGAAAACAGGAAGTTATTATCCCTCTGTGCAGACAGCTGGTCAGACCCCATCTGGAGTACTGCATGCAGTTCTGGAGACCCAATCTCCGCAAAGACATAGACAGGATGGAAGCTGTCCAGAGGAGGGCAACTAAAATGGTGCAGGGTCTGCACCGGAAGACATATGAAGAGAGACTAAAGGAGCTTAATATGTATAGCCTCGAGGAAAGGAAGGAGAGGGGGGACATGATAGAAACGTTCAAGTACCTCAAGGGAATCAACAAAGTCCAAGAGGGTAGCATCTTTCAAAAAAAGAGGTGTGCAAGAACAAGGGGGCACAATTTGAAGATGGGGGGGGCGGCTCAGAGGTAATTTAAGGAAGTATTTTTTTCACAGAGAGGGTTGTGGATGCATGGAACGGCCTTCCGGAGGAGGTTGTGGAGTCAAAAACAGTGGTGGAATTCAAGCATGCATGGGCTCGTAGCACTTGTGTACCCACATCAGACCCTGTGCAGAGGAGGTTTAGGAGCTCCACCTTCTGATCACCATCCGGTAATTTATCAACCAGGTCCTGGCCCTGCTCCCACAGGGCATTCTGAAACTGTACCATGCGAGACAGGTAGTTCAGGGACCTGATGGAGCATGTAGCAGCCGCATACATGCACCTCCCCAGGGCATTCAGCTGTTTGGATTCCTGGTCCAGTGGCTGTCTGCTCATGTGCTACGGTCTTTGTGACCGGTAATGCGAGGCCGTAATGACCAGGGAGTCAGCCAGAGGTTGTTGAGCCAAGTACTGGTCCTCTTTCGGGGTCTTGTATAGGCGGTCAGCTTTCTTCGGCACAGCGGGAGTGGAGTGCGGATGCTTCCACGCGTTGGTGATGTCCAGGAAGGTGTCCACCAAGGGTGGCACTACCACAGGCTTTGGGTCTTTCTGCCAAAGATAACGGGGAAGGCGCTGTCTTTTGGTGTCGAGGTCTTCAGCATCCCATCCCATGTTGTCTTGGATGTACCTCATGATCTCAGAGAAAGAGGGATAATCCGGAGGAGACCTGGGCAGGTCATGTGATGGAATGCTGAGTGGAGAAGGAGATCTGGAGTATTCCGAGCTATCCGATATGTAGTCCTCCCCTGACGGAATGTACCGATGTCTGGGTCACTTGGAGCTGGGAGACCCTGATGGAGATCTTGAGGGAGGCCTTCTCTGATCTTTGGATTTACCCCTAGGAGGTGGAGTCCGCTCCTTAGGGGTTGGTGGTCATCCTACTGGCCCCTGAGGTAGAGGAGGGTGTAGGAGGAGGTTTTACTGGGACCACGTCTTTACGGATGGTGTCCCACCAGAAAGTAATGAGATCCTTTTCCTTTTGTAAATTACATAGAAACATAGAGGTTGACGGCAGATAAGGACTGCAAGGCCCATCCAGTCTGCTCATTTTTTCTACCTTATGAATGTGCCACACACCTTTACACTGTCAATGACCTATCCATATTCGTCTGTATTGCTCCCTTATGCCTATTCCATGCCTGTTTGAAGCCCTGCACTGTATTCATAGCCACACTTCCTGAGGTAGGCTGTTCCATGCATCCACCACTCTTTCTGTGAAAAATAATTTCCTCACATTCCCCTTTAATCGGCCTCCCTCTATTCCCATGCTGTGTCCTCTTGTCCTGCTATTTTTCTTATATTTAAACATGTTAGACACTTTCACATTGTTAATGCCCTTAAGGTGTTTGAATGTTTCGATCATATCACCTATCTCCCTCCTTTGCTCAAGGGTATACATATTGAGCTCTGTTAATCTGTCCTCATATGTCTTCTGATGCAGTCCCTGCATCATTTTGGTTGCCCTTCTCTGGACTGCCTCAATTTGGCTAATGTCCTTGTGAAGGTGTGGCCTCCAGTACTGCACGCAGTACTCCAGATGGGGCCAAACCAGTGTCTTGTAAAGAGGGATTATTACCTCCCTCTTACAACTTGTGGTACCTCTACTAATACCCCCTAACATCCCCCTAGCCTTACCTACTGCTTTAGAGGTCTGCTTGGATGATTTCAGGTCATCGGTGATGATGATGCCCAAGTCTCTTTCTTCCCTTGTGACTGCCAGCAACTCCCCTCCCAGCCTATAGGTGGCTTCAGGGTTTCTCTTCCTTATGTGCATGATCTTGCACTTCTTTGCATTAAATCCCAATTGCCACTCTTCTGACCATTTTGCTAGTTTATCCAGATCTTCTCTCATTCTGCCCATATTCATGCCCGACGACGGGCCTGGTGCCGGTGATCTGTCGCCAGGGTCGCGTGTCAGGTCCGTGGGTGTCTCCGGGGTGGGCAACGGTTCCCTCGGAAGCCCGGCATCCTCTGTGTCACCCGCCTGGTCTACAGGCAATGTCCTGTCCTCCTCCATGGAATCCCTGTGATCGGTGTCCACCGGTGACTGTGGGGTGGTCTTTGGCTCTGGTGAAGCTGACATCAGTTGCTTGGCCGACGACTTCGGGTCTGGCGAACGCCCGGCCGGCGTCTGGTGTTTTGCCGATGTCCTCGGCTCCGGCGAATGCCTGGCTGACTTCGGGTGCTTGGCCGACGTCGGGTCCATCGTCTGCTTTGGGGATGTCAGGTCTTCGCCTTCCTGGGTGGTGGATCCGGACCCCTGGGAGGCTGGGAGACTGATCTGGAGTTGGGATCCAGGCGTCGGGTCAATGAGGAAGACTTGGAAGAGGCCCGAGAGGGAGTGGAGGAAGCAAAGGGTCTAGAAGTCTTGATGGGCTGAAGAGTCGAAGAACTGCCTGAGGCCCGGACCTTGACCGGAGGGGGCCGAGAACAAGCCCTGGAGGGAGAGCAGTCAGATCGGGTGGAACCTCAGCTACGCGAGTCCGAGGGATCTGGACCTTGCTTTCTCCCAGTGTTTATGGGCCTTGGAAGAAGAATCACCCCTGGAGGAAGGTTCTTTGTCCATCCTGCTAAGCTTCTCTTCTAACAGATATGCCTGAATTGCCTTCTGACGGCGGATCCTGGTATGGCTATTGAACCCTTGGCAAAAAGTGCAGGCCTTGGTGTCGCAGTCTGGGCCGAAGCACCACATGCAGGAAGAATGAGGATCCTTGAAAGGGATCGGTTTTCCACAGGCACACTTCGAAAGGTGTCCCTCAGATGAAGGAGTTGGAGAGGATATTAGTTTTGTAGAAACACTTGAGTTCTAAGTGGTCATCTTGAGCGGTAGAGACCAAGAGGCGATGCTGGCGGTCGAGCAGCGGGAAAAGAACTGGGGATTCTGGGGGACTGCCTCCTTATGTATTGTGCCCGACGTCAGGGGCGGTCCCCCGCTAAATACTGCTAGCTAGAAAATGTCCGTGGGGTCCTGGCGCCTGCCAGCTTCAGTCCTAATGGTGTAAGCTGCTGCAAGAGCTGTTTCTTGAAGTAAGATTGCAAGGTACTGCACTTGGGAGCCAGAAACCCGGGCCAAATGTACACCTGGGTGGGGAATGCTACAAGTCTCGATGGCTGAGATGGACCTGGGGGTGGTGGTGGATGTCAAGATTAACTCGGAGACTTGTAGGAAGGCAGTGGCCAAGGCCAACAGGGTGCTGGGATGCATCGCTAGGGGGATCACCTCCAGAAGGAGGGGAGTGATACTCCCTCTGTATAACTGCTTGGTGAGGCCTCACCTAAAGTACTGCGTGCAGTTTTGGAGGCCACACTTAAAGAGGGACATTGAACTCCTGGAGAGGGTCCAGAGGAGGGCAACCAAAATGATCTGGGGCTTGGGGACAGCACCCACGGGAGAGGCTCGAAGAGCTAAATATGTACACACTGGAAGACAGAAGGAAAGGGGGACATGATAGAGGTCTTCAGGTACATGATGGGGATAAACAGGGAGGAGCAGTCAGGGTGCTCCAGGAAGGAAGAGGGGGCAACTAGAGGCATGGGTGGAAGCTGGGGAGAGTTCAGGGAGAAAGAAGAAGGTGCTACTTCACTGAGGGTGGTGGAGCCATTGAATGCGCTACCCAGGGGGCTGGTGGAGGTAGAGATGGTGGAGAGGTTCAAGAGGGGTTGGGACAGGTACAGGGGAAGGGTTTCAGAAGTAAAGTCCAGTGCAGTGAGAATATCCGGGACTGGGAAGGGAGAAGCCAGAGAGGGTGAGCGGGGTAGCAAGGTCAGCTCCCAGGGTGGGGCTGACCAAACGAGCAGACATAAAAGACCGTTAGGCCTATTCTGCTGGCATTTTAGTATGTAAGAACAATCATATAAAACAGATAAGTACATAGTGCAGAAACACATGTAGAATAGAGTGCAGAGCCTAAAATAAAGTTTCAAAAAATATATACAATACGAGTAAAACAATTGAGTACATTGGTTATATACACACACACTATACAGAGGGCACAATGCCTTCTGGAGGGAAGCAATATTTGTATACATACACATAAAATAAGTAAAATAGATAAATATCAGGTTACTTCACAAGTTCAAGTCCCAAGGTGGGGTTGTGCTGCAGATGGGGGTTTCAGATGGAGGATCCCTTTCAGAAAGGTTTTTGAGACCTCCAACTGAGCCATGGGTTTATCATCCACCAGCTCGAGGTACGCCGAAATTTGGACCTTCAAGGAAGAATACAACAGACCTGAGTCTGACAGATGAAGAAGGTATCCATGACTCATGGGGCAGAACAAGAAAAGGGGTTCCACTTCTTGGAAGTGGCCCAGATGAAAACATTTCCACTTCATGGCATAAGTGGAATGATGGAGGGTTTTAGCCTCTAAAACAACCTGAGCTACTTGAAAGGAGACCCCAAAGCGAGATATTGCTATGTCTGCAGGAGCCGCGTGAAGATGCAGGGTCCTGAACCTCGGATGAACAAGGTGACCTTGATCCAGAGTCAAGAGGTCGGGGTCACTGAAAGTGGAACCGGTGGTTCCTCGATAGCTGTTGTAGCAGCGGAACCAAATCTGTCTCTGCCAAAAAATCTTTGCGTTGTATTGGGAGATGAAAAGGTTGATTTCTGGATGCCCCATCTTACATCTTAGGAAGAGAGATTCTGCCACTTCCTGATTTAATTCCCATTCGTGAGTTAGGATCAGAGACCTGCTGAGACAGTCTGCCAGGACATTTTGAATGCCTGGAACATGCATGGCCACTAGGGCCAGATCGTGCTGGATCGCCCAGTTGCACACTCGCATCGCCTCCCTGCACAGGGAGTATGAGTGAGTTCCTCCTTGTTTGTTCAGGTACCAAACTACCAACATATTGTCCGTTTGGACCAGCAGTGATCCTGAAGGAAGGGTCTAGAAGGCCTGTAAGACATATAAGACCACCCTCATCTTCAGAACATTGATGTGTAATGATGCCTCCAAGCTGGACCACAGTCCTTGAGCTTGGTGCTCCCCTAGATGTGCTCCCCACCCAATGTTTGATGCATCTGTAGTTAGGGATGCCAAAGGAGCTAGGCTCCTGAAAGGAAGAACCAAGGAAAGGTTGTAGTGGTCCCTCCACCACAGCAATTTTTTTTGAACTGCTGATGACACCAGGACCGGATGGTCCAGGTCATCCAGAAGTTGATCCCACTGCACCCACAAGGACCACTGAGTAACTCATGAGGAGCCTCACCAGGGGAACAGTAGTGATGGAGGCTGCCATCAGGCCAAGAAGGTGGAGGATCTCCCGGGCTGGGATGGTCCTGGGTAAAGCCACCCACGAAACTTGACAGATCAGGGTGTCCATCCTGTCTGGAGGAAAGAAGGCTCTGCATTGGACTATACCCAAAACCGCCCCAATGAATTGTAGTCTCTGAGACAGTGTCATGGATGACTTGGGAATACTTACTATAATCCCCCGTCTACCAAAGAGGTCCAGGGTAAAGGAGAGAGCCTCCTGTAAAGAGTCCCTGGATGGGCTGAAATCAACCAATCATCCAGGTAAGAGGAAAACCGCAATACCCTGGTGATGTAAAGAGGCTGCCACCACCACCAGGCACTTGGTAAACACCCGGGGTGCAGAGGACAGACCAAAAGGGAGTGCCCGAAACTGGAAGTGCTCCCGTTGGAATTGGAACCACAGGAAACAGTGGTGGCTGGGGAAGATCAGGACGTGCAGGTAAGCATCCTTCATGTCCAGAGCACACAACCAAGTATTCTCCAGAAGGAGTGGAAAGAGACTCTGGAGCTTCAGAATCCTGACTTTTTTGTACTTGACAAAGCGATTGAGGCTGATCAAGTCGAGAATGAGTCTGAAGTCTACAGTCTTTTTTGGAACCAGGAAAAATTGGGAGTAGAACCCCCTACCCCTCTGCCAGAGAGGAACACGCTCTATTGCTTCCTTGAGCAAGAGGCTTTGAACTTCTTTTCGAACAAGAAGAGCCTGATCCCTGGAGTAAGACCTTTTTGGCGGAGATTCTGGAGGAATTTCCAGAAACTCTATAGTGTGTCCGATGGACACCAACTGCAAGACCCACGTGTCTGAGGTTATTGCCTTCCATTCCTGCACATGGCAGGTGAACCTCTCCCCCACCTGCTCCTTGTCATGAGACAGAGTGTTAATGGGGACATGGATTCAGGAAGTTGCAGGACGTTCAGGAGGACGACTCCCTGAACATCTCTTGTTCTTGGAGGCTGGAGGAGTGGCAGAACCCGTGGCCTTGCTTTTGCCCTGGCATTGACATGGGGCCTGCTTCCCCTGCCCCCAGGTTCTTTTCCGAAAGGGCTGTTGAGTGCCCGATCGGTACATAGCCTTACTGATTTTGGGGTGAGTCCTCTGTCCTGGAGATCAGTAATAATGTCTGGTATAGAAACATAGAAGTTGTCGGCAGATAAGGACCGCAAGGCCCATCCAGTCTGCCCATTTCTTTTTCTACCTTATAAATGTGCCATTGGCCTTTGCTCTGGCAGTGGCCTATCTATTCATAGTCATTTGTATTGCTCCCTTATGCCTATCCCATGCCTGTTTGAAGCCCTGCACTGTATTCATAGCCACCACTTCTTGGGGTAAGCTATTCCATGCATCCACCACCCCTTCTGTGAAAAAGAATTTCCTCACATTCCCCCTTAATCGGCCCCCCTCTAATCTCATGCTGTGTCCTCTTGTCCTGCTATTTTTCTTATATTTAAACATGTTAGACTCTCTCATCTTGTTAATGCCCTTAAGGTGTTTGAATGCCTCGATCATATCACCCCTCCCCCTCCTTTGCTCAAGGGTATACATATTGAGCTCCGTTAATCTGTCCTCATATGTCTTCTGATGCAGTCCCTGCACCATTTTGGTTGCCCTTCTCTGGACTGCCTCAATTTGGTTAATGTCCTTGTGAAGGTGTGGCCTCAATACTGCATGCAGTACTCCAGATGGGACCAACCAGTGTCTTGTAAAGAGGATTATTACCTCCCTCTTACGACTTGTGATACCCCTACTAATACACCTAACACCCCCCTAGCCTTACCTACTGCTTTAGAGGTCTGCTTGGATGATTTCAGGTCATCAGTGATGATGATGCCCAAGTCTCTTTCTTCCTTTGTGACTGCTACAACTCCTCCCAGCCTATAGGTGGCTTCAGGATTTCTCTTCCCTATGTGCATGATTTTGCACTTCTTTGCATTAAATCCCAGTTGCCACTCTTCTGACCATTTTGCTAGTTTATCCAGATCTCTTCTCATTCTGCCCACCCCATCTGGATCATCTACTCTGTTGCAGATCTTGGTGTCATCTGCAAACAGACAAGCCTACCCTCTAGTCCATCTGAAAGGTCACTAATGAAGATGTTGAAGAGGACTGGCCCCAGGACTGATCCTGAGGTACCCCACTTGTGACTTAAATCTCTTCTGACTGTATACCATTTACCACCACTCTCTGTTTTCTGCCAGTCAACCAGTTTGCCACCCAGTTGACCAACTTCTGACCCACCCCGAGCCTACCCAGCTTATTTATCAATCTTCTATGTGGAACAGTGTCAAAAGCTTTGCTGAAGTCAAGGTAGGCGACATCAACTGTCCCTCCTTGGTCCACCACCTGATTACCCAAAGAAATCTATGAGATTAGTTTGACAGGACCTTCCTTTGTAAACCCATGCTGTCTTGGATCCTGTGCCCCTATGGATTCCAGGTGTTGCACTATCCTTTCCTTAAGGAGTGCCTCCATAATCTTGCCCACGACTGAGGTAAGACTGACTGGTCTGTAGTTCCCCGCCTCCTCCCTGCTACCACTCTTGTGGAGCGGGATCACATGAACCCTTCTCCAGTCTTCTGGGACCTCTCCTGTGCTCAGAGACTCACTAAACAGTTTTGCTAATGGCTCTGCTAGTTCCACCTTTAGCTCCTTAAGTACCCTGGGATATATGCCATCAGGTCCCATTGCCTTATCCACCCTGAGCTTAGCAAGCTCTTGTAGGACCCTTTCTTTTGTGAAGGGAGTAGTGCTCCTCCCTCCCCGTGTCAATGATGCTGAGCTGTGGGCCCTGCCCACCTTCTCTTCAGTAAATACTGAGCAAAAGTATCTACTTAGGATAGATGCCTTTACAGGGTCCTCCTCCTCCCATGCTCCCTTTCCTCCATTAAGCTTAGCAATACCCCTCTGGACTTTCTCCTTTCACTAATGTATCTATAGAAAGTCTTGTCACCTTCTTTCTGTTGTTTGTGCTAAGCGTTTCCTCAGTTTGGGACTTTGCCTGCCTTACTGCCTTCCTGCTTCCCTTAGGGCAGTTTGGTATGTCTCCTATCTTCATCCCGCTGTGTTCCCTTATATTTCCTGAAGGCCAGCCTTTTGGCCTGACCTTTCCTGCTACTGTATTTGAGAACCAAAGTGGTTCCTTTTTCTTTGCACTTCCTTTTCTGTCTGACACAATGGGATGTTGCTTCAAGTATTGCATCCTTAATGCTTGCCCACTTTGCCTGTGTACCCCTCACCTGTTTCTTTTGCCAGGGCTAGCTTAACTCTGTTGGCCATCTTATCAAAGTCAGCTCCTCTGAAGTCCCATATTTTTGCCTTGGAATGGGATGATTTAGATGTAGTAGCCAAAACTGAACCATACCATGCGATGGTCACTGGCCCCAGGTGACCTTCTACCTGGAGATCTGTGATCCCTTCCTTGTTAGTCAGTACTAGATCTAGGATAGCCCTGTCTCTTGTGGGTTGCTGTACCAGTTGTTTGAGGCCCTCCCCTGCAGGGAATCCACTATGTGTCTAGTTCTGGCAGATGTTCCTGCTGGTATTGACCAATCTGTATCCGGCTTGTTGAAGTCTCCCATTACCAGAACCTCCCTTTAGCGGTCATGTTTTGTATATCTTCTAACAGTAATGTGTCTATGTCCTCCCCCTGGTCTGGGGGCCTGTAGACAACCCCAGTTCTTAAGGCTGTCCCATTTCCTGTTTCCAGGGTGACCCACAGTTCTTTTGGCTCCTTATGTGTATTCTGAATTTCTGTAGCTTTGATATTTTCATTGACATACAGGGCCACTCCTTCCCCCCCCCTTTTTGCACCTCGGTCTCTTCTGAACAATACATAGCCAGGTACTGAAGTCTCCCAAGTGTGGTTACTGGTAAACCACGCCTCACTAATTGCTACTATATCCAGTTTAGCCTCTGACATTATTGCTTGCAGGTCTGGGATCTTATTTCCCAGGCTGTGAGCATCTGTGTATATGATTTTCCATTGGCCAGATTTGGTGTGTTAGTTGTTGGGTGAGGTTGGCATTACTCCTGTGCGTCGTATGGGGAGACCAACCTTTTTCTTACCTGGGATGCAAATGAACTGCAAACATGCTGAATCCCTGTTTGACCATTAGCCGAGGGGGTTGGGTGTTCTTCCCATTCGACGTATGGGTGCTGCACCCCTCTGCGCCATTTGCTAGTTTAAATATTCTGGTATCGCCACCAAAAAGCACTGAGCCCGGGAAGGGGGGGGTCCTGAATTGCAGACTGTACCTCGTTGGCGAGGCCAGAGATGCGGAGCCAGGAATGACGCCTTACGGCGAAGGCAGTTGCCAAGGTGTGAGCTACAGAATTGACTGAGTCGTATGTGGCTCACAAAGCATGTCTACAGGAGAAGTGAGAGGCGAAGATCCTTGACAAGCTCCTCCTTGAGGCTCAAAGGGTCCATAGCTTGGACTCTGGCCTCTAGCCTGGCCAAGGTGGCTTTTTGGTGCAACACCATGTGGGCCACATATTTAAGGGACTGGAGTGCACATGTGGCCGAAGTGTAAACCTTCCTGCTGAACTGGTCCATCTACTTCAATTCTGTTAGGAGGAGAGATGCTCATGTGCTTGGGTGCAGACAAGCAATCATAAGCAGTTGAAAGAACGATAGAGTCCGGCTTGGGATGAGTCTTGAGGAAAGGAACTTCCTTCAGCGCCCAGTATATGCTGTCCACCCTCTTGGGGACAGCCGGGAGGAATGGAGGCATCTGTCAGACCGTAGAGGTGAGGTCCTGGTGAGATCCGATCCATGGGGGATTGGGACTGAGACAAAGGCTCTAAGTCCAGGTGTTCAGCCAGTTTCTATCTCGTGGGGTCCTGATCCTCAGACTCCCAGCTGAAAAAATCCTTCATGGACCTCAACAGATCAGAGAAGGCAGGGTCCTCGGGGGATTTGGGAAACCTTGTCATTTGGACCTCTGTATCCTCCAAAACATCCTCCGCCAACTCATCAGCATCCTCATCACCATAATCATCTTCATCATCCACCCGTCAGAAGGCCGCGAATGTCCAGGACGACAATTGTTTGACATGCCATCCCTGAGACATGAACCATAGAAGGTGGAGAGCTCCTCAGGGACGGAGATCTAGGAGACAGTGGATGCAGGAGTTTACTCTCCAGATCTGATGCCAACTCCGAACGCGCCCCCTGCCACCAAGACTGGATTAAAGTCTTGAAATCCAGCACAGCCAGAGGTGGTGGAGGGGGAGGATGTGGAATAACCTGTGGAGGAGGGTAATGATACCCTTGGTAACCCTGGAAATGAAACTAAGGATGGTTATCCAGGGTAATACTGTCCCAGAGAACTCCAATCAGGAGGAGGACCAGATGGATAGTGATCCCAGGGTACCCAGGTGGGTAGTATGGAACAGTGCGGGTCTAGAAAAATCCGTTATCGGAGGGTCTGACAGAGGAACCCGTCAGACTTGCCGTTGTGTAAATCAGTGGGGGGGGTCCGGCGTCGCGATAGCCAACATCAGGGGCACCGACGTCGGGACCGGCACCACCCAATCTGGCACTGAAAGGGCCGGTGCCCCGACGGAGGGACCGGGTCTGGCATCAGGGCCAACAGCTGAGACGGACCACTGGGCCCAGGCTGAGGAAGAGTCTGCGGTTCCTGCGTTGGGATAGGACTCGCCAGATCCGATGGTGGGATTGGGGCTGGAATATTCGCTGGGTGTGAAGGGATCCCAACCGATGGGGGAGGAGGGGCCTCCACGGTAAGGCCACATGGCCAAAGAGCCGCCTCCTGCCCCATGACCCCATCAGGGGAATGCAGAACTGACCCCCAAGGAAAGATCTCCAATGTTGAGGGGTCCCACGCTATCCTCGCCGGAGGTACCCACCTGAGATGGGGAGGGTACCGGCAGGGGAGAAGACGGGCAATCTCCCCCTAGTTCTGCTGGATGTCGGTTGTGGTGCCATTAGGCCCCGATGGGAAAACCACACCTGAGCGGCCGTCAGCAATGGGCATCTTACCAGTCGAAGATGGGCAGGAGGGGGAGGAGCCCATGGCCAACTTCTCGGCTGTAAATGGGCGGGTCCCAGAGGATTGAGAAGCCAACTTACTGGTGACCGGGCAGGTCCTGGAGAAGCTGGGAGCTGACTTAGCGGCCAACGCGGGGCGGCCATTGGAGCTGATGTACAACTGACCTGCAGCAGGTTTGCTGACTTACTGAACCGAAGGTTTCAAGTGGTGGCTGTAAGGCCTTACTCGTCAAGCGCCACAAGGCTTCAGGCTGGGCCTCCGTGGAACACTCCCTCTTCCTGGATTTCTCCTTGTGGTGTTTCTTGGAGGGAGAAGATTTTTCTGAGGAGGACTCGCAGATCTTGACCATTTGCTTCTCAAGGGAAGCTAGGTGGACTTTTAAAAAATGAGCCTCCAAAGCCTGCTGTCTCCGCTTTCTGGTGGCCTGATTGAAAGTTTGGCACTCTGAGCAGGATGAGACAGGATGGTCTGAGCCCAAACAGATCACGCACTTCAGATGTCTGTCTTTATGAGGAATTTGCATCCCACAGGATGAGCACTTCTTGGGAGAAGACTTCAGCGAAACAATTTGAAAGCAAAGGAAAAAATCCAATGTGGGGAACTATCACGACGATCGCTACTGGAAGTCTGCTATGTGACTGACAAGGCGACGGCCGTAAAGAACTGGAGGGCGTGTGGGGACCGCCACTATATGGCCACACTGGACGTTGGTCACGTGATGTCGGGTGGGCGGTCCCCACCAGGAGTGCTAGAAAAAGTCTGCCGTGCTGCCGGCGCAGGTGGCGCTAGTCTATATGTAATGACCTACTGAAGGAACCCTCTCGAAGTAAGATCTTGGCTTTCCGTCCAATACCCTTTGAGGTAACCCTTGCCTCAGTGCTTGCACACTAAGGTTGTTTGTTTTATCCTCGGAAGGCTTCCTTGCCATACATCTGATCATTTTAGTCGCTCTCCGCAGTACCCCCTCCAGTAAATTGATGTCCTTTAAGTATGGTTTCCACAACTGTACACAGTACTCCAAGTGCAGCCTCACCAGTGGCCGTCTTCCTGCCTGCTAGAGGGGATTCCTCTAGCAATGCACCCCAGCATTCTACTGGCTTTTGCTGCTGCTTTCCTTAATTGAGATGAGTGGTTCATATTCTTTGTGACCATTACCCCCAAATCCTTTTCCTCAGAGACGGACAGCTGAACCCCTCCCAGATGGAAATAGTACCTAGGATTCTTCGCTCCAAAGTGCATGACCTAGCACTTCTTAGCACTGAAACCCAGCTGTCATGTGTCTGACCACTGCTCAAGCCTTCCCAAATCTTCTTGAAGGACTTTTCCTCCCTCTACCCCAACCACAACTGCCCCCATCTTGGTGTCATCTGTGAACAGACCGATTCTGCTCTTAACTCCAAATGCTATATTGGCTATGAAGATGTTAAACAGCACCGGCCCCCGCACTGAACCCTGTGGGACCCCACTGGTGACTGCTCTATGAACTGAGAGTTCCCCTCCGACAATTACCCTCTGATGTCTGTTCCCAACCAGTTACCCCCTTGCTCCCAGGTTCCTCAATTTACTAGTCAATCTGTCATGTGATACTGAGTCAAAGACCTTGCTGGAATTCAGATACAAGACATCTATGGCCCGACCAGTGTCTAGTTCTTTTGTCACCTAGTCAAAAGTGAACCAGGTTTGTTTGACATGATTTCTGGAGACGAACCCATGTTGTTTGCCATCCAGAAGACCGTTCACCTCCAAGGACACCAACCTTTCCTTTAGAATCATTTCCATGAGCTTATCCACAATGGATGTTGGACTGACTGGTCTATAGTTACCAAGCTTATCCTTGGGACCGCTCTTCTGCAGGATACCACATGTGCCATCTTCTAGTCCTGGGCGCAACACACCCATCTGTAGGGAGGTACTGAACAAGTCTTTCAGTGGTGCAGCCAGGACCTCAGACAACTCCCTCAGGACTCTAGGGCGCAGCCCATCCATGTTCGGTGACTTAAGGCCCTCGAGCACTCTTGCTCACAGGATCTCCCCATCAGTTATCCTATCTCCTCCCATGCTAGTGTTGCTATGCCCCACAGTATTGGCCTCTCTCTCTCCTGGGTAAAAAACTGAGCTGCAGCTCTCATTGAGCACCTCTGCCTGTTCAACCCCCTCTCTACCCAACCTCCATGCTGTATCCTGGTGATTTTCTCCTTGCAGTTCATGTTCTCCTTGTGTGCTTGAGAGCCTTGTCCCCTCCTTAGTCCCTCTGCTAGCCTTAGCTCCTTTAAAGCCTTGGCGGCCCTCCCACAGCTCTGCTCGCCTCCATGGTTTTCCTTGTGTACTCCTCATCCTCTTTTTTGGACCCCTTCTTCTGAAGGCAGTCTTTCTCCCTCAGCCTTATCTGCACCTCCTTTGACCAACATGACTTCGTGGTCCCGGTCTTCTTACTGCATTTCTTTGTGCTGGTATCTGTGGCCACTAACAGGCCTTCCTACAGGATGGCCCATTTCTAAATGGTATCCATGTCTAGGGTGATGCTAGTCAAATGGCCTAGGGATGTCAGCCATCCTGCATAAGTCAGCCCTTTGAAGTCCACTATCTTGGTGTTTGCAGATGCCCCTCCTACCCATATCCAAGGAGAACCAAGCGGTTCAGTGGTCGTCACTGGCTAGGGTCCTCAGTCCATACACCCTTCCTGTAGTCTCCATTGATCACCACAAGATCCAAGATGTTGGCTCCTCTACCTTTTGTGACAGTAATACATCCTGGAAGGCTTCCAGAATTACCTGCTCCCTGGTGCTTGTGCTAGACATGGTTTTCCAATCCACCCCTAGTAGACTGAAATCCCCAACCACCACAGTGCCACCCCTTCCACGGTGTTTACATAACTTATCTGCCAGTTCTTATACTGTAATCTAAATTAGCATATGTCCTCTTAGTTGTAACTGCATTTATTTTAGTAAAAACTTTTGTTTTTCTAAAGAAGTTCTGCCTGAGAGTTTGTACATTGTATGTGTGATTGTAGACGGTTTATTAATAATCTGTGACAAATGTTACTTGCTTAGAGGGGCCACAGTAAGCAACCAAATTTAGAAGGTATGTAGGGACACCTGGAAAGACAGGGAGAATACCAGAGTCTCATAAGAGTCTGTAGGGATTCTGAACTAGGCTGTTGCATGTCCTGTAAGGTGAAGGCCAGATTAGGCTACACTGTCTCCACAAAGAGGTGCAACACTTGGGTGTTCCTCCTGTGTGTAAAAGCCAAGAAAAGGTTTATATCTGGCCACAAGACT
Source organism: Neoceratodus forsteri (assembly GCA_016271365.2). NCBI lineage: Eukaryota > Metazoa > Chordata > Ceratodontiformes > Ceratodontidae > Neoceratodus > Neoceratodus forsteri. The sequence continues at coordinate 313,298,001 of CM057455.1, forward strand.
AGAGGCAGGTATTGTGCCCTTATCCAGAGCTAGAGGAGTACCCAGAATCCTCCTGGCAGAGGTGGAGTCATCACCTTGGCAAGCATTCAAAAGGGATGTGGAGGGTATCCCCATCTCCCCCCGCCCGTATTGCAATTAAAAGTGGGCACCGAGAGCTCAGTGGGCCCGCCCCCAAGAGTGGGTTGGTGACACTTACCGTAACAGTAGCTCTTTAGAGAATCTTGCAGGTCATGCTTCCTCCTGCCTTCCCCTTCCTTCCCGATGCAGATGGGTTACTAGGTCCTATTTGCCTTGCAAGACAGGGCTGATTCCTTCTCCTGAGTTCCCCACAGAGGCCAGACAGACTGGATTCTCATTTCAGTCAAGAAGACAGAAAAGAATCAAGGAGCCTCGGGGACCTCCCCCTTTTATATGTGCCAGAATACAACACGTGGTGCCACTGGGGGAGGTCCAAGGTCAACTGCTGAGAAATCATCTGATAGAAATGACGCCTGCAGCTTGACATTCCTACATGTGCTGCAAGAGAGTCTCTCAAAGATCTACTGTTACGATAAGTTCTTATGCAACTGTACTTTTTCACCTTAAACAAATCATACTGACACGGAAAATATTACTAACTGTATTCAGGAGGGGGTCCAGCATCAAGAAAATTATTAAATTAATATGCCCACCCTTATAAGTAAGGAGAAAAGAACAAATGGGGCTCTGTTAAGGAGTAAAGATTCAAAAGAACCTGCAGTCTCAATTTCAGGCACATTAAGATCTCAATCTTCTGACATTACCATGCAGGAGTCAGGTACTAATACTAAGGCCAGTTCCTCTAATATGGCACCATCCAAATATGGTAGTACCTCGCAAAGTGAAGTTAGTCACCAAAAAGCAGATACATATCTACAGTGTGAGCATATGACTGAAAACACCTCTGTTGATCACAGGGACATAGTAGTAATTAGGGACTCTAAAATGTACTGATTCCATTATATGTGAGGGTAGAAAGTCAAATACACATGTTAATCCCTCTCAGGAGCAAAGGCCTCGGACATGAAAAACACTATCCAGGGATATATAAACAATATATCTAAACCCATTCTGGTTGTTCACAGAGGTACAAACGATGTGGGGAGAAGAAGCTTTGAAGATACAACTAAGGACTTTGAAGAACTGGGTACTATTTTGAAGAGAAGGAATGCTCTGTCATCATCTCAGAAGTTCTACCAGTACTTAGAGCTGGTATAGGCAGAAGCAGGGAGATTTCACATTTTAATAATAGGCTGAGACAGTGGTGCATAAAGGAAAAATGTATCTTCCACCCAAAATGTGTTTGTTGGTTTGTTTATAAAGGTTTAAACCATTGAGTTAAAAACTCATTCGCAATGGTGGTCTTTCACATTCATACAAAACAGTTACAATAATTTACATTCAAATACAACAATTAATGACAATCACAGCGTTTACACAGGGATAAAAACTGGATGTTTTTCAGAAATAAGAATCTATTTAGGACTGATGGTTTGCACCTGAATAAATATGGAACAATGTTTTGCCAACAGAATTAGGAAAACTACTGACACATTTAAAATGAGGAATACGGGGAAGGAGGGAGGGGACTGTTACTCCATTAAAAAGAGCAATCTCTACGAATAACATCAAAAAGTATAAAAAGGAATAGAAGTGTTTAACACAAGAAGTTTAGTAAAGAAAAAGGGGGAACTTGAAAGACTATTAGCTACTGATAACATAGCACTATGTGCTGTCACTTAAACATGGTGGCAGAAAGGAGATGAATGGGATATGAACATTCCTGGATACAATCCTTTTAGTAAAGACAAAGAACAGGATTGGTGGGGTATCACCATATCGTGAGCGAGAATATCAAAGTGGAACCTATAGCAGATCCCAGGAGATTTGTAGCTTGAAATTATATGGTTAAAAGTCACACCAGATATAGGTAAGCAAATAGTTTTGGGTCCTATATATACCACCATCACACATGCGTGAAAGTACAGTTGTGTAAGAAGTTACCGTGAACAGTAGATGTTCGAGAATCTCCTGCAGCAGGTCATGACATGCAGTAATGTCCAGCTTAGGCGCCATTTCCTCCAGAAGATTTCTTAGCAGTCATTCTGGGAACTACCCCCAAATGAAGGGTTTTCACCTGAAGCGCGGGGCACATGGAGTAGGGTTGTCAGAACTAGTTCGTCCAAAGATTAACCTCCTCGAACCCTGGTGTTCGAGTTCTAACTTAGAACTCGAACACTAAAAGGTTCGCAAAAGGGTTCGAATTTGAGTCCCAGCTGATGACTTGTGTGTGTGTGTGGGGAGGAGGGCGGAGGCACGTCCCAGAAGGCAGCCCCAATGTGGGCGGGGGGTGTAGGGGTATGTGTGGGGACTGGAGGCATATCCCAGCAGCAGCAGGCAAGTGGCAGCCCCGATGTGGTGAGGGGGGTGCAGCAGCAGTGTTGTTGGGGCTGCCAGATCCACCGCAAGTTGTTTCACAGTTTGCGCTTGCGTAACGTACTTACGTACGCTCAAGTGAAGTCATCCTCACCACCTGACCAATACTATGTGGTCAAGTTGGGGTCGAGTAAACTGCGAGACCCGCAGGATCTGTGGGGGTATCTATTTAGGCAGATGCAAGCCGAGAGCGCCATTTACTGAGGATTTCAGGAGGCAGCAGCAGCCTACTTAACTGTAGCGTACCGCTGCTACCGCAGCCTGCATTCTTGCCCGATACTACTTGACCAGGGCCCAGGCCTGGGTGTGGCCTCAATCGACTGCAGCACTTGCTAGTTGCTGCAGTGCTTATTGAATTATTTAAAACTTCCATCATCCATTTTCCTGTGAAAAAGGGCTAAGCAGGCATGAAAGACCGAGAACGAGAGAAAGGCTGAAAAAAAGGTCCAATAAATTAACGGTTGGGTGTGGGACTAGCGGGAGGTTCAGGTGGAGGGACTAATCAAGAATTGGGAAGGGAATAGGGATCGAGATCAATATCAGGACTCAGGAGAGAGAATAAAAAAATAAAAAGAAGAACCTTTGTGAAATGTGATTGAAACTGCAGCACTGCACAGTGGTGCACACTCAGCAGCTGCCAGCAACAAGCATATAACAAGGGGGCAAAAAAAAAAAAAAAAAAAAGGCAAATAAATTTGTCAGGAAGGACATTAGGACAGAGTACTGTATATGAGGACTGTGCTCAAGCTCATTGTGCTGTGCTGCTAAGGGGGATCATCCTCTTGACTTTCACCCTCAAAAATTCCAGTCCTTATACAACAGCACAAGGCACTGGCAGTAAGGCACTGACTGAAGGCAGGCAGTTAATTTTTTTGGACACCACTCCTCTGTGTGTGTGTGTGAGAGAGAGACTTCTACTTCTCCACTCCCAAGTCCGTGTTGTGTAACTTGTGTATATGACTCCCTGCTCCCATCTCCCGAGTTGTGTGCTGCTATTACCCTTACATGACTGCGCTGTACCCTACCCAGTGTGTGTCACAGAGAGAAGCCCAGTGGCCAGTTGTGTGATGGCATTAACCTTACATGACAGAAGCGTAGAAATATAATTCCCATCCAGAGTTGTGTATGTGACTCCGTCTCCTGTAGTCAGCCCACCACCCTGCTGCTGTATGCCCCTTAACTGCACTGTACCCTACCCAGTGTGTGTTAGAGAGAAGCCCAGTGGCCAGTTGTGTGGTGGCATTAACCTTACATGACAGAAGTGTAGAAATATAATTCCCATCCCATGAGTTGTGCATGTGACTGTCTCCTGTGGTCAGCCCATCACCCTGCTGCTGTGTGTCCCTTGACTGCACTGTACCCTACCCAGTGTGTGTTACAGAGAAGCCCAGTAGTCAGTTGTGTGGTGGCATTAACCTTACATGACAGAAGCGTAGAAATATAATTCTCATTCCATGAGTTGTGTATGTGACTGACGACTCCTGTGGTCAGCCCATCACCCTGCTGCTGTGTGCCCTTGACTGCACTGTACCATACCCAGTGTGTGTCACAGAGAGAAGCCCAGTGGCCAGTTGTGTGATGGCATTAACCTTACATGACAGAAGTGTAGAAATACAATTCTCATTCCGAATGTATGTGACTGTCTCCTGTGGTCAGCCCATCACCTGCTGCTGTGCACCCTTGACTGCTATGTGTATGCCTATGCCCAGCAGACCAATCATTCTGTAAGCCTTGAACCTGGGACCCTTTAGTTGCAAACCGTCATATTCTTTAATTACTTTCAGTCCACTGCATCACAGTGTCACACAACCAAAATACAATTTTGGAGTTGTAGCCAACGATCACAGATCACATTGCTTTCTTACACAGGAATTGTGTGGGTGTGTTCACCGCAGTATACTGGTACCGTTATGGCTGACACCAACATAGATGAAGCATCTGGTGATGGTGTTGGAGTAGGTGTTGGTGGTAGTGGTAATCCTGGTGCTAGCAGAAATAACCAAAATGTTTCATGTGATAAAAATTCAAGAAACAGCAAAAGAGCAACAGTGAAGTGTGGTAAAGGGGGACCTTTTAAGAAAACCTGTACAGCTGCTGGGGTCACATGGAGAGACACCATAAGGTATGCCATTCATGCTGTTAAGATCCCTGTGACTAGCAGTAATAATGCAAGTGACAGTGAGTCCCTCTCTGACTCAGACAGTAGCTCTTTGTCTCAGTCCGACACTGTAGTGTCCCACGACGATCATTACTTCCTCAACAAAGTGAAATGAGCAAGTCTGCTGACAATGAATCAGGTAGTGCACTTGCAAATACATCCAGCACTATTGGCAATGAAAAGGACATCCATTGAATCCACCACTTCTGTGTTGACCAGCAATGAAAATCCATCAGAGTCTTCTGCCCACTCTTCTAGCACCAAGGAGCATGTCCCGGGTTCTGTTAGGACAAGTGAAAAGACACAAACAGTCTTTAGCTATCTTCCTAGCACTCGAACAAAACCGTCACATCTGAGGTTTGGAATTATTTCTCTGTCAGTAAAACTGATCCATGCAGAGCAATCTGTTCCCTTGTAAACAGAGTGTAAGCGTGGTAAAGTTGTGTCATGCCTTGGCACCAGCTCTTAAACGCCATCTGAAAAAGCATTCAGTTTTGCTTGATCATCCAAAACCCATGTCCTCCATCTTCCAGACCGCACGTGAGAAGGGTCAGGAATCTGAAATGGATACTGAATTGTCTGAACTTGATGCGGGCAGAACCACTGCCAGCCCTAGGATCACTGTTACCACCAATGCCAGCACCATTAGTACCAGCTGCACATCCAGTGATGGCACCGAATGTACAAGTCCTAGTCCACCATCTCCACGTCCATCTGCCCATCGAAGCATGGTGTATAATAAACCAGCAGGGACATGTTGTAAACAGCTAACACTGTCTCAGGCATTTGAAAGGAAGAATACCTTTACTAGAAACCATCCAAAGACCCTTCATCTTAATCACAGAATTGGTGAACTGTTAGCCGGAGCTCTTCACCCATACTCTTTGGTAGATCATGAGGATTTTAGGGAGCTCATGACATTAGCAGAGCCTTGTTACAATGTTCCTCATCGACGGTACTTTTCCTATGTTGAAGTACCAAACCTTTATCAGGCTTTAAAAGTGACAGTGATGCTTGCACTTAAAACTGCAGAGGGTGGGGTTATTCATGTCACAACAGATATGTGGACCAGCACTCAAAACATAGATTACATGTCCCTTACCGCTCATTGGGTCACGTTTTCTTGTGCTTCTTTAAAAACAAAGACACCCCAAAGATGGGCGCTGCTGCATATAAAGAAGTCTGGGCAAGTCATACTGCTGCAAACATCTTGCAGGAACTAAATGACCTCCTTGACGAATGGGTTTATTCTCACAGTCTAAAATGTGGCTTCACAGTAAGTGACAATGGAGCCAACATCTTGAAAGCAGTACAGGATGGAGGATTTCTGCATGCTTCTTGCTTTGCACACTGCTTACATTTAATTGTCACGGGATTTCTCAGCAATTAAACACAAGTGGATGGTATGATTGCTGTTTGCAAAAAAAATGTGACTCACTTATCACATTCAACCAAGGCTATACGGACATTGTCCGAACTGCAAAAAAAAAACACAAGCTGCCCCAGCAAAAGCTGATTCAAAATGTTTCCACTCATTGGAACTCAACGCTTTATATGCTGCAACGCCTCTTGGAGCAAAAACAAGCTGTACATAAGTATTGCTCCAGTTACATTACTGGAGATGGCATTATGCTGTCTGTGCTGCAGTGGAAATTAATGGAGACAGTGCTGCATCCTAGCTCCTTTTGAGACAGCTACAAGGGACATGTCCTCTGAAGGTGCATCTTGAGTCAGGTTATCCCACCATAATGCTCATTTCACATCATCTTAGTGTTCTAAATCTACAAATAGAAAAAGACAGATCTGAAGCGCAGACAACATGTCACCTGTATCATGGGAATCTCGTAAACAGAATGAGCGAGCGCTTCAAAACCAATGACAAATTAGTTGCAATGACGAAATCAAAACACTACATCCTTGCAACTCTCTTAGATCCCAGGTTCAAGGTTATACATCTTCCAAAAACAGATGATATAGAGCAGTACAAATGTCTGTTGCTGAGGAGCTGCAGCAGTCACAGGAGTCAAACACAGACACGCACAGTACCCTCAGGTTGTCATCACCACAACATGCAGGTTCATCTTCACAAAGGGATACAGAACTGGAAAAGTCACCAAACATTAACAGTAGTAGTTCCACAACTGCCACTTCTTCAACCCTTAGTAGCAAGCTAAATATGTGGCAAAATCTTTCCCAAACTGCTGCCATACCAGCTTCTGCTGATTCCTCTTCCGCGGTCTCTGTCCATCATGGTAGACAGTTACCTGCAAGAACTGCCTATTCCTATTGATGCATGCCCTTTGAATACTGGAGATCAAAAAAGTCAATTTGGACAGAGCTGTATAATGAAGCCTGTAAATATCTTGGTGGTCCAGCAACAAGTGTCTCTTCAGAACGCATGTTTAGTACAGCTGGCAATATTGTGACAAACACCAGAAATAGGTTGCTGCCAGAAAATGTACACGTTAACTTTTATTAAAGTTAATAAGTCAAGATTTTCGTATCCCTACAAGTGTATACAAACTGATCCTGAAGTGGTGGATGTTGATGGTGATGACAACTCAGATGGTGGTGGCTGGTAAATACTGTGTGGGACAGAGTCTCTCTGCAATAAAAGGAAACTTTTACAGACTGTGGTGACTTTGGTTGTCTCTCTCTTTTCTCAGTCAACTACCTTGGACTATATACCCCCCAAAACTTCCACATTTCATGGCAAACTACTTTGTAGCTAGGGTCTAAACTAAAGTCAACAAGTTTTATATACAGGGCAATTTAAACATCAGTGGGAACAGGCCCAAATTTGGCATAAAAGGGACACTGTCACGTCAATCCTTTCTGTATCATATTATTTATAGTTAAAGTGCAAACATATATTTTTGGATTTACCTTCTGTGACTCTGTGGTGCATCAGTATGGGCTGGGACCAGGGGCAGTCTATTTTCAATTTTAAAGAGGACAAAACAATGAGTTCTAATTGGTAGCTGTTTATTATTTTTCAATTACAGAAATGTTAGCCATAAACTAAAAATGGATGCTAGTACATGGGTGAGGCTTGTGGGTTGGTTTTAACATGGTGTAAGGTGGGAGTGCTACTGCACAGATGAGGATGGTGGAAGAAAAGTGGAATGGGTGAAGGAATGAAAGGTGGGTGTTTTAGTCCTTTCATTTAAAGATTTGTGATCGGCTGGGGATGGTGAGGAAAAAGATGATGACAGACCGAACCTACTGTACATATATATTTTTTTCTTATTAAATACATTGCAAACTGCTGCCACCTAGCACAATTGTCCTGTCCCCTTTAAAAAAAGAATAAAGGAATGAGAAATAAAGAAAATCTGCATCAGCAGTTTTCACAGACTGTGACCTATCATAAAGTGTTTTTGCTTTACAAGTAGTGATAATTTGATACATAATGGGGTTGACAGACGCTGTCCCTTAAACATCACATGCCAACTGCTGCAGCTACATTAAATGTTCCTTAAGTTAGTGTGTGGTGAGGAAACCACTTTTTATTTATGTGACTGAAATACAGATTTTATTGAAGTATCAGCTGCAAAAATGCATCATCTTAGAAAGTTGTATGTATTACTTCAATTTGCCAACAATAATGTTGGTATATGTATGCATTATCTTAGAAAATTGCATGCATTTTTTTTGCCAGCAACAATGACTGGCATATTTTTTTATTCAAATGTCTTGACTGACTACGTTATGACATAATATGTTTTGCAACTACAGCATGCTGCTGCTGTAGTACCTTGGCTTGACTTTGTTATAAAAGTTTTCTTTTAAACATAGCAACATTTGATTTACTTATTTAAAACAGAAAGCAGCAAATAGCTGAGATTAGGTAATATCAGTTATTTTTTCTCATAATTCATGACGATGAGTTTATATAACCGAGTACATAAATGGCTAATGTGCCTCTTTCTTTCACTAAGGAACTATGATGCAACAGGAAAACTTTTAACATATGGGAGGGTGGGCCTGTTACGTATTAAGTTGCTGGCTTTAGCAAATAGAAGAAACCACAGATAAACCTAGTTGTATTCCTATCAATGTCACACATAATTTCTCTCCCCCTTATATTGAACAGTTTTTCCTTTACATGTATTTTATTACTATCTTCATTACTGGCAGCACAATAAAAAAAATAGGGTTAGAGTTCTAAAAAAAGATTAGAACCCTAGAACTTTTTCAAAAGTTCTAGACTAGAACTAGAACCCAGAACTTCAGAGGGTTCTGACAACCCTAACGTGGAGTGTGGTTTGTTCAGGAGACTCACTTGATTTTCAGCAATAAAGCTGTTTCATTTGTATTATTTTGTGAGTCACTGCATTTATTTGTACGACTACTGGAGTGCTTTACTTTGCGATTTTTAGACCTGGGACCTCCCCCTGACAGTACCACATGTTGGATCCAGGCATGTATAAAAAGGGGAGGTCCCACATGCTCCTCAGTTCTTTTCCATCTCAGTTATTTATTTAAACGTTTTACCAGGAAGGCATGCTGAGAAGTCAATCATCTCTCTGGCCTCCGAGGAGAAAAAAATTGAGCTTCCCAAACATTCTCAAGAATTGGGAAGCTAGAAGACCTTCTGAAACAGGAAGAAAACGGGAAGGCGGGAGGGCAGCATAACCTGCTGCAAGAGACTCTAGAATCAATCAAAAAACTTTATTTAGCCAGGCAAAATCATCATTGACCAAGTTAATTTGCAAGATGGTCCTGGTCAGTGTAAACAATGCAAACTTAAACAAGAAATTGCTCAGATGTTAATGTTTACAAAGAATAACAGGCTCAAATTGTATATAAAAAAACAGAAGCAATTATTAGTCATACTGGAAGGTATAAAAATGAGCGTATTTCCAGTAAAAAAGAAAAAAGTACAGTGAAAACAGTGGCACAACAATATACATACAACAGTTATACACAAGAAAGTCATATATACTTGGTGAGGCAAATGGGTAAGAACTAGAAGAGGAAACAAAAAGGAAGAGAAAAAAGGAACAGCGGCATGAAGTGCTAAGGTTGGGAGCAGCAGTGCTGGGGTAAGAGGCTCCAAGGGGTGGACAGATGGGCATGCCACCTAGACAGGTGCAGGTCACGAGCAAGCAATAGTATGAAGGTGTAAGGTCCAGGCAGAAAGGAGATCCCAAGTGTCTTTGCATAGTATTCCAAAGGGAGGGGAGGGAGAAGATCTACTGTTATGGAAAGTTCTTATGCTACTGTGCCATCTTCTTCTAGGAAGTCTCTTGCAGCAGGTCATAACATGAAGGAAGAGTCCCTAGCAGTTGGGATGCATAGGGGTGGAGGAAGCAAAAACAGGAATTTAGGGCAGCAGCCCTTGGAGAATGGCTTGTCCAAAATTAGCTTGCTTCTTGGAAACAATGTCCAAACCGTAATGGCTTTGCAAAGGTACGAACAGTAGACCAAGTCACCGCTTCACAAACTTCAACTGCTGAAAGCCCCAAAAACATGACACAGACGAGCCATACCCCCTTGTGGAGTGCGTCTGATCACTCCAGGAAGTGCTCTGTTGTACTAGTTATAAGCAAAAGTAATTCAGTTGGTCAACCAAGTGGACAAGCACTGCTTGGAAACCTGAACACCCTCCTTCCCAGGGGTGAAAGAGATAAAAAGATGCTTGGATCTGCACAACTGTTTCGTGAGGAGAAAACAGTATCTCAATGTTCTATGCACATCCAGAGTGTGGAGCAGGGATTCTTCGGGATTAGCAGACACAACATAATACACAGGTAAGTGTATGGCTTGATTCAAAGTAAATTCAGACACTACTTTAGGAAGAAAAGTAGGATGGCATGTAAGGAGACCCCATCCTTATGGAACTGCAGGAAGGTTGCTTGCACATCCATGCAACTCTGAAATATGTCTACCTGCATGACAGCAATCAGGAAAAGTGTTTTTCAGGAAAGAAAAGGGGGACATGATAGAAACATTCAAGTACCTCAAGGGAATCAACAAAGTCCAAGAGGTAGCATCTTTAAAAAAAGAAGAGGTGTGAGAACAAGGGGCACAATTTGAAGATGGGGGTGGCTCAGAGGTAATTTAAGGAAGTATTTTTTCACAGAGAGGGTTGTGGATGCATGGAACGGCCTTCCGGAGGAGGCTGTGGAGTCAAAAACAGTGGTGGAATTCAAGCATACATGGGACAGTCATAAGGCCATTCTAGGGGTTGGGGGTAGGAAGAAGTAGGCTGCTGGTTAACTAGGATCTGCAGCTTATCCAGTAGGTAGGGAAGAAAAAATTACTCACCTTAGTAATCTTGTTTCTTCTAATGGAGTCTTGCTATATTATGACACATGCAGTGAGTCCCAACCTTCGAACTGCTCTGGAGGTGAAAGAGTTAACTTTCCATGCCAGGCATGGAACGCTGAGCTCCAGCTTGGTTGAAACTCTGTTGTTCTTCAAACTCAAACCGTCAGATCTTTATGAGCTAAACTCACTGAGGTCCTGTGTGGAAGCTGTAAACCTACACTAGCCAACTGGCTACTAAACATAAGAACATATTTTTTGGTCCCAAAGCAAAGACTCAAGTCAGGAGATCCAAAAAATAAAAACACAACACCAAGTCACCCCAAAAAAGGAGGGGTGAAAACAACAAGGTGGGCATCTACTAAGTGCCAACACTGCACTGCCCACCCACATCCCAAAAACAGAGGTTCTGAGAGGGGCAGGGGGAGGTCATAATATAGCAAGACTCCATTAGAATAAACAACATTACTAAGGTGAGTAATTTTTTCTTCAAACAACATGAAGTCTTGCTATATTATGACATATGCAGACTACACAGCAGTACCTCCATGGAGAAGGGGCAGAACCTACTTAGGAAATAGGCTCTGAAGCACAGCTGTGCCAAACCGAGCATCACTCCTACCTGGATGTCCAGGGAGTAATGCTTGGCAAAAGTGTGAACTGTTTTCCAGGTAGCTGCTTGACATATCTCTAAATAGGGATGTCCCTGGCAGCAAGCCAGAAGCAGCTGTACCTGGTAGAGTGAGCCCTCAGGCCCGAGGAGGAACCTTACCCAGCTTTCATAACAGAATTAGATACAAGAGACAATCCACCTGGCAATGGATCTTTAGTGGCAGGTTTCCTTTACCAACCTCACCATAAGTGAGGAACAGTTGGAGGGAGTCAAACCTGTGACCCCCAGTACGCTCTATGTAGTAACTAAGTGCTCTCTTCACATCTAAGCTGTGCAGCCTCCTCTCGCTAAAGGAGGAATGGTCAGTGAAGTACATTGGAAGAGATATAGATTGATTAAGGTGGAAATCTGAAACCACCTTAGGCAAGAACTTCCTATTAGTCCCGAGGACCACCTTATCTCTATGAAAGGAGATAAAATCAGGCTCCACTGACAAAGCTTGTAATTCACTTATGCGTCTGGCAGAAGTGATGGCTACCAGAAACACAGTTTTCCCAGTCAAGTACTTAAGCTCTACTGAAGACAAAGGCTCAAAGAGGGGTTGCATAAGCTGAGCAAGGCAAACATTAAGATCCCAGGCAGGGGCAGGGTCCCTGAATGGAGGGTTGGTGTAAAGCAATCCCTTGAAAAACTTGGAGAATACAGGATGAGCTGAAAGAGAAGAGGGCTTACCTGCTAAAATAAAAGCAGACACAGCTGCCAGTTGCACTTTTAGGGTAGCTGGTCTCAGCCCCAAGGTATTTAAGTGGACCATATAATCCAGGACTGTGGGTAAATCAGCAAATTCTGGGGAAATATGCTTTCCAGAGAACCATATGGAAAACCTCTTCCATTTGGAATTATAAGTAGCTCTGGTGGAAGGTTTCCTAGAAGACTTCAGGATATCCATTACACCTTGGAAGATGTGTAGATCAGCAAACTAACTCTTCAAGAGCCAGGCCTTGAAATTGAGAAATTTGAGGTTCAGGTAACAAACCCTCCCCTGAGCACAGGTTAACAGGTTGTGATTCCTGGGAAGACAGAGGGAAGATGGACTGCTAAGGACAGTAGGAGTGGATACCAGGGTTGTCTGGCCCAATCTGGAGCAATCAGGATCATCTTGCAGGGTTGAGATCTGATTTTGACTAGCACTTTGAACAGGAGAGGGAAGGGGGAAGCATAGAGAAACTTCCCTTCCCAATTGAGAATTAAGGCATCCAGAGGGACTGAGCCCAACACTGGGGGCCTGCAGCAAAAAAGGGGAAGTTGGTGATTGTCTAGGGCTGCAAAAAGATCTATCTGCGGGGTGCCCCATCTGGCAAATATCACCTCCAAGACCAGGGGGTCCAGTGACCATTCGTGATGGTCCTGGGAAATCCTGCTGAGAGCATCTACCAGGACATTGTCCTTGCCTGGGAGAGCGAACTGCATTATGGGAGGTGTTCAGAGAAATAGCCAGAGACCACAACTTCATTGCTTCAGTGCACAAGGCAGTGGGCAGAGTGCCCTCAGCTTGTTGATGTACCACATTGTGGTGGTGTTGTCTGTTCTGACCTGTACAACTTTTGTTCTGAACAGACTTGCAAAAAGCTTAAAGTGCTAGAAAACTGCTCTGAGTTCCAACAGACTGATGTGGAGCACAGATTCCTGAGTGGACCACAATCCCTGGGTAGTGAGGTCGCCCATGTGAGCTCTCCACTCCAAGAGAGATGCATCTGTAGTAAGGATTAAGGAGTGAGACTGAGTGACAAAAGGAACCCTCGTCTCAGACTGCTCTGATCCTGCCACCACTGAAGGGCCTGGATCAGGGTTCGAGTCACTGGGATCAATTTGGTTAGAGGGTCTTTCCTTTGAGACCAAAAGGCTCTCAAATGGAACTGGATGTCCCCCATTTGAAATCTTGCTCCCTGCACTACTGCTGTAGAAGCAGCCACGTGCCCCAGGAGCTGTAGAAAATGCCTTGCTGGTCGAGAGACCTGCAGGGTGAGTGAGGAGGCCAGAGAGACCAGAGTCCTTGCCCTGTCCAAAGGAAGGAAGGCTCTGGCTTTCCCTGTGTTCAGCTCTGTGCCTATGAAGGTGAGGAGCTGGACAGGCTCTAGAACTGACTGACAGATTCAGAAGGAAACCTAGAAAGGTGAGCAGTTGCAGAGTTATCTGCAGATGTAACTTGACTTGGTCTGGAGACTGGCCTACTATGAGCCAGTCGTCCAGGTAAGGGAAGATGGCAATTTTTTGCCTTCTTAGGGAAGCAACTGCTACTGTCAGGCATTTTGTGAATACCCTTGGAGCAGAGGTGGGGCCAAAGGGCATTGCTCTGAATTGGTAATGGCCTGAGGGCAGCTCGAGCCCGAGATACTTTCGATGGGAGCTTCTGATGAGAATATGGAAGTAGGCATCCTTGAGGTCCAAGGAGGCTAGCCAGTCCCCTGGCCTTAGAATAATTCCCAGAGCCACCATTTTGAATTTTGGTTTTAAAAGGTGCTTGTTTAAAATATCTCAGATCCAGGATGGGCCGCCATTCTCCTGTCTTTTTTGGGATAAGGAAGTACCTGGAGTACAACCCTTTGCCCTGGTGTAGGGGAGGAACCCTTTCCACAGCTCTGAGAGCCAGGAGGGAAGACACCTCTGCCTCTAGGGCAAGTGCCTCCAATGGATTTGCAGGTGGAAAGGATCTGGTTCTCATCTTTGGAAATTTTTTGAAGCTGAGAACCAGTCCCTGACTTACTACTTCCAGGATCCATTTGTCTGATGTCAGAGACTTCCAGTCCTGGACGAAGTAAGCCAGCCTGCCCCCTACTAGAATAGGAGAGTCGATCCGGGCAGACCCATCAGGGCGTCTGCTTGGCAGTGGCTTTAGGCTGAGGGGTGGATGCAAGCCTGCTCATTCCCCTTCTGCCTCTCCCTCTGAAGAACCCCCTCTGCGAAAAGGAAGAAGAGGCCTGTGCTTGGTAAAAAGGCCTTTGAAAAGGCCTGCTCCTAGACTGCTGCCTTTGAGGAGTTGCCTGCCTTTCCTTGGCCTGAGCACTCCTGTAAGTGGTCCTGTACTCGTCCATCTTCTTCATGTAATTCTCTGTCTGCTCCCCAAACAGAGAACCACCCACTACAGGAAAATAGATAGCCTTAGCCTGGGTGTCCTGTGAGAGGCTAGTACATCTGAGCCAAGCTATCCTCCAAGAGCCACAGATATAGCCATAACTCTTGATGAACCATCATTAGAGTCCCAGAAGCATGAAATTGCACTTTAGATACCTCAATCCCATCTGCAGCCACCTCCTCCAGCTCCTTGGCTAGCTGGGAGGCCTTTTTAGCCAGTGCCAGTACAGTGTCCCACCTGGACTTCTGGTACCTGGCTGTATAGGCCATGTAATTCGCCTGCCTGAGTCCCAAAGAAGATGCCATGTACTGCTTCATCACCATGGCATCAATCTTTCTGGAGTCCTTGTCAGGGGGGGTGTGAAGCCAAGGGAATATTTGCCTTGTCACAGGCAGCAGTCTGCACTACCCCAACATGGCTGCACTGCTGATATAAGAACTCCGTGTCTGAGTCTGAAAGTGTATACCTCTTGTCCATTCTTTTATCCACAAGAGGTATAGTGTTAGGAGACAGATTTTTTGTATCTGTTTCCCAAAAGATTTATGGAGGGGAATAGACAAGTCTCCTGGACTCTGGGATATCCATCATCTCTACATAATCCGGCTCTTCTTGAACTTCCACAGCCTCTTCCATAGGAAGCTGGAGGGTTTCAGCCACTTTCCTGTAAAACATAAAATGGGAAGGGGACTCAGAAAGCCTAGGAGGGGAAACACCTGATGGTCTGTCTGGGGAGATGTCCGGTTCCACAGGCACATCCAGACCTTCACTTGCATCAAAATCCTCAAATTCCCCTTCCTCTTCAAACTCCGGTTCATAAAATTCTTCAAGGGTATACTATTGAACCGGGGGAACCAACCGAACCGAACCCCTGCCAGAAGGAGCCGGATCGGTCAGAACCGGACAGAGCGACTCCACAATTTGAATCGCCCTGGCTATCTCTTCTGCGGTTGGAACATAAACCTCTGGATCCGAACCGGTCAATTTATCTTTGCGTGCCCTTTTTGTTGGAACCAATCCCTCAGATTCAGCTCTCCTTTTGCCCGAATTAGTATCATCCTGGTCAGAGGGCACTCCTTCTGGTTCGGTCAAAACCGAACTGGGCTGGCCATCCGGGTCAGCGGACTTCTCGGCCTCCTTTTCCCTCAGTCTACCTAATCTCTTCTCAAGGGCAGATTTGGGAAAATGTTTACATCTTTGGCAGTCTGAATCGAGGTGGTCAAACCCCAGACAAACACAGGTGGTATGGGGATCGGCGTTAGCAAAGACCTCCCCACACTCACTGCAGTGTTGAAACCCAGTGGGCTCGGTTTTTTTCTTGGGTTTCTCAGATATGGCTAACCTAACCAAACTTACCCTTTTTTCAGCAACTGCCAGGCAAGACTCCCTTATTGGTTCCTAACCGTGTCATGGGTATGGGAAAAAAACATTTTTTTTTTTTTTTTTAGAACCGATAAGAACCAGTAACCACACACTAAAGACTGCAAAATTCACAATCAAATGGTCAGTTCAGCCGAACCAACCGCACTTTTATAAGTTCCACACAGAAAATAAAGAACAATTTCTATCTAGTACTCATGGCACCACAGACAGACAAACGACTATGCGGATACTTTTTTTTCGGTTTAAACCGATGAAAAACTGAAAACTTTAATCAACTTCGTACCGAGCTGAAGGAGAACTCTCCGGAGCGACCATTCAGTGAGGCGGAGTAAAGAATCTGATGGTTTGAGTTTAAAACACTCCAGACAGAGACTTCAACCGAGCTCGAGCTCAGCGTTCCATGCCCTGCATGGAACGTTAACCCTTAGTTCTCCAGGGCAGTTCAAATGTTGGGAAGCACTGCAATTGTCGGAATACAGCAAGACTTCATGTTGTTTGAAAGGGTAAGGACATCATAAAATGAAGGGCAAGGAGTACCAATTCCTGTAATCGGAGTAACAAGCTTCCTGAGCTAGTGGCCCTGATGGAAGAGGGACACCTGGATATTGTGGCAGTCACAGAAAATGAAAATTACATGCCTACTGTAATTCCTGATCTGTCTGTGTCTTCACCATTCATCACTGGTGGGTAGTGAGTCAGAGGATCAGGACCCGTGGTAACTTACTTTTTGCAAGTGGAGGCATAGACATTGAGATGGTGCCACCCTCAAGAGCCGATGTGTCATTAGGCGCCGCACGCGGGTTGGTCAGTAACAGTCGACGCTTCCTCAGCCCCAGTTCTGAATGATAGAGAGACAGAGAGAGAGAGAAATAAGGAAGGTGGGCAAGGGATCCAGAGGGACAGCAAAAGGAAAGGATGTAAAACCAAAAGGAGGAATATGCCAAGGAGGAAACCTACACAATTGGGAGAGTAGTGCCCCAATCTCTGAGAGAGAAGGAATGGGTGGAAAAGGGAGGGGATAGGAGGACAGAGGAAGAAGGAAGGAGGAAGAGGAGACACTGCCCCCGAGGCACTGCCTTGGACTGCTCTGGAGAAGTTCTGCTACAGGTTGAATAGACAGGCCAGAGGATGAAGACAAGGCCTGAAGAGGAGAGCACTTATCTAGAAAAGCAGAGGCAGGACAAAAGGCTAAGGATGGGTCGGTATCTCCACCTCCTGCAAATGAACTGAGGCAGAATAACCAGCTTAAAAGGCCCTGGAGAACAATCCCAGGTGACTGGAACTTAGTTATTTGATTGGGGGGGGGGTTAAATTCAGAGGAGGAACCGGAGGGGCAAATAACATATACTCCTGAAAGAGGGTAAAAATACAACCAAAAGGAGGCACAAGAGGTTGGAGGACAACTGAAGTAATCACCAGAGCCCCCTCCTGCTACCAGACTCCCTCAAGAGGGAGCCAGAAAAACCCCAGGAGCAACCTGGGCTGAGGGGGGGGGCTCTGGCACTCCCCAACAGCAGGAACCTCCCTGTCAGCCCACCCAAGGGAAAAAACCTGACCCCAAGAGGGGAGGGGGTGAGAGATGCTGGAAATGGACCATGGTCCAAATGGGAGACAAACAGAGAGGAGAAGAACTGCCCAGAGACTGAGGCCTGAGAGGGAAAGGTGGGTGGGATTCAGCGATGGATGGTTAAGATACACAGAAAGATCAGGAATTACGAGAGGTATGTAATTTTCTCGTCTGTGTCAATCTTCACCATTCATCACTAGTGGGTGATTATCAAGCCCCCTGAAAGGGGTCCAGAACCTCCCTAAGGGACAAAGTCCCTCAGCCTCCAGTGGGGGAGACACCAGAAGAGGGAATCCTAGCAGGCCTGAGGATGGTCTGGGTGAGGCGAGGTTCTCCTAGCAGGAGAAAGAAGGTGCCTCTGAAGCTCTTGCCTCACCCTTCTGGAAAAAAAGATGGATTCCCCGGAAAGAGAGGGCTGTTGCCCCTACGTCAGGCGGGGGGAGACAAGGAGAGGCGACAAAGCTCTGACGTCTGCCTAATGCAGATCGTTGCCCCACCAACCTGGCAGCTACCTCACTGGCATCATACAAGAAAAAATTACTCACCTTAGTAATTGCTTTTCTTCTCATGGAGTCTTGCTATATTATAACAATAGCAGTCAGCCACTGCAGCTGAACTGCCCCGGAGAGGAAGGAGTTAACTCCAGAAGATCTGGAGCTCTACAGCGCGAGGGCGCTGTGCCCAAAGTTTATCTGGCAGTTTCAAATGAAACTGTCAGATCTTTACGAAGCCAACATCAACGGACGGAAAAGTCTGTGTGAAAACTACACTAGCCTATGGCTACCTACTAGTAGTAATAACAACAATATAAACAACAAAGAAACACCCAGAACCATAATAACAAAGGTTGATGGTTTATGGTTCTTTCACCACCCTTGACAAGCACATATGAACCCCCCTTCCCCCCAAGACTCAAGTCCAAGAAGGGGGCAATAAAAAATAACCTAAATGAACAATCTAGATCCCTAACCCAAAGGAAAACAGGGTTAGGGAAAACTAAAATGGCATGACACAGTGCTTGCACCAATTTGCCACCTCTACCCAAGTAGGAGTTCTGAGAGGGGCAGGAGGGAGGGTGGTTATAATATAGCAAGACTCCATGAGAAGAAAAGCAATTACTAAGGTGAGTAATTTTTTCTTCAAACACCATGAAGTCTTGCTATATTATAACAATAGCAGATTACACAGCAGTACCTCCATGGAGGAGGGTCAGAACCTACTTAGGAAATAGGCTCTGAAGCACAGCTGTGCCGAACCGAAGCATCTCTCCTGGACTGGACATCCAGGAATAATGCTGGTAAAGGTGTGAACCGTCTTCAGGTAGCAGCTTGACAAATCTCCAGAATAGGAATGTCTCTAGCAGCCGCTAGAGACGCAGCTGTACCCCTGGTGGAGTGGGCCTCAATCCTGAGGGGGTACTCACCCAGTTTCTGATAACAAAATTGGATACAAGAGACAATCCACCTTGCAATTGTTCTCTTAGTGGCAGGTTTCCTTGCCAACCTCGCCATAGGTAAGAAACAGTTGGAGGGATTCAACCTATGACCCCTGGTGCCCTCTAGATAGTAACTTAATGCCCTTTGACATCCAAGCTGTGCAGTCTCCTCTCACCTGAGGAAGAATGCTCAGTGAAAAATACTGGGAGGGAGATAGATTGATTCAGGTGGAAATCAGAAACCACCTTAGGCAAAAACTTTCTATTAGTCCTAAGGACTACCTTATCTCTGTGGAAAGAGATAAAATCTTCTTCCACTGACAGGCCTGTAACTCACTTATCGTCTGGCAGAGGTGATAGCTACTAGAAAACGGTTTTCAAGTTAAATACTTGAGTTCTGCTGAAGACAGAGGCTCAAGGGGGTTGCATTAACTGAGCAATGCAAATATTCAGGTCCCAGGCGGGAGCTGGTTCCCAAAGGAGGGTTAGTGTGAAGTAACCCTTTAAAAAACTTGGAGAACACAGGGTGAGAAGAAAGGGAGGCAGGCTTCCCTGCTGACACAAAAGCAGAGACAGCTGCCAGATGAACCTTCAGGGTAGCTGGTCTAAGGCCTAAGGAATTCAGATGGACCAAATAGTCCAAAAGAATGGGAAGATCAGCAGATTCTGGGGTAATCTGCCTCTCAGAGCACCAGATGGAAAACCTCTTCCACTTAGAATTATAAGTGGCCCTAGTGGAAGGCTTCCTTGAAGCCTTTAAAATATCCATAACACCTTGAGAAAGGTGTAAATCAGCAAATTCTAGCTCCTCAAGAGCCAAGCCTTGAGGTGGAGGGACTTGAAGTCCGGATACCGCACTCTCCCCTGTGCACAGGCCAGTAAGTCGTGAACTCTGGGCAGGCTCAGGGCAGGGTGGACTGCCAGGGACAGGAGCAGAGGGTACCAGGGCTGTCTGGCCCAATCTGGGGCAATCAGAATCACTCTGCAAGATTGAGATCTGATTTTCACTAGTACCCTGAAAAGGAGAGGAAAGGGGGGGAAGGCATACAGGAACTTCCCTTTCCAGTCCAACAGAAAGGCATCCAGAGGGAGTGAGCCCAGTACTGGAGGCCTGCAGCAAAAAGAGGAAGTTGGTGGTTGTCTGGGGCATGAAAAGATCTATCTGAGGAGTGCCCCAACTGGCAAAGACAGACCCCAGTACTTGTGGATTCAGAGCCCATTCGTGATGGCCCTGAGAAATTCTGCTGAGGCGTCCGCCAGCACATTGTCCTTCCTGGGAGATGAACCGCTATCAGGGAGGTGTTCAGGAATAAGCCAGAGACCACAACTTCATTGCTTGGTGCACAAGGCTGAAGACCGAGTGCCCCCTTGTTGATGTACCACACTGTGGTGGTATTGTCTGTCCTGACTTGAACCACTTTGTTCTGGACAGAATCTGAAAAGACCGAAGAGCTAAAAAGACAGCTCTGAGTTCCAGAAGATTGATGTGGAGCAGAGATTCCTGAGGAGACCACACTCCCTGAGTGGTAAGGTCGCCTAGGTGAGCCCCCACCCTAACAGGGAGGCATCCGTGGTGAGGGTGAGGGAGGAGAAATGGGAATGAAGGAACCCCTTGTTTCAGATTGCTTTGATCCTGCCACCAGTGTAAGGCCAGGATCAGGGTTTGAGTAACTGGGACCAATTTGGTAAGGGGTCCTTCCTCTGAGACCAATAGGCCCTCAAATGGAACTGAATGTCCCTCATCTGGAATCTTGCTCCCTGCACAACAGCTGTGGAAGCAGCCATGTGCCCGAGGAGTTGCAGAAAATGCCTTGCTGGTCGAGAGACCCGCAGGGTAAAGGAGGATGCCAGGCGATGAGTCTGTCCACCCTTTCCGAGGAAGAAAGGCCCTGGCTAACCTTGTGTTCAATTCTGCGCCTATGAAAGTTAGGGCCTGAACTGGTTCCAGAACTGACTTTGGTAAGTTTAGCAGGAATCCCAGAGAAGTGAGAAGCTGCTGGGTGACTTGCAAGTGGGATTTCACCTGACCTGGAGACTGACCCACAATGAGCCAGTCGTCCAGGTAGGGAACACAGCAACCCCTTGCTTCTTAAATGAGCCACTACTACAGCGTAGACATTTTGGTGAATACCCTTGGCGCAGAGGTAAGGCCGAAGGGCATTGTCCTCGAACTGGTAGTGGCCTGAGGGCAGTTCGAACCTGAGGTACTTTCGGTGGGAAGGCCTGATCAGAACATGAAAATAGGCATCCTTGAGGTCCAGGGAAGCTAGCCAGTCCCCTGGCCTTAGGGAAGGCAATATCATTGCCAGAGTTAACATTTTGAACTTTGGTTTCAACAGATGCTTGTTCAAGTATCTTAAATCCAGAATGGGCGGCCATTCTCCTGTCTTTTTTGGGGTAAGAAAGTATCTTGAATAAAGCCCCTTGCCCTGATGGCAAGGAGGAACCCTTTCCACTGCTTTGCAGACCAGAAGAGAAGAAACCTCTGCTTCCAAAGCAAGGGCTTCTGGAGGATTTGCAGGTGGGAAATGCCTGGCTCTCATCTTTGGAAAATATTTGAAGCTGAGAACCAGACCCTGGCCTATTACCTCCAGAACCCATCTGTCCGAAGTTAGGGACAGCCAGCTCTGGCTGAAATAGGCCAACCTGCCCCCCACTGGTACAGGAGAATCGGCCCTGGGCACCCCATCAGGGTGCCTGCTAGCACAGCCTTAGGCTGAGGGAAGGGAGACGGTCTACTTGCGCCACGTCTACCCCTGCCTCTGAAGAAACCCCTCTGCGAGACAGCAGAGGAGGCTTGAAATTGGTAAAAAGGCCTGGAAAAGGGTCTGCCCCTACCTCTGGGAGCATGCCTTTGTGGCATGGCATGCTTCTCCTTAGCCTGGGCACTTTTGTAGGTAGTTCTGTATTCATCCATCTTTTTCATATAATTTTCTGTTTGCTCCCCAAACAGAGAATTTCCCACTACAGGAAAATCCATAGCCTTTGACTGAGTATCTTGGGACAGATTAGTGCATCTGAGCCATGCCAACCTATGGAAAGCTACAGAAGTGGCCATGACCCTGGAGGAAACATCATTAACATCAACAGCAGTATGAAATTGAACTTTAGAGGCTTCAATGCCATCAGCAGCCACCTGTTCCAACTCACTAGCCAGCTGGCCATGGGCCTGCTTACTAACTGCAATACTGTGTCCCACCTAGATTTCTGATATCTAGCCACATAAGCCATATAATTTGCCTGCCTGAGTCCCAAAGAAGCTGCCATATACTGTTTCTTCAGCCATGGCATCAATCTTCCTAGAATCCTTGTCAGGAGGATGTGAGGCCAGAGGAATATTAGCCTTGTCACAGGCTGCAGCTTGTACCACACCTACATGACTACACTGCTCAATAAGGAAGTCTGTATCCGAGCCTGACAAAGTATACCTTCTGTCCATTTTTTTATCTACAGGAGGGACAGAATGAGGATTTTTTAAAATCTTTGTTGTTTGCTTCCTAAATGACTTATGCAAAGGAATAGACAACCTCCTAGACTCTGGAATATCCATCATTTCCACATAATCAGGCTCCTCTTGCTCATCCCAGCCTCCTCTAAAGGAAGCTGAGGGTTTCTGCAACCTTTTGTAAAAAATAAAGAAAGAAGGGACTCAGACAGAGTAGGGGAGATTCTAAAGGTCTGCCTGGAGAAATGCCGGTTCAATGGGCACGTCAGACCCTCCCAGCCACACATATATTGATCAAATTCCTCCTCCCTCCTGTGGTTCATAAAATCCTCAACTTCAAAATCCTGAACCACTGGGACTGAACGAACCAACCTTTACCAACTGTTGGTGGTTCTACAGATCCCTGAGACAGTGACTGGACAATCTGAATGGCTTTAGCTATCTCTGCAGCAGTTGGAGACACAATTCTGGACTCCAAACCTCCTGATTTCTTTGTCTTTTACTTGGGACTGGTTCCTCTGAACCAGTCTTCCTTTGGCCCGAGGAAGTCTCGCCCTGGTCAGAGGGCACTCCCTCTGGTCCAGTGGGTACTGAACCGGGCTGGCCATCCGGGTCAGCGGACTTTTTGGCCTCTCGTTCCCTGAGCCGGCCCAATCTCTTCTCCAGGGTGGCTGCAGGAAAATTTTTACACACCTGGCAGTCTGACAGGAGGTGGTCAGCCCCCAGACAATAGACACAAGTGGTGTGTGGGTCAGCCTTGGCAAAGGCGTCCCCACAGACATCACAGTGTTGAAACCCAGTGGGCCCGGTTTTTCTTTTGGGTTTCTCAGACATAATGCCAGCCTAACCAAAAACTTGCCCTTTTGATGGCAGTGCCAGGCAAGACACCCTTATCGGTTCCTAACCGTGTCACGGGTATTTGAAAAAAACGTAATAATTTCGGTTTTTTTAGAACCGATAAGAACCGGGAACCGCACTCTAAAACCCACAGTACAGTTTTAAAAGGCAGAAAAAACCAAGCGATCGGTTCAAAACCGAACCGATAATTAATTTTCCACAGACTTGAATTTTTGTACTACGTTTACCAGATAGAGCTTTAGAACCGAAATGCGGTAAAAATAATGACTTTGCGGTTCAAATGAACGAAAACTACTCTCTTGAACCGAGCTGAAGGAGCTGATCTCCGGGCGACTGTTCAGTGAAGCGGATTAAAGATCTGACAGTTTCATTTGAAACTGCCAGATGAAACTTTGGGCACAAGCGCCCTCGCTGTAAACTCAGATCTTCTGGAGTTAACTCCTTCCTCTCGGGGCAGTTCAGCTGCAGTGGCTGACTGCTATTGTTATAATATAGCAAGACTTCATGGTGTTTGAATGCCCTTGCTTGGCTCCTCGCTAACTCCAGGCCCAGTGCGGAGAGGGCAATGGCCTGTCTGGTTACCTCTGAATCAGGCAAAGAAGCTAGGATTTGACCTAGCAGAGACCACAAGTGCCCATTGTAGGCAGCATGGTGGGCCTGAGAAGAGATGCACAATAGAAGGCATGTCGACAAGAAAGCCCTCCCCCCCCCAAAATCAAACTCAGCTGAGTTGGATTCTTGGGGACCGATCACGCTGTGGGCTTCAATGCTCAGTGGGTGTATCCAGGAGAGTCACGCTCAAGGGGGTGAAGAAAGGCTCCTGGAGACCCAAAAGGGGCACAATACTTCTGGCGGAGGTCCCTCGGGGCTGGTGCTCGAGTTGAGTGACGTCACCAGACCTAGTATGACACCTCCCGAAAGGGGTTAGACCAGGTAGGAACCATCAGATTGGCCACACTGAACTCGCCTAAGAAGGCGCGTACCGACCGGTCAGTACTGCGCTCACCAAGGGTGGAAACATGCAGCTCATCGAGCAACCCAGAAAGGAAGCGCTGATAGCTGGAAAAATCAGCTGCTGGGGATAGATGGACAGAAGAATCCTCTCCCTTAGAGAAGGAAGACGAGGCAGCTGACTAGTCCGGAGAGCCAGGTCCTGGCTGCACACGGGAGCAGTGAAACACTTCCTGGTCCATGGACTGATAATCGGTAGGAAACAGTGCAGCCATGGACTTGAACTTTTCCCAGCTGATGGGTCCCACAGGATCGGAGTGACCTGGGAAAGGAGGGATGAGTTGGCAGAGGCAAAGGGGCCAGGCACCTCCGAGGAGGGGCACAACCTCTGCTCGGGCTAGGGGGACCTCAAAGGAGGGAGGAGATCTGGGGGTTCTGGCAGACGAAGGCCACTCAACTGAGCTGGAACAGCCAGGGCTAAGCTCGAAGAGAGAAATCCTCCTGTGAGGCGAAAGGGGCCAAATGAGCCCAGAAGGGCAGCCCCTAACCTCTGTAGAGGAGGTCCCTCTCGAGGAGATCTCGGGGCAGAAGGTCGGTCCAGCACTGCAACTCCTCCCTGAACCCCTGCAGTTGCCGAGGAAAGGGCGCTGCCCTGAATCCAACCCCTCAACTCTTCGGACTCAGAGAGAGCCCTCTTCCTCGCCATCAGCGGAGGCAACTGACACCCCACAGCTGCCTTCTGAGAGACAGCCAGAGGAGTGCCCTCCCCTATCTGAGGTGCTCCAGCTAATCCAGAAGTAGGGCCAGTAGGAACTACCACCGGAGTGGGTACGCCTCCCAAGGTGGCAGACATATCACCAACCCCTGGCTGTCTAGGCACCACTCAGGGCACCAGAGGACTGGTCAGAACCACCGACCCTGGAATAGGCCCTCGCTATCCGCTCTGTGGGCGGGGCTGAATCGGCGCGGAGGAAAAGAATTGGCGGACTCCTGAGAATCTGAGAGCCAGTCTGGGTCGGCCTCAGAATCACCCTCCCCAGAAGACACTCGAACCCAGACCACTCCACGATCCCTCTCAGCCGCAGTGCTGCTCGCTCATGGCACTGCCCCATCCCCAGCACTGCGAATGGCGCTGGAGTCAGAAATGGCGCCAGAGACAGGCCCCGTGCCACCTGTGGTGCCGCCCTGATCTCCGGTGCTGCAAGCGGCGATGGAATAAGGAGAGCACCAGCGGGCGGCACTGGCCCTGAGGCCTCAGACGGTAACGTTGGCGGAGACTTCTCAGAGGATGAGGTGATTGCCTGGATGGTGCCTCCCGCCTGACCCCCAAGGGGGCCAAACCGGGCCTCCTGCACCATGGAAAGGGTTCCTGCCACAGCAAGACTGGAACTGGAGGAAACCCCCCTCCTCCATGGGCCACATAGGTCAGGAGGGGACCCGGAAGGGTTGAGAACACTACTCTTGGCGAACAGAGTATGTGCCAGCCCCCGAAGGCTGGCGGCACACGTCTGACCTTCAACACGCGCAACTCCAGAACACGACGATCCACTGAGAAATAGGCGACGCACCTGTCCATATCGTGGTTCAGTCCCAAGCAGTAAGGCAGTGGTCATGCTGATCCGTGATGGAGTAAAATCGTCTGCAGGGACTGAGACGCATCAGAGGACGACCCACCCTTGAAGATGTTTTCTTGTCCCCTGAATCAGACATGACTAGACAGGAAAACAAAAACCAAAAACAGCACTCTGTGTCAACAAGAAATAAAGAGGAAAGATCTTGACAGTCGATACCGAGGAATGAAGCAGCAGAAATAGGACTGTAGAAAACTAACTGATAGACTAGGCCTCAGAATAATGGCACTACCACATGAGGTCGTGCTCACTCAACGGCAGAAGAAGCAGAACTGGGGCTGAGGAGGTGTTGACGGTTACTGACCAACCCACGAGCGCCACGTATTATGTCGGTCTGCAGGGCGGCGCAGTCTCGACGTCAACTCCTCCTCTTGCAAAAACCAAAAAAGCTCTCACGGGGTCCTGATCCTCCGGCTCACTAATGACCAGGGATTAATGGTGAAGATTGATGCAGACAAGATCATGGCACATGGAAAACCATGACTGGGATGTCAACATACCAGGGTACACAATCTACAGGAGGGACAGGGAGGGTAAAAGGAGAGGAGTAGCTCTTTATGTAAGGGATCAAAGCATCAGAACTAAAGGGTAAATGGGGAGGAGAGGAGGCACGGTGGGTCACCTTGGAGACAGGTAGTGGCACCAAAATCTGCACAGGGGTTGTATACAGACCACCGTCTCAGGGGGAGGACATGGACAAGGAAATGATAGAAGGCATCCTCAGAATGGCAGAAAAAGGGGAGATGCTGTTGATGGGGGACCTGAATATGCCAGATGTTAACTGGATAACATTTACTGCAGCCACATCTAAAAGTAGGATCATTCTCAATGCCTTACAGGGGCATGCCTCAGACAGCTAATGTTGGAACTGAGTAGGGAGGGAGCAATCTTCTACCTGGCACTCTCAAATGGGGACAGAGAGGATCACAGATTTAGAACTGGGTAACCATCTGGGAACAAGCGACCACCACAGTGTGGTTCACAATAAACACAACCGTGGAGTCAAGCCATACAAAAGCAAGGGTACCGAAGGGCCGACTTTGGAAAATGAGGAGTGCTTAAAGAATGCACAAGCAAATGGGCAGTAAGGAGGGGTGAAAGAACAATAGGGAAAAATCAAAACTGCCATCATAGAGGCAGCAAGCCTTTGTCTTGAAGCAAATAAACAAAAAGTAAAAAAACACTATAATTCTCAAAATATATGGCGGGAAGGTTAGGGAGAAAAAGACAGCATTCAGGAAGTACAAGGAATCACAGAAGCAGCAGGACAGAGAACCATATCAGTTAAATAAGAAGGAAGCAAGAAAGGCAATCAGAATAGCGAAAGCCCAAACCAAGAAAAGATGGCCAACTCAGTTAAGAAGGGGATAACACCTTTAATAGGCACATCAGGGAGTGAGGGAAGACCAAGACAGGGATATAGTGAGGCTTAATAAAGGGGAGGAGGAGGTGGGCAAAGGGTTACAGTAAAAAGGCAGAGATACTGAACAAATACTTTTGCTCAGTATTCACAAAAGAAGAAGAGGGGGAGGTACCTAAAAGAAACGATAGAAACACTCTGGGCAGGGGGGTCAACACCAGTCCTTTCACAGAACGGTCCTGAAAGAGCTCCTAAAACTCAAGGTGGACAAAGCAATGGGGTCTGATGAGATTCACCCCAGTATTCTAAAAGAAGTAAGGGGAAATCTAGTGACACCACTGACTACCCTGAAATCATGGGAGGATGGTGTGGGCAGATTTTTTATGTTTTTTGGTAACCGGGTGAGTAAACTAATCTAAAGGGCCATTTTCAGTTGCGACCCGGGCCGTACAGTGGCACAAACAATAAGAAAAAATTACTTACCATAGTAATCTTTCTTCCCAGTGATGCTCAGATATTCATAACTTTATGCAGTAAGCCTGGAGGGTTGGACTGCCTGGAGCGATGGAACACATGCAAAGGAGCAAAATTATTTGCATGTGAGCATCTTTTAAATACTGCCTCTACCAACTGTAGTGTTCCAACCTCTTCAGATTTGTGAGGAGCCTGGAAGTCAGGCATTGGGAGACTAACGTAACATTTTGCTCCACGTTCGATGTCTAGGTCTTCAATTTCTTCTCACTCTCCCTACAGCTGATCCTCTTTCCTTCCGTTTCTCTTTTCTCCTCTTTTCATTACTTTTTCTCTCTTGCATACCTACCATCTACTGCCGAAACTGCTATCCACTTCTGTTATATGTTTAGGTATATTACCCAGACTCCATTTTTTATTGGAGGTCCTCCAAACCCAATGGTTGAGTCGTGGCCTTTGCCCTTTTCTCTCCCTATGTCATACCCTGCCCCCTTCCCTCTTTACCTTAATCTCCCCCATTTGGCCTCCACCCCCATCACCTTTTCTTCTTCCTGGCATCCCCTCCCCACCCAGACTTTCCCGGCTGACCCGGTTGCACAAAGTGCTGTATAAAACCCTACCTGTTAACCTTGCTCCTCCTTGCAAAGTTGTTCTGTACTGCATCATGCTTACTTGCGTATTGTTACTGCATCTTGAAATTGATTTTATTTTTGTATTCCATTGTATTGACTGTATAGATAAATATGTATTGGTTCTATTGTACCTTTGACCTTGTTCTAACCAGGTGCATCTCGCAAATGAGCCTAGCTCAATGATGTTCACCTGGATAAAGATTTTGATTTATTGAAGAGGAGTTACCCCTAATTAAAGTATATAACTTAATAATAAAAAACCTCCAAAGGGAGGAAGAACAACATTTGTCAAAACCACATCAGAGAAAACTCCAAAAGGAAAACTAGAAAACCCATTTTAAAATGATTAAAACACAGAGAATATGCAATAAAACTAACATGGCGTGGTGGCACCAGCATGCGGAGTGCAGAGGCTGAAGCTCTTGAAAGGGAGGAAGGGAGGGAAGTTATGAATATCCAAGCGACACTGGGAAGAAAGAAAATTACTATGGTAAGTATTTTATTCTTCTAACCCCAGTAATGCTCAGGAAATTCATAAATGTATGCAGACTACCAAGCAGTACCACTGGAGGTGGCCACAGAAATAGAAATTACGTACCTACCATAATTATGATCTTTCTGTGTATCTTCACCATTCATCACAGATGGGTATTGGCCGGAGATCAGGACCCCGCAGGAGCCTTTTTTTTTTTTTTTTAAGGATAGGCGGACGACGCAGCATCGGCGCCACCCCGAGGGCCGACGTACCACGTGGCGCTCGAGGATTAGCTGTTAAGCTGTGTCGACTCTGCCTGCCTACCAGTTCTGAGTCGCCGGAGAGGTAAGAGGAAGGGATGGAGGGTGGGACAAGAGAGTCCAAGGGACAGAAAAAGGAAGAGAAAACTGAACTAAAAGGAGAAATAACGACTGAGAGGACAGCATAGAGGAAGTAAACCTAAGGGGATTGGGTAGGGGCCCCAATCTCTAGAAAAGGAAGAAGGGAGGGAGGGGGGAGAGAGAATTTAGGAGAGAGTGAGAGGTAACAAGGATCCAGGACCCTTGTCCATCACCAGACTGTATAGGAACTGCAAGGAGTGGCAAAGCTCACCTGCCAGAATTCAAGGCACAGAATAACTGGCAATACCCCAAAAGCAGAGTCGGCTATTCTGGAGAAGGACAGGGTACAGGGACTCAGTACTCTCTCTGTAAAGATTTTTGGTGAAAAAAAAGTTTCTCTTTTTTTTTTTTTTTTTTTTTGTTTAAATAGATGGATAACAGAAGGAGGGCAACCACCAGTTCTGACCCCATAGGGGTGAGGATAAGTAGTAGAGAGGAAGTGCCACTCAAACTGTACCCCTTTGGGGAAGAAAATCACCCCCCTGTGTGTCCCAACTTTACCCCGCTCAAAAAGAGGGGTAGGCACAGAGGGAGGAGGATCCAGAGACTGGAGCCCCAGGGGGATGGCGGACGGGATTGTGATGAATGGTGAAGATACACAGAAAGATCATAATTACGATGAGTGCGTAATTTCTATATCTTATCTGTGTTAATCTTCACCATTCATCCTGAATAGTGAGTACCAAGCCCCGAAGGGGTGATTAATGCACCTAAGGGACAGTGTCCCTTAGCCCTCAGTGGGTGACACACTAGGTGGGGGACCTTCTGGGCCTGAAGAGGCCGAGTGAGGAGGCGAGGCGGGGTCCCCACGGAGGAAGGAATTTGCCCGACAAGCGTCGTCTCGCCCTACGGGAAGAGATAGGTTCCCTGGTGGTGGAGCAAATCACCCTCGCCGGGCCAAGGTGACAACTGGAAAGGAAGCCACGATCTCCTGGTGCAGATTGCTATCCCTACTACCCTGGTAGCTACCTCACTGGCGTCAGAAGATGCCCTTGCTAGCTCAGGCCATGTGCAGAGTGCGATGGCTTGCCTGGTTTGCTCAGAGTCAGGCAAAGCACTCAGATCTGACCCAGCGCTGACCACAAGAACCTGTTGTAGGCTGCATAGTGGGCCTGATGAGGAGATGGAGAGAAGCAACCGTGCGAGTAGAAAGTCCTCCTCCCCCAGAAATCAAAATCCGAAGAGTCCTGGTCTGGGGGCCAGTCACGGTGAAGGGCGCAAAGCCCTTCAGGAGTGTCCAGGTGCGTCAATCCGGACTGTGGATGAGGCATAGAACCTGGAGACTCTGGGGGCGCAATACTTCTGGCCGAGGTCCTAGGGGCAGGAACTCTGGAGAAGGGCCTCTGCCAGAAACGCATGGACGCCTCCGAAGGGAGCAGGCCAGGGCGGCACCACAAGGGTGGCCGCACCGAAATCGCCTAGAAAGGCGTGCGCCGCATGCTCAGGATTGCTCATGGAGAGGGGAGAAAGGTGAAGGTCCTCCAGCAGCCTCACAAGGAAACGCTGATACTCAAGAGAGATCAGCGGCAGGAGAGATATGGACAGACTGTTCCTCTCCCCCTGAAGAGGGGGATGAGGAGCTGGAGGTCACCATGCGCTCTGAGAGTGGCTGCTCGGGGGGAGGTTGAAAAACCTGGCTGTCCATGGCCCTAACGTAGGCAGGGAACCGAGCAGCCACTGCTCTGAACTGTTCCCAGGTGAGAGGACCGGCAGGACCAAGAATATCTGGGAACACTGGAGAAGGCGGCAGAGGGAAGGGGGCAGAGCCGAGAGAGAAAGTCAGCTGACCTCTGCCAGGGCTAGGGAGCGGACCAAGGACCCCCGCGGAGGGTGTCCTGGAAGACTCCGCAGCCGACAGCTGTACAACCATGTTGGTACTGCCTAGGCTGCGCCCAGAAGAATCCCCCAAGTGAGGCGACCGGGGCCATATAGATCCAGAAGGACGGTCCCCTGCCTCCAAAGAATGGGACCCCCTCAAGGAACCAGAAGGGGAAGGGCGGAAGTCCGCGCTTCGGCTTCGTCCAGGGCCCGGGTGGGTCCCAGAGAAAGGTCGACGCACCGACCCCACACCCCTCACGCCCTCGAGTCCGAGAGAGTCCTAGTCCTCGAAAGGGCCAGCCTAGGAAGCTGGCAGCTCTGGGCTGCCCCCGAAGGGGAGACCCAGGGAGCAGCACCCTCCCCTCCTGTGGGCTTCCCGATAGGCCCCAAAGTTGGGCGATCGAGACACACCACCGAAGGGGGTACCACTGCCGAGGGGTCAAGGAACCCCCCCAAGGCCAGGTTGCATGGCAATGGTCGCACGCACCACAGCCTGCTGGTCAGTACCAATGACCCCAACCTCGGGGGGAACCAGACGCACCTCAGAAGGGGGTTGACTGAGACCCGTCGTGGAGACCACCGGCTCGTCCTCCTCTGCAGACAACCCCGAAGGGTGTGACTGCCCGCTCGACTCCGAGCCCAACACCGAAGAGGTAGAGTC
Source organism: Neoceratodus forsteri (assembly GCA_016271365.2). NCBI lineage: Eukaryota > Metazoa > Chordata > Ceratodontiformes > Ceratodontidae > Neoceratodus > Neoceratodus forsteri. Next base: position 313,329,717 of record CM057455.1, read on the forward strand.
TGAGGCCCTAAGCCAGGCGGTAGGAGGGTGAGGAGGCGACCTACCAAAGGCCAGAAGTCAAGCAGTGGCAAGGCGGCACCTGCACCCTCCACAGCCCCCCACAAGCGCGCTGGCAGAAGGCGGCAGGGCAGCATGGGCCAAAGGTCCCGAACTAGAGCCAGCTGCGGCACCATCAAATCCACCGACACCAGGGTGGTACCAGTAACAGAGACAGCGCCAGCAAAACCCAGCCACAGCCTCGGCCTTTGGCGCACCGAGGACCAAGCAGCGCCGCGGCGACCCGAGGCGGACTCCTGCGCTAAACACGGCACCGCCAGACCCCTCGGCGCCGCGAGCTGCACCGAGAGCATCAATGGCACCGAGGACGGCACCGACGGACGACTCAGAAGACCCCATGGCGCCGTGCTCAACCTCGGCGCTGAGGCGAGACATGGTGAAAGGCGATGCCGATTCCAGGGTCACAGCACCGCGAGCAGGGTCGGTACCGCGAACAGCGCCAACAAGCCCACGGCGCCGAAAGACGAGTCGGCGCTGACAGGACCCACGGTGCCGCGAATGGCGCCGTATTCGGCCTTCCGGATCAAGGAGCTTACACCGGGAGCCTTCACCCCAGCGGGTGATTGCCATAGCGGTGCCTCCTGCCCGCTCCCGAGGAAGCAGGACGGGCCTCCTGCGCCGCGAAGGAGCCTTGGCCTCTCGTGGCCGGGGACCCGGAGGAAAGGCCGAGAGCGCGCTGTGGCCCGAAGCGGAGACCTACTTCGAAAGTCGGGCGGAGCTCGCCTCTACTTTAAACGCCGCTGTTAGAGGACCCGCGGTCCATGGAGAAGCAGTTGTCGACGAATCCATGTCATGAAGCGGCCAAGACACGAGAGACACCGTCATGCTGGTCTGCAACGGAGTATTTGTGGCCGCACGGCATTGGACGCATGGGGCCGCCCGCTTAGACGACTTCTTGCCTCCGAAGCTTACATGACCTCACGGAAAAAACCCACCAAAAACAGAATCGACTTCGCTAAAATGTAAAATAAATGGAAAGATCTTATCAGCGACGTCGAGTAGGGCAGACTAGAACTAGCAGGAACCGACGGACTGTTGACGACAAAAGGCTAAGGCCTAAAACTCTGAAAATCTCTTCACAGGCTTCCCACGAGGCGACCTCGACAGCGGAGGCGAAGAACTGGTAGGCAGGCGGATCGGTACAGCTAACGGCTAATCCCCGGCGCCACATAGTACGCGTCGGCCTCGAGGGCGGCGCCGATGCTGCGTCGGCTCACTATATCCTTTTTTTAAAAAAAAGGCTCTCGCGGGGTCCTGATCTCCGGCCAGTACCCATCTGTGATGAATGGTGAAGATTGACACAGATAAGATCCTGTTTTGGAAACAGACTTTGCAGGACTGCTGTGCCAAATTTAGCATCACTTCTGGACAGAATATCCAGGCTGTGTAGTGCTTTGTAAAGGTGTGTACTGTTTTCCAGGTAGCAGCTTTGAAAATGCCCACTAATGGAACTTCCCTGGCAGTTGCAAGGGTGGCAGCAGTTCCTCTTGTAGAATGCACTCTCAACCCATTTGGGGGCTCCTTACCTAACTTAGTGTAGCAGAATTGAATACACTGGACTATCCATTGAGAACTGGATCTTTTCGAGGTTTGCCCTTTCCTACATCACAATATGTAAGGAATAGTTTTCTATCCTGTCTACAGTCCTTAGTGGCTGTCATATAATAGCGGACAGCCCTTTTCACATCTAGACTATGGAGTCTTCTTTCACCAGAACTGGCATGGTCTGTGAAAAAGACAGGCAGCGTGATTAGTTCAGATGAAAGTCTGAAACCACTTTAGGGAGAAACTGTGTTTGTTCAGAGGACTACCTTATCTCTATGAAATGATAAATAGTCTTGATCAATGCAGAGAGCCTGGAGCTCGCCAATTCTTCTTGCAGAAGTAATAGCTACTAGAAAAACTGTTTTCGAAGTGATATATTTCAGATGAGCAGTAGCCATGGGCTCAAAGGGAGGGCCTATGAGCTTGGCTATACACACATTCAGATCCCAGGCAGGCACTGGCGCTCAGTGAGGTGGATGCAAATGCATCAAACCCTTAAAAAATATTTTGAAAACTGGATCTGATGCAGACACCTTTCTCCCAGCAGAAAGGTAGGCAGATACTGCTGCAAGATGAACTTTTAGGGAACTGGGTTTTGCAAACCCTGTAAATGCAAATGAGTGCGATAGTCTAAGACAACTGAGACTCCTGCCTTATTTGGCACAAAATCCACATTTGAACACCAGATAGAAAATATTTTCCATTTGGAAGAATAAGTTTTCTTTGTAGAAGGTTTTCTATAACCCTTTAAAATATTCAATAAAGCTTCTGAAAGCTTTAAATCTGCATGCTCCAACTCCTCAAGAGCCAGGCCTTGAAATGAAAGGACTTGAGATTTGGGTACAACAATGTTCCCTGTTTGGAGGTCAGGAGATGTGCATAAGAGGCAATTGTACTGGTTTGCTGACAGACATGGAGAGCAGAAGAGAGTACCATGGCTGCCTGGACCAATCTGGAGCTATCAAGATCAGAGATACTGAAGCTAAAATCCCTCTCAGCAAGACCCTGAAAACCGGAGGGAAGGCATACAGGTGCCTTCCTGACCAATCTAAAGCCAGGAAGTCCAAAGGGACAGTGCCCTCTGCTGGAGGTCTGCAGCAATACTGGGGTAGCTGTTCGTTCTGGTGGGATGCAAACAAGTCTATCTCTGGAGTGCCCCACCTCCTGAAATTACCTGGACCACCAGCTTGTTTAGTGTCCATTTGTGATGGGTCTGGTTGATGCGACTCAGTGCATCTGCCAAGGTATTGTCCTTTCCTGGCAAATGGATTGCCTGTAAGGATACTTTCAAAGAGTACGCCAGAGTCCAAAATTTCAAGGCTTCTGTGCAAAGGAGGCCTGATCTGGTACCTCCCTGCTTGTTTATGTAGTACATTGTGGTGGTATTGTCTGTTCTGATCTGTACCACCTTGCTCAACACTAGAGAAGAGAAAGCCTTTAGGGCTAGGGGCACTGCTCTGAGCTCCAGTAAGTTATGTGCTGAAGGGACTCTACTGCTGACCAAGCACCCTGGGTTGTGTGTTCCAAGGGGCACCCCAGCCCAAAAGGGATGCATTTGTTATAGTACCAGAGAGGATTCTCTCTCTGAAAAGGAATTCCTCGCCTTAGATTGAATTCCTCTTTCCACCACAAAAGGGCCTTTAATAGTGCCCTTGTCACAGGAATAAGCTTTGAAAATGGTCTCTCTTGACTTCAGTGAGCCCTGAGATGAAAATGTCCCTCATATGAAACCTGGATCCCTGCACTGTGCCTGTGGATGCAGACATATAGCCTAGTAGCTGCAGAAACCGCCTTGCAGTTTTTGGTTTATGCAGATTGAAAGAATTTGCTATTGACTGAAGACTCCGTACCCTGTCCACGGGTAAAAAAGCCTGCCTTGAAGTGTGTTGATTTCTGCCCCTATGAACTGCAAAATCTGAGCAGGGGTTAGGACAGATTTCTTTTGCTTTATTGTGAATCCCAAGGACTCAAAGAGGTTCTGGGTGATTCTTAGAGAATTCCTGACTTGCCCACCACCAACCAGTCGTCCAGGTATGGAACAACAGTCACTCCAGGTTTTCAAGATATGCCACCACAGGTGCTAGGCATTTTGTAAATACCCTTGGTGCTGAGGAAAGGCTGAAAGCGAAGTGCTGAAACCTGGTAATGACCCGAAGGGAGCCTGAATCTGAGATATTTTCTTAAAGATTTCTTTATGGGGATGTGGAAATAGGCGTCCTTCAAATCTAGTGATGCCAGCCAGTCCCCTTTTTGGATTGTTGGCAATATCCGAGCCAAAGTTACCATTTTGAACTTTGTTTTTTTCAGATGCTTGTTTAAAGCTCTGAGATCCAATATTGGCTGCCACTCCCCACTTTTCTTTGTTGTTAGGAAGTATCTGAAGTAAAAACCTCTTCCTCTCAGGCTGGTAGGAACTGATTCCACTGCTCTGAACTGTAACAGTTTTTGAACCTCTGCTTCTAGCAGTGTTCCTTCTGCTGGAGAAGGAGAGCAGAAAACCCTGGTCTTTTGTGGAGGAAAAGATCTGAAATCCAGAGACAGACCCTGACCCACTATCTCCAGAACCCACTTGTCCGTGGTGATGCTTAGCCAAGCCTGGAGAAAGTGGAACAGTCTGCCTCTGACAGGGAGGAAGGAGGCGGCCTGAGCTCTCAGGGGTGTTGCTTCGATTGGAGCAGAGGTTGGGCCCCGGGACCTCCGCCTAGAGCCCTTCTACCTCTACAGTATCCCTGTTGTTGATACTGCTGGTACTGGGGCACAGCTACTAGCTGAAAGAAAGGTCTGGTCATAAAAGACCATCTCCTGCCCCCCATTTGATAGGGCCTGGTGGATGAAGAAGCTCTTTCTTTAGCAGAGTTGCTTCTATAAGTGGCCTTATATTCATCCACCTTCTTCATACAGGCAACAATGGACTTTCCAAACAGAGAATTCCCCTCTAGTGGAAAATCCAATGCCTTGGATTATGTATCCTGAGTAAGGTTTGTGGCCCTGAGCCAAGCATACCTTCTCTGTGACACCGTGTTAGCCATCCATCTGGCTGCAGTGTCATTTGAATCAACAGTCATCTTGAACTGGTACTTCGCTCCAACCCAATGTTGGCAGTCTCAGCCAGGTCTTCAGACAAGGGCTAGGGGCTTTCATGGACATATCCAGTACTGACTGCCATAGGGATTTTTGATACTGGGCAGCATAAGCTTGAAAGGTAGCCTGTCTCATGGGCAAGGAGGCTGACAAATAGCCTTTCTTGGCCATACTGTCCAATGTTCTGGAGTCCTTGTCCAGAGGGTGGGAGGACAGGGGGACTTCTAGCCTTGTCACAGGCTGCCTGTTGTATTACACCCCTTGATGGTCTGGATGGGAGAAGAGGAAATCAGCTCCCTCTCTATCCAACTGATTTTTTATCTATTCTCCTATCAATAGGAAGAACAGAATTAGGGGTCTGCAAAAGCTTTAAGGCATCCTTCTTAAAAAAAAAAATGTATAGGCTGGCAGAAGGAGGGTTTTTGTGGGTGTTAAACCCATCATGTTTAAAATATTCAATTTCCTCCTCATCCACCACCTGGTCTGCTACAATATCCAGAGCATCTGTCATTCTCCTCACAAATGTAAAATATGGGAAATAATCCTCAGACACCCTGAGGGGCAAACCAAATCCTGCTCAGGGACACTTCTGGGGAATTGGTTCATCCTCCTCAAAAATTGTTCCTCTGACAAGGAGGGCAGCACATCACTGCCAACCTGGGGACCCTGGGTAGGGGCAGGTTGCTGGGGGATGATGCTTTGCAGTGCCTAAATACTTTAAATGCCTGGGCAATCTCCTGAGCCGAGGGCATTGCAGGCACCCACGCAGAAGTCCCTAGTTTAGCAGGAGAGGCTTCTGCAAATTGGACTTTCTTTAGTTTCTATGAGGGAACCGGAGAGTCAGGTGGTTCTTTTCCTCTTTTTGCCCCTTTCTTGTCCGTATCAAGGCCAGGGGTAAGCAAAGTTGTGGGTTCAGCCACAGCAGATTGGGATGTCAGGTGATCATAGCCTGAGGGACCCCTAGGAAATTTTTTATTTAGCCTTTCAAAGGATTTTTCCACAGTTTTACCTGGGAAAGTTTCATATTTCAGTGTCTTGGTCAAGATGTTCGAATCCCAGACAAGCTACACATAAGGTGTGCTCGTCTGCCTTGGCAAACACATCTCCACATTTTAAACAATTCTTAAAACCGGGCTCTCCTTTTCTTTTTAGGTTTCTCTGTACAGTAATGTCAAAAGAGAAAGAAAAACACAAACCACTAAAGAAAAGACTTATGCGATTTTCTTTTTGTGGTCGGTTCCGGAACCGATAGGAACCAGAGGAACCAAACTGAGGAGATGACAAGCGAACGGTTCAGCGGTTTAGAAACTGATAAAAGCGGTTACAAAAACAGCAACAAAGACAAAAAACTAGACTAATAATTAGAAAATCAAAGGCTCTTTAACCAGGGAACCCCGATGAGAGTAAAGACTAACCCGGTTCCCTCATGGTTATCCCGAACTGAGAGGAAACGGAAAATTAATTTAAACAATAAACAAGATCTAAACTGACAATTAGTAGAGGCAGTAAAAGAAATTAAAAATACACTTAAGATTGAGTTTTGAATCTTCTTCATGCGAAAGAGGACGACAACTCCGAGTGACCAGACTTTCAGGCAGAAAGAAAAATCTGAAGAGGTTAGAACACTACAGTTGGTAGAGGCAGTATCTGAAAGATGGTCACGTGCAAAGAATTCTACTCATTTGCATGTGTTCCATCTCTCCGGGCAGTCCAACCCTCCAGGCTTACTGTTTAAAGTTATGAACATCCTGAGCATTACTGGGGTTAGAAGTACAAGTTTTAATAAAGTTGGTACGTATAATACAGTGAGTACTGTGGTATCAGAAACAGTGATACATCAACATCATATCTTAAAAATAGGGATTAAGGACATAAAAAGTTCAGGACAAATAAAGCGACGCTCCTCTGCTTGCAGAGAACTAGGACATACACTTACAGCAAATCAAGACATTATTCAGCCAGTCCAAGGTGTACAATAAAGTGCATAAGGGATTACACTATAGCCAATCAACATTTTCACAACAGAGTCAAAAACGTGTCAACTGTATATGTAGTAGCCAGTACTTGGGAAGGAAGGCAAATGGTACACTGGGCCCCTAAGGTGGATTTCTGGCAAGGGAGCAGGCACAGGTGGCCTGAGACATGAGCCAAACTCTTAGCTGCGATCTGAAGGACTGATGAGGATAACATAAGGAGATATCACGTGGTATTCTGTTCCAGAGGTAGGAGCAGAGACAGAGAAAGCCTTGCTCCCCATGACAGTAGATACACCCGGGGGGGGGGGTCGTCTAGAAGAGACCCTGAGACACAGAGTTACCACCCTGTCAGTGAGAAGCGAGGAGTACAGGGACTTATGCAAGTTCCTGAGAGGTGTGTCGACTAGACAGCCCACAGCATATTCAAAACGCCCAGCAAAAAGAACCAGCCCACGGACTGATATAGAGAGTAGTGATGAGTGGAGGAAGGAACTGAAAGGCAAAGCGACAGATAAGAGTTGTATGTGATATTTAGATGAAAAAGTAGTGAGAAGGACATGGAGAATACTGGGGAGCAATAGTCAAGTAGGGGCAGTAGATTTCCTGGGCAATTGCAAGACAAGCCTCTGGGGTCAGGAGGTGGTTAACATGGTAGGCTGCCTCAGCTTCTGGTGGACTCTTTTCATAGTGTTAGAAATGTGGTTACTGTAGGTAAGGGAGGGATCAAGAGTCACTCCTAGGTATTTGAAGGAGGATACAGTGTCAAGAGAAGGGCCTGTAGAAGTGATTATGTGTAATGAGGTTTTTGATTTGGTGGCCTTTGCAATGTATGGCTTTGAGCTAAAGAGCATGGCCTTTGTTAGTTTTCTCATTTAAAAGATGTTTTTTGGAGAGGAACCAATGTTGAGCTGATAGAGTTTGTAGTGAGTGTAGAAGATACAGATTAGAGGGACTTGGTGCTATAGTAGGTGATGAGGTTATCAGCGTAGAGGAGCACATTACAGTTTATGCTTTCTGCGGGAAGATCATTTATGAACAGTGAGAATAATAGAGGCCCCAGTATGGAGCCCTGGGGGACACCAGGATGGACGAGTAATGCAGCACAGGTATGTTTGCCTATCAGAACAGACTGGGATCTGTTAGCGAGGTAGCTCATAAACCAAGCGGTGATGTCCGGGGAGCAGCCTAGGTTTAGCAAGGTGGAATGGAGAAGGTGGTGGTCAACAAGGTCAAAGGCCTTTGATAGGCCCACAAACACCACAACTGTGGCCATACCCATGTCCATATTTCTAAGGACATGGTTGGAGAAAAGGGCTAAGGCCGAAGAGGTGCTGTGGTGTTTGCGGAAGCTACGTTGGAGAGGGCACAGAAGGCTGTACTTATCTAGATGCTCAGATAGCTGGTGGTGAATGATTTTTGAGTTTGCGCATGAGCGTCAAACTCATTGGGAGAGGAGACTTTGAGGGGTGTGACACTGTCTGTCCAATGCAGAGTGCTCTGCATGGGGCTCGACAGTATCACGCAATCCACAACCAGGCAGGTTCTGAGCGCTGTTTGCCTGCAGTGGTCTGCACATGAAAAGAAAAAGCTGCGCCAAGCAGGAGCCGGCTTTTTCCTTTCATCTGCAGCTCACCGCAGAGCCAACAGCTGTTTGCATCTTGATCGCCACTCTTGGTTTCCTCTCAGCTGCGGGCGGAGCTGGGGTATTGCATGCCCGGGGGCACTGCTGTGGCGCGATCGACTGACGCTGGCTGGGAGGAGGCACTTTCCTTGCCAGCCTCCTCCATGCCCCGCCCTCTGCCATCACTCTGGTGAACTCGCCCACCTGCCAACACCAGGTTGCTCAATCCTCGTAACCTGTCCCCACTTTTGGTGAACTGGTTCAGACACTGAGATGCCTACTCCTGGTGTCGAATACACCCCAATATTCTCCAACCTCGGGGTTTAATCCCGGGTCGGCATTGATCTGGCACAATGGGGCCCACCCCAGTGTGCCAACATCCATGCTCTTTTATTGTAAAAAAAAAAAAAAAAACAGACCCACAAAGTCTTTTTTAAACCTGAAAAGAAAAAATGGTCCCACGTAGCTGTCACCAGCCCCCTCTCCCAACCTGCACCCTTCCTCTGCGAAACCCACTTTCCCGCACCCCTTCCCCAACCCATACCTACCTCCAGAGGTTGGGAGCAGCGATCTTCAGTGGACCGGGAACACATCTGCACTCTTCAAAAGCCGACCACAAACTGAAGAAATGACGGTAAGTCCTATAATAGCAGTGAATTGGGGGGGTTCAATTTAGCTGGATATCTCGGCCATTTTTGGGAGTTTTGGTCCCAAATTTTCAACATGGGGTTCTTGGACCCCACCTCATGAAGAGTCACTGTCATTTCATTTCTCAGTCCCGAAAGGTGATTTGTGGTCACTGCGCAGAATCACCTTTTGGGATAGCAAAAAAATGACAATGTCATGTTACAAATTTGGTGAAATCCTAAGAGAATGATCATGCTGTTGAGCCCTCTAGCAGTGCATGCTCATAACGTCATACATTTCTACGATTTTACTCCAAATTTCAACATTGCCATTTTTCACACACCCTTATGAACAGTACAGCTGTCATTTTTGTGTCCTTCCCAAAATGTGTTTTTACACCTGTTGTGTAGAATGGCATGGCTGCGTGCGAGATCAGCTTGGGACAGATTAACCAAATTCCAATGCCACTGTTCACGCGAGAGACCCCAAAAGGCCATGTTAAAAATCTGGTGAAAACACTCAAAAAATGACCTGCTTAACAGCATGTAGTTACGTGAAGTTTATGCACACTTGTAACCGCCACGTCGATATTTTCACTCCAGATTTTCAACATTGCCATTTCTTCACACCTCATGAACAGTACAGTTGTGAATTTTCACATCCTGCCCAAATGCGTCAGACATATGTATGCGCCTGAATGGCACACTTGCTGTGCAAAATCACCTTCTCGGATTGAGTAACAAATGATACTGGCACTGTTCATGAGGTGGTGTCCCAAAAGCCCATGCTGAAAAATTTGAGCAAAAATACCAACGAATGCCCAGGACGCTAGATTTCCAACTGGAACACCCACCTTTAAAATGCAAGACACAGGAATATACAGAGAAAACATGGATATGTACAAGAGCAATACCAACAGTGAACTCTCGCATTGACAAATGCTTGTTTCTAATAGTTTGGTTGGATGTGGGAGGAGGGATATGGGATGGTAGTTTTCCAGGGCAGCGGGATCACCGGATTTGAAAATGGGCACTACGTGCGCATGCTTCCATGAGTCAAGCGTAGCAGATGAGAGGGCAAGGTTAAAAATGTGGGTCAGTGGGTTTACAAGGGCAGGGGAGAGGAATTTCAGAAAGGTGGGATACAGACTGTCACCACCTGGGCAGACCCAGGCGGTGCGTCTTTAGGACTTTTCCAGTGACACTATGGTCAATGGCTGTGAAATAAAAGACAGGGCTTGATGTCTGTGGGCAGCATGGCTGTTTTTTCTGGGTGAGGAGTTTGCTGGGTAGGCGTAGGTCAGTGAACAATCTACTGAAAGTATCAGTGATCTTGCCTGGGTCAGTAATGGAACCGAGGAGGAGGCAAGTTTTGTTATCTGATTTTGGGTTGAGGAGTGTTTTAATTGAGGCCCAGAAACTGTGAGGGTTGCCAAGAGACTTGTTTTGTAGGTTGGTGTACTATTTACACTTGAGTGATGTCACAGCCTGCTTGCAGGAGTTACAAAGTCACCGATATGCATTCCATAACTGGAGGAAGTGGTATGCCTTGAAGGTTTTCAGGTTTTGTCCCTTACTTTCATTTGGGCCAGAAGTTCAATTGATAATCAACGGGTGTGACCACCTTTAACCGCTTGGCAATAATAGGGAAGTTTTTGTCCTGAAGGTTGCTAAGAGCTCTCATAAAAGTGTCACCGCCCTGGAGACATCTTTGAGTTGGTAGAGGAGGACCAGTTTATGGCCCAGGCATCCCTTAGCACCAAGTTTGAATCCTGGATTTGAATTTCCCAAACGACAGCAATTTGTGGGCAGGACATATTGATTTGGTGCAATTCCTTCACAAAAGTGGGTGCAAGGCAGAGGCAGGAATGACACATGTAGTCCAGGAAACTACAGAGCTGTTAGTATGACCTCAGCTGTAGGGAAAACTATGGAATCACTTCTGAAAGAAAGAACTGTTGAGTACCTAGAGGCCAACAGAGCACAGGACCCAAGGCAGCATGGATTCACAGCAGGAAAGTCATGCCAGATGAAACCAATAGATTTCTTTGACTGAGACATCAAAGTAGTAGACCACAGAGGGGCTGTGGATATATGGCCTACCTAGACTTTAGCAAGGCATTTGACACAGTCCCACACAAAAGATTAATAAACAAGTTAGCCAGACAGGGAGTGGGTCCCAGGGTGGTAGTCTGGGTAACAAACTGGCTGAACAACAGGACACAGAGGGCAATAGTAAACGGAGTACATGTGGAAGAAAGGGTGGTTACTAGTAGGGTACTGCAGGGTTCAGTACTGGGACCGGTCCTCTAATGTCTTTATAGGAGACAGTGGTGGGGCTGGAATGAAAAGTATGCCTCTCTGCAGACGACAAAAAGATCTGTAACAGGGTTGATACACAACGGGGGTGGAAAGGATGAGAAGGGACTTGGCAAGGTTGGAGGAACGGTCATAAAGTATGGCAGTTTAGATTCAATGCAAAAAAGTGCAAAGTAATACACCTGGAAAACAAAACCCAAGGGGAAGAGTACACAACGTAACTGTACTATCTTACTTCGAGAGGGCTCTTGCAATATGTATTCACATACAGGACTGAGTCCCAAGCAGTCTGGAACAAGGAAAGCACTCGGAGGAGGACTGTCATCCATAGCAAGGAACCTCAGTGCTGAATGGGCCTCATGAAAGGAGACCTCGAGGACAGCCAACCCAAGCCTGCTCTGTGGCGAGAGGCAATGTCCAAACTGTAGTGTTTCGTGGAAGGTATGGACAGAAGTCCAAGTTGCACCTGCACAGATGTCTGCCGCTGACACATCTAAATAAGCCGCAGAGTCAGCTACTCCTCTGGTGGAGTGACCTCTGACTTGGCGGAAGGGTCTTGTTGTACTGGTTGTAACAGAGCCAACCATTTGGATAGGCATTGCTTAGAAACAGCACTGCCTTCTCTTTGTCAGCAAGACAGACAAAAAGCTAATCAGTCTTCCTGAGATCCTTAGTCCTATTGGTGTAGTATCTCAGGATTCTGTGAACATCCAAAGTATGCAAGAGGTACTTCCCTTGATTGGAATGTTGTGTAAAGAAAGTGGGTAGCTCAACAGATTGGTTCAGTGTAAATTCAGCCACCACCTTGGGAAGAAACTTTGGGTTGGTGCATAGAGCCACACGTTCCTTGAGGAAAATCAAGTACAGGATTTTACACATCAAAGCCTGAAGCTCAGAAATGCGAAGAGCAGAAGTGATGGTCACTAGGAAGAGCATCTTCCAAGAAAGGAACTTCAAATCAGCTGATGCTGCTGTCTCGAAGGGAAGCAGTGTAACCTTCTCCAGGATGAAATTCAGGTCCCATGGAAGGGCAGGAGTGCAGATGGGGGTCTCAAATGGTGAACCCCTCTGAGGAAAGTCTTATAGAGACTTCTAACTGAGCAAACGTCCTGTCTCCAAAGGGAATATGGTAGGTTGAGATAGCTGCCATGTGGACTTTCAACGAGGAACTGCTGAGACCCAGATTGAAGCGGTGACACATGTAGCCCAGGACTTTATTGGCTGGGCACAAGAAATTTTCAAAGCCTTTCAAGTTTGCCCAAATAAAACCGTTTCCACTTCATGGCGTAGGGACCTGGTGGAAGGCTTCCTGGCTTCCACCAAAATGTCCGCTACTAGAAGAAAGACTCCGCGTGCTTTAGCTACGCCTGCAGCAGCCATGCATGTAGATGAAGGGATTTGAGACCTGGATGAACAAGGGTCCCCTGATCCTGGGTAAACAATTGCTGAGACAGAGGAAGAGGAAGTGGAGGTTCCTCTGAAAACTGTTGCAGAAGAGATAACCAAACTTGCCTAGGCAGAAGAAAAAATTACTCACCTTAGTAGTTATGTTTCTTCTGTTGAGTCTTGCTGTATTCTGACAAGTGCAGTTAGCTCCAGCCTTTGAACTGCCCCGGAGAACAAAGGGTTAACCTTTCTATGCAGAGCACAGAATGCTGAGCTCGAGCTCGGTTCATGTCTGTCCGTTTCCCTTTGAAAGCTAACCGTCAGATTCTTACGAGCAACACTCTAATAGTATTCTGTGTGGAAATTGTAAAACAACATTTTTAATAGCCAACTGGCAACAAAACGTTTTGGACTACCAAAAGAAGACTAAAGTCAGGAAACCCAAAACTCCAAACCCCAACCAAACAGGAATGTAACAAAATAAACACCCACACAAGAAGGAGGTGTAAAAAGAGTGCCCCCCCGGTGCAACACTGCACCTGCCCAGCCACTTCCCAAAACCAGGTTCTGAGAAGGGAAGCAGGGAGGGAGGTCAGAATACAGCAAGACTCCAACAGAATAAACATAATAACTAAGGTGAGTAATTTTTTCTTCAAACAACTTAAAGACTTGCTGTATTCTGACAAGTGCAGACTACCAAGCATTAGCTCCATGGAGGAGGGACAGAACCTACTTTGGGAATAGGCTCTGAAGTACTGTTGTGCCAAACCGAGCATCGCTCCTAGCCTGGATATCCAGAGAGTAATGCTTGGCAAAGGTATGGACTGTTTTCCAGGTGGCTGCTTGACAAATTTCTAAGACAGGGATATCCCTGGCAGCAGCCAGGGAAGCAGCTATACCTCTTGTAGAATGAGCCCTCAGGCCTGAGGGTGGAATTTTTCCCAGTTTTTCATAGCAGAATTGAATACAAGACACAATCCACCTGGCAATGGATCTCTTGGTGGCAGGTTTGCCCTTTTCCACTTCTCCATAGGTGAGGAACAACTGGAAGGAGTCAAACCTGTGACCCTTGGTACACTCTATGTAGTAACTAGGGCTCTTTTAACATCTAAACTGTGTAGTCTCTCTCCTGAGGAAGAATGATCAGTGAAGAAGACAGCAAGAGAGACAGACTGGTTTAAATGGAAGTCTGAAACCACACTGAGCAAGAACTTTCAATTGGTTCTAAGGACCACTGTATCCCTATGAAAGGAGATAAAATCAGGTTCCACTGACAGGGCTTGCAATTCACTAATATGCCTGGCAGAGGTAATGGCTACCAAGAACACAGTTTTCCAAGTCAAGTACTTAAGCTCTGCTGAAGACATAGGCTCAAAGAAAAAATGAACTCACCATAGTAATTATAGTTCTTCTAATGGAATCTTGCTGTATTCTGACAACTGCAGTGATTTCCAACCTTGAACTGCCCAGGAGAACTGTGTTAACTTTCCATGCAGGGCATGGAACGCTGAGCCTCGAGCGCGCTGAAGTCTCTGTCTGGAGTGTTTTGAACTTAAACCGCAAGACTGTTACTGAGCCCAACTAAACTAAAAATTTATGTGGAAGTTGTAAAATTCTACTAGCCAACTGGCTGAAAAATTTTGGATTCCCAAGGAAGACTCAAGTCAGGAAACCCAAGACCAAAACCCAATGTATTCAAAAACAATAATAATAAATAAGCACCCAAACAAAAAGGGAGGAGGGTGCAAGCAACACACCCCTGGGTGCAACACTGCACCTGCCCACCCACTTCCCAAAAACAGGTTCTGAGAGGAGAGGCACGGAGGGAGGTCAAAATACAGCAAGACTCCATAAGAAGAAATATAATTACTAAGGAGAGTAGTTTTTTCTTCAAACAACATGAAGTCTTGCTGCATTCTGACAATTGCAGACTACCAAGCAGTACCTCCATGGAGGAGGGACAGAACCTACTTTGGGAATAGGCTCTGAAGTACTGCTGTGCCAAACCAAGCATCACTCCCAGCCTGAATATCCAGAGAGTAATGCTTGGTAAAGGCCTAAGGGTGGAGTTTTTCCCAGTTGTTCACAGCAGAATTGTATACAAGACACAATCCACCTGGCAAGAGATCTTTTGGTGGCAGGTTTGCCCTTTCTCACTTCTCCATAAGTGAGGAACAACTGGATGGAGTCAAACCTGTGACCCTTGGTACGCTTTATGTAGTATCTAAGGGCTCTTTTGACATCTAAACTGTGTAGCCTCCTCTCCTGAGGAAGAATGATCAGTAAGAAAACAGGGAGAGACGAGACTGGTTTAAATGGAAGTCTGAAACCACTTTGGGCAAGAACCTTCTATTGGTTCCAAGGACCAATTTATCCCTATGAAAGGAGATAAAATCAGGTTCCCCGACAGGGCTTGCAATTCACTGATATGCCAAGCAGAGGTAATGGCTACCAAGAACACAGTTTTCCAAGTCAAGTACTTAAGCTCTGCTGAAGACATAGGCTCGGGGTGATAGTTGAGCAATGCAAACATTCAAATCCCAGGCAGAGGCAGGGTCTCTAAAAGGGGGATTGGTATGAAACAATCCTTTAAAAAATGTACAGAACACAGGATGGGAAGATAGTGAGGAAGGCTTCCCCACAGACAAAAATGCAGAAACAGCTGACAAGT
Source organism: Neoceratodus forsteri (assembly GCA_016271365.2). Taxonomy (NCBI): domain Eukaryota; kingdom Metazoa; phylum Chordata; order Ceratodontiformes; family Ceratodontidae; genus Neoceratodus; species Neoceratodus forsteri. The sequence continues at coordinate 313,344,999 of CM057455.1, forward strand.
GTACCTTGAGAGTAGCTAGTCTGAGGCCTAGGCCATTAAGAAGGACCATATAATCCAGAACCGAGGCAATCCAACAGAGTTTGAGAAATATGCTTTAGAACACCAAATGCTGACTCTTTCCATTTGAAGTAGTAAGTCTTTCTGGTGAAGGGCTTTCAGAGGCCTTGAGGATATCCAGAACCCCTTGGGAAAGATGCAGATCTGCAAACTCTAACTCTTCAAGAGCCATGCTTAGAGATTGAGAGACTGAAGACTGGGGTACCAAATCCTTCCCTGAGAGGATGTTAACAGGTTGTAATTCCTGGGAAGATGGACTGCTAGGGACAACAACAGGGAGTACCAGGGCTGTCTGGCGCAATCCGGAACAATCAGAATCACCTTGCATGGTTAAGACCTTACTTTTACCAAAACTTTGAACAGAAGAGGGAAGGGGGGAGGCATACAGAAACTTCCCCTCCCAATTCAGGATCAGGGCATCCAGAGGGACTGAGCCCAGGACTGGAGGTCGGCAACAAGAGAGAGGGAGAGTTGGTGATTGTCTGGGGCTGTAAAGAGATCCATCTCTGGAGTGCTCCCCCTTGAAAAAATCACTTTCAACACCTGAGGGTCCAGGGACCAATCGTGATGGCCCTGGGAAATCTTGCTCAGTGCATCCGCTAGCACATTGTCCTTGCCTGGAAGGTGAACTGCTACAAGAGAGGCTTGCAAGGAATAAGCCAGGGACCACAATATCATGGCTTCCGTGCACAAGGCCATGGACAGAGTGCCTCCTGCTTGTTGATGTACCACATGGTGGTGGTGGTGTCCATTCTGACCTGAACCACCTTGTTCTGTACTGACTGAGAGAAGCTTCAGGGCCAGAAAAACTGCCCTGAGCTCTAGGAGATTGATATGAGAAGGGATTCTTGGGGACCACAGGCCCTGGGCAGTGAGGGCCCCGAGATGGGCTCACCAGTACAGAAGAGAAGCTTCCATGGTCAGGACCACTGAACAAGGCTGAGTGGCAAAAGGAACACCTTCTCTTAAATTGTCCTGATCCTGCCACCACTGGAGGGCTTGAATCAAGGTCAGAGTCACTGGGATCAGTTTGGTAAGGGAATCCTTCCTCTGAGACCAAAAAGCTCTCAGACGGAACTGAATATCCCTCATCTGGAATCTTGCCAATTGGATCACAGCTGTTGAAGCTGCCATGTGGCCCAAGAGCTGCAGGAAATGCCTTGCTGGTCGAGATTCCCGAAGGCTGAAGGAAGAGGCCAGTTTCCATAAGAACCCTTGCCCTTTCTAGAGGAAGAAAGGCTCTTACTCAGAGTGTATCCAGTTCTGCCCCTATAAAGGTAAGAAGCTGGACTGGTTCGAGAACCGACTTGGGAAGGTTGAGAAGAAATCCTAGAGAAGTGAGCACCTGCTGGGTCACCTGCAGGTGAGACTTGACTTGGTCTGGAGACTGGCCCACCATCAGCCAATCGTCCAGATATGGAAAAATGGAAGTCTTTTGCATTCATAAAAAGGCAACTACTATTGCCAGGCACTTTGTGAAAACCCTTGGGTGAGATTAGGCCAAAGGGCATTGCTCTGAACGGATAGTGGCCTGAGGGAAACTCAAACCTGGTGTACTTTCTGTGGGAGCACCTGATGGGACTGTGAAAGTAGGCATCTTTGAGGTCCAGGGAGGCTAGCCAGTCCCCTGGCCTTACAGAGGGAAGGACTATTCCCAGAACTACCATCTTGAACTTTGGTTTTAAAAGATGTTTGTTTAGATATCTTAGGTCTAGGATGGGTCGACACTCCCGTCTTCTTTGGGGTCAGGAAATACCTGAAGTACAGCCCTTTGCCCCAGTGTAGGGTAGGTACTCTCTCTATGGCTCTTAAGGCTACAAGAGAAGAAACCTCTGCCTCTAGGGCAAGGGTTTCTGAGAGATTTGCAGGTGGAAAAGATCTGGCTCTCATCTTTGGAAATGTTCTGAAGCTGAGAACCAGTCCCTAGCTTTCTACTTCCAGGACCGTCTTGTCTGATGCAACAGACATCCAGTCCTGGACAAAGTAAGCCAGCCTGCCCCCTACGGGAATAGGAGAGTCGACCCGGGCAGGCCCATCAGGGTATCTGCTTGGCAGGGACTTTAGGCTGAGGAGTGGATGCAGCCCTGCTCATCCCCCTTCTGCCTCTCCCTCTGAAGAACCCCCTCTGTGGAAAGGAATGAGGCCTGTGCTTGGTAAAAGGCCTGCCCCAGCCCCTAGACTGCTGCCTTTGAGGAGTTACCTGCCTCTCCTGGGCCTGAGCACTCCTGTAGGTGGTCCTGTACTCATCCATTTCTTCATTGTCCCACCTGGATTTCTAGTACCTAGCTGTATAGACCATATAATTCTCCTGTCTGAGTCCCAGGAAGATGCCATGTACAGCTTTTTTGCCATGGCATCAACCTTCCTAGAGTCTTTGTCTGGGGGGTGTGAAGCCAAGAGAATGCTTGCCTTATCACAAGCAGCAGCCTGCACAACCCCAACATAGCTGCATTGGTGGTATAAAAGAAAAAATTACTCACCTTAGTAATTATGTTTCTTCTAGTGGAGCCTTGCTGTATTCTGACAAGTGCAGTTAGCCCCAGCCTTTAAACTGCCCCGGAGAACAATGGGATAACTTTTCTATGCAGGGCATAGAATGTTCATCTCGAGCTCGGTTGATGTCTCTGCCTGCTGTATTTTGAACTGCAACCATCAGATCTTTACGAGCAAAACTCACTAGGTGTTCCATGTAGAAACTGTAAAGTTTTTACTAGCCAACTGGCAGAAAAATAAATCTTTTGGGTTCTCAAAAGAAGACTCAAGTCAGGAAACCCAAAACCAAAAACCAATAAAATGAAATAACATCTCACCCCATGAGAAACAGAGGGTGTAAGGGGGCACCCCTAGGGTGCCAACACTGCGCCTGCCCACCCACATCCCAAAAAATCTAGGTTCTGAGACGGGAGGCGGGGGGTCAGAATACAGCAAGACTCCACAAGAAGGAACATAATTACTAAGGTGAGTAATTTTTTCTTCTAACAACATGAAGTCTTGCTGTATTCTGACAAGTGCAGACTACCAAGCAGTACCTCCATGGAGGAGGGACAGAACCTACTTTGGGAATAGGCTCTGAAGTACTGATGTGCCAAACCAAGCATCACTCCTAGTCTGGATATCCAGAGAGTAATGCTTGGTAAAGATATGGACTGCTTTCCAGGTGGCTGCTCGACAAATTTTTAAAAGAGGGATATCCCTGGCAGCAGTCAGGGAAGCAGCTATACCTCTTGTGGAATGAGCCCTCAGACCTGAGGGTGGAGTTTTTCCCAGTTTTTCATAGCAGAATTGTACAGAAGACACAATCCACCTGGCAACAGATCTCTTGGTGGCAGGTTTGCCCTTCCCAACTTCTCCGTAAGTGAGGAACAACTGGAGGGAGTCAAACCTGTGACCCTTGGTACGCTCTATGTAGTTAGTAGCTAAGGCTCTTTAACATCCAAACTGTGTAGCCTCCTCTCCTGAGGAAGACTGATCAGTAAAGAAAACAGGGAGAGTCATATACTGGTTCAGGTGGAAATCTGAAACCACTTTAGGCAAGAACTTTCTGTTAGTTCTATGGACCACTTTATCTCTGTGAAAAGAGATGAAATCAAGTTCCACTGATAGGGCTTGCAATTCACTGATGCGTCTAGCAGAAGTAATGGCTACCAAAAACACAGTTTTCCAAGTCAAGTACTTAAGCTCTGCTGAGGACAAAGGTTCAAAAGGGGGTTGCATAAGCTGAGCAATGCAAACATTAAGATCCCAAGTAGGAGCAGGATCCCTAAAGGTGGGATTGGTGTGAAGCAATCCCCTGAAAAACTTACAGAATACAGGGTGAGATGACAAAGAGGAAGACTTACCTACTGTCAGGAAAGCAGAAAAGTGTACCTTGAGGGTAGCTGTTCTGAGGCCCAGGCTATTAAGATGGACCATATAATCCAGAACTGTAGGCAATTCAGCAGTATCTGGGGAGATATGCCTCTTGGAACACCAAATGCTGAATCTCTTCCATTTGGAGTTATAAGTCTTTCTGGTGGAAGGCTTTCGAGAATATCCAGAACTCCCCGAGACAGATGCAATCTGCAAACTCTAACTCTTCAGGAGCCATGCCTTGAGATTGAGAGACCGAAGATTGGGGTACCAAATCCTCCCCTGAGAGGAGGTTAACAGGTTGTAATTCCTGGGAAGAGACAGTGGAAAATGGACTGCTAGGGACAGCAACAAGGGATACAATGGCTGCCTGGCCCCGTCTGGAGCAATCAGAATCACTTTGCAAGGTTGTGACCTTATTTTGACTAGAACTTTGAACAGGAGATGGAAGGGGGGGAAAAGCATACAGAAATTTCCCTTCCCAGTTCAGAATCGGAGCATCCAGGGGGACTGAGTCCAAGACTGGGGGTCTGCAACAAAAGAGAGGAAGTTGGTGATTATCTGGGGCTGCAAAAAGATCCATCTCTGGAGTGCCCCATTTTGAGAAAATCACCTTCAACACCAGAGGGTTTAGGGCCCATTCGTGATGGCCCTGAGATATTCTGCTCAGTGCATCTGCTAGGACATTGTTCTTCTCTGGAAGGTGGACTGCTATCAGAGAGGTTTGCAGGAATAAGCCAGGACCACAACTTCATTGCTTCTGTGCACAAGGTCAGAGATAGAGTGCCTTGCTGGCTGATGTACCACATGGTGGTGGTGGTGTCTGTTCTGACCTGAACCACCCTGTTCTGTAATGATTTGAAAAAACTTGCAGTGCCAGAAACACTGCCCCGAGTTCCAAGAGATTGATGTGTAGAACAGATTCCTAAGGAGACTACAGTCCCTGGGTGGTGAGGTCCCCAAATGGGCTCCCCAGCCCAGCAGAGAAGCATCTGTGGTAGGGACCACTGAATGAGACTGAGTGGCAATGGAACCCCTTGCCTCAAATTGTACTGATCCTGCCACCAATGTAGAGCTTGGATCAGAGTTCGAGTCACTGGGATTAGTTTGGTAAGGGAATCCTTTCTTTGAGACCAAAAAGCTCTTAAGTGGACCTGCATGTCCCTCATCTGAAATCTTGCACCTTGGACCACTGCTGTAGAAGCTGCCATGTGGCCCAAGAGCTGAAGGAAATCCCTTGCTGGTCGAGACACCTGAAGGCTGAATGAAGAAGCCAGCTCCATGAGAGCTCTTGCCCTTTCTAGGGGAAGGAAGGCTCTTGCTTTTATCGTATCCAGCTCTGCCCCTATGAAGGTGAGGAGCTGCACTGGCTTGAGAACTGACTTTGGTAGGTTGAGAAGAAATCCTAAAGAGGTTAGCACTTGCAGGTCTGACTTGACTTGGTCTGGGGACTGGCCCACTATGAACCACTCATCCAAGTATGGAAAAATGGAAATTTTCTGTCGTCTTAGGAAGGCAACAACTACTGTCAGGCACTTTGTAAAAACCCTCAGGGCTGAGGTTAGGCCAAAGGGCATTGCTCTGAACCGATAATGGCCTGAGGGCAACTCGAACCTGAGGTACTTTCTGTGGGAGCACCTGATGGGAATGTGAAAGTAGGCATCTTTGAGGTCCAGGGAGGCTATCCAGTCCCCCTGGCCTTAGAGAGGGAAGGATAATTCCCAGAGTTATCATCTTGAACTTTGGCTTTAAAAGATGTTTGTTCAGATATCTTAAGTCCAGGGTGGGTCGCCACTCTCCTGTCTTTTTTGGGGTCAGGAAGTACTTTGGAGTACAGTCCTTTGCCCCAGTGTAGGGTAGGTACTCTCTCTATGGCTCTTAAAGCCAGGAGAGAAGAAACCTCTGCCTCTAGGGCAAGGGTTTCTGAAAGATTTGCAGGTGGAAAAGATCTGGCTCTCATCTTTGGAAATTTTTTGAAGCTGAGAACCAGTCCCTGGCTTACTACTTCCAGGACTCACTTGTCTGATGTAATATACATCCAGTCCTGGACAAAGTAAGCCAGCCTGACTCCTACTGGGATAGGAGAGTCAACCCAGGCAGACCCATCAGGGTGTCTGCTTGGCAGGGGCTTTAGGCTGAGGGGTGGATGCAAGCCTGCTCATCCCCCTTCTGCCTCTCCCTCTGAAGAACCCCTCTGCAAAAAGGAAGAAGAGGCATGTCCCTGCCCCCAGACTGCTTCCTTTGAGGAGTTGCCTGCCTTTCTTGGCCTGAGTACTCCTGTAAGTGGTCCTATATTCGTCTATTTTCTTCTCATGTAATTCTCTGTCTGCTCCCCAAACAGGGAATTACCTACTACAGGAAAATCCATGGCCTTAGCCTGGGTATCCTGTAGAGGCTAGTACATCTGAGCCAAGCCATTCTCCAAGAGCCTCAGATGTAGCCATGACTCTTGATGTTACATCATTGGAGTCCACAGCAGCATGAAACTGAACTTTTGATGCCTCAATCCCATCTGCAGCCACCTCCTCCAGCTCCCTGGCAAGCTGGGGAGCCTGTTTAGCCAGTGCCACTACAGTGTCCCACCTGGATTTCTGGTACCTGGCTGTATAGGCCATATAATTCACCTGCCTGAGTCCCAAGGAAGATGCCATGTACTGCTTCTTTGCCATGGCATGAATCTTCCTGGAGTCCTTGTCTGGGGGTGTGATGCCAAGGGAATGTTTGCCTTCTAGGCAGCAGCCTGTACAACCCCAACATGGCTGCATTTCTGATAAAGGAACTCCGTATCTGAGCCTGAAAGAGTATACCTCTTGTCCATTCTTCTATCCACAGGAGGTTTGGAATTGGGAGACTTAAGAATTTTTTGTCTGTTTCCCAAAAGATTTGTGGAGGAATAGACAGTATCCTGGACTCTGGGATGTCCATAATCTCTACATAGTCAGGCTCCTCCTGATCCTCTGCCTCCCCACAGGAAGCTGCAGGGAATTGGCCACCTTTCTGTAAAACATGAAGTGCGAAGGGGACTCAGAAAGCCTAGGAGGAGAAACACCTGAAGGTCTGTCTGGGGGGATGTCTGGGTCAATAGGCACATCCAGACTTTCACCATCACCACATTCATCTTCCAACTCTCCCTCCTCCTCAAACTCCGATTCATAAAATTCTTCCAGGGTATAATCATGAACCGGGGGAATCGACCGAACTGAGCCCCTGTCAAAAGGTGCCGGATCAGTCTGAATCGGGCGAAGCGATTCCACAATACGAATCACTTTGGCTATTTCTTTGGCGGTCGGAGTATGAGATTCTGGATCCGAACCAGTCGATTTGTCTTTGCGTTTTCTTTTTGTCGGAACAGATTCCTCTGAATCGGCTCTCCTTTGGCCCGAAGAAGTATCGCCCTGGTCAGAGGGCACTCCTTCTGGTTCGGTCAGAACTGAACTGGGCTGGCCATCCGGGTCAGCGGACTTCTCGGCCTCCCTTTCCCTCAGTCTACCTAATCTCTTTTCAAGGGTAGATTTTGGAAAATTTTTGCAAATTTGGCAGTCTGAAGCGAGGTCACACCCCAGACAATAAACACAGGTGCTGTGGGGATCAGCTTTAGCAAAGACCTCCCCACACACACTGCAGTGTTGAAACCCAGTGGGCCCATTTTTTTTTTCTTGGGTTTCTCAGACATGGCCAACCTAACCAAACTTACCCTTTTTTCGGCAACCGCCAGGTAAGACTCCCCTATCGGATTCTGACCGTGTCACGGGTCATGGAAAAAACCGTACTAAAACCTTTTTTTTTTTTTTTTAAGAACTGATACGGACCGGTAACCACACACTAAGTAAAATACAAAATTTACCAGAACGATCGGTTCAGCTGAACAGATCCACACTTTTTACAAGTTCTACACAGAAAACAGAACAAAACCTATCTAGTACTCATGGTACCACAGACAGAGACTTGAACCGACTATACAGAAGCTAAATTTCGGTAGAAAAAAACGACCGAAAACCGACACTTCAACAGACTTCGAACCGAGCTGCAGGAAAAATCTCCAGAGCGACTGTTCAGTGAGGTGGTGTAAAGAATCTGACGGTTGCAGTTCAAAATACAACAGGCAGAGACATCAACTGAGCTCGAGATGAACATTCTATGCTCTACATAGAAAACTTAACCCATTTTTCTCCAGGGCAGTTTAAAAGCTGGGGCTAACTGCACTTGTCAGAATACAGCAAGACTTCATGTTGTTTGAAACTCCATTTCTGAGCTTGAGAGTATATACCTCTTGTCCATTCTTCTGTCCACAGGAGGTATAGAATTGGGAGACTTCAGAATTTGTTGCGTCTGTTTCCAAAAGATTTGTGGAGGGGAATAGACAGTCCCCTGGACTCTGGGATGGCCATCATTTCTACATAATCAAGCTCATCTTGATCCTCCAATGTCTGTTCCATAGGAAGCTGGAGGGTCTCAGCCACCTTTCTGTACAACACAAAGTGGGAAGGGGACTCAGAAAGCCTAGGAGGGGATACACCTGAAGGTCCGTCTGGGGAGATGTCCGGTTCCACAGGCACATCTAGACCTTCACCATCATCATCTTCAAACTCCCTTCCTCCTCTAACTCCGTTCATAAAAATATTCCAAAGTATAATCGTGAACAGGGGAACCGACCGAACCGAGCCCCTGCCAAAGGTGCTGGATCGGTCGTAACCGGCGGTTATTCACAATGCAAATCGCTCTGGCTATTTCTTCGGTGGTCGGAACATGGACTTCTGGATCCAAACCGACAATTTTTTCTTGCGCTTTTTAAGTCGAAACTGACCCGGATTGGCTCTCCTTTGCTGAAGTAGTATCGCCTCGCCAGATGGCATTCCTTCTGGTTCGGTTCGAATCCAAACCGGCTGGCCATCCGGATCAGCGGACTTCTCAGCCTCCTTTTCCTTCAGTCTACAAAATCTCTTCTCAATGGTAGATTTGGGAAAGTTTTTACATATTTGGCAGTCTGAATCGAGGTGGTCAAACCCCAGACAATAAACACAGGTGGTGTGGGGATCGGCAAAGACCTCCCCACACTCACTGCAGTGTTGAACCCCCTTGGGCCCATTTTTTTTCCTTGGGTTTCTCAGACACGGCCAACCTAACAAAACTTACCCTTTCTTCAGCAACCACCAGGCAAGACTCCCTTATCGGTTCCTAACCGTGTCATGGGTATTGGAAAAAAACGGCTCAACGCACTTTTTTTTTTAGAACCGATAAGAACCAGTAACCACACACTAAGTAAGCAAACAAATTTCACTAACAAATGGCCTGTTCAGCAGAACTGAGATGCACTTTTACAAGTTCTACACAAAAATAAACACTTCCTACCTAGTACTCACGGCACCACAGACAGACTGAACCGACTATGCGGATACTTTTTTTTTTTTCGGTTTAAACCAACGAAAAACTGAAAACTTTAACCGACTTTCGAACTGAGCTGAAGGAGAAATCTCCAGAGCGACCGTTCAGTGAGGCGGAGTAAAGAATCTGACGGTTTAAGTTCAAAACACTCCAGACAGAGACTTCAACCATGCTCAAGCTCAGCATTCTGTGCCCTGCATAGAAAGTTAACTCTTTAGTTCTCCGGGGCAGTTCAAAGGTTGGGAATCACTGCAATTGTCATAATACAGCAAGACTTCATGTTGTTTAAATACAGCAAGACTCCATTAGAAGAAACATAATTACCAAGGTGAGTAATTTTTTCTTCAAACATGACGCCTTGCTGTATTCGACCATTGCAGACTCACCAAGCAGTACCTCCATGGAGGAAGGAATCAAACCTACTTTGGGAATAGGCTCTGCAGTACTGCTGTACCAAACCTAGCATCCCTCCTAGCCTGGATGTCCAGGGAGTAATGCTTGGTGAATGTATGGACAGTTTTCCAGGTGGCTGCTTTACATGCCTCTAGCAAAGGAATATCCCTGGCAGCAGCCAAGGAAGCAGCTGTAACTCTAGTCAAATGAGCCCTCAGGCCTGAGGGTGCTACTTTGCCTAGCTTCTCATAGCAGAACTGTATACAAGAGACAATCCACCTGGCAATAGTTCTCTTAGTGGCAGGTTTGCCCTTTTCCACTTCCCCAAAAGTGAGAAACTGGAGGGAGTCAAACTTGTGCGCCTCAGTACGCTCAATGTAGAAACTAAGAGCTCTTTTAACATCCAAATTGTGCAAACTTCTTTCTCCTGAAGAAGAATGATCAGTGAAGAACACAGGGAAAGACATGGATTGGTTCAGATGAAAATCTGAAACCACTTTAGGTAAGAACCTCCTATTGGTTCTAAGGACCACCTTACCTCTATGAAATGAAATAAAATCCGGTTCCACTGACAGAGCTTGCAATTCACGGATACGCCTGGCAGAGTTAACAGCTACCAGGAACACAGTTTTCCAAGTCAAGTTCTTAAGCTCTGCTGAAGACAGAGGCTCAAAGGGAGGTTACATAAGCAGAGAAACATAAACATTAAGATCCCAAGCAGGAGTAGGATCCCTAAAGGGGGATTGTTATGAAGCATCCCTGAATTTACAGAATACAGGGTGAGATGCCAGTGAGGAAGGCCTCCCACTGACAGAAAAGCAGAAACAGCTGACAAATGTACTTTGAGAGTAGCTGGTCTGAGGCCTAGGCTATTAAGATAAAATATATAATCCAGACCTGTGGAGAATTCAGCAGTGTCTAGGATATTTGTTTCTTGGAACACCAAATGCTGAATAGTTTCCATTTGGAGTTATTAGTTTTCTGGTGGCAGGCTTATAAGAGGCTTTGAGAATGTCCAGAACCCCTTGGGGCAGATGCAAATCTGCATACTCTACCTCTTCAAGAGCCATGCCTTGAGATTGAGAGACCGAAGATTGGGGTACCCAATCCTCCCTGAGAGGAGGTTAACAGGTTGTAATTCCTGGGAAGAGACAGTGAAGATGGACTACTAGGGACAGCAACAAGGGCTACCGGGGTTGCCTGGCCCAGTCTGGAGCAATCAGAATCACTTTGCAGGGTTGTGACCTTATTTTGACCAGAACCTTGAACAGTAGAGGGAAAGGAGGGAAGGCATATAGAATTTCCCTTCCCAATTCAAAAGCATAGCATCCAGCGGGGCTGAGCCAAAGACTAGGGGTCTGCAACAAAACAGAGCAAGTTGGTGATTGTCTGGGGCTGCAAAGAGATCTACCTCTGGAGTACCCCACTTTGAAAAAATAACAACATCAGAGGGTCCAGGGCCCATTCATGATGGCCCTGGGAGATCCTGCTCAATGCATCTGCTAGCACACTGTCCTTTCCTGGAAGGTGGACTGCTATCAAAGAGGCCTGCAGAGAATAGGCCAGGGACCACAACTTCATGGCTTCCATGCGCAAGGCCGTGGACTGAGCGTCTCCCTGCTTGTTGATGTTCCACATGGTGGTGGTGCTGTCTGTCCTGACCTGAGCCACCTTGTTCTGCACAGAAAGAGAACACTTGCAGGGCCAAAAAAGACCACCTTGAGTTCCAAGAGGTTGATGTAAAGAAGGATTCTGTGGGGACCACTAGTCCTGGGCTGTGAGCCCCAGATGGAGTGGGGAGCCCAACAGAGAAGCATCCGTGGTAAGGACCACTGAGTGGGTCTAGGAGACCAATGGGACCTTGCTGAGGTTGTTCTGATCCTGCCACCACTAGAAAGCCTGGATCAGAGTCTGAGTCACTGAAATTAGTTTGGTTTGAGAGTCCTTCCTCTGAGACCAAAAGGCCCTCAGGTGGAACGGAATGTTCCTCATCTGAAATCTGGCCCCGCGCTGTAGAAGCTGCCATGTGGCCCAGAAGCTGAAGGAAGTGCCTTGCTGGCAGAGAGACCAGAAAGTGAAATGAAGAAGCCAGCTCTACAATTGCCCCTGCCATGACTATATCCAGCTCTGCCCCATGAAGGAGAGGAGCTGCACAGGCTCAAAAACCAACTTGGGAAGGTTGAGAAGGAATCCTAGGGAAGCGAGTACTTGAGTCACTTGCAGGTCTGATTTGACTTGGTCTGGAGACTGACCCACAATGAGCCAGTCAACCAGGTATGGAAAAATGGAATATTTCTTCCTTAAAAAGACCACTACTACTAGGCATTTTGTGAATACCCTTAGAGCTGACAAGTCAGGTCAAGGGCATAGCTTGAACTGGTAATGGCCTAAAGGCAATTCAAACCCAAGGTACTTTCTGTGGGAGCACCTGACGGAAATGTAAATGTAGGCATCTTTGAGGTCCAAAGAGGCTAGCCAGTTCCCTGGCCTTAGAGAGGGAAGGATTATTCCCACAGTCACCATCTTGAATTTTAGTTTTAAAAGATGTTTGTTTAGATATCTTGGGTCTAGGATGGGTCGCCACGCCCCTAACTTTTTTGGGGCAAGAAAGTACCTGGAGTACAGACTTTTGCCCCCCCGAGTAATGTAGGAACTCTTTCTATGACCCTTATAGCCAGCAGAGATGAAACCTCTGCCTCTAGGGCAATAGTTTCGGAGATGCTTGCAGGCGGAAAGGATCTGGCTCTCAGCTTTGGACATTTTTTAAAGCTGAGAACCAGACCCAGGCTTACTACTTCCAGGATCCACTTGTCTGAGGTAACAGACATCCAGGTCTAGACGAAGTAAGCCAGCCTGCCTCCTACAGGAATGGGGGAGTCGACCGGACACATCAGGGTGTCTGCTTGGCAGGAGCCTTAGGCTGAGAGGTGGATGCAGCCTGCTCATCCTCCTTCTGCCTCCCTCTGAAGAACCCCTTGAGGAAAGGAGAAGAGGTCTGTGCTTGGCAGAAAGGCCTTTGAAAAGGCCTGCCCTAGCTTGCTGCCTTTGAGGAGTTCCTGCCTTTCCTTTACCTGTGCACCTGTAGGTGGTCCTATATTCATCCATCTTTCATGCAATCTCTGCTCAAACAGAGAATTACCCACCACAAGGAAATCCATGGCCTTAGTCTGGGTGTCCTGTGAAAGGCTGGAACATCTGAGCCAAGCCATTCTCTGAAGAGTCACAGATGTATCCATGACTTTAGATGACAGAGTCCACAGCAGCATGGAGCTGTACCTTTAGATGCCTCAATCCCATCAGCAGCCACCTCCTCCAGCTCAGAGGCTAGCTGGGGAGGCCTGCTAGCCAGAGCCACATGGGCCATATAATTAGCCTTCCTGAGTCCCAAAGCGATGCCATGTACCTTTTGCCATGGCATCCAACTTCCTAATCTTTATCTGGGGGTGGTGAAGCCAAGGGTATATTAGCCTTATCACAGGCTGCAGCCTGCACCACCCAAACATAGCTGCATTGTTGATACAAGTACTCCATACCTGAACCTGATAAGGTGTACCTCTTATCCATCTTTCTGTTAACAGGAGGTACAGAATTTGGAGTTTTTTAAATCTTTTGTGTGTTTCCCAAAGGACTTATGAAGGGGAATAGACAGTCTCTTTGACTCTGGGATGTCCATCATCTCAACAATCAGGTTCCTCTAGAGCTTCTTCCACAGGGAGCTGGAGGGTTTCTGCCACTTTCTGTAAAACATGGTGGGAAGTGGGCTCAGAAAGCCTAGGAGGGTAAACACCAGAATGCCTGTCCAGGCAGATGTCCGGTTCAATGGGCTCATCCAGACCTCCCACACCATTGTCATCATCAGCAAAATCTTCATTCCCCTCCAAATCCGGTTAATAAAAAACTTCAGAGGTAAAATCCTAAACCAGAGGATCCGACTGCACCGAGAGTCTTCCAGAAGGTGACGGAACTGGACGAAGCGATTCTACAATCTTTATCACTTTGGCAATCTCTTTGGCAGTTGGAAAATGGGTCTCTGGATCCAACCGGCGGTTTCTCTTCTTTCTATGAGAAAGCATCCTAAGGAGAGGATCGGCTCTCCTCTTGCCAGTATTGCCCTAGTAAGAGGTCACTCCCTGGTACGATCGAAACCAAACGGGCTGGCCTATTCGGTCAGAAGACTCTCGGCTTTCTTATCCCAAAGCCTACCTAACCTTTTCTCCAGGGTAGACTTAGGTACTTTTTTTTGTAACAAATTTTGCAGTCTGAATCGAGGTGGTCAAACCCCAGACAAGACAGGTGGTGTGGGATCAGCCTTAGCAAAGACCTCCCACACACACTACAGTGCTGAAATCCAGTGGGCCCTTTTTTTTGGGGGGTCTCAGACGTAGCCATCCTAACCAAAACTTGCCCTTTTTATGACAAACAACCAGGCAAGACACCCTTATTGGTTTCTGTGTTACGGGTATTGGTTAAAAAAAGAAAAATGCAAGAAAATCTGTTTCTTTAAACCGATAGGGAACGGTAACTACACTCTAAATTTAGGAATCGAGAAAATATATTCAGCAAATAGCCGGTTCAGCGAATTGGTCGAGAAGAAAAAATTACTCACCTTAGTAATGTTGTTTCTTCTAATGGAGTCTTGCTGTATTCTGACAGTAGCAGTGAGTCCCAACCTTCGAACTGCCCCGGAGATGAAAGAGTTAACTTTCCATGCCAGGCATGGAATGCTGAGCTCGAGCTCGGTTGAGACTCTGTCTGTTGCTGTTTAAACTCAAACCATCAGATCTTTACGAGCTAAACTCACTGAGGTCCTGTGTGGAAGCTGTAAACCTACACTAGCCAACTGGCTACTAACATAAAAACAAAGACTTGAGTCAGGAGACCCAAAAAATGGAACAAACACAACACCCACTCACCCAAAGAAAGGGTGATAAGGGTGGGGCACCTCCTGAGTGCCAACACTGCCGCTGCCCACCCACATCCCAAAAAACAGAGGTTCTGAGAGGGCGGGGAGGTCAGAATACAGCAAGACTCCATTAGAAGAAACATTACAAAGGCGAGTAATTTTTTCTTCAAACAACATGAAGTCTTGCTGTATTCTGACAGCAGCAGACTACCAAGCAGTACCTCCATGGAGGAGGGACAGAACCTACTTAGGGAATAGGCTCTGAAGCACAGCTGTGTCAAACCGAGCATCACTCCTAGCCTGGATATCCAGGGAGTAATGCTTGATGAAAGTATGAACTGTTTTCCAGGTAGCTGCTTGACATATCTCTAAGATAGGAATATCCCTGGCAGCAGCCAGGGAAGCAGCTGTACCTCTGGTAGAGTGAGCCCTCAGGCCTGAGGGTGGAACCTTATCTAGTTTTTCATAGCAAAATTGGATGCAAGAGACAATCCACCTGGCAATGGATCTTTTAGTGGCAGGTCTTCCTTTACCAACCTCACCATAAGTGAGGAACAGTTGGAGGGAGTCAAACCTATGACCCTTGGTACGTTCTATATAGTAGCTAAGGGCTCTTTTCACATCTAGACTGTGCAGCCTCCTCTCACCAGAGGAGGAATGGTCAGTGAAGTACACAGGAAGAGACACAGATTGATTAAGGTGGAAGTCTGAAACCACCTTAGGCAAAAACTTCCTGTTAGTCCTGAGGACCACCTTATCCCTATGGAAGGAAATAAAGTCAGGCTCCACTGACAGGGCTTGTAGCTCACTTATGCGCCTGGCAGAAGTGATGGCCACCAAAACACAGTTTTTCAAGTCAAGTACTTAAGCTCTGCTGAGACAAAGGCTCAAAACGGAGTTACATAAGCTGAGCAATGCAAACGTTAAGATCCCAAGCAGGGGCAGGGTCCCTGAATGGAGGATTGGTATGAAGCAATCCCTTAAAAAACTTGGAGAAAACAGGGTGAGCTGAAAGAGAAGAGGGCTTACCTGCTAAAATGAAAGCAGAAACAGCTGCCAGATGCACCGTTAGTGAAGCTGGTCTGAGCCCCAAGCTATTCAGATGGACCATATAGTCAAGGACTGTGGGCAGATCAGCAGACACTGGGGAAATATGCTTCCCAGAGCACCATATGGAAAATCTTTTCCACTTAGAATTATAAGCAGTTCTGGTGGAAGGCTTCCTAGAAGCCTTTAGAATATCCATAACACCTTGGGAGAGGTGTAAATCAGCAAACTAACTCTTCAAGAGCCAGGCCTTGAGATTGAGAGATTTGAGATTGGTGCCAAACCCCCCCTGAGCACAGGTTAACAGGTTGTAATTCCTGGGAACAACCAGGGAAGATGGACCGTTAAGGACAATAGGAGAGGATACCAGGGCTGTCTGGCCCAGTCTGGAGCAATCAGGATCACTTTGCAGGGTTGAGACCTGATTTGACTAGTACTTTGAACAGGAGAGGGAAGGGGAAAGCATCAGGAACTTCCTTCCCAACTGAGAACTAAGGCATCCAGGGACTGAGCCCAACACTGGGGCCTGCAGCAAAAGGGAAGTTGGTGATTGTCTGGGGCTGCAAAAAGATCCTATCTGTGGGGTACCCCATCTGGAGAATATCACCTCCGAGACCACGGGATCCAGTGACCATTCGTGATGGCCCGGAGATATCCTGCTGATAGCATCTGCCAGGACATTGTCCTTGCCTGGGAGGTGTACTGCTGAGAGGGAGGTGTTCAGGGAATAAGCCAGAGACCACAACTTCATTGCTTCTGTGCACAAGGCCATAGATCGAGTGCCTCCTTGCTTGCTGATGTATCACATTGTAGTGGTACTGTCTGTTCTGATCTGAATTACTTTGTTCTGAACAGACTTGGAAAAAGCTTGAAGTGCTAGAAATACTGCTCTGAGTTCCAACAGATGGATGTGAAGCGGAGATTCCTGAGGAGACCACAACCCCTGGGAGGTCCGGTCGCCCAAGTGAGCCCCCCACCCCAAGAGGGAGGCATCTGTAGTAAGGACTAAGGAGTGAGACTGAGTGGCAAAGGGAACTCCTTGTCTCAGATTGTTATGATCCTGCCACCACTGCAAGGCCTGGATCAGAGTTCGAGTCACTGGGATCAATTTGGTCACGGGATCCTTTTTCTGAGACCAAAAGGCTCTCAAATGGAACTGAATGTCCCTCATCTGAAATCTTGCTCCCTGCGCCGCTGCTGTAGAAGCAGCCATGTGCCCCAGGAGCTGCACAAATGTCTTGCTGGTCGAGACACCTGTAGGGGTGAAAGAGGAGGCCAGTGTGATAAGGGTCCTTGCCCTGTCCAGGGGAAGGAAGGCTCTGGCCTTTTCTGTATCTAGCTCTGTGCCTATGAAGGTGAGGAGCTTAACAGGCTCTAGAACTTGACTCTGAAAGATTCAGAAGGAAACCCACAGAGGTGAGCAGTTGCTGAGTTATCTGTAGGTGTAACTTGACCTGGTCTGGGGACTGGCCTGCTATGAGCCAGTCGTCCAGGTATGGGAAGATGGCAATGCTTTGCCTTCTTAGAGAAGCAACTACTACTGCCAGGCATTTTGTGAACACCCTTGGAGCAGAGGTTAGACCGAAGGGCATTGCTCTGAACTGGTAATGGCCTGAGGGCAACTCGAACCAGAGGTACTTTCGATGGGAGCTTCTGATGAGAATATGGAAATAGGCATCCTTGAGGTCCAGGGAAACTAGCCAGTCCCCTGGCCCTAGAGAGGGTAGAATTATTCCCAGAGTCACCATTTTGAATTTTGGCTTTAAAAGGTGCTTGTTTAAATATCTGAGATCCAGGATGGGCCGCCATTCTCCTGCCTTTTTTGGGGTAATTAAGTACCTGGAGTACAATCCTTTGCCCTGGTGTAGGGGTGGAACCCTTTCCACAGCTCTGAGAACCAGGAGGGAAGAGACCTCTGCCTCTAGGGCAAGTGCCTCTGAGGGATTTGCAGGTGGAAAGGATCTGGTTCTCAGCTTTGGAAATTTTTTGAAGCTGAGAACCAGTCCCTGGCTTACTACTTTCAGGACCCACTTGTCTGATGTTAGAGACTTCCAGTCCTGGACAAAGTAAGCCAGCCTGCCCCCTACAGGTAGTGGAGAATCGGCCCTGGCAAACCCATCAGGTGCCTGTTTGGCAGGGGTTTTAGCTGAGGGTGGAAGCACGCCTGCTTGTACCCCTTTGCCCTCTCTAAAGAACCCCTCTGAGCACAGGCAGAGGAGGCCTGGGCTTGGTAGAAAGGCCTCTGAAAAGGCCTGCCCTGCCCCTGGGATGCTGCCTCTGAGGAGTGGCCTGCCTTTCCTTGGCCTGGGCACTCCATAGGTGGTCCTATTCGTCTGCTTTTTCACATATAATTCTCTGTTTGCTCCCCAAACAGAGAATTACCCACAACAGGAAAATCTATGGCCTTAGTCTGGGTATCCTGTGACAGGCTAGTACATCTGAGCTTAGCCATTCTACGAGTGCCACAGATGTAGCCATGACTCTTGATGACACTTCATTGGAGTCCACTGCAGCATGGAATTGCACCTTGATGCCTCAATACCATCAGCAGCCACCTGCTCCAGCTCCTTGGCAGCCAGCCAGGGACCTGTTTTGCTAAAGCCATGACAGTGTCCCATCTGGATTTCTGATACCTAGCAGTATAGGCCATATAGTTGGCCTGTCTGAGTCCCAAGGATGCTGCCATGTACTGTTTCTTTGCCATGGCATCAATCCTCCTGGAGTCCTTGTCTGGGGGGTGTGAAGCCAAGAGAATATTTGCCTTATCACAGATTGCAGCCGGCACTACCCCAACATGGCTGCATTGTTGTGTAAGTAACTCCGTATCTGAGCCTGACAATGTATACCTCTTGTCCATTCTTTTATCCACAGGAGATATGGTATTAGGAGTCTTTAAAATCTTAAATGTCTGTTTCCCAAAAGATTTGTGTAAGGGAATAGACAGCCTCCTAGACTCTGGGATATCCATCATTTCCACATAGTCAGGCTCCTCCTGGTCATCCACAGCTTCTTCCATAGGAAGCTGGAGGGTTTCAGCCACTTTTTATAAAACATGAAATGGGAAGGAGACTCAGAAAGCCTAGAGGAGACACTCCTGAAGGTCTGTCTGGGAGATGTCCGGTCAATGGTCACATCCAGACTTTCAAAACCACATTCACTTTCCTCATACTCCTCTTCCTCCTCCTCCGGTCTACAACATTCTTCTAAATCATAATCTTGAATCGGTGGAACCGCAACCGAGCACCTCCTGATGGTGCCGTTCGGTCGAACCGTGAAAGCGATCGCACAATTTTTATCGCTTTGGCTATTTCTTCAGCGGTTGGAGAAGAAAGTTTGGATCCACACCAGCTGATTTTTCCTTTCTTGTTCTCTTAGCTGGAACCGACTCTCAGAATCGGCTCTCCTTTGCCCAAAGAGTCTCGCCCTGGTCAGAGGGCACTCCTTCTGGTTCGTTTGAACCGAACCGGGTTGGCCATCCGTTCAGCGGACTTTTCCTCCCTTTCCTGAGCCTACCAACTCTTTTTCTAGGGTAGCTGCAGGAAAATTCTTACAAATCTGGCAGTCTGCATTGAGGTGGTCAAACCCCAGACAATAAACACAGGTGGTGTGGGGGTCAGCCTTAGCAAAGACTTCCCCCCACACACACACACACACTGCAGTGTTGAAACCCAGTGGGCTCGGTTTTTCTTTTGGGCTTCTCAGACATTGTGCCAGTCCTAACCAAACTTACCCTTTCTATGGCAATCCGCCAGGCAAGACCCTTTTATTGGTTCCTCACCGTGTCACGGGTCGTGGAAAAAACCGTAATAAAATCCTTTTTTTTTTTTTTTTTTAGAACCGATAAGAACACTCTAAAAGTTCAGCTAAAGATTTTTTAACAACTTAATCGGTTCAAACCAAACCGATGAACCGTTTACAAGTTCCACATAGAATAGAAAATAATATAAACCTATCTAGTACTCACAAATACCACAGAGACTGAACCGACAAGTTACGGTTTAAATTCGGTTGAAAACCAAGAAAAGCAGTACTTTAACCGACAAACTGAACCAGAAGGAGAAATCTCCGGAGCGACTGTTCAGTGAGGCGGAGTAAAGAATCTGATGGTTTGAGTTTAAACAGCAACAGACAGAGTCTCAACCGAGCTCGAGCTCAGCTCCATGCCTGGCATGGAAAGTAAACTCATCTCCGGGGCAGTTCGAAGGTTGGGACTCACTGCTACTGTCAGAATACAGCAAGACTTCATGTTGTTTGAAAATAAGTTTTACAATTTCTACAAGTTTACTGTGTCTAATTCACTGCCTGGTACTTACTGTACCACAGAGAGAGATCTGAACCGAAACTTGCGAAAAATAAAAATCGGTAAAACAGAGGACTTTAACCGACTTCTGAATCACGAGCAAAGGAGAAATCTCCGGAGAGACTGTTCAGTTAGGTGGAGTAAAGAATCTGACGGTTACGTTTCAAAGTGCAACAGACAGAGGTTTGAACAGAGCTCGAGCTCAACGTTTTATGCTCTGCATGGTGAGTGCCTAAGGAATGCACTAGCAAATGGGAGGGAAGGAGGGTTGGAAGAACAATGGGAAATAATAAAAACTGCCATCACAGAGGTAACGAGCCTTTGTGTGAAGCAAATAAACAAAACAAGACGATGTAAGAAACCACTATGGTTCTCAAAGGAAGTGGCAGTGAAGGTTCAAGAGAAAAGAAAGCATTCAGGAAGTACAAGGAATCGCAGCAGGAGCAGGACAGAGAACTGTATCAGTTAAAGCAAAAGGAGGCTGGGAAGGCAGTCAGAACAGCAAAGGCCCAAACCGAGGAAAAGATAGCTAACTCAGTTAAGAAGGGGATAAACCTTTTATAGGTACATCAGGAGC
Organism: Neoceratodus forsteri; assembly: GCA_016271365.2. Classification (NCBI taxonomy): domain Eukaryota; kingdom Metazoa; phylum Chordata; order Ceratodontiformes; family Ceratodontidae; genus Neoceratodus; species Neoceratodus forsteri. Next base: position 313,365,507 of record CM057455.1, read on the forward strand.
AAAGGAAGACCAAGGGAGGGATAGTGAGGCTTAATAAAGGAAGGGAGGGTGGGCAGAGGGAGACTGTGAAAGGCAGAGATACTAAACAAATATTTTTGCTCAGTATTTACAAAGGAAGAGGGGAGGTACATAAAACAAACAGTAGTAACACTCTGATACAGAAGTTGATACCAGCCCATTTACAGAAGAAAGGGTTCTGAAAGAACTCTTAAAACTGAAGGTGGACAAAGCAATGGGGCCTGATGGGATTCATCCCAGAATTCTAAAAGAACTAAGGTAGAACTAGTGACACCACTGACTACCCTCTTTAACAAATCATGGAGGATGGGGTGGTACCAGAGGACTGGAGGAGGGCAGATGCGATTCCCTCACAAAGTGGGAGCAAGGCAGAAGCAGGAAACTATAGACCTGTTAGTTTAACCTCAGTGATAGGGAAATGATGGAATCACTTCTAAAGGAAAGAACTGTCGAGTATCTAGAGGCCAGAGGGGCAGAGGACCCTAGGCAGCATGGATTCACAGCGGGAAGGTCATGCCAGAGCAGATCTGATAGATTTCTTTGACTGGGTGACCAAAGTAGTAGATCAGGGAGGGCTGTGGACATGGCCTACCTAGACTTTAGCAAGGCATTTGACACAGTCTCACACAAAGATTAATATATAGGTTAGCCAGCCTAGGAGTGGGTCCCAAGATGACAGCCTGGGTAAAGAATTGGCTGGAGAATAGGACACAGAGAGTAATAGTAAATGGAGTCCACTCAGAAGAAAGGAGGGTCACCAGCGGGCACCGCAGGGTTCAGTATTAGGATCGGGTCCTCTCAATGTCTTTATGTTTACATTGCAGAAGGACTGGAAGGAAAGCATGTCTCTTTGCAGATGACACTAAGATCTGCAACAGAGTAGATGCACAGGGTGGGGTGGAAAGGATGAGAAGGGACTTGGCAAGGTTAGAGGAATGGTCAAATGTATGGCAGCTTAGATTCAATGCTAAGAAGTGCAAGGTAATGCACCTGGGAAACAAAACCCAGGGAAGAGTACAATGGGGGTGAGATACTAACAACAACAAAATGGAAAGGGACCTGGGAGTAGTCATATCAGATGACCTAAAGGTGGGCAAGCAATGTGAGAAGGCAGCAAGGAGGGCTGGGGATACTGGGATGCATGGGAGAGGCATCACCAGTAGAAAACAGAGAATTATCCTCTGTACAGACAGCTGGTGAGACCCCATCTGAGTACTGTGTGCAGTTCTGGAGACCCAATCTCTGCAAAGACAGACAGGCTGGAAGCTGTCCAGAGGAGGGCAACTAAAATGGTGCAGGGTCTGCACCGGAGGACATATGAAGAGAAACTTAAGGAGCTTAATATGTATAGCCTCGAGGAAAGGAGGGAGAGGGGGGACATGATAGAAACTTTCAAGTACCTCAAGGGAATCAACAAAGTCCAAGAGGGTAGCATCTTTCAAAAAAAAGAGGTGTGCAAGAACAAGAGGGCACAATTTGAAGATAGAGGGGCGGCTCAGAGGTAATTTAAGGAATTTTTTCACAGAGCGGTTGTGGATGCATGGAATGGCCTTCGGAGGAGGTTGTGGAGTCAAAATCAGTGGTGGAATTCAAGCATGCATGGGATAGTCATAAGGCAATTCTGGGGGGTGGGGGTAGGAAGAAGTAGGCTGCTGGTTAACTAGGATCTGCAGCTTATCCAGTAGGTAGGGAAATGGGCAGACTGGGTGGGCCAAGCGGTCCTCATCTGCCTCAAATTCTATGTTTCTATGAACCTCTACTCGGGCAGTTCAAGTGCTGGGCTAAATGCAATAGCAAGAATACAGCAAGATTTTATATTGTTTGAAAGCATGCTAGTAAACATGAGGGAGCACATACTCCCAGTTACTCTGAATGGGGTGCAAAACCACAGGTTAAGGGACACAGGAGCGTCCCTTACTTTGGTAAAAGGGGATCTAGTTGAACCTGAACAGCTTATACACAATCAATCTGTTACACTATGGGGATTCAATGGGGAGGAGAAAACTCTGCCACTTGCTAGTGTTCTCCTGGACTGGGGTGAGACAGGAGAGACCGTGCAAAATCTGGCACTGGATATGATTATAGGGAACAATCTCCAACAGGGGATGGTGTGTGCAGTTACCCGCAGTCAGGCGGCAGAGGCAAATTGTGGTTCCCTGGACCCCAAAGAAGCCCCTGTGGAAAACAGTGGGAGGCTAGTTTCCCAACCTTTGTGTCCTGATATGGAGAACAGTGAAAGGGGGGTAGAAATTCCCCAGGTAGCAGTTAACAGAACAGCTACAGAAGGTTACTCTGATGAGGAAGGGGTAGCCATTTGTCAGAGGGTTAGGGATGGCAATGACCCTGAATGCCCCAACGCTACAGCTAGGGACCCTAGTTTAGAACCTGGAGGGGACCTGTCCCATGCCTTGGGAATGTGTAAAGATTTTGTAGCTTCTCAGAAAAATTACCCTAGTTTAGAGAGGCTGAGAGCTTGGGTGACTGAGCACAGGGAGGTGACGGTAAACAAAGGGAAGATTGGCAGGCAGCTTGTCGCCCTCAGGGTACAATGAGCGGCTGCTCAAGATTGCTCATGAAATCCCCATATCTGGGAATCGTGCACACTATGCAGCACTGGACTAATCTCACCCAGAAAGCGGGTATTGCAGGTCTCACACTGGTGCCAAGAATGGTGAAGGCGGCAGTAAAACCCAAACCGCCTCTAATTCCCTTGCCCATAGTGGAGAAGCCATTCCAGAGGATAGGAATGGATATTGTGGAGCCTTTGAATACCCCACCTCCCGGGAAGGGTTTATCCTAAGTGGTGGATTATGCCACCCAATACCCAGAGGCAGTTGCCCTACCTCACCAAGAACAAAGTGGCAGATGCCTTGCTAAGGATTTTCTCCCATGTTGGGTTACGCGAGGAGGTTAACACATATCAAGGGGTTCCTTCATGTCAGATGTGATGAAATGTCTCTGGGAAAAGTGTGGGGTGGTGCAGATACGCACAACACTATTACCCACAAGCCAATGGGCTTGTGGAAACATTTGATCGCACTTTAAAATCGATGCTCCAAGCGCTTGCTGAACAGCATGGGAGGGACTGGGAGAAATTCCTTCCCACATGTTCGCATTCAGGAACGTGCCCCAAGAGTCAACATGGTTCTCCTTTTCAAGCTCTTATATGGACGCAGGGTGTGGGGCCCCCAGACTTGATCAGGAAGCCTGGGAAGGCAAGTATGCCACCCAGGAACTCCCACAGTGGATTATGTCCTTGAGTTTAGGACAAGATAAAGGAGCTTATGGGAACAGCCCAGAGCAACCTGGCAGTTGCCCAGCAAAAGTTATGGTACAATCGCAGAGCCAGAGAACAGGAATAGGTCAGGAGATCATGCTCCTAATCCAAGTCCAGAAAGATAAGCTGCAGGCTGAGTGGGCAGAACCGTACAAAGTAGACAGGTGAATAACAAATTACATTGTAAATCTGACAGGAGACATACCCAAAGGATGTAACGTCAACACGATGAAGCCATATGCAAACAGGGCTGACATGATCTTGCAGTGTGCAGTCCTGGGAAGGGGACGGACAAGAAGACCCCTTCTGGACTTACAGAACTAAAGAAAGAGGAAGTCCTCTGTGGAAGCAATCAAAATGTCACCCCAGTTGACCCAGACCAGATCCAGGACGGAAGGAGGTTTAGCAGACTTGCCCCATTGTTTAATGCCAAGCCTGGACTACCTCCCATAGCGACACAAGATGTAGAATCTGCAGGGCATGGCGCCCATCACGGCCCGAACAGCATATTTGGTGTCGGAGACCGTCCAAAAGGACATCAGGAAGGAGGTGGGGAAATGCTGGATTTAGCGGTAATCCAAATATCCCAGTCCCTGGACCTCACCTGTAGTCCTTGTTCCCAAGCCACATGGTTCTACTGCTTTTGCATGGACTATTGTGGACTCAACGACTCACGAGGTCGGACGCCCACCCAATGGCACGTAACTACTGAACAAATTGGGAAGGGTGATATACCTTACCACTACCGACCTGACAAAATGGTATTGGCAGGTGAAGTTAACTGCCACAGCTAGAGAAATCTGCCTCATCACTCAGATAGGATCATTTGAGCTTAACATAATGTCATTTGAATGAAGAACGCCTGCAACATTCAAAAGGTTAGTGAACCAGGTGTTAAATGGTACTTAAGAGTAAGCCGGGCCAAACTGGACAAGACTGCCATCTTCAGTGCCAGTTGGAAGGAACACCTGTCCCACCTTAGGGAAGTGCTGGGCAGGATGTAGAGGGCGGGCTTACTGTAAAGTTGAAAAGTGCCAGGTGACCATGGCTGAGGTGGCATACCTAGGACATATAGTAGAAGGACAGCTCTGTCCTAATCAAGCAATCAAGGCACGGCCAGACCTGAAACAAACGCAGATTCAGAGTTTTTAGGGACCGAGGGTACTACAGAAAATTTGTATCAAACGACAGTGTCTCTGGCAGCTTTCTATCCGTCTGCTAAAGAAAAGAATGCCTAAAAAGGTAAATGGGAATCAGCCTGTGAACAAGCCTTTACATGACTAAAGGAAGAACTGTGCAGTGCTTCTTTTTGTATTAGCCAGTCCAGACTACAGTAAACCATTTGTACTGCAGACAGATGCCTCAGATGTGTATTAGGGCAGTACTCAGCCAGACTTCTAACCAAGGGAAAGATCACCCAATAGTGTACCTCAGTAAGAAATTTCCCAGAGAGCAGGCTTATTCCACAAGGGAGAAAGAATGCTTGCAACGGTTTGGGCACTGAAGAAATTAAGAGCCATACCTATACGGGTAGCACTTTGAGGTACAAACAGATCATAACCCCTGGTTTGACTGGCAAAAATGGGTAAAACAAATGGTAGGCTTTTAAGAAGCCACCTTGCCTTTGCAGGGTTATGACATAACTGTCACTCACAGGGCAGGGGCGGCAAACAAAGAGCTATCGCGTCAGAGCAATGCACTGAATTTGGTAAACAGCCCATGCCTAGGAATAGATTCCCCAAATTGTCTAGGAGGGAGGAATGTGATGACGGATAGTCATCTGCTTGTTATTATTTGTATTATATTTATATGATGAATATACTTTTTGAATTTCTGCAGGGAAGTATGGAAGTCAGCACAAAGCATCGTGGGACCTTGGATTTCAAAAAAAAAATGTTCTCCCAAGTGGAAAATCTAATTAAGAGCTTCCTTAGATACCAGGCTATAACATATTATAAAAGACCCATTTACTGTGAATCTAGGAAACTGGCCATAAACAGGCTGTTTTACACAACCTTTCCCGTTACCTGTTAAACTTCTCACCACTAAGAGAAACAGCTCAGGAATGTTAGCTGAAGATCAAAGAGGTAATTCTGACCTGCCATAAAACTGTGGCTTGCTAATTAAAGGGGAAGTCTCCCATAGTTTCACACCAATATTTTCCCAACTCATGTGTAATTTGTGTGCCTCTTCCAGTTGCCAGCAGTCCTATTACTGTCCAAATGTAGATTAATAAAAATAGACAGCCCCCAGAAGTTATCGATGTGTCTGTCCTCCATTTTACCATCAACGCTTCGGGAGGAGGATGTCAGAGCAACAGATAATGGTGCTGCACTAAATGTAGTTCCGCCAGTAAACCAAACCCACAATGTTTGGTTCCCCACTTGAGTAATGGAGGAACCCTTTAAGTGTTGTGCACAACCTGAAGTGAAGGTCTAATAGGGACTAGGACCATGCGAGGGTGATGCAGCACTGATCTGACATGTATATACAATATTCATACAAGAAGTGCCTGTATGTGTTGTTACTGTTTATGTTAGCAAACAAAACGTTTACCCAGTAAATTACTCTGAGTACAATAAGAGTTTTAAGTTGTATTATACAGCTGTTATATTATGTTCTGTGTGTTAACATTCTCTGCTTTGACACCAGCAGTGAGAAACAATCTTGCAAATATGCCCCTTTCCCTGTGTAACTATGCAGTCAGTGATTGGATGGCTGCTGTAAGGCAATTAAGAGTTCAGCTATAACAAGGAATAGGTTACCAGGACATCATCAGCTGCAGCATATGGAAGAAGGGTAATCTAGCGATTAAAGCACAGGCACAAGAACTGGGAGACTCTGGTTTAAATCCTACTAAAGTCCTTTACTCTCTAACCCTTAAGTTCCCCTAACCTCCTTGGGAACTGTGATGGCCCCTCAGGTCCATGACTTTAAAAGTGCCCCATTCCCATTATAAATCATTAGCAGTGATGTGACCGCTACAGCACTTCACTTTGAAGGTACTGAGGGACAAGCTGTGGCAGCCCCCTCAAAAACACTAATACCAGCATTTGAAGTAGGATATCCCTCACAAATCAGATGCTACACTTCAGCTATTGTAAGTAAAGAAACTAATCAGTCTCAGTGTTTGTAGTGCTCTGTATTTGTTTAGCTCATTCCTCCCATGTCATATGCATTGTGTGTCTTGGTATTTCCAGTCAGAACCTCAGATTTAAGGAGCATTTGAAATGTAAACAATACACTTTATAAAGTAAGTGATCTAGCTCTCCACTTTCAGGCTGCTGGGGGGGGGGTACTCATTTGTGCAAAACAGGAATTTAGTCTTGTGTGATCCTTTGGAACTGCCCAGGCCTACCTTGTAAATGAATCTTCTCAAGGGTGTTCACCTGGTTCAATACAGACTGACTGAGTCAGTCTACTGCTCTCCACAACATGTTGCAACCGTCTCACAGAGAAATGAGCAGTACACAGTAAAGATTGTTTCCTGTGAATTAAATACTATTAGATGTATTTACTCTACACATATAGTATTAAGGCTACAAGTACTACTCTCTGTGTGAGTTGCATGACAGAACTGTCTTAAGCCATTGCAAACAAACTAAAATCAGGATAGACAGCATTGATACCCTTATGTTTTCTTCTGCACTGTTGCTGCAGTGACATCAGGGAATGGGAGGGGCTGTATTACAAGTGACTCATTTGCATGTAAATGGAGGTCTACTTGACACTTTGCTACCTTGTGTCAGAGCCTCATTCTAGATGCGTTGCAACAGAAGACATGACTGATCTCTTATTGACATACGTACAGTAATTGATGTAATGTACAATAAATACATCACACATATCCAAATCAGAAATATACAGGAGTCTTCTTTAAAAGAAATTTTTTTTTTTTTTTTTTTTAAAGTGGGATACTTAGGAACAAGCAGATGCACAAGACTTTAGTATACAGGAAATGTGAGTGACCTCACAGCCAGCATCACCATTGAGATAGGACCTCACAAGGTGGGCCTGTTCCCAATAGACTGTCAAAGCTGAGAGAAGATCGTGCTTTTGTTTTCTGGACTCCTGGAAGAACACACTCAAGAAACACTTCTACCCAAGGTTTCGTAATTCAACCTCCACTATTTATTAACTGAAACTAGGGAATGATTAGATACTCAAAAGGCGGTTTGTTTCATAATTGTCCATTTAATTTTTATGACTGTACCATTGTTATATGGTCTGTGTTTTATTTCATTTACTATTTTTGATTTTAGTAAACTGTTTTCCTTGAAATCCTGCCTGAGCCTTTTTTCATTTTAAGTGTGACTGCTGGGACAGTATTGATAATTCTGACAGAACTGTTGAGCGCTTACAGTGTGTCACCATATGCAACAAGGTCTCAACTGAGTCAAACGAGGGACTGTGACCCAGGTTGGGTGCCCACTGGATTAAGTATTGCACTGCATTTCCCCAAAGAGGGTGTGATATTTGGACCCATTACCCATGTGTGCTATCGAAAAAGGGTTCATGTTTGACCCCAGGACTCGACACTGGTGGTTGATCAGACCCAAAACAGACAGGAGGGTTACCCAGTTTGTCACCTGTTCACATACTGCCTTCAAGGTTTGGCACTGTGGAAGCAGTGGGCCTGACCCACGGAGTGCGGTTGTGATGGGACTTACCTGCAATTTCAAAATAAATGATATGAAATGTAAAATTCGAGGCATGCCACATGTTTAACCAGTTCAAATTCAGCTACTCAAGAAATCAGACTAATTTTGATGGCAAAAATGACAAACCAATTACAAGTAAATACAGTTATTTTACTTCAAAGAACATAACAGCTACAGGAAACGAAGCCAAAACAAATTAAGATTTGACAAAAACGTAGTTTTCCAGACTAATGTTTTACTACTGGATTAATTTGATCTTTTTCTTATTTAAACAGAAAGTCAACTTCTATCTCTAAAGCACCCCACCTGCTGAAGGGCTGCTCCTTGCTCTGTACTTTGTGAAATAAAATTTTATAGATATGCTTGCTGGGAAACTTTCACTTTACCTGGATGATCCTCCCATTCCACCATCCAAACACAATGTGAACAAAGCCACTCTGCATCTTCTCAAAGTTTCCAGCTACAGATCATCAGGGACATTGGTCAGCTGCATGAAACTCAATTACCTAGAATATGTCTTGAAGCTATGCAAAACAGTTTGGCCCTGTTGTACATCAAAGGCAAACTGCAAGAAGACAAAAATTACTCACCACAGTAATATGGTTTCTTCCACAGTGTCCTTTTGCATCAGTAACAACAGCAGTAAGATGCTAGGTTGAGCTGCGTAAGAGGTACTGATTATGGTAATGAGTTAAATGAATTAGCCAATCAGAAAAGAGTTGGAGGATGTGCTGAGTGGAGTTTGCCCAGAGGGTACTAGAATTTTTTCGAAGATATGATGGCAACATGCAGTTAAAAGTCTGCCCCCGGGGGCGCTAATGAGCAGCTGATCTGACTGGTTGCACTACTCCGGAGCTCCGTCTTTATTATGACAATAAAAGCACCTGAGTAAATTAATAACTTGCTTAACTGAAAAGAGTTGCCCTAATACCAGGGAGATTGATGAATACATCACCTCGGGCAAGTCGGCGAGCAAAGTGGGTAAAAACGCCAAGAAAACTCCACTCCACGAGGGAAGTACAAGTGGTGGACCAGGCCCAGTCTCACTGTCGGCAGTGGAGGTAGCTGCAATCAGCAGGGCGGTGTCAGAGCAAATTCCTGGTAGACTTTAAACCACGCTGGGAAAGCCTGGAGCATACTCTGAAGGGGCTAGCACAAGAACTGAAGCAGCATACGAGGCAGATCGCAGAGGTGGAATAAAGAATCTCAGACCTTGAGGACCAAAGCAGTGAAAGCTCTTCCAAAATATGAAAGTTACAAAAAAAGGTAAAGGAGCTTAAAGAAGCATTAGATTACTAGGAAAATTATAGTCAGAGAAATAATCTGTGCATCAGGAGCCTGCCAGAGGGAACAGAGGGAGAGAACCTGCTAAAATTCTGCTCAGAGACTCTGCCAAGTTGCTAGATATGGACCTGCCTAAGTCCAAGCTTAAAGTCAAGAGAGCACACAGGGCCTTGGCTCTGAGGCCTCAGAATGGGCAACCCCTAGGCAGGTGATCTTCTGGCTGTATCACCCAGACAGGCAGGCCTTACTGGTGGCTTTCAGAAATAAGAAACAGCTAGTATATCGAGGACACAAGCTAACCCTAAAACCAAGATATATGTCCCAAAGAATACAGAAGAAAAGACAGCAGTTTAATACGCCGATGGATGGATGAGGCAACAGGGTTCGATTTCTTCATGGTATATCCGCTACAGTCAAGTAAAAATCGAGGGGCTACATATTCATTCTGGGAGTCTGAGAAGCTGTAAACGCTTTCTGGAGGACTGGGACAGGAAGAATGGGAGAATGGAGGGACCAGAATAAGTAGAGAGTGGAGAGAAGATGGAGGCTGATTTGGCAATCAACGAACTGGATTGGTGTCTGCACTTGCCAGGAGAATAAACAGCGAGGGGAAAGAAAAGTATGGAGGAGCTAGAGATCTGTTTGGATGGCCTTGTGTATCTGTTTTTGGTTGCCCTTCCCCTCAATCCTACAGGTGGCAACTAGATGCAGATCTCCAGGGATTTGTAGGTGGTGCAGGAGGAATGCTGTTGAGTTACAACATGGCTTTAAAAAACAACAGGGATATGATCCCCATAGGCCTCGTCTGATGTGGACTAGAGACAGAACTGAGCTTTTAAAAGAGGCAGATTACTCTCCGGGCGATCATGTTACAAGTTTATAAAGCCTCACATGGGGAGGGTGAAGAGTAGTGGCGGCCTCCACGAGCGTGGACTAGAGACAGAACTTTCTCCATCAGGAGCACGTGGCACTGTGGGGCGCGATCGCCTTTTTCTTGTTTTCCCATGGCGATACAGAGGGTAAGCTGGGAAAGTGTAAACACAGGGATACACACAAGTCCTGAACTAAGGGAGACATGTCTAGCAAAAACAGGAGTCGAGAACCAGGTGGAGGGATGTGGGGATGTCTTGAGGGTTGGGGGAACGCTTTGAGTGGGCACTTGGAATGAGGCTCTCTAAGAGTCGGTGGGGACGAAATACCTGGTGATAATATAAAGAGCAAATATATCAAGGGGAGAAGAGAGAAAAGGGATATCTGTGGCAGCCAGTCGAGAGAGGGTTGGGAGGCTTGGGTAGAGAGGGGGTACAGACGCTGATTTAGAGGGGACGCGGGTAGTATAACAACATAAAAATAGATGGTTGGGGCACTGAGGCAAATACAGTGCGAGGATAAGTTTGGGGGTAAGAAAGGCAGAGCAGGAGTAGTGTGTATGGGGGAGTGATTATATACTGAAGATTGTAGTACATGTAGAGGGGAAAGAGCAGTTGGGGTTAGGGAGGAGGGAGGGCCAACACAGGGGAGGAAGGGATAAAGAAGGGCTATTTTTGGAAATGAATCAGGGGAGGGAGAGGGGCAAAGTTGGGGTCATTTTTACACAGTTTGTTATTGTTCAACTGTTCACTATTTTTAGAATGGTCTGTGTCATATGGTATCTGCTAGAGATAAAAGGTCGAGCCGTGACTGGGACATTTCAGGGTTGTTCACACTGAAGACATTACTAATGGTACGCCTCAGCCTTTTTTTTGGGTCGAAAAGGGGGGTCAAAAGTCTCCTGGAACATAAAGAGCTTTACGTCTCCTGCAAAAAGGGCGAAGATTTTAATGGCCCTTAAAAAACACAGGGTTCCAGAGGCTATGTTGCAAGAGATGCACTTAAATAGTGAGCACAAAAAACTTATGCCAGGATGGGTGGGGGATTGTCACGCAGCAGCCTACAACTCACTGGAGGGGGGGGGGCAGCAATTCTAATTAATACGCACCTGCCCTTTAAAACATCGAGGTTGGTGAGAGACACTATAAATAGGAGGTATTTTTTTGTAGAGGGGGAGCTTGACGGCAGAATGATTACATTGGGAAACTTATATGCACCGGCTGATGGGGATCGGAGCTTCTACCAGAAGGTGTTGGATGTTCTGGTTAAGGAACAATTACAAATCTAATAATGGGAGGGAATTTTAACTACGTGGCAGATCCTAAAATGGATTACTTAGGGAAAAGGGACAGGACAGACGGGGATATACAACAATGGCTGCTGGGGCTAACAGAATTAGGCCTGATTGATGGATGGAGAACAGCCAGTCCGGGGGTAAAGGAATATACATTTTTCTCCAACCCACATCGTTCCTGGTCATGGCTGGACTATATATTATATACAGTATATTCATAGAGTTTTATATCAATGTGTTAGGGCAATGGGACATAGCCCAATATTTCTATCTGACCATGCCATGGTAGAAATGGAGATTGCCCTGGGCCAGAAGGACATACAAAGGGGTAGATGGAAGTTTCCTATATATATATGTTGGCTTCGGGACTTTGTAAAAGAACAATGGAAATTTTATGAGGCGACAAATAAGGGTACGGTGGAAAGCGAGGGCATATACTGGTAAGCTGGTAAAGTATTCATAAGGGGGGGGTTATAATCAGATATACAGCTAAGCAAAAGAGAGAAAAGGCAGAAGCAAAAGGATATGGAAATCAAAATAAGTAACCTGGAGAAGGAAGTAAGTAGGGGAGGAGGAGAAGAAAAACAGAGAACACTCAGGTTGGCAAGGGAGCTGCTCAATATCAATCTGGGTAAGGAAGTGAATACCAACATATTCTTTGCAAAATAGAGTATGTACGGGTGGGGCAATAAAGCAGGCCCCCTTTTGGTCCGGCTTATGAAGGGAGGGAAAAGTAGTCATAGGATAGTGCAAATTAAAAATAGGGAAAGGAAAATACTAGAGGAAGGAGAAATCCGTAATAGATTTAAGGAATTTTATGAGGAGCTATATAGGGCAGAGTGTCAAGGGAAAGGTGGAGAAAGGGATGGCTTCCTTAAGGAAATGAAAATACCTAGTCTAAATGAGGTACAAAGCGGAAAGCTGGGGGGAAAAATAACGGTGACAGAAATTAAAAAGGCGATCAGTCAGCTGAAAAATGGGAAGACAGCAGGACCTGACGGGCTGGGGGCGAAGTTTTAGAAGCTGCTGAAAGAGGAAGTGTCAGGCTCACTGTGTAATATTTTACAAGACACCAGGGAATTGGGGGGGGGATCCCTGACACATGCTGCCAGGCTTTGATTACTGTTCTTTCCAAAGCAGGAAGGAATCTGGAGGAATGCGGATCCTTTAGACTGATCTCGCTCCTGAACCAGGATTGTAAAATCATGACTAAAGTCTAAGCAAACCGATTGGAAGAGGTACTCCCCCTATTGGTCAACCCGGATCAGACCGGGATCGTCAAAGGAAGGCACACCTACCATAACTTAAGGAGGCTACTGAATGTCGTTTGGTGGGGGAAGAGGCACCCCAGTGAGGCTTGTGTCTTTTCAATGGACGCCGAAAAGCCTTCGACAGAACTGAATGGGAATATATGCTGCATATTTTGCAGAGATTCAGGCTGGGGAAAGAGTCTGTAAAGATGGTAGAAGCATTTTATGCGCACTCGAGGGCACAGGTACTACTTAATGGGATAGCAACCCCAGAGTTTAAATTATATAGGGGAACAAGGCAGGGCTGCCCCCTGTCACCCTTGCTATTTGCATTGGCAGAGCCCTTGGCTACTAAAATCAGAGATGAACCTGATATAAAGGGCATCAGGGAAGGCATGTCAGCTCTGTGCGACGATGTCCTACTGTTTGACAGAACCAAATGTGTCAGTCCCAAAGTGCCATCAGTAATAGAACAATTCGCAGTTTTTCAGGTATAAATTAATGTGCAAAAGTCCCAAATTATGTTTTTTAGGAGTGCAACAGGAAGGAAGCCTGGGGTTTAAAAAGAGTACACACACTTACATATCTGGGAACTGAAGTGGGAAAACAAGTGGGGAGCCTCTAAGAGGCAAATTATAGACCACTGATGAGAGAAATTTTACAAGACCCAAGTAGGTGGAAGGAGCTGAGTATTTCCTGGATGGGACGGATCAACCTCCTGAAAATGAACGTTTCGCCCAGAACCTTATACAAAATGCATATGACCCCTTTTGGCCCGACAGTTCAGGATGTAAAAAAGCTGGAAAGTGCATTTACAACTTTTGTCTGAAGGGGCAGGCACCCCAGAATTAGTCTGAAACGGTTAAAAGCACTAGTAGCACAAGGGTGGTTAAATTTCCCGGATATGATGGGATACTTTCAGACAACACAATATAGGTCTATACAAAATTGGGTGCACAGACAGGAGAATTTCGAGCTACCTATGCGAAGGACTCAGGTGGTATAGAAAGCTGGATGCACCTAATCCGCTGGTGGTGGCGGGCCTGGGCACATGGGGGAAAATTAAGAAGAGACAAGGCATCGAGACATGCCAGACTCTACTGGTCCCGCTTGTGGGGAACCCGGATTTCCTGCCAGGTCTGGAGGATGACAGATTCAAACTATGGCAAGATAGGGGAGTAAAATGTATGGCGACCTTGACATCTTGGGGGAGTATATGCACATTCCAGGAGGTTAGAGAGAGAGTGCATGTACCCAATTCACATATGTATAGATACTTCCAGGTAAGAGACTATTATAAGCAGCTCAGCGGGCCCAGAGAAACAAGGAGACTGATGGAGGATGTGGAAAGTGAGATAATGGGGGCCAACAGGTGTGAGAAGGGATTAATAGGGAGGGCTGTGAGACTGCACAGAAAACGTTTTTTTCAGGCCCTTCCCCAGAAAGCGAAGGTATGGTGGGAGCAGGATACTGAGGAGGAAATTAGTGAGGCCAAATGGCAGCTAATGCTAGAATCCCATCAGGGACTGCTAGTGTGTAACAAGTACAAAGAAGCCCAATTCAAATATATTCAGAGGCTACACTACCCACCAGCCATGGTGCATGGATTCTGTCCGGGGATCTCTCCATTCTGTAACAAGTGCAAAATAAACAGGGGCACATACCAACATTATTACTGGAGTTGCCCAATGATAAAGTCCTACTGGCAAGACATATCTAAAGAAATCACATCTATGGCAGGAAAGTCTATTGAGATCTCCCAAAAATCACTGCTATTGGGGGTAGAAAGAGAAGAAACTGGGAATTGGTTTCTCTACCCTAGGTGGATAAGGGTGTTACTTACAATGGCTAGAGTAGGAATACAAAATATGTATGGACCATGGCTGTGGGGCCTACAGTGGGTCAATGGAAAGAACTCACGATAAAAGTCCTAGCAGTGGACAAGCTGACATACAGCTTAAAGGGGATGGAAGATAGATTTGAGAGCACTTGGGCAGAATACTTGGGTGCTCGGAGTATGGGGAAGAATGCTGCTGGAGGTAACGGATTATTTGAGAGAGTGAACCTCTGGGCAAGGTAGAGATGAGATAGAAGGAAGGGATACAGACCAAATTAATAGTCAATTGTTAGGGTAGCGGGTTGGGGGGATTTTTTAAAATAAATAGAAAAGGACAGCAACGTGAATGAAGTCCTAAATATAACTGTCCAAGTGTTGTGGCAAATGCATGACTGTACTACACAGATTTTTTATAGCTGTCTGCTATGAACTGTAAATGGACAACTGTCCAATAATAAACATATGAAACAAAAAAAAGTCTGCCCCAACAGGCTTTAAAAATCACGAACAATATGAAAATCAGTAACCAGACACAATAAAATAAACTTTGCATAAAATGGGCTCCATATAATCAGAACAAATTTGGCAAAACCAGAGAAGGCACAGTCCTCTTCAGTTAGGCAACTAGGGGAGGATGAGTTGGTGGTTACTGATGCTAAAGGACATCTTGGAAGAAACAATATTACCACAGTAAGTAATTTTTTCTTCTTACATCATGGGTGCTTTAGCATCGGTAACAAAAGCAGACTACAAAGCATTGCAGTCGGGATGTGGGTACAGAACCTGCTTGGGGAAGAGGCTCTGAAGGACTGTCCTGCCAAATCTGGCATCAGATTTGGACTGCATATCTAGACTGTAGTGTTTTGCACGCGCAGAGTTCTCCAAGTTGCTGCTTTGCAGACATCAAGAAGGGGAATGTCTCTTGAGGCTGCCACTGTGGCAGCACTGTCCCAGTGGAATGGGCCCTGAGGAGGCTGTTTACCAGCCTTGTCATAACAAAAGTGGATACAGGAAACTATCCAATGGGAGATGGTGCTTTTAGTGGCTGGTTTCCCTCTGCCTCACCAAAGGTGAGGAAGGGCTGGACACTGGAGCCCCTTAATTGCGTTTTATTCCAGATGATAGGACAGGGCTCTTAATATCCAAATTGTGAAGCTTTCTATCCCCTGGAGGGGATCGGTCAGCAAAAAAGACAGGAAGAGTAAAGGATTGATTAATGAGAAATTCAAAGACCAGCTTAGGTAGAAATGTTCCTGTTTTTTTCTGAGCTCCACCTTATGCTTATGTGGAATTAATGTTACTTTGGTTCAGTACAAAGGTCCTTAAGTTCTGAAATCCTTCTTGCAAAAGTGATGGCAACTAGGAAAACTGTTTTCCAGGGGGCGTATTTCAAGTAGGCTGTTGCCATGGGCTCGAAATGAGGCTCCATGAGCTTGGCAATACACAGGCTGAAGTCCCAAGGGCGAACAGGTTCTAGAATTGGGGTTAAGGTAGAGAACACCTTGAAACACACACTAAAACAGGCAGTGAAATGATTGAGCCATTTTTCCCCATGTGGAAATGTATGCTGAAGTTGCAGCCATATGTACCTTAAGGGATGCGCCTCGAGACCTGTAGGTGCACTAAGTAATCCAAAGCCTAGGAACTGAAGCCCTAACGGATTTGCTTCACATGCACCTAGGAAAACCTCTTCCACTTAGCAGTTTAAGTTTTATAGTACTTTCTTTAGCCATACATGAAGGATCTTCAGAACTTGCTCTGAATACTGAGTGTCTGGAAAGTAACTCATGAACCAGGCTTTGAGGTGAAGAGATTTCTGCTGTGGGTAAGGTACCCTGTTTGAGGTAGAGTCAGGAGAGTGCGACTCAGAGGAAGTCGAATAGGCTTCCGTTGAGAGATACTAGCAGAAGAGGGTACATGGTTGCCTTGGCCAATCTGGAGCTACCAAGATCATGGTGGCCAAGTGGTCTCAAGAGCACTCTGAATCAGAGGGAAGGAAAGAAGGAAACGACAGAGGAACTTCCTTACCCAATCCAGAGTTAGTAAGCAACTGCTGCAAGGGTGTCCAGTGCTGAGGCCTGCAGCAGTACAGAGGAAGATGGTAGTTGAGCTAGGACACAGACAGATTTCTGGAGTGCCCCACCTCCTGAACACTGTGGGAGGGACATGCTTATTCAGGGTCCAGTCTTCGCGGCCTTGCATGATGCTGCCCTCAAGGCATCTGCCACGGGTGTTTTCCTTGCCTGGGAGATGAACAGCTGAGAGGCTCACATTCAGAGTAGGCCAGATACCAAATTTTCATGTCTTCTATGTGAAGCACAGTTGACCTTATGCCACCCTGCTAGTTTATGTAGAACATGGCAGTGGTGTTGACTGTTCTGATCTGCAGTGTGTCCTTTGATCTGTGAAGCAAAGGCCTTTAGGGTCAAATGCACAGCCCTGAGCACCAGTAGGCTGATGTGGCTTGCAAATCCAAATGCCACTTATGGAACAGTTGTCCAGATGAGCCCCAGCCCAGAAACAAAGCATCTGTAGTGATTTTGTGGACATGAAAGTGGAAGGAACCCCACTGAAAGCTTGTCTGTTTCCTTCCATCAGTCTACAGCTTGCAGCAGTGTCCTGGTCAGTAGTACCAGTTTAGACAGGAACGCCTTCTGGCACCAATATGCCCTCAGATGGTACTGAATGTTCATTTGAAACCAGACTCCTGGTACCACGGTTGTCATGGAGGCTATATGCCCCCAGGAGCTTGAGAAAGTGTCTTGCAGGCCTGGGCTGACCCACGACAAAAGAATTTACCACCAACAGGAAACTGAATCCTGTTTCCTGGAAGAAGTGCTTTGCCTGGCACTGTCCAAATCTGCTCCAATGACATTTACGAGGCGTGTAGGCTCTCATTTGGGAATAGACCATGGTCATAAGCATAAGAAAACACACCCTTGGATAGTATCCCTGTACTGGGACTTCTGGGAAGTAGAGGCCTTCTCTTTGGCATCATTATTTTAATAGGTGGTTTTGTATTCCTCCACCTTTCCATATAATCTTCCGTCCTGTCTTCAAAGACAGTCATTTCCACACGGAAAATCTATTGCTTTGGTTTGTGTGTCCTGTGAAAGATTTGTGGTCCTTAACCATGCAAAGCATCTCAAAGAAATTGCCGGAGGCATAGATCTGGAAGCAGCATCGGTTGCCTCAAGGGCAGTTTTTACAGTTTCAGTTATAGAGTTATAGCCTATACCATCCTGTCTGGATTCTGATGCAAAATGGCTAGGACAGAATTCCATAAAGTTTTTTTTTTTTTTTTTTTAATACTTTCTATTTATTTCAAACAAAAAAATACAGGTATTATGATTACATCACATAAGATTCAGTAATCCTGTGCAGGTAACAAGAATTATACAACATACAAAAAAGCTTTTTGATATTTGGCAACATATACCACATAAGCGGACAGGTGGAGGAGCAAGGAAGCTGCTGATGTATAGCATTTCTCAGCCCTGGAGTCCAGTTTTCGACTCCTTGTCAGGAGGTTGAGAGGACAGTGCGACTTTGGCTTCATCACAAGCCATAGCCTGCACAACTTCATGACTAAGGTGCACAAAGAGGAATTCAGCATAATTTCTGTCTAGTCAGTATTTCTGGTCAACCTTTTAATATACTCCTGAGACAGAAGTAGGGGGTCTTGAGTAGTTTCAATTGTTGCTTTTTTTTTTTTTTTTTAGAAATTTGTAAATGGGCAAAACTATCCTCTTTGAGGGAAGAAAAGAACATCTCTCTATAGTCTTCATCCTCCTCCTCTTCAGTGGTCTGGGTTTCAAGGTCCAGGGTGTCCACCAAATGTTGCAGAAAAGTAAAAGTGAGGAAATTCCCACCACTGAGAGACCTACCAAACTCTGGATCAGGGATACATCTGGTGCTAGAGGTTGACCTCTGCCTCATCTTCATCCCCATCCCCATCCCCCTCATCATAACAGTCTGGTCCATAAAGAGGGGCTGGACTGAGGCGAGTAGAAGGGGTACTAAAAATAGTGCCCATGCTTTGTACAGCCTGATAAAGGTGCCAAGCAGAACTTAATTCACACTGTTTGCAATGCTCTCTAGCCCACTATCTTGCTCTGGGGAAAAAATTCTTGTGCTTAAGTGTCAGGGCTTTAAAATACGTAGGTATCACTAAACATTTAGTAATTGTTCACTAGCACTCAGACATACACAACTGTTTGTCTTTATTATTCTGCATATATTTCATTTCACAACATGCTATGTGCATTAAATATGCTTACAGTTCTCATCATATCCTATTCAAACTGCCCTGTTAGGGCTCCATTATTTCTCTGGTAAGCTTTATGAAAGCATGGAATACCTGTTGTATCAAATCTGGACCACATTTCTCAGGTGAACTCAGGTGTAAAGTTTTTTCTTGGCTCAATCGGCTAATCCATGTGCTACAGGTCTAACGTTCCAAAATTCCTAAATTTACCCACTCTGACCATGCCGAATTTCGGGATGTCAACCTCTCTCTAGCTGGTCCTTTCAAATTTGGGCCATTTTATATTTCTGTTCTACGACCCACACATACGCACCAAACAAACTTGCACGCTGATAATTTCACTATTTAGGCAGACGCCATTTCCGTGAATCACTCCAAGGTGCCAAGCCTCAGGCATTTCTTGGGCAGTGGGGAAGTCTTTATGACCATTTGTTGACCCTTTTCTTTATTAGTCACTGGCATTTCCCTTTGCTTCAATGCGGGAGGGGCAGTGCTAGGTTTTTCTTAAAACTTTTTTGCAGGCACTGAATCAGTAAGCTGGTCACCATTATTACTGTTAGTACTCTTATCAGACTTGTTTTCTGTTGGGTACCTAGGGGACTTATCTTTAGGTTTGGACTTAGAAGAGGACCCTCCGCCCATCCAGCGCAGCTGGATTTCCGCCAGTGACCTGACTTCAGAAACTGACCTGGGTCGTCAGAGGGCCGGCCGGGGAGAGAGAAGGATCGAGCGTCCCATGGACTGCTCTTCTCCAGGGGGAGGGTGCGGTGCATGACCAGTGCTAGAAGGACCCCCTGGCGGAGGCTGGGGGTGCCACAGCAGCAAGCATCAGCAAGATTCTGAGGCGCGGGATGGACGCAGACATCACTGCACACTCCCATCCCTCCCTCACAGGGGAAGACAAACTGCCTGCCTCACCACTCCAAAATTACGCCAAGCAGACTCCTCCACTTAGCCAGATGTCTGCAGTACTTGGGACCAGTGTTGCAGCCTCACCCTGGGGGAAGCCAGGGGTATCGAGGGGAGAAGCGGTCATGAGGGTAGCGAGGAACAGCAAAGACAGTTACCCGGCTAAGGTACCAGTGCTGGATGTGGCCCAAAAAGTAGAAATAAAAAAGAGAGGACCCCTCTTCAGAAGGCTTTGTAGAGGGGAAAGCAGACTGAGAAGTCATTTTTTTTTCTAATCTTTTGGCTCTCTTAACAGTTTTGGAGCAAAATTTAGAGCAAAGTTCACAACAGTGATCTGGACCTAAATTTTGTAAACAGAAATCGTGGCAGTCTGCTTTAGCCACTACTTTGTAGCACTTTAAAAAACTGTTAAAACATGTAGGTCCAGTCCTTTCCTTTGGTTTTTAGAACATGCCAATTTGCCAAAAAAACTGAAAATAAGGTTCTCAAATTGTGAAAAAAAAGTTTAGTGGTCGGTTCTCTCAATAAAAACCGTGAATAAAAATGCTAAAAACTGTGTAAAGAAAACCACGGTTCCCACTAAAAAACAGGAACCACAAAGTTTTTAAATATAAAGACCTAAGCAGGCATTTTTACTTGGAAGTAGTAAAAGTTTACCTCAGAAAATAAAGCAGGGTATATGAGGAAAAACGCAGTTACCTGGAACCAAAGGGAACCATGAAAAAAATAAACGACATATGTAAAAAATATACTCACTAGCTCAGCACAAAAATAAAGAAACAAAGATGTTCTTTAGAAATTCTTTTCAGGCAAAAGTGAAAACACCTCAGAGGCAGTGTTGCTCAGTCAGGTGGAGAAAAACACTGGCGCTCTCTGGGCATGCTTCACTCAGCACACCCCCCAACTCTCTTCTGAGTCGCCAATTCATTTAACTCACATAATCTCCACCTCTGAGGCAGCTCAACCTAGTGAGCTTACTGATATTGTTACTGAAGCTAAAAGGACCCTGGGATGACAACACTACACACTCTGGACCAAAATGCTAGAGCAACAGAAAGTTCCAGATCCAGGACATTCTTTGTAATGAAATCACCTGATGCAAACATCAGCCATGGGGATTTCAAGCAGTAGCAAGAGCAGCTGTTTACATCAGATTAAGTATAAGTTTTCCAGCAGGCAAACAATGTTGTAAACTGCAAACCGAGCAACCCTCACACAACTGGTCTTGATGGTCGTAATGAAAGAATTACTCACCATAGTAATATTGCTTCTTTAGCCTGAATAGTAGAACTGCCCAGAGAATTGAACATATGTAAATGATGGAACCCATCATTGGCTCATGCCACTTATTTCAAATGCTGCCCTTACCAGCTGCTGCATTCTAACAGATTCATTGGAGCCTGCAAGGAAAAGCCGATCCTAAACTAACCTAACAAATACTGTGATAAAAACCATTAGGTATGAAAGATACTAAGATAAATTACTTTTAATAAACAAAAGCAAATCGTTTGCCAGTGGTGCCCCCCCCACAAACTGCCAGATTTGACCAGAAGAAGGAAAACAAAACCCAAGGGGCTTAAGAAACATGAAACACAGCATTTGGATACCCAGCATGAGATGCAGAGGCCACTGGTTCCGGAAAGGGAGGTAGGGTGGAAAAATATTTAAGACTACACCTTGGATGGTGAGCAGTTTGTTGTTCTAACCCCAGGAATTCAATATTCTTAACTCTTGCAGACTATAAAAGCAGTACCTTTAGAGGTGGGCACAGAACCTATTTTGGAAACAGACTCTGCAGAACTGCTGTGCCAAAACTTGCATCACCCCTGGTCTGAGTGTTCTGGCAAATGTTTCGTGAAAGTTATGTACTGTTCTCTATGTAGCTGCTTTCCAGATTTCCAATAGGGGAACATCCTCGGCAGCCGTGTCCCTTGTGGAATGAGCAGAGGCCTACTGTGAACGCCTGCATCAGCTTTTAAGTAGCAGAATTGGATACACTGGACTACACATCAAGAGATTGTTATTTTAGATGCTGGTTTTACTTTTTCCACATCCCCAAAAAGTCAAGAAAGTACAGTTACGCAGTAACTTACCGTAACAGTAGATCTTCAGAGAGGCTCTTGCAGTAGGTAATTACATATAGGACTGACGCCAGCAG
Source organism: Neoceratodus forsteri (assembly GCA_016271365.2). Taxonomy (NCBI): domain Eukaryota; kingdom Metazoa; phylum Chordata; order Ceratodontiformes; family Ceratodontidae; genus Neoceratodus; species Neoceratodus forsteri. Next base: position 313,387,332 of record CM057455.1, read on the forward strand.
GCGGCAGGACCCCACAGAAAAAATTTCTAGGCTAGCAGTCCTCAAGCAGGGACCGCTCTAAGCCAGGTGAGACCAAGGCGCCATATGACGTCGGGTATAAAGGGTGGTCCCGGATGCCTGCCTCCAGTTCTTTCTCTGCCACTGGCCCGGAAGGCCCAGACGAGAGAAGCAGACATTTCTCTCAATGGAAAAGGAGCTGAAAAAGCCTAAGGGGATGGAGGGCGGGAAGAGTTATTTACTGTAAGAGCTCTCTCGAAGATCTACTGTTACGGTAAGTTCTACGAATTGTACTATCTTACTGAGAGGGCTCTTGCAGTAGGTAATTACATATAGGACAGAATCCCAATCAGTCTGGAACAAATGAAAGGCACCGGAGGAGGAACTACTCAAGAAGTAGCAAAGACCTTGCAGACCTCAAGACAGGAGGTTTTGCAAGGTCATACAGAAGCTCGGCCTCTACGGCGTAGAGGCAATGTCCAAACTGTATCAAGCTTTAAAGGTATGGACGGAAGTCCAAGTGGCGTGCAGCACAGATGTCCGCTGCAGACACATTCTTGAAACAAGCCGCAGAGGCTGCTACTCCACGAGTGGAGTGACCTCTGACTTGACCCGGAAGGGTCTTGTACTTGTCATAACAGAAAGTGATGCAATGAGCCAACCACTTTGACAGGCATTGCTTGGAAACAGCATTGCCTTCCCTTTTATGAGCAAAAGAGACGAACAACTGATCAGTCTTTCTGAGATCCTTTGTCCTATCGGTGTATCTCAGAATCCTGTGAACATCCATGGTATGGAGCAAATATTCTCCCTGGTTGGAGTACTGCATGAAGAAGGCAGGTAACTCAATAGACTGATTTAAGGTAGACTCTGCTACCACTTTCGGAAGAAACTTAGGATTCGTGCGAAGAGCTACTCGTTCTTTGTGAAAAATCAGATAGGGGACTTTACACATAAGGGCCTGGAGCCCGGAAATTCTTTGAGCATAAGTAATGGCCACCAAGAAGAGTGTCTTCCACGAAAGGAACTTCAAGTCTGAGGAAGCCGCAGGCTCTAAGGAAGGAAGGATAAGTTTTTCAAGAACAAAGTTCAAATCCCAAGGGGAGCAGGAGTCCGGACAGGGGCCTGAGATGAAGGACCCTCTAAGAAAAGTCTTGGATACTTCTAATTGGGCAAAGGCTTTATCAGCGAAAGGAACATGGTAGGCTGAAATAGCAGCCATGTGAACTTTCAAAGAGGAATGACTGAGACCCAGGTCGAAGAGGTGACGTAAATAATAGAGAACGGCCACAGAACAGGAGAAAGGCTCCATGTTCCTGAAGGCCGCCCAATTGGAAAATCTCTTCCATTTCATGGCGTAGGTGGACCTAGTGGAGGGTTTTCTAGCCTCCACCAGAATCTCGGCCACCTTAGGAGAGACACCAAAACGAGATTGGGCTAGGTCTGCAGGAGCCATGCATGAAGTTGAAGAGAGTCGAGTCCCGGATGGACCAGGGTCCCCTGATCCTGGGTCAACAATCCTCGAGATAGAGGAAGAGGAGGAACCTCTGAGTATTGTTGTAGAAGAGAACCAGACTTGCCTGGGCCAGAAAGAAGCGATCAGAATCATTCTCGCTCCTTCCAATGCAAGTTTCTGCAGCACACGAGGGACCAGAGGAATTGGGGGAAAAGCATAGACGAATCTGTCCTTCCAGCTTAGAGACAGAGCGTCGCTCCAGAAAGCGCCTTGCTCTGGAGCAAGCGAGCAAAATGTGGGAAGTTTTGCGTTTTGGGGAGAGGCGAACAGGTCTACCTGTGGAGTCCCCAAAGCTGGAAGATGCCGTTTAGAACCTTTTGGTCCAGTTCCCACTGTGTGGCAGAGCCGAGGAACAGCTTAGCTTGTCTGCTAGGATACTGTTCGACTCCTGGAACATGGATCCCGTGAAGGTGAAGGTTGTGAAGCGGTGCCATTCCCAAACCCTCACTGCTTCCCTGCACAGCGGGTAGGATCGAGTCCCTCCTTGCTTGATGTACTACACCACGCAAATGTTGTCCGCTTGGACAGCCAGGTGACCGGAAGGATATATTGGTGAAGGGCTTGAAGAGCATACAGAACTGCTCGTAGCTCGAGCACATTGATGTGGAGAGCTAATTTAATCTGAACCATAAACCCTGGGTTTGGTGAGGACCCAGATGGGTTCCCCAACCTCGCCTGATGCGCCCATGGTCAAAGTCTGGGAGGGAGGATGAAAGAAGGGACCCCGGAACAGGTTCTCTCGAACCATCCACCATTGCAAGTCTTTTCATCGGCGAGGAGATCAGCACCAGATGATCTAGGTCGTCTACAAGTTGATCCCACTGAGAGCGGAGAGTCCACTGAGAGATCCCTCGGTGGAGTCGCGATGCGGAACTGCCGGGATGGCAGCCGCCATCAGCCCCAAAAAGACGGAGCACCGACCTCGCCGGAACCTTCCTGCGTTCCGAGTAGGGAAATCTGAGACTGGAGGGAGGCCCCCCTGTCCAAAGGCAGGAAGGCCTTGCACACTGTTGTATCGAGGATTGCCCCGATGAACTGGAGTCTCTGGGAAGGGTCCAGATGAGACTTGGAAGGGTTGATGGTGATACCCAGACAAGTGAAAACCTGCTAGGTGAGGGAGAGAAAATTCAGGAGTTCCTCCCTGGACGAGGCTGCCAGGAGCCAATCGTCCAGGTAGGGAAACACCTGAACTCCCAAGGTATGCAGGTGGGCCGCTACCACCGCCAGGCATGTGGTAAAAACTTGGAGAGCCGAGGAAAGACCAAAAGGGAGTGCCCGGAATTGGAAATGGTCCCCTTGGAAAGCAAACCAGAGGTACTTTCGGTGCGAGGGACGAATGGGGATGTGCAGGTATGCATCCTGCATATCCAGTGCACAAAGCCACTGGCCCGGCCAAGAAGGGCAGAAGGGTTTGAAGGAGAGCATCCTGAACTTTGTATTCTCAGAAGTTCAGAGAGCTGAGATCTAGAATGGGTCAGAGATCTCCAGTCTCTTTGGTACAAGGAAAAATGGGAATAGTAACCCTTCCCATGGAGGTGAGAAGGGACGGGTTCTATGGCCTGCTTCACGAGGAGAGCAGATATTTCTTCCTTGACCAAAGGAAGATGGTCCCTTGAGTAAGAGGACTTCAGATGGGGGTGGCGTGGAGGTTTCTGTAGAAACTCTATGGAGTGCCCCTCCAATAATCTGAAGCACCCATGAACTGATGTTATCCTCTCCCAACCCAGAAGGTGGAGGAACCTCCTCCTACCGGTTCCTCCGGGGAGTCCGGAGGCGGTGGGAGAGGGAAGGAGTCAGGTGGTGGTGGCAGCGCCGCAGCTGGGGCACCCGCTGCTTTTTGGCGCGGGGCCTGGCAGCTGTGGGGCCCGACGCTTGGTGGCCTGCCTTCCTTGGGGTTTCCTTTTGAGGCCGGGCTGCGCCTGTGAAAAGGACGGCGCTGTGGGGATGGGACGGTATATGGAATCACAGATTTCAGGGCCGTCTCTTCTTCCTGCAAGTCGGTGATGATGTCCTTAACATCACCACCGAAAAGCACCAACCCTGAAAGGTGCTTCCTGAATTGCTGACTGCACCTCCGGACCAAACCTGACACACTGAGCCAGACGTGACGCCGAAGACTTATGGCGAACGCGGGTTCGGCTTCTCATGTGTGTCCACTGCATCGTAGGTCGCCCTGTGAATGTGGACGACTGGCCGAACGAGCAGAATGGACCAGGTCAGCTAACTCCTGCTTGACTTGGGAGTCAGGCAAGGAGTCAATCTTAGATTCCACCTGGGTAAGGATAGCCTTCTGGTAATCCCCCATGTGAGCTACATAATTCAGGGCCCCGATTCCCAGTGTGGAAAAAAGCGTATATCTTCCTTCCATACTGATCCAGAAGGCGAGATTCCTTACCCGGGGGAGACGAGCTCAAATGTTTAGGGTGTGCTAATCGGCCGTGAGCGGCGCTAATCACAACCGAATCTGCACGGGGGTGAGAATCCAAAAATCTACACCCTCCGAAGCCTGGTATAGCCTGTTGGACTTCCGAGGAAGTGGGGCTAGAGCCGACGGTTGTTTCCAAATAGTGGAAACAAGGTGGGCCATGAGGCTCGATCCAGGGTGGCACAAGAGTAGGGGCCGTAGGGGCAGGTCCAGATGTTCGCGAGTTTAACCCGGCTGGGATCTGGATCCAAAGAACGCTGCTGATGTACTTCCTGGATCTTCCTGAGCAGCTCCGTGAAAGAAGGATCCTCCGGAGGAGACTTCGGAGGAGTCCTCGGCCGGGGCTTGGACGGAGAGCAAGGCTAGTCGTCTTTCTCGGAGCATCTATCAGAGGAATCCACGGAGTCCGAAAGAGAAGAAGAGGAAGAATTAGAAGCAGAGTAAGACTCCCTGACTCGTCTAGGGGGAGGAACGGGTTCCTTAGGGAGAATCCCTGGACGCGTGTCCTGCCCCTCTCTGGATCCTGAGGGGAGAGCTCGGGAATCCAGAGGAGGAGGAGAGGGAGTGTGCCATCTCGGGCGTACGGGGGCCGGAGGTGGCACTGCCGGGCCGGAGGCGGCTCCTACTTCCTTGGTGAGCTGAGCCTGGCCTCAGCCCACCAGGAGGTGAGAGTCTCCTGAAGATCCACCGCACCTGCGGGCAGTGGAGGAGGAGGGGATAATTATACGGATTATATCCGTAGGCGAGTATCCGTAACCCGCCGCGGGAATACCGTGCCGGTACTGCGGCGATGGAGGAGGCGGCGTGGGAAATGCGGACCTGGGTAAGCCGGTGTCAGATACGGCGGCAGATACCCAGGTACCGGAGGAGCTGCCGCCCAGTAGGGAGCCCAATGGGCGGATCCACAGTGATAGGCCCGGGGGCCCGATGGAGGAGGAATCCTCCGGCGGAGGGCCGCGCCTGATCCGGTTCAGTGGGCCTGACGGCAGGAAAACATCCCCTGCATCGTCCGGGGATGGTGGAGAAAAATCCCCGGGGTCAGGCAGGGGCAACACAGGCTCCCCGGACGGCAGCGAATGCTGCGTGAAACCTGGAACGACAGACGAAGGGGAGTCTGCCGTAGGCTCCAATGCCCGACGCACGTCGGAGGAGCCGACGTGCGACTTAGGGGCTGAATCCCGGCGGACGCCAGAGGAGCCGGACGTCCAACTTAAGGGGTCCCTCGTCGGAGGCAGGCCGAGGGTGGGAAGCGGCCCAGTCCGAGGGAGACACTGCCATGCGCCGCCCCGAGGGGTCGGGCGTCTTAGCGGCCTTCTCCCGGAGGAGCAGATGTCCGGCTTGATGGAGGTGCCCACCAGTAGGCCGCAGCCTGCGCGGCGGTACTGGGGCAGAGGCCTCTTTGCCCAGAGGTGCCCGCAGGACTGAACGCGAGCCACGGGGGCCAACGCCTCCTCCAAAGCCTTGGAGGGGGCAGTCGAGCGATCCCCCGGAGGGGACGTTACCTGCACCGCGGCTCTGACCGGAGTCGCAGAGGAGGCGGCCTTCTCTCTGTGCCTTTCCTTATCCCGCTTGTGTCCTTCTGGGGAGGTAGACGCCTGCCTAAGCTTCTTCAACAACTCCTCCATTGCAGACATCTTTTTGAGGAGATGGGCTTCCAAAGACTGCTGGAGTCGTCTGCGGGTGGCCGCGTTGAAATGCAGGTAGTGCGGGCACTTTTCGACCGCATGGTCGGGGCCTAACCAAAAAAGGCAGAGAGTGACCGTCCTTGTGAGGCAGTTGGGTGCCGCACGAGTCACACTTATTTTTTGAAGGGGACGACATAAACAGACGTTCACCTGACGAAAGCGTACTAAAATACTGTAACTTCTCGGTAAAAACTGACAAAATAACAGGGCTGTGCACTGTAATTCACCACGAGACGCTGCACAAGCTGACGGCGGGAAAGAACTGGAAGGCAGGCGTCCGGGACCGCCCCTTTATACCGATGTCGTATGACGCCGTCACCTGACGCGGGGGCGGCCCTCGCCAGGGACTGCCGCTGAAATTTTTCGTGAGGTCCTGCTGACGCTCAGTCCTATATGTAATTATATACTGCAAGAGCCCTCTCAAAGTAAGATCAGTTGTTGCCTGTCCTACCTATGCTCTTTAGTATGCGTCATGTAGTACCCTAAAGCTCTGTTGATATCCAGGCTATGAAACTTACGCTCACCTGAGCTAGAAGACAGAGTGAAAAATACTGGCAAAGTTATGGACTTGTTCAGGTGGAAGTCAGAAACCACTTTAGGAAGTAACTTTCTATTAGTTCTAAGCACCACTTTGTCTCTGTGGAAAGAAATGTAGTTCTGCTCAATGCACAAGGCTTGAAGTTCACCAGTCCTTCTGACTGAAGTGATGGCAACCAGGAACACCGCTTTCCAGGTCCAGTTAACCTATTTCAGGTGAGCTGAAGCCATGGGCTCTCAAATGGGGGTTCCATGAGCTTGGCAATGTATACATAAAGGTCCCTGCTGGCACCAGTTCCTTGTAAGGTGTGTGCAGATGAGATAATCCTTTGAAATACTTCTTGAAAATAGGGTTGGAAGCTAAGGAGACCCCTTACCAGCCGAAATATAAGCAGAGACTGAAGACAGATGCACCTTCAGAGTAGTGGGTTGCAAACCTAGAGAATGTAAATGGGTGAGCTAATCCAGCAAGGCTGGTACCCATGCCTGGGAAGGTACTACACCATTGGCAGAACACTGTATCTCTAACTTAGAAGTATATGTCTTCCTAGTGGAGGGTCTCCTGGACCCTTTTAAGACATTTAGGACACTTTCAGAAAGTTGTAAACCTGCATACTCCAAGTCCTCAAGACCCACTGTGTCTCGAGTCTGAGGTATCTGAGGTTTGGGTACAGGATTCTCCCTTGGGAGGAGGTTAGCAGATTGTGCCTCCAGGCGAGGTGTATTGGTAGAGCTCCAGACATGGAGAGCGACAGAACCATGGCTGCCTGGCCCAGTCTGGAGTCATTAAGATCACTGTCAACTTAGATCAGAGTTTGATCACAACCCTGAGAAGCAGGGGGAAGGCATACAGCTGTTTCCCTGACCAATCCAGTGCCAAGGCGTCCAGAGGCACGCCCCTGGCCAGTGGCCTGCAACAAAACTGTGGTCCATCTCCAGAGTGCCCCATCTTCTGAACACCACCTCCAGTCACTGTCTGTTAAGAGTCCATTCATGGTGATCCCGATTTATTAGACTCTGAGCATCTGCCAAGGTACTGTCCTTCCATGGCAGAAGAATGGCTGTTAGAGAGGCCTGGAGTGAGTAGACTAGACACCACACCTTCACTGCTTCTGTGCACAAGGGACTGGACCTTGTCCCTCCCTTCTTATTTATGTAGTACACTGTGGAGATATTGTCTGAGCGGACCTGTACCACCTTGCCCTAAATCACGGAAGCAAAGGCCAGCAGTGCCAGAAACACTACTCCGAGCTCCAGCATGTTTATGTGCTGGAGAGATTCTGCACTTGATCAAGTGCTGAGAATTGTATGGACACCCAAACAAGTCCCCATCCTAGTTGGGATGAATCTGTTGTGAGGACTAATAGGACCCTTGTTGGAAGGGACTCCCTCTCATAATTGTCCCTTACCTGCAGCGATTGAAGTGCTTGCAGTAAGGTTCTAGTCACTGGAACTAGCTTTGATAGTGGGTCCCTTCTTTGGCACCAATGTGCCCTGAGGTGGAACTGTAAGTCCCTCATTTGGAACCAGACAGCCACTGTATGACTGTACCTGTTGCTGCACCCATATGCCCCAGTAGCTGTAAAAACTGTCCTGCTGGTTTTGGTTTATTTAGGGAGAAAGACCTGGCAATCTGAATGATATTGCTTGGTCCTGACCTAAAGCAGGTAACCCATTCCCCTCAATGTGTCCAGCTCTGCTCCTATAAAGGACAGAACGTGTACCAGGGACAGCACTACATAGGGCAAAAAGGTGCAGCTTGCCCAGAAATAACCCACTTTCCACATGGCAGTGGGTCCAAAGTGGTGCACCTGTCTAACAGTACTTGAAAGATGGAAACATAAATAGAAAGGTATGTTCACTTGACAAATTTAAGCTCCTTCACTGGTGAAATCTGTACTTGTGATTAGGTTTTGACCCAGTTTCTCATTTTGATTCATGTTTTTTTTACACCAGAGGGTCTAATTCAACCCATGTTTTAAAACTCCTAACGCTATCACTGAACTGGTTGCAAGACACATTTTCTGAGGTGTAGTAAAAACCTCAGAGGTTCCAGGAGCTTCCTGGATGTCTCTAGGTGTTCCTTCACCTGTTGTGGTGACTTTTCCACCACTAACCAACTGTCCATGTAAGGGAACACAGATTCCCAGCCTTCTGAGATGTGTCACTACCACTGCTAGACATGTTGTGAACACTCTTGGAGCTCAAGTGAGGCTGAATGGCAGTGCTGATAACTGGTAGTGTCTTGAAGGAAGTCTGAACTGTAGAGATTTTCCAAGAGGCTCCCTTATGGGGATGTAGAAGCAAACATCTTTTACATCCAGTGATGCCAACCAATCTCCCTTCTGGAGGATTGGTAAAAATCACGGCCAGAGTTACCATCCTGAAATCTGGCTTTGCTAAGTATCTGTTTAATAACCTTGGGTCAAGAATAGGTCACCACTCCAATTTTCTTTAATGTCAGAAAGTACTTTGAGTAAAATCCTTTTACCCTTTGCAGGGGAAGGACTGGTTCTACTGCCCTTAACAGATTTGCCACTTTCTCCTCTCGCAGCTTCCTTTCTGGAGTTTGAAGCTGGTGTGAATACCCTCGTTCTTAAGGGTGGGAAGGATATGAAATTGCGGGACAAACTCTGGCTCACTACCTCCAGGACCCACTTGCCTGTGGCGATGGACTCGCAAGACTGGAAATAGTGAACCTGCCTGCCCTCTACCGGTACTGGGGGAGGTGACCTGGCAATCACGCTAGGGATTCTGCTTTAGGCTGGGGCTGAGCCTCGCCAGACTGAGCCCCATGCCTAGATGCCATTCTTCCCCTACCTCTATAGTATCCAGTTTGCTGGGGATACTGCTGGTACTGCTGAGCAGATTGGGCTTAGAAGAAAGATCTACCATATGAAGACTTACCCCTACCACCCCTTCCATGAGGTTTACTGGATGCTAAAGGTTTTCCTTTGGCAGTATTACTCTTTGAGGTTGTTTTGTATTCCTCCACCTTCTTGCAAGTCCCATCTCCAAACAGAGAAGTCCATAGCCTTCACCTGGGTATCCTGTAATAGCTAAGTGGCTCTGAGCCAAGTGAATCTCTTAAAAGCCACTCTACTGGCACATCCATCTGGCAGCAGTGTCACTGGCATCTCTGCTATCTGGAACTGATATTTGGATACTCTAAACTGAACCTTGCAGTCTCTGCCAGGTCAGCTGCTAGACCAGGAGACATTCACTATGCCACAAGGATTTCTGGTACTCGGCAGAGTAGGCTATGTAATTGGCTTGCCTGACAGAAAGTGAAGCCGACAGCCTTTTTGCCATACTATCAATCTTTCCAGAGTCCTAGTGGCTGGAATGCTAAAGGCACATTTGCCTGTCAGAGGATGCAGTTTGCAAACACCCTCATGGTCAGGATAGTAGTACATACATTTTACCTCCCTGTCCAATTGATATTTTTATCATCCCTTTTATCCAAGGGTAAGATTAATTTGGTGTCTGAAGTACCTTCAAGACAGGTTTCTTGAACTTATTTATGGGCAATACAAGCTTTTTGGTAGGTGTCAACCCCATAAGAGCGAAGCACTCCACCTCATCTACCACTTTCAGTGGCAGTGATGTCTAAAGCCTCTACCTTTTTTTTCACCAAAGTGAAGTTTGAAGAAAAATCTTCAGGCAACCTGGGAGGTGATGCAAAATCTTTTTCTGGGGACACCTCAGGCTCTGTGGGTTCCCCATCGTCTTCCTCCTCATATCCCTGAATATTAGGAACCAAGATTATAGCTGCAGCAGTCAGTTGCTGAACCAGAGGACTGCACGGCACCATCGGGACCAGTATCAATCCTTGGAGAACTTTAATCAACTCGAGTGCCTGGGCAATAGACTCAGCTGAAGGCAACTCTGTTCAACAGAAGTCCCCTTTTGCTTTCCAGCAGGGGGTTCTAAATGCTTTGCCTTTAACTTTTGAGCTGGTTCTGGTTTCTCAGCCGGTTCATCGGTTCGCTTGGGTTTTGAAGGTTCACCCTTATCTAGTGGAGCTGGCTCTTTCTCAACGGTTTCACCTGTGCTTTTTGAGGGAGTAGGCTGGTTAGAACAGTTACCTCCCGTTTCCGGACTCAACTTTTTCTTCAGCTTTTCCCTTCATTTTTCTATCGTTTTTTTCCAGGAAATTTTTTGCATATTTCACAGTCAGCTGTGAAGTGGGATTCACCAAGGCAGACAACACATGGGTCGTGTTTGTCTGCCTTTGCAAAAACCTTGCCACACTGAGTGCAGTTCTTAAACCCAGTAGGGTCAGTTTTCTTCTTCGGTTTGTCTGACAATGTAAAATGGCAAAAACCAAAGCTAAACTGCACAGAACCCCTTTTTTGTGGTTTAAATGCGGTTCGAGAACCGCAGTTGGCTCCACTAAGGAACAGAATTAAATGGAAAGAACCAAAAAGGATCAGTTCTACCACAATAAAAACAAATACCACCAACTAAGTAAAACAGATAAAACCAAACGAAAGCGTTGGTTTCGCGATGGTTACCAGGAACTGGGAGGAACCGCTAAATCAAAGGAAAATAAATAAATCTAACGTGAACTAAATTTAAACAGAAGATAAAGGCAGCAAACTAATTAAAATAAAAATGTTTTTGGGAGTAAACGGTGAAAAACAGGTGAAATAACAGACATGAGGAAAGCTCTCCAGAGACAACTAGATTTAGCAGGCGGAGAATGAAATAGTACCATGAGAATTCAGCAGCTGGCAAGAGCAGCATTTGAATAAGTGGCATGAGCCAATGATGGGTTCCATCAATTACACATGTTCCATTCTCCAGGCAGTTATACTATTCAAGCTGACTGCAAGAGTTAATGAACACTGAAAAATTCCTGGGGTTAGAACCTTTAACTTCCACATATCTTAAGGTTAACTGGGCCTTTTGATGCAATACCCGTAGTGCCCTTATCGATCCAACTGCCACATTTTTTCTTTACAGCAGAGATAATCAGCATAGAGAAATAATGCAAGGCAAGGAAGCCCAATACTTACTGCAACAAAAAAAGAAATGAATACAAAAATTCTAACCTATTTTTCCTTATGGTAGGGCATTAACATACACAGTTCAGTATTTCACAATAAAAATTCAAATAAATCAGCAATTTGCTAGGTAAGAAGTTATGGTATAAAAAGTCATTACAGCTTCAAAAAATGAACACAAATATTATGCATCAAATTGTGTGAACTGTTACAAAGAAGAGAGTCAGAAACTACAACTAATTGTAACAGAATCTTTACAAAATTACAGGGAATGCCTTTTCCTCACATTCATTCAACTGCTTATGTAAAACCTTAACACACACAAGTCTGCCTGTTTGGGCTGTGGCAGGGCTGCCGCTCATGACGTTACCAACCAACCCAGGTTCACACCCAGAGCCTGTGCTGGTGGGCTGACAGGAGGAGAAAATCCAAGCACCCCAGAGGAAGGTCTCCTGCAGGAAGCATGGAAACTAATCTCTTTTGCAGCACTGCCACCTGGGTGACCACAGAGGCTGGATTGCCCAACGGCTCTGTGTGGGGAAACAGCTGCATATGCACGCATTAGAGAACTTGCATGCAGACACCCACAGAGGAGAGGAAAAACAAAAGGGGTTAAAAAAAAAAAAATTCACTGGCTTTCAGATTACTGTTCCCTACACTACCATTGGCTGTTGCAGTAAACCAGGGAGGGGTGTCTGCCCTGCTCACAGGATTAAAGTTGAGGGGTGGAAAAGTAAGGGCTACAATATGGAGGTGTGTCAGGAGGAGAGCTGGGTGGTTGCCAGGGTACAAGGAGAGCAAGACTAAGATACGGAGTTAAAAAAGAAAAAAACTAAGTATGAAAAGTTCCTCTCAATACTTAATACAAACTGACCAAATTTTGTGCAACCCTATTGATCTGTCGCTTAGTTCATCAACAGCTGAAACAGTTTCTGCATAATTTCTTAACGAATTATTGCTTTTCCTCCTCCCTTTTCACTGATTGATAAAGAAAGAGATTCTGGTATTATTTGAAAACCACGGAAGAAATTTAAAATGTCTTTAATGTTGACTTTGTAAGGAAGGTTTTCCAACTTCACGTTAGCAAAGTCATTAGTGTTGTCCGCTCATTGTAACACCAGGATGGGATTTGAATCCTCCATCAACGTGGCCATCCATGCTATTTTCAACATCAAATCCATCATTCAATTTATATTTAGGTTGTGCCGGTCTTAAATTACCAGAAGCAAATGACCTAGATGGCCCCGGCAGATCAAACAGGTCAGTATCAACATCACGGTCATAATCTCGTACATAACTGTGTGTGTCACTTTTTCGTTCTAATGGGGGAGCACCAATACGCAATTCTTTCATCCGAGCCTCAGATATTAGCCGTAACACCACTTCTGCTCCAAAGAATACACAATGGTTTAAGAGCTTCTCAGCTTCGAGTGCACGTCTCTCAGACCTGAACTTCACCAGTGCCTCCCATGCCCCATGCAGTATCATGAAGCAAATGGATATCACTACTTGAAAGGTCAAACCCTTCAAAGATTTTCTGCACATCCTCTTTACGGACATCACGTGGAAGGTTCTGAACATGTACACATGTTTTTCCTGTAGAATGAGCCCCATCATTGAAAAGATTCTCTCTCTTTCTCTGTGATCTGTTTCAGTTGGTCTCTTTTCAGATTCCTGAAGCCTGTACTGTGCATCTTTAGACATGGGAAAAATTTCAATTGACGGTTGTTGAAAAGTGTTTTGTGAAGGTCCAGTGCATTGACATAATCACGTTTCCTTCTAAATATTACAGCAGCTTCTCTTTGCTTAAAATTATTGGCATGATGCAGAAACCTAATTTGATCATCAGTTAGCTCTGAACCTTTGAAGAACTTTTTAACATCCCTCTTTCGTGCTATATGGTAAATTTTTAGGAGAACATAAAACTTTTGGATATCAGGTGACTGGGAATGAGATCTAAATCTCTTAGGTGATCGAGATCTTGAATGATCTTTGGAAGTTTCATAGTCTTGTGTGTGTGATGGGAGACTGACGTCTCTTTCCGCGTGCACATCATCAAATCTAGAATCTTCAACAGTGCCTCCTACAGCCAACCACTGCTCTTCAGAAGCTAAACTTATGTCCACGCGATTTGGCCCAATACACTGCTTGTGACGTTTAAGTCCATCTATAGTCTCTTCAGTGGTAGATAATTTAACCAACCCTTTACCAGTACAACCTTTATGATCTTTCATTAATATAATGCCACGGACAACCAGCCCACATAAAAAGCTTTTGATTTCATTTTCTGTTATAGATGACGACAAATTACTTAGAGATAAATAATTCACCTTTGGAATACACAACTGGTCCCTTCTTGCTTGTTCATTTGCTGGCTTAGCTGTAGAACTACATCTTGACCCATTAGTATTTATGCCATCGTTATCACAGTAACTGGACACAGCGTAACTTCTTTTACCTCTTCCTTGTGTACTAGCTGAAACCAAATTTGACATGTCATCCTCTACTCCAGCATTAGAATTGGTTCCAGACCTCTGAGGGGCATTTCCTTTTCCACGGTCAGCAAGTCTGTGACTCATCTCTATTGCATACTGCAATTCTAACTTGCTGCTTAAAAAAGAATCACTTTGAGCCTTTGATCATTCCTCCGAGCAGAAATGGCACGTGTGCATCTTCATCTGTTGCAAATGCAATGTAAGCTTCCCCAAGTTCTCCACCAATTAGATGTACTCCTCCATCAGGAATATTCAGTCCTGTGAAGAAATGACGAATATCTGCTGTCTCAGCACTAGCTGGGAGCCCATGTAAGCGGATGACTACAGCCATGCTGAGCTCAATCAATAGCAATAATCACCTGTAGACAAAAGGTACACATGATGATCAACATGCCTCTTAAAGGTCAGTTTACAAAACAAGAAACACCAGACATCAAATCAATGAATGGTCTGAAACATCAGTTTAAAAAAAAAAAAAAAAAAAAAAAAATCAAACCAGCTCGTTAGATGTATTGAATTAAAATTGGGAGAAAATCGGCAAACTGGTCCTAAACCTCTGATTGACCTAAAATCACCAGCAACGTGAAGATTCTAATTGCCGATTAGAGGTCATGTTAATAATGCAATGGAAGTTAGTTAAGGATGCAACAGTCTAGTATACATTCTGCAGGTCATTTGTTTGAAATTCAACTTTATCAAAGACAGCGATTTAGTCATAATAAAACCACTGTAACATATATAAAATGTTAAAATTAAATGCCCACAATCTCTCCTGGTTACACAATATAATGCACTAAAGAAGTTAGGGCCAGTACACTGGAAAGTGGAAGACACTGGCAGTCAGACTTCTTTGGCAAATGACTATCCTTTCCCTCCTCAGAGGTACTAAATCAGAAATTGTTTTTTTTCACCTGAAGACTCCTGTCCAAGCTAAAATGACAATGTCGTGGGCCTGAATGAAGGGCTAGGTAATGTGTAGCAGTAAAAATCCACTTCAAGAGTTTAAAGAGGGACTACCAACTCAAAAATTCATAAGATACTTTGTTTCAAGTAGTTTTGCCAGAAGAAAAAGGTACACACCACAGTAATGTTTCTTCTAACAACTTTTGAAGTAACATGCACAAATCAATCATTTTGTATAGAGTTGTTGTGGAATTTTTGCAATTTTAAACTACACTGGGTCCGCTCTGCTAGCACTCAACAGCAGACTTACTGCTAAAGAGCAAAGGGAGCAGTGACGCTTATAAACCATTCTTTTACTGGTAATTCCAGCTGTAGGTACACCCCATTCATGAGCAGGAAGTAACTTGGTATGGGGCCGTCTTCCTTCTCAGCTGGAACACCTTGAAAGAGGGCAATCGCACTTTTACTCATGCACCCTCAATTGAGCCTTCAGTCCAGTCCGTAGACCAAAAAACCCTGTAAACCAATAGGAATACCTCAAGTGTGAGCAACAGAAGCATAGAGGGAACTAGATACACTGTAAGGCATGTGATATCAACATGCATACAGCACTTAACTGGGAAGGCCTGCCTGCCTATAAATGAAGCTTGCAAACAACCAGAATTACTTAATTGCAGGCAAGTTGCATCATGTTTTGAATTGTTATAGTTCTTTAGCCACTGGGCCAACACACTACGATTATGTGACTGAAGATAATCACTGTATGTTTATGCAATATATCAATTCTTGTAAACTGAAATTGCATGTATATGCTCTATTTCTATTTTTGTAACTTCATTACACTGTATTGTCGTATGCCTTGCTTTTTGCCTGCTGTACACGAAGTACAGCAAGCACTCAGATTTTCTGTGCACTGTATAATCATGTTTGTATATTATTGTATTTCCCTCTACCCCCAGGATGCATCTGGAATCCAGCAGTAGTCTGCGCGGCATGCCTTCCTGGTAAACGTTTAAATAAACAAGTACACTAATTCCCTTTTGTGTTCCGCTTCTATGGGCAGGCAGTAACTGGTATGGGTCCTAATAAGCAGTCCTGCGCCGGCAGGGTCTTTTTTATACTACTTTTATTATGTTATATTGGATCATAAATTTACATAGTATTTAATGACCATACAACTTTCATTTCACTTCTATAATTCCCCCTAAAGATGGGAGAAGGTGTTACTACAAAAACTCAGTAATTCTACTGTATTACATAACAGTTCTTATAAACACTGTAGTATTTAAAAAATACCACATCATTAACACATTCATGCCAGGAAATACCTCGAATCAGCTATGTTGTTGCCCAAAGCGGACTCCCAATATCACCAAAGTACAGTATAGCATGGCATTAGGTTATCCTCTATTCTTCTCTAAAAGTACCTATGGGGGTCAACAAAGAGCAACAGGGGGAAGAGAATCCAAGGCCAGGAGACCATGGCCATCGTCATCAAGCCTCTGGGGACAAGGCCCCATGCAATAAGCACAGAGTCTATCTGTTTTAGTAGAGCTGTGTTTAATAGTAAAATAGTTAATTTTTCCATAAGGTGTATGTTTTCTATGATATCTATCCAATCTTTCCTATCGGGGGGTGGCCTGGAGCCATTTCCTAGCAATTGATTTAAGGGCAGCTGCCACAAGTATGGCCCACAGATATCTTTCATCCTCACTCTTCAACTCCTCTAGAAATGAACCCAAAATCATATGTTCAGGACCTAGCTTGTGTGTATCACAAAAAGCTGGTAAGGTGCAATTGACTTCTACCCAGAACAGCGACAGGACTGGGCAGGTCCAAAATATATGGGCCTGTATGGCTCTCTGCTCCCCGCAGATGTTCCTGTTCTAAAATGTGCAGTCTGGGCTGGTAAAACTAAGTTTCCAACAGAAATCCTTCCAAACCAAGGACTCTGCTGTGGTCCACGTGTTTCTCCATACAAATGGCCACTGCCGCTCTGTGAGAGTGATCTGCAGGTCTAACTTCCATTTGCATTTAATATGGAGAGAAGTGACTTCCATGTCTGAAATATAATTTGCATATAGGCGGGATATGGCATGACACTCCCACTCCCCCCCAGCCTCCAGAAAGTGTGAAAAGTAAATTTAATATTGTGTGTGTGTGTGTGTGTGTGTGTGTGTGTGTGTGTGTTTCCTTTGTTAGTGAAAGCTTCTGGAGCGGTTTATTGTGCCTGAGTTGGAAATATCGTAGTCGATCTGCAGAACATAAGGGCAATATGCATCTGAGCATCCACCCAGTAACCTTGTAAATTCGGGAAAGCCAACCCCCCTCACACTTTGGGAGATACAGTAGTTTCTTACAGACTCTAGGTCTCTTATTCCCCCAAAGAAAGAGAGAAGTACATCCTGCCATACCCCCAAATCTCGTTGGGTCGCAATACAAGGTACACACTGAAACAGGTACAAAAGTCGTGGAAGGGCATTCATCTTAATTGCTTGGACTCTGGAATTTAAAGACAGAGGAGAACAGACCATCGTATGTCATTTTTTAATTGCATTACTACCGGGGGATAGTTACGTTCCCAGAGGTAAGCGTTCTGTTGAGATCCTGACCCCCAAATATTTTAGGGTCTCGAGATCCCATCGCATGGGGCATTTACGCTGAAGAGCATTGTCGGGCTCTCAATTAAAGCCAAGTATCTCTGTATTTCCTGTATTCAATTTATAACCCGTCAAGAGTAGCAAATTCTTGGATTAAGGACATTACTGTGGGGAGAGAGGTCTCAGGGTCCGTAAGATAACAAAACATCATTCACATATAATGCTAATTTATGCGTTGATCCTCCCAAGCAGACACCCTGCACCTGGTGTGTTGTCTTATTTGTGCTAAAGGTTCTATGTAAAGGAGAACAACAAAGGAGACAGTGGACACCCTTGTCTAGTACCACGCCTAGCTGAAATGCCTCTGATATATGGTCATTTGTCCTTACATATGCCCCTGGGGCCCTCGTACATTCTGAAAAGAGCAACAATAAACTGTTGAGCTGGTAGGGTCAGTGCTCTACAACGGAGTTCAACACTATTTACGGTAGTACTGGCAGAGCTTGACACTACCAGGTGACAAGATCCAAAGAAGGTGCAGACATATGCTATGCAGCATCTTTTCAACATCCACCAAGGACACAGAAACAGCCACAGTTCTAAATAAGAAAACTACAAGACCCAATAAAACCAAGACCTCATCTACACAAGGACATAGACAGGATGGAAGCAGTCCAGAGGAGGGCAACTACAATGGTGCAGGGTCTGCAGCAGAAACCATATGAGAAGAGACAGAGAGCTTAATATGTATACTCTTGATGAAAGGAGGGACAGGGGCACATGATAGAAATGTTCAAGTACCTCAAGGGAATCAACAAAGTCCAGGAGGGTAGCATCTTTCAGAAAAAGAGATGTTAAGAACAAGAGGGCAATATTTAAAGATAGAGGGGGATGGCTCAGGGAAATGTGAGGAATTTTTTTCACAGAGAGAGTGGTGGATACATGGAACAGCCTTCCCGAGGAGGTCGTTGGATCTAAAACAGTGGGGGAATTCAAACATGCATGGGACAGACACAAGGCAATTATAGTGGGGGGGTTGCAGGAAGTAGGCTGTTGGTTAACTAGAATCTGCAGCTTATCCAGTAGGTATGGAAATGGGCAGACTGGGTGGGCCAAGTGGTCCTTATCTGCCATCAAAGTCTATGTTTCTAAACCAATTGAAGAGTCTGCAAGGAGCCATTTGGCACCAAAAGATTAAGCTAAGGTTGCCCCCTTGCTTCCCAGCTGATTTTTCTCTCTTCACAGTAAGAGAGGTGGTTCCCGGAACTGCTTTCCAGCGCAGGTGGTGCAGGCAAAAATAATGGTCTGGTTCCAGAATACATGGGATAAGCACAAGGGAATTACAATTTTTTTCGGGGGGGGGGGGGAGAGAAAGAGCTGTAGATTAGGCACAGTCTAATAGTGTAGGTAGGCAGAAATGGGCAGATTGGATGGGCCAAGTGGTCCCTATGTACCGTGAAATTCTAGGTTTCCCCAGACAAACAGCACAAAGGCCATCATTGATTCAGGAATATATAAAGTACTGCCATAAACCCAAGAGACCTTCTTACAGTATGGGAATGCAAGTGTTTCCCTCTCACGATCTGAGAACTGAGCAAGGAAAGAAAATGCAAACCCTGTTGCCAATGAAAAAAGAAACCACTGTGTGGGGTAACGAAGGGCACTGTACAAAGAAAAACGTTCTTGTCAAAACAATGAAGGGTTCCATGTGGAACACCAAAGGAAAAGCATTGATCCAAGTAGATCAGCAAATGGTCACTAGGAAAACAGCACTTTTCAGGAGCAAAGCTGGAGTGGAACCTTAAGAGTGGTTCAAACAGCAGAGCTTCCAGCTCCAAATTAAGTCACCAGCAGAATGGAGGGACAAAGATCATGGGATGAAGAAACAGACAACTTCAACATCACAACAGAGCAGACAGAAAACTAAGGGGGTAACAGTCACCATTTAAGAGCTCCACACTCAAGTGCGCAGGTCCAATTTGCACTCCGTGCAAAAATAAAACAAACACAAAAATAAAAAAAATACCATAGTAATCTTGTGTCTTCCAACAGAATCTTACTGTATTCTGACTAATGCAGTATGGTCTCACCACAGGACAGAACATGAGCCAAAATGGTTAACAGAACCTATGCAAACCACTGTCCCTGGTTGTTGTTCTTGCAACCGTCATATTCTTACAAAGCATGCATGCATAACAACTATACGAAAATTATCCAACAAGAAAAATACATTCCCCTCCTTTCCACTTAAAAAAAAAAAACCCTTCATAAACAGGGACATCCTTAAGACTCAAGTCACAGATGCCCAAGAAAACAACAGTATAGCAACAGGTTTGCAGTAATGTCTAACAGCTGGAGTGCAGTGTCCATTAGGTTCCAGCAGGGGAGAGAGGAAGCTCAGAATACAGTAAGATTCCCTTGGCAGAAAATAAGATTGCCAAGTAATTTTTTCTTAAAACCCCAGGAAATATTACTGTATTCTAACTAATGCAGACTACCCAAGCAGTACCATTGGAGGTATGTACAGAACCTACTTGGGGAAAAGGCTCTGCAGTACTGCTGTGCCAAACCTGGCATCACTCCCGGCTTGGGTATCCAACCAATAGTGCTTGGTAAGAGTGCGGACAGTTTTCCCAGGTAGCTGATTTGCAGATTTATCGCAGGAGAATGTCTCTAGAAGCTGCTATATAGGCAGTTGTACCCCTGGTAAAGTGGGCCCCAAGACCTGCAAGAGGCTGTCTGCCCACCTTGTTGTAGCAGAACTGAATGCAAGCTACAATCCAACTTGCAACAGATTGCTTTGTAGCTGGTTTTCCTTTGCCTACTTCTCCATAGGTTAGCAACGACCAAGTATGGTCCTGCCTGTGGCCTCTTCACGTAGTAGCAGATAGTTTTTGAAGAAGAATCAGATATTTTGCCACCGTTTCAAAGGCGTAGAACTCTTGATTGCTTTTATGAATTTCTTTTTTTGTCATAACAGAAAGTGATGCAATGAGCCAACAACTTAGACAGGCATTGCCTGGAAACAGCATTGCCTTCCCTTCTATGAGCAAAAGAGACGAACGATTGATCAGTCTGAGATCCTTCGTCCTGTTAGTGTAGTATCTCAGAATCCGGTGAACATCCATAGTATGGAGTAAATACTCCCCCTGATTAAAGTACTGCATAAAAAAGGCAGATAACTCTATAGACTGATTTAGAGTAGACTCAGCTACTACTTTAGGGAGAAACTTAGGATTTGTGCGAAGAGCAACACGCTCCTTGTGAAAAATCAAGTATGGGATTTTACACATCAGGGCCTGGAGCTCGGAAATTCTCCGAGCAGAAGTGATGGCCACCAGGAAGAGAGTCTTCCATGAAAGGAACTTCAAATCTGCAGAAGCTGCAGGCTCGAAGGGAGGGAGAGTAAGTTTCTCGGCAACAAAGTTCAAGTCCCAAGGGGGAGCAGGAGTACGGATGGGGGGACTCAGATGAAGGACCCCCTCGGAGAAAGGTCTTAGAGACCTCCACTTGAGCGTAAGCTTTGTCTGCGAAGGGAACATGATAGGCCGAGATGGCCGCCATGTGAACATTCAGAGACTAATGACTGAGACCCAGGTCAGATAACATAGATACTCCAGCAGAAGCCCCGCTGAACAGGAGAAGGGTTCCACGTTCTTGAAAGCAGCCCAGATAGTGAATCTTTTCCACTTCATGGCATAAGTGGATCTGGTGGAGGGTTTTCTGGCCTCCACCAAAATCTCCGCCACTTTGGGAGACACTCCAAAATGGGATTGGGCTAAGTCTGCAGGAGCCATGCATGCAGTTGAAGGGATTTGAGGCCTGGATGGACCAGGGTCCCCTGATCCTGGGTCAGTAAACCTCGAGATAGACGAAGAGGATGATCCTCCGACTAGTGTTGTAGAAAAGAGAACCAAACTTGCCTGGGCCAGAAAGGAGCGATCAGAATCATTCGTGCTCCTTCTGAAGCTAGTTTCCGCAAGACTAGTGGGATAAGTGGAATTGAGGGAAAGGCATAGATGAATCTGTCCTTCCAGTCTAGAGAAACAGCGTCGCTCCAAAAAGCGCCTTACTCTGGAACGAGCGAGCAGAAGATGGGAAGTTTTGCATTTAGAGGAAATGCAAACAGGTCGACCTGTGGTGTTCCCCAAAGTCAGAAGACATTGTCTAGGACCCCTTGGTCCAGTTCCCACTCGTGAGTCAGAGCAGAAGAGTGACTTAGCTCATCTGCCAGGGTGTTGTCGACTCCCGGAACATGAACTGCCGTGAGGTGAAGGTCGTGTTGTGTTGCCCAAACCCTCACTGCCTCCCTGCAAAGAGGGTAGGACCGAGTCCCTCCCTGTTTGTTGAAGTACCACACCATGCACATGTCTGTCAGGACGGCTAGATGGCCTGGAAGGATGTATTGGTGAAGGGCTTGGAGAGCGTACAACACTGCCCGAAGCTCAAGAACACTGATGTGGAGAGCTTGTTCTAGCTTGGACCAGGAGCCCTGGGTCTGATGAGGGCCTAGATGGGCTCCCCAACCTTCGCCCGAGGTGTCTGTGGTTAGAGTCTGGGGGGGGGGGAGACGAAAGAAAGGAACTCCCCGGAAAAGGTTCTCTCGAACCAATCACCATTGCAAGTCTCGAAGCATCGGTGAGTAGACCATAACTGGGTGATCTAGATCGTCCACTAGCTGATCCCATTCAGAGTGTAGAGTCCACTGAGAAATTCTCATGTGGAGTCGAGCGCGAGGAACCGTCGGGATAGCAGCCGCCATGAGCCCGAGAAGGTGAAGGACCGACCTCGCAGAGACCATCCTGCGGTCGAACAGCAGACTTATTTGGGTCTGGAGGGTGGACGCCCTGTCCGGAGGAAGGAAGGCCTTGCCCGTGGTCATATCGAGAATCGCCCCAACAAACTGTAGTCTCTGGGATGGGACCAGATCAGACTTGGAGTGGTTGATGGTAATACCCAGGCAGTCAAAAACCTGCTGGTTAAGGGAGAGGCAACGCAGGAGTTCCTCCCTGGACGAGCCTGCCAGGAGCCAATCATCCAGGTACGGGAAAACCTGCACTCCCCTGGTAGGCAGGTGGGCCGCCACCACTGCCAGGCACTTGGCAAACACTCGGGGGGCCGAGGATAGACCAAACAGGAGTACCTTGAACTGGTAGTGGTCCCCCTGGAATGCAAAATGAAGGTATCTGCGATGAGCTGGGCAAATGGGAATGTGTAGATAAGCATCCTGCATATCCAGAGCACACAGCCATTGACCCGGCCGGAGGAGGGGCAGAAGGCTCTGCAAAGAGAGCATCCTGAACCTTTGTATTCTACGAAAAGATTCAGGGAACTGAGATCCAAAATTGGTCTGAGATCTCCTGTCTTCTTTGGGACCAGGAAAAAATGGGAATAGTAACCCATCCCTTGCAGATGAAAGGGGATGGGCTCTATTGCTTGTTTCAGCAGGAGAGCCGAAACTTCCTCCTGGAGCAAGAGAAGATGTTCCTGTGAATACGACGACTTCAGAGTGGGTGGGGGGTGGTTTCTGAAGAAACTCTATTGAGTGTCCTTCTGCTATGATCTGGAGCACCCAAGAATCTGTGGTTATCCTCTCCCATCCCGGAAGGTGGAGGGAAAACCTCCCTCCTACTGGTTCCTCCGGGGAGTCTGGAGGCAGTGGGAGAGGAAAGGAGTCAGGTGGTGTGGAGCAGTGCCACAGCTGAAGCACCCGCTGCTTTTTTGGGTGTGGGGGGCTTAGCAGCTGTGGGGGCCCGGCGTTTTGTGGCCCGCCTTCCCTGGGGTTTCGCCTTTGGCTGATTCTGTCTGCGAAAGGGACGGCGCTGCTGCTGATGGGGACGGTAACTGGAATCAACTGACTTCAGTGCTGTCCCCTTCTCTTGCAAATCGGTGATAATGTCCTTGACATCACCCCCGAAAAGCATCGACCCCCGGAAGGGTACTGCCTGGATAGCAGATTGCACCTCTGGAACCAACCCTGACACACGGAGCCAAGCATGACGCCGTAGGCCTACAGCGAAACTTGAGTTCCTCCCAGCAGTGTCCACTGCATCATATGTCGCACGAAGCATGTGTCGACTGGCCGAACGAGCAGAGCGGACAAGATCAGCCAACTCCTGCTTGACTTGGGAGTCAGGCAAGGAGTCCAGTTTGGCTTCCACCTGAGCCAGAATGGCCTTCTGGTAGTCCCCCATATGGCCGACATAGTTCAGGAACTGACAGCAACTAGGAGTCAACTTGGAACATGACAATTTATCACAGGTTACAGTATAGCAAGTGCTCAAAGAGCTGTTCTGTCTTGCAGTTGGGGAGAAGCAAACTACACTCTCTGGAAGATTCTGTATTTCAGGTAATTCTGTTCTGACTTTAAAGGGAGGAGAGTTGGGACTATGTGACTCAGTCTTGTAGCAGGGAGGAGCAAACTACACACTCTGGAAGATTCTGTGCTTCAGGTTATTCTGTTGTGACTTTAAAGAGTGGGCTTTCACTTAAAAAAAAAAAAAATACATCCCTCCTTCCCAGATTCTGTAGCATACCCTCCGGTTTAAAGATCTTTGTAAGTGCAGCATGTATTTGTGTAATCCATTTCTAGCCATCATCCCTGGTTAAAAAACAGCACAAAGACCCACGGCCAAAACACTCATTCTTCCCGACTAGTAAGCATGCCCCACGTTATGTGATGCAGTCCAGGAATAGCGGTACGTGCCTCATAGGCTGTAATGGGGCCGGTTTTGGCGTTCGTTTTTAAACACTTACAAGTGCCGGTTTTGAGAAAAGAAAGTCACCGCTCAACTAACAAGGACCTTGTCAGTTGAACAGTGACTTTCTTTTCTCAAAACCAGCACATGTGGGCCGGCCCAGTGGCGCTGAGGGTTAAGGCACTAGATGCCTCACCTTGCACAGACGACCCGGGTTCAGGAACGAGCCCAGGAGGCCGGGGGTCAGCAGGGATGGAGGAATGTGTGACGTCTCCCTTTCCGGGATGCTAGGGTATGCGTCACTCTCGAATGGCCCCTGGCGATGGCCAGGGGTGGCTAGGAAGTGGGGCAACGCAGTCGGAAAGGCAACGGGGTGGAACTTGGCGGACGCTGGTCATCACTGCACCACTGAGTTCCGTGGGGGGGAACAAGAGAAAATCCCTGGAGCACCTGATAGGCGATGACGGGTCCAGTGGTCGGTCCCCATGTCCAATGCTGGGCCTACCAGCTCCACGGAGGCACTCTCTCCGCTTCCTGGTCACCCCTCTAAATTGTAGACAGAGTGCCAGAGGAGTCGGCGTCCTGAGGACTCAGAGCCAAGGGGGGTCAGGCATCCAAGTGATGCGGTAATAGAAGTGGAGAAAGGGAGCTTCAGGCAGATGGGATAATGACCAGAGTGCCCTGCTGGAGAGAGTTCATGATTCCGGAGTAAGGAGGTATAAAGAAAGTTTAAAAAAAAAAAAAACGGCACATGTAAGTGTTTAAAAACGAATGCCAAAACCAGCCCCATTATAGCCTATGAGGCACGCCACCGCGTTATTCCTGGACTGACATCAAATAACATGTCAGCGAGGAGGTGTGACTACTAGTCAGGAAGTACGGTAGTTTTGGCCATGGGTCTCCGTGCTGTTTTTTTACGAGGGATGATACTAGAAATTGATTACACAAATACATGCTGCACATACAAAGATCTTTAAACCGGAGAATAAGCTACAGAATCCGGGAAGGGGGGAGGTATTTTTTTGAAGTGAAAACCTGCTCTTTAAAAGGGAGGAGAGCTGGGACTGTGTGACTCAGTCTTGTAGTGGGGGAGAAGCAAACTACACTCTCTGGAAGATTCTGTGCTTCAGGTAATTCTGTTCTGACTTTAAAGGGAGAAGAGCTGGGACTGTGTTGCCAGGTCTGATACCCTCTCAAGAGAGTCAGGTGTAGGCCCTAGTCTCACCCCTCCCTCCCCAGAGTTCGGCTCATTTATAGGGGAACACCTGCCCTGCAACTGGAGGAAAAGGTTTCAGGTGCAACTCATGTAGTTCTAGTCACTGGGAGGTTGGGTTTAAAGGCTGGGAGAGAGGAGCTTAGGGAGTTGTACACTTCCCTTATAAGATTACTGTGTAGTACTGCACCTAGTAACGGGGTACCTGTTTACTGTGGGACAGTATCTAGGATTAGTGGGTGACCTGATTAGTGGGTACGGGTGTATCTTGGACTAGTGGGGAATCTGGTGGTTCACCCAAGGAAACCTACTTGGAGAGGGATGGGACATGTCATTAGGGCCAGCATCTTTGGGAGGGTGGTGAGGTGCACAGGATGTGGGGCAGCCATGATACTGGACTGGCTTGGAAGTTCGGTGATTGCCCAGTGTGCTACCAGCTGGCACAGCTTAGGGAGGAGGTTGAGGGGATTAGGAGACAGCTGGGGGGAGGTATGGTTGGGGAACCAGGGCAGGGGCACTCCCACGGGGTTGCAACAAGCACTACGGCCGGGGGCATAAGGAAAGGAGTGCAGGAGAGTACTCTGGGGTTGCAGAGGGGGCCCAAAAAGAGGACACTACCAAGGAAACAAATACATATCTGGGGACCCTCATAGAGAAAGGCCAAAGGGAGGACATTCTCAGGGAAGTAGGCAGATGGCTGGTGCTGGACAGAAGGAAGCAAGGTGGGAAGGAGGATCGGACCTTAAGCATAGTATCTGCTTCAATTCTATTCTGCTTGAGGATGAGGGGGATGATGTAGCCATGACAGTGGTGGTTAGAGATGGAAAGGTGGGGGCAGTAGGCGGGGCCAGATAGCAGGAAGACCAGGGGGAACTTGGAATGCGGGAAAACGGGGGAGCAAAGTAGGAGGAGGAGGGGGTAGAGGAAGGAAAGTGCAAAGAGAAGGACCAGTTGGGAGGAAAGGGCAAGGAGAAGGACCAGAAATAAGATACAGTAAAGGGAGCTGAGGGTTTAGGCCAGGGGACCACGACAGGCAAGGAGGGGCTGAACGGAGACAGGGAGGAAGAGCCAGGCTAGTTTAGCAAATGGGGGACCAATGCGAGGCAGTGACGGGGGTAGCGGGGCACAGAAGGATACTCAGGAGAAGGAGGAGAGGCATAGGATCGGACGGGAGGAAGTGGCCAGGGTAAATAAGGAGGGGCGGAGGTGGCACACAGATGGGGGAGGAGCTGCTAGGGGAGGGGCGGTAGAAAGGATGAGAGACATGGAAGGGGGGGATGGAGGAAAAGGGGCTGCCAGTGTGCTTCTGTTGGGTGATTCCATGATCAGGGGTATCAAATGGGATAGGGAGGGGGAAGTCTGCCCGGTTAGAACAAAATGCTTCCCTGGACTAACGGTGCACGGGGCCAAGCATGAGGTATATCAGCTGGCAAAGGCTTGTGAAGGTTCCCTGGACACAATGGTCCACCTGGGTACCAATGACATTGAGGGAAATAGTGAGCTAGAGGTACAGGCAAGGTCCAGGGAGCTTGCCAGGGTCTGTCAGGACATAGGATGCATGATTTCCTTCTCGGAAATCCTACCGGTGCCAAAGGCTAGTGGGGAACACATGAGAAAGATTAGGGAGATAAACCAGTGGCTCAGGGAGTGGTGTGGGGCCTGAGGGTATGGGTTGAAGGGGGATTGGGAGGATACCTGGGAGGATAAGTGGCTGTATGCTAGAGATAGGCTCCATCTCAATTTGGAGGGGAGAGGAAATCCTTAAGCTGAAAATAGAGGGGTTTGTTGGTGAAAGGTGGGATTTAAACTTGTGAAGGGGGAGGGACGGGAGAAAAGTCTATCGAGAGGGGTACGATAAAGGAGGGACTCTGTCTCCACCTCCCTGGGGAGCTGGAGGAATGCGGGAAAAGGCTGACTGGTAAGGTGCAGACCTGGGGAAGACGGAATCCCCATGGGAACGCGAGCAGGGGAAATGGAAGTATAGGGAAAGGGTGGAAGGTAGTCCTACTGAATGCCAGAAGTTTGGGCAATAACATGCCTGAGCTCCAGGCGATGCTGAGGGAGAGGTGGATGTGGCAGCGGTCACTGAGAGCTGGGCCACCACAGGGCATGACTGGGACCTGAACCTGGAAGGTTGCACTGTGTTCAGGAAGGACAGGGGGGAGGGAAGGGGAGGAGGGGTAGCAATAATAGTCAAAACTACATTGGCACAGGAGGAGTGGAGGAGGCGGAGGAAACTGTAGAGGCGATTTGGGTCACCTTGATAACAAGGGGGGGGGCAAGAGAGTAAAAATAGGGTGTATGAGACCCCTGCACTGGCGAAGGAGCTGGAGGAGGAGATCTGGTGGCAGATGTTGGGAGACACTGCAGAATGGGCAGGGGAAGGGTGGTGGTGTTGGGGGACTTAGACATGCCAGGAACAGACTGGGAGACTATGACATCCTCAGTGGCCAGGGAACAGAGGCTGTTGGATGTCTTTCAGGACGCGTTCCCAACTCAGCAGATGGGGGAACCAACCTGGGAGGCGTGAATACTCGATATGGTCCTGTCAGACAGTGACCAGATTGGGGGCCTGGAGGTAAAGGACCCGTTGGCAGGGAGCGACCATGCCACGGTCTGGTTCTGCATGGACCTAGGAGGGGTAGAAGGCTGCACAAAGACGGAGGTAACTGACTTCAGGGGGTGGATTTCAAGAAATGGGAAGGATCCTATGGAGCATTTGATGGGATTGGGCCAGACATGGATGCTGACAGTAGGTGGGAAATCATCGGGGGTGCAGGATGCTACCAGCACCTGTGCAAGAGTGGGGACGTAAATCACGGTGGGGCCAGAAAACCCTGCTGGTGGCGGGAGGTTCAGAAGGTGGTGAGGGAAAGAAGGCAGCCTATAGGCATTTCAAGTGCTCAAGGAGTGAAAGGGATAGAGGGGAGTATGAGCTGATGGCCAGAAGGGCCACTAGGGTGGTGAGGGCGGCTAAGGCAAGGAAGGAGCAGAACCTGGCCAGGGAAATTAGGAGAGGGTACAAGGGGTTCTTTAGGTACATTGGGGAAAAACAAAGGGTGAAGGGGCATATTAGTAGGATTAAAACGGGGAAGGGAGGAATGGGCACAAGACCCGGGTGAGCAGGCTGAGGTAATAAATGAGTACTTCACCTCAGTTTTCACCAAGGAAAATGTGGGGCTGCATCATATATGGGAGGAGACGGTGAAACTGAGGAGGGGGGGACCCACCGATTGGGTCTGGGGAGAAGGGGCATCACTGGCAGGAGGGGGAAGACAAAGCAGGGGGATGAGGTAGCAGAGGTGGAAATCATGGCAGAGAGAGAGTGAGGGAAGCCCTCAGGTCCCTTAAGACAGAGAAAGCACCGGGGCCGGATAAATTACATTCCAGAGTGCTGAAGGAACTAGTGGATGTCCTGGCGGAGCTTTTCAGCATCTCTCTGAGGACAGGGTGGGTGCCCCTGGACTGGAAGGTGGCGCACAGAGTGCCTATCTACAAGGGGGGATCAAGGGAGGTGGCAGGGAACTACAAGCCCGTCAGCCTGACATCGGTGGTGGGCAGGAGATGGAGGCATTGTCAAGGAGAGGCTGGGGGTGCAGACCACGGAAAACTGAATCCCATGGGAACGCGAGCAGGAAATGGAAAAGTATAGGGAGTATGGAGAGGCTGGGGAATCTGGAAAGTCGGGTGCCTGGACTATAGACAGCTTGGATTCGTCTGGGAAATCGTGTCAGACAAACCTTGTGGAGTTCCCTCGATCCTTTCACCCTTGAGAACTTGAAATGCCTATAGGCTGCCTTCTTTCCCCTCACCACCTCCTGAACCTCCCTGGTCCACCAGCAGGGTTTTCCGGCCCTACCGGAAGAACAATGGGGAATAATAAAAACTGCCATCACAGAGGTAACGAGCCTTTGTGTGAAGCAAATAAACAAAACAAAACGATGTAAGAAACCACTATGGTTCTCAAAGGAAGTGGCAGTGAAGGTTCAAGAGAAAAAGAAAGCATTCAGGAAGTACAAGGAATAACAGAAGGAGCAGGACAGAGAACTGTATCAGTTAAAGCAAAAGGAAGCTGGGAAGGCAGTCAGAACAGCAAAGGCCCAAACCGAGGAAAAGATAGCAAACTCAGTTAAAAGGGATAAAACCTTTTATAGGTACATCAGGAGCGAAGGAAGACCAAGGAGGGATAGTGAGGCTTAATAAAGGGAGGGAGGGAGGGCAGAGGGAGACTGTGAAAAGGCAGAGATACTAAACAAATATTTTTCTCAGTATTTACAAAGGAAGAGGGAGTACCTAAAACAAACAGTAGAAACACTCTGGATA
Source organism: Neoceratodus forsteri (assembly GCA_016271365.2). NCBI lineage: Eukaryota > Metazoa > Chordata > Ceratodontiformes > Ceratodontidae > Neoceratodus > Neoceratodus forsteri. The sequence goes on from CM057455.1 coordinate 313,416,733, forward strand.
CAGAAGTTGATACCAACCCATTTACAGAAGAAAGGTTATAAAAGAACTCTTAAAACTGAAGGTGGACAAAGCAATGGGGCCTGATGGGATTCATCCCAGAATTCTGAAAGAACTAAGGTGGAGAACTCAGTGACACCACTGACTACTCTCTTTAACAAATCATGGGAGGATGGGGTGGTACCTGAGGACTGGAGGAGGGCAGATGAGATTCCCCTTTACAAAAGTGGGAGCAAGGCAGAAGCAGGAAACTACAGACCTGTTAATTTAACCTCAGTGATAGGGAAAATGATGGAATCACTTCTGAAGGAAACAACTGTCGAGTATCTAGAGGTCAGAGCGGCACAGGACCCTAGGCAGCATGGATTCACAGTGGGAAGGTCATGCCAGATGAATCCGATAGATTTCTTTGACTGGGTGACCAAAGTAGTAGATCAGGGAGGGGCTGTGGACATGGCCTACCTAGACTTTAGCAAGGCATTTGACACAGTTCCACACAAAAGATTAATATACAAGTTAACCAGTCTGGGAGTGGGTCCCAAGATGACAGCCTGGGTAAAGAACTGAAAGAATTGGCTGGAGAATAGGATACAGACCGTAATAGTAAATGGAGTCCACTCAGAAGAAAAGGGGGGTTACTAGTGGAGTACTGCAGGGTTCAGTATTAGGACCGGTCCTCTTCAATGTCTTTATAAGCGGCATTGCAGAGGGACTGGAAAGAAAAGTATGTCTCTTTGCAGATGACACAAAGATCTGCAACAGAGTTGATGCACAAGGTGGGGTGGAAAGGATGAGAAGGGACTTGGCAAGGTTAGAGGAATGGTCAAATGTATGGCAGCTTAGATTCAATGCTAAGAAGTGCAAGGTATTGCACCTGGGAAAGAGTACACAATGGGGGGTGAGATACTAACAACAACAAAAATGGAAAGGGACCTGGGGGTAGTCATATCAGATGACCTAAAGGTGGGCAAGCAATGTGAGAGGGCAGCAAGGAGGGCTGGGGGGATACTGGGAAGCATAGGGAGAGGCATCACCAGTCGAAAACAGGAAGTTATTATCCCTCTGTGCAGACAGCTGGTCAGACCCCATCTGGAGTACTGCATGCAGTTCTGGAGACCCAATCTCCGCAAAGACATAGACAGGATGGAAGCTGTCCAGAGGAGGGCAACTAAAATGGTGCAGGGTCTGCACCGGAAGACATATGAAGAGAGACTAAAGGAGCTTAATATGTATAGCCTCGAGGAAAGGAAGGAGAGGGGGGACATGATAGAAATGTTCAAGTACCTCAAGGGAATCAACAAAGTCCAAGAGGGTAGCATCTTTCAAAAAAAGTGTGCAAGAACAAGGGGGCACAATTTGAAGATGGGGGGGGCGGCTCAGAGGTAATTTAAGGAAGTATTTTTTTCACAGAGAGGGTTGTGGATGCATGGAACGGCCTTCCGGAGGAGGTTGTGGAGTCAAAAACAGTGGTGGAATTCAAGCATGCATGGGCTCGTAGCACTTGTGTACCCACATCAGACCCTGTGCAGAGGAGGTTTAGGAGCTCCACCTTCTGATCACCATCCGGTAATTTATCAACCAGGTCCTGGCCCTGCTCCCACAGGGCATTCTGAAACTGTACCATGCGAGACAGGTAGTTCAGGGACCTGATGGAGCATGTAGCAGCCGCATACATGCACCTCCCCAGGGCATTCAGCTGTTTGGATTCCTGGTCCAGTGGCTGTCTGCTCATGTGCTGAGGTCTTTGTGACCGGTAATGCGAGGCCGTAATGACCAGGGAGTCAGCCAGAGGTTGTTGAGCCAAGTACTGGTCCTCTTTCGGGGTCTTGTATAGGCGGTCAGCTTTCTTCGGCACAGCGGGAGTGGAGTGCGGATGCTTCCACGCGTTGGTGATGTCCAGGAAGGTGTCCACCAAGGGTGGCACTACCACAGGCTTTGGGTCTTTCTGCCAAAGATAACGGGGAAGGCGCTGTCTTTTGGTGTCGAGGTCTTCAGCATCCCATCCCATGTTGTCTTGGATGTACCTCATGATCTCAGAGAAAGAGGGATAATCCGGAGGAGACCTGGGCAGGTCATGTGATGGAATGCTGAGTGGAGAAGGAGATCTGGAGTATTCCGAGCTATCCGATATGTAGTCCTCCCCTGACGGAATGTACCGATGTCTGGGTCACTTGGAGCTGGGAGACCCTGATGGAGATCTTGAGGGAGGCCTTCTCTGATCTTTGGATTTACCCCTAGGAGGTGGAGTCCGCTCCTTAGGGGTTGGTGGTCATCCTACTGGCCCCTGAGGTAGAGGAGGGTGTAGGAGGAGGTTTTACTGGGACCACGTCTTTACGGATGGTGTCCCACCAGAAAGTAATGAGATCCTTTTCCTTTTGTAAATTACATAGAAACATAGAGGTTGACGGCAGATAAGGACTGCAAGGCCCATCCAGTCTGCTCATTTTTTCTACCTTATGAATGTGCCACACACCTTTACACTGTCAATGACCTATCCATATTCGTCTGTATTGCTCCCTTATGCCTATTCCATGCCTGTTTGAAGCCCTGCACTGTATTCATAGCCACACTTCCTGAGGTAGGCTGTTCCATGCATCCACCACTCTTTCTGTGAAAAATAATTTCCTCACATTCCCCTTTAATCGGCCTCCCTCTATTCCCATGCTGTGTCCTCTTGTCCTGCTATTTTTCTTATATTTAAACATGTTAGACACTTTCACATTGTTAATGCCCTTAAGGTGTTTGAATGTTTCGATCATATCACCTATCTCCCTCCTTTGCTCAAGGGTATACATATTGAGCTCTGTTAATCTGTCCTCATATGTCTTCTGATGCAGTCCCTGCATCATTTTGGTTGCCCTTCTCTGGACTGCCTCAATTTGGCTAATGTCCTTGTGAAGGTGTGGCCTCCAGTACTGCACGCAGTACTCCAGATGGGGCCAAACCAGTGTCTTGTAAAGAGGGATTATTACCTCCCTCTTACAACTTGTGGTACCTCTACTAATACCCCCTAACATCCCCCTAGCCTTACCTACTGCTTTAGAGGTCTGCTTGGATGATTTCAGGTCATCGGTGATGATGATGCCAAGTCTCTTTCTTCCCTTGTGACTGCCAGCAACTCCCCTCCCAGCCTATAGGTGGCTTCAGGGTTTCTCTTCCTTATGTGCATGATCTTGCACTTCTTTGCATTAAATCCCAATTGCCACTCTTCTGACCATTTTGCTAGTTTATCCAGATCTTCTCTCATTCTGCCCATATTCATGCCCGACGACGGGCCTGGTGCCGGTGATCTGTCGCCAGGGTCGCGTGTCAGGTCCGTGGGTGTCTCCGGGGTGGGCAACGGTTCCCTCGGAAGCCCGGCATCCTCTGTGTCACCCGCCTGGTCTACAGGCAATGTCCTGTCCTCCTCCATGGAATCCCTGTGATCGGTGTCCACCGGTGACTGTGGGGTGGTCTTTGGCTCTGGTGAAGCTGACATCAGTTGCTTGGCCGACGACTTCGGGTCTGGCGAACGCCCGGCCGGCGTCTGGTGTTTTGCCGATGTCCTCGGCTCCGGCGAATGCCTGGCTGACTTCGGGTGCTTGGCCGACGTCGGGTCCATCGTCTGCTTTAGGGATGTCAGGTCTTTCGCCTTCCTGGGTGGTGGATCCGGACCCCTGGGAGGCTGGGAGACTGATCTGGAGTTGGGATCCCGACGTCGGGTCAATGAGGAAGACTTGGAAGAGGCCCGAGAGGGAGTGGAGGAAGCAAAGGGTCTAGAAGTCTTGATGGGCTGAAGAGTCGAAGAACTGCCTGAGGCCCGGACCTTGACCGGAGGGGGCCGAGAACAAGCCCTGGAGGGAGAGCAGTCAGATCGGGTGGAACCTCAGCTACGCGAGTCCGAGGGATCTGGACCTTGCTTTCTCCCAGTGTTTATGGGCCTTGGAAGAAGAATCACCCCTGGAGGAAGGTTCTTTGTCCATCCTGCTAAGCTTCTCTTCTAACAGATATGCCTGAATTGCCTTCTGACGGCGGATCCTGGTATGGCTATTGAACCCTTGGCAAAAAGTGCAGGCCTTGGTGTCGCAGTCTGGGCCGAAGCACCACATGCAGGAAGAATGAGGATCCTTGAAAGGGATCGGTTTTCCACAGGCACACTTCGAAAGGTGTCCCTCAGATGAAGGAGTTGGAGAGGATATTAGTTTTGTGAAACACTTGAGTTCTAAGTGGTCATCTTGAGCGGTAGAGACCAAGAGGCGATGCTGGCGGTCGAGCAGCGGGAAAAGAACTGGGGATTCTGGGGGACTGCCTCCTTATGTATTGTGCCCGACGTCAGGGGCGGTCCCCCGCTAAATACTGCTAGCTAGAAAATGTCCGTGGGGTCCTGGCGCCTGCCAGCTTCAGTCCTAATGGTGTAAGCTGCTGCAAGAGCTGTTTCTTGAAGTAAGATTGCAAGGTACTGCACTTGGGAGCCAGAAACCCGGGCCAAATGTACACCTGGGTGGGGAATGCTACAAGTCTCGATGGCTGAGATGGACCTGGGGGTGGTGGTGGATGTCAAGATTAACTCGGAGACTTGTAGGAAGGCAGTGGCCAAGGCCAACAGGGTGCTGGGATGCATCGCTAGGGGGATCACCTCCAGAAGGAGGGGAGTGATACTCCCTCTGTATAACTGCTTGGTGAGGCCTCACCTAAAGTACTGCGTGCAGTTTTGGAGGCCACACTTAAAGAGGGACATTGAACTCCTGGAGAGGGTCCAGAGGAGGGCAACCAAAATGATCTGGGGCTTGGGGGACAGCACCTACGGGGAGAGGCTCGAAGAGCTAAATATGTACACACTGGAAGACAGAAGGAAAGGGGGACATGATAGAGGTCTTCAGGTACATGATGGGGATAAACAGGGAGGAGCAGTCAGGGTGCTCCAGGAAGGAAGAGGGGGCAACTAGAGGCATGGGTGGAAGCTGGGGAGAGTTCAGGGAGAAAGAAGAAGGTGCTACTTCACTGAGGGTGGTGGAGCCATTGAATCGCTACCCAGGGGGCTGGTGGAGAGAGATGGTGGAGAGGTTCAAGAGGGGTTGGGACAGGTACAGGGAAGGGGTTTGAAGTAAGTCCAGTGCAGTGAGAATATCCGGGACTGGGAAGGGAGAAGCCAGAGAGGGTGGGCGGGTACAAGGTCAGCTCCCAGGGTGGGGGGCTGACAAGCAGCAGACATAAAAGACCGTTAGGCCTATTCTGCTGGCATTTTAGTATGTAAGAACAATCATATAAAACAGATAAGTACATAGTGCAGAAACACATGTAGAATAGAGTGCAGAGCCTAAAATAAAGTTTCAAAAAATATATACAATACGAGTAAAACAATTGAGTACATTGGTTATATACACACACACTATACAGAGGGCACAATGCCTTCTGGAGGGAAGCAATATTTGTATACATACACATAAAATAAGTAAAATAGATAAATATCAGGTTACTTCACAAGTTCAAGTCCCAAGGTGGGGTTGTGCTGCAGATGGGGGTTTCAGATGGAGGATCCCTTTCAGAAAGGTTTTTGAGACCTCCAACTGAGCCATGGGTTTATCATCCACCAGCTCGAGGTACGCCGAAATTTGGACCTTCAAGGAAGAATACAACAGACCTGAGTCTGACAGATGAAGAAGGTATTCCATGACTCATGGGGCAGAACAAGAAAAGGGGTTCCACTTCTTGGAAGTGGCCCAGATGGAAAACATTTCCACTTCATGGCATAAGTGGAATGAGTGGAGGGTTTTCTAGCCTCTAAAACAACCTGAGCTACTTGAAAGGAGACCCCAAAGCGAGATATTGCTATGTCTGCAGGAGCCACGCGTGAAGATGCAGGGTCCTGAACCTCGGATGAACAAGGTGACCTTGATCCAGAGTCAAGAGGTCGTGGGTCACTGAAAGTGGAACCGGTGGTTCCCTCGATAGCTGTTGTAGCAGCGGGAACCAAATCTGTCTCTGCCAAAAAATCTTTGCGTTGTATTGGGAGATGAAAAGGTTGATTTCTGGATGCCCCATCTTACATCTTAGGAAGAGAGATTCTGCCACTTCCTGATTTAATTCCCATTCGTGAGTTAGGATCAGAGACCTGCTGAGACAGTCTGCCAGGACATTTTGAATGCCTGGAACATGCATGGCCACTAGGGCCAGATCGTGCTGGATCGCCCAGTTGCACACTCGCATCGCCTCCCTGCACAGGGAGTATGAGTGAGTTCCTCCTTGTTTGTTCAGGTACCAAACTACCAACATATTGTCCGTTTGGACCAGCAGTGATCCCCTGGGAAGGAGGGTCTAGAAGGCCTGTAAGACATATAAGACCACCCTCATCTTCAGAACATTGATGTGTAATGATGCCTCCAAGCTGGACCACAGTCCTTGAGCTTGGTGCTCCCCTAGATGTGCTCCCCACCCAATGTTTGATGCATCTGTAGTTAGGGATGCCAAAGGAGCTAGGCTCCTGAAAGGAAGAACCAAGGAAAGGTTGTAGTGGTCCCTCCACCACAGCAATTTTTTGAACTGCTGATGACACCAGGACGGATGGTCCAGGTCATCCAGAAGTTGATCCCACTGCACCACAAGGACCACTGAGTAACTCATGAGGAGCCTCACCAGGGGAACAGTAGTGATGGAGGCTGCCATCAGGCCAAGAAGGTGGAGGATCTCCCGGGCTGGGATGGTCCTGGGTAAAGCCACCCACGAAACTTGACAGATCAGGGTGTCCATCCTGTCTGGAGGAAAGAAGGCTCTGCATTGGACTATACCCAAAACCGCCCCAATGAATTGTAGTCTCTGAGACAGTGTCATGGATGACTTGGGAATACTTACTATAATCCCCCGTCTACCAAAGAGGTCCAGGGTAAAGGAGAGAGCCTCCTGTAAAGAGTCCCTGGATGGGCTGAAATCAACCAATCATCCAGGTAAGAGGAAAACCGCAATACCCTGGTGATGTAAAGGGCTGCCACCACCACCAGGCACTTGGTAAACACCGAGTGCAGAGGACAGACCAAAGGGAGTGCCGAAACTGGAAGTGCTCCGTTGGAATTGGAACCACAGGAAACAGTGGTGGCTGGGAAGATCAGGGCGTGCAGGTAAGCATCCTTCATGTCCAGAGCACACAACAAGTATTCTCCAGAAGGAGTGGAAAGAGACTCTGGAGCTTCAGAATCCTGACTTTTTGTACTTGACAAAGCGATTGAGGCTGATCAAGTCGAGAATGAGTCTGAAGTCTACAGTCTTTTTTGGAACCAGGAAAAAATTGGAGTAGAACCCCCTACCCCTCTGCCAGAGAGGAACACGCTCTATTGCTTCCTTGAGCAAGAGGCTTTGAACTTCTTTTCGAACAAGAAGAGCCTGATCCCTGGAGTAAGACCTTTTTGGCGGAGATTCTGGAGGAATTTCCAGAAACTCTATAGTGTGTCCGATGGACACCAACTGCAAGACCCACGTGTCTGAGGTTAGTGCCTTCCATTCCTGCACATGGCAGGTGAACCTCTCCACCTGCTCCTTGTCATGAGACAGAGTGTTAATGGGGACATGGATTCAGGAAGTTGCAGGACGTTCAGGAGGACGACTCCCTGAACATCTCTTGTTCTTGGAGGCTGGAGGAGTGGCAGAACCCGTGGCCTTGCTTTTGCCCTGGCATTGACATGGGGCCTGCTTCCCCTGCCCCCAGGTTCTTTTCCGAAAGGGCTGTTGAGTGCCCGATCGGTACATAGCCTTACTGATTTTGGGGTGAGTCCTCTGTCCTGGAGATCAGTAATAATGTCTGGTATAGAAACATAGAAGTTGACGGCAGATAAGGACCGCAAGGCCCATCCAGTCTGCCCATTTCTTTTTCTACCTTATAAATGTGCCATTGGCCTTTGCTCTGGCAGTGGCCTATCTATTCATAGTCATTTGTATTGCTCCCTTATGCCTATCCCATGCCTGTTTGAAGCCCTGCACTGTATTCATAGCCACCACTTCTTGGGTAAGCTATTCCATGCATCCACCACCCTTCTGTGAAAAGAATTTCCTCACATTCCCCTTAATCGCCCCCTCTAATCTCATGCTGTGTCCTCTTGTCCTGCTATTTTTCTTATATTTAAACATAGTTAGACTCTCTCATCTTGTTAATGCCCTTAGGTGTTTGAATGCCTCGATCATATCACCTCTCCCTCCTTTGCTCAAGGGTATACATATTGAGCTCCGTTAATCTGTCCTCATATGTCTTCTGATGCAGTCCCACCATTTTAGTTGCCCTTCTCTGGACTGCCTCAATTTGGTTAATGTCCTTGTGAAGGTGTGCCTCCAATACTGCATGCAGTACTCCAGATGGGACCTAACCAGTGTCTTGTAAAGAGGGATTATTACCTCCCTCTTACGACTTGTGATACCCCTACTAATACACCCTAACATCCCCCTAGCCTTACCTACTGCTTTAGAGGTCTGCTTGGATGATTTCAGGTCATCAGTGATGATGATGCCCAAGTCTCTTTCTTCCTTTGTGACTGCTAGCAACTCCCCTCCCAGCCTATAGGTGGCTTCAGGATTTCTCTTCCCTATGTGCATGATTTTGCACTTCTTTGCATTAAATCCCAGTTGCCACTCTTCTGACCATTTTGCTAGTTTATCCAGATCTCTTCTCATTCTGCCCACCCCATCTGGATCATCTACTCTGTTGCAGATCTTGGTGTCATCTGCAAACAGACAAGCCTTACCCTCTAGTCCATCTGAAAGGTCACTAATGAAGATGTTGAAGAGGACTGGCCCCAGGACTGATCCCTGAGGTACCCCACTTGTGACTTAAATCTCTTCTGACTGTATACCATTTACCACCACTCTCTGTTTTCTGCCAGTCAACCAGTTTGCCACCCAGTTGACCAACTTCTGACCCACCCCGAGCCTACCCAGCTTATTTATCAATCTTCTATGTGGAACAGTGTCAAAAGCTTTGCTGAAGTCAAGGTAGGCGACATCAACTGCTCCTCCTTGGTCCACCACTCTGATTACCCAAAGAAATCTATGAGATTAGTTTGACAGGACCTTCCTTTTGTAAACCCATGCTGTCTTGGATCCTGTGCCCCTATGGATTCCAGGTGTTGCACTATCCTTTCCTTAAGGAGTGCCTCCATAATCTTGCCCACGACTGAGGTAAGACTGACTGGTCTGTAGTTCCCCGCCTCCTCCCTGCTACCACTCTTGTGGAGCGGGATCACATGAACCCTTCTCCAGTCTTCTGGGACCTCTCCTGTGCTCAGAGACTCACTAAACAGTTTTGCTAATGGCTCTGCTAGTTCCACCTTTAGCTCCTTAAGTACCCTGGGATATATGCCATCAGGTCCCATTGCCTTATCCACCCTGAGCTTAGCAAGCTCTTGTAGGACCCTTTCTTTTGTGAAGGGAGTAGTGCTCACCTCCCTCCCCCGTGTCAATGATGCTGAGCTGTGGGCCCTGCCCTACCTTCTCTTCAGTAAATACTGAGCAAAAGTATCTACTTAGGATAGATGCCTTTACAGGGTCCTCCTCCTCCACATGCTCCCTTTCCTCCATTAAGCTTAGCAATACCCCTCTGGACTTTCTCCTTTCACTAATGTATCTATAGAAAGTCTTGTCACCTTCTTTTACTGTTTGTGCTAAGCGTTTCCTCAGTTTGGGACTTTGCCTGCCTTACTGCCTTCCTGCTTCCCTTAGGGCAGTTTGGTATGTCTCCTATCTTCATCCGCTGTGTTCCCTTATATTTCCTGAGGCCAGCCTTTTGGCTCTGACCTTTCCTGCTACTGTATTTGAGAACCAAAGTGGTTCCTTTTTCTTTGCACTTCCTTTTCTGTCTGACACAATGGGATGTTGCTTCAAGTATTGCATCCTTAATGCTTGCCCACTTTGCCTGTACCCCCTCACCTGTTTCTTTTGCCAGGGCTAGCTTAACTCTGTTGGCCATCTTATCAAGTCAGCTCCTCTGAAGTCCCATATTTTTGCCTTGGAATGGGATGATTTAGATGTAGTAGCCAAAACTGAACCATACCATGCGATGGTCACTGGCCCCAGTGACCTTCTACCTGGAGATCTGTGATCCCTTCCTTGTTAGTCAGTACTAGATCTAGGATAGCCCTGTCTCTTGTGGGTTGCTGTACCAGTTGTTTGAGGCCCTCCCCCTGCAGGGAATCCACTATGTGTCTAGTTCTGGCAGATGTTCCTGCTGGTATTGACCAATCTGTATCCGGCTTGTTGAAGTCTCCCATTACCAGAACCTCCCCTTTAGCGGTCATGTTTTGTATATCTTCTAACAGTAATGTGTCTATGTCCTCCCCCTGGTCTGGGGGCCTGTAGACAACCCCAGTTCTTAAGGCTGTCCCATTTCCTGTTTCCAGGGTGACCCACAGTTCTTCTGGCTCCTTATGTGTATTCTGAATTTCTGTAGCTTTGATATTTTCATTGACATACAGGGCCACTCCTTCCCCCCTTTTTGCACCTCGGTCTCTTCTGAACAATACATAGCCAGGTACTGAAGTCTCCCAAGTGTGGTTACTGGTAAACCACGTCTCACTAATTGCTACTATATCCAGTTTAGCCTCTGACATTATTGCTTGCAGGTCTGGGATCTTATTTCCCAGGCTGTGAGCATCTGTGTATATGATTTTCCATTGGCCAGATTTTGGTGTGTTAGTTGTTGGGTGAGGTCTGGCATTACTCCTGTGCGTCGTATGGGGAGACCAACCTTTTTTCTTACCTGGGGATGCAAATGAACTGCAAACATGCTGAATCCCTGTTTGACCATTAGCCGAGGGGGGGTTGGGTGTTCTTCCCATTCGACGTATGGGGTGCTGCACCCCTCTCGCCATTTGCTAGTTTAAATATTCTGGTATCGCCACCAAAAGCACTGAGCCGGGGAAGGGGGGGGTCCTGAATTGCAGACTGTACCTCGTTGGCGAGGCCAGAGATTGCGAGCCAGGAATGACATCTACGTACAAGGCAGTTGCCAAGGTGTGAGCTACAGAATTGACTGAGTCAGATGTGGCTCACAAAGCATGTCTACAGGAGAAGTGAGAGGCTAAGATCCTTGACAAGCTCCTCCTTGAGGCTCAAAGGGTCCATAGCTTGGACTCTGCCTCTAGCCTGGCCAAGGTGGCTTTTGGTGCAACACCATGTGGGCCACATATTTAAGGGGACTGGAGTGCACATGTGGCGAAGTGTAAACCTTCCTGCTGAACTGGTCCATCTACTTCAATTCTGTTAGGAAGAGAGATGCTCATGTGCTTGGGTGCAGACAAGCAATCATAAGCAGTTGAAAGAACGATAGAGTCCGGCTTGGGATGAGTCTTGAGGAAAGGAACTTCCTTCAGCGCCCAGTATATGCTGTCCACCCTCTTGGGGACAGCCGGGAGTGAATGAGGCATCTGTCAGACCGTAGAGGTGAGGTCCTGGTGAGATCCGATCCATGGGGGGGGATTGGGACTGGAGACAAAGGCTCTAAGTCCAGGTGTTCAGCCAGTTTCTATCTCGTGGGGTCCTGATCCTCAGACTCCCAGCTGAAAAAATCCTTCATGGACCTCAACAGATCAGAGAAGGCAGGGTCCTCGGGGGATTTGGGGAAACCTTGTCATTTGGACCCTCTGTATCCTCCAAAACATCCTCCGCCAACTCATCAGCATCCTCATCACCATAATCATCTTCATCATCCACCCGTCAGAAGGCCGCGAATGTCCAGGACGACAATTGTTTGACATACCATCCCTGAGACATGAACCATAGAAGGTGGAGAGCTCCTCAGGGACGGAGATCTAGGAGACAGTGGATGCAGGAGTTTACTCTCCAGATCTGATGCCAACTCGAGCAGCCCCTGCCACCAAGACTGGATTAAAGTCTTGAAATCCAGCACAGCCAGAGGTGGTGGAGGGGGAGGATGTGGAATAACCTGTGGAGGAGGGTAATGATACCCTTGGTAACCCTGGAAATGAAACTAAGGATGGTTATCCAGGGTAATACTGTCCCAGAGAACTCCAATCAGGAGGAGGACCAGATGGATAGTGATCCCAGGGTACCCAGGTGGGTAGTATGGAACAGTACGGGGTCTAGAAAAAATCCGTTATCGGAGGGTCTGACAGAGGGGGAACCCACGTCAGACTTGCCGTTGTGTAAATCAGTGGGGGGGGTTCGGCGTCGCGATAGCCAACATCAGGGGCACCGACGTCGGGACCGGCACCACCCAATCTGGCACTGAAAGGGCGGTGCCCGACGGAGGGACCGGGTCTGGCATCAGGGCCAACAGCTGAGACGGACCACTGGGCCCAGGCTGAGGAAGAGTCTGCGGTTCCTGCGTTGGGATAGGACTCGCCAGATCGATGGTGGGATTGGGGCTGGAATATTCGCTGGGTGAAGGGATCCCAACCCGATGGGGAGGAGGGGCCTCCACGGTGAGCCACATGGCCAAAGAGCGCCTCTGCCCCATGACCCCATCAGGGGGAATGCAGAACTGACCCTCAAGGAAAGATCTCCAATGTTGAGGGGTCCCACGCTATCTCGCCGGAGGTACCCACCTGAGATGGGAGGGTACGGCAGGGGAGAAGACGAGACAATCTCCCTAGTTCTGCTGGATGTCGGTTGTGGTGCCATTAGGCCCGATGGGAAAACCACACCTGGGGCCGTCCAGCAATGGGCATCTTACCAGTAGAAGATGGGCAGGAGGGAGGAGCCGCAGCCAACTTCTCGGCTGTAAATGGCGGGTCCCAGAGGATTGAGAAGCCAACTTACAGTGGCCAAGTGGGCGCCTGGAGGAGCAGGGGCAGACTTAGCGGCCAGGCGGGCGGCCATTGGAGCTGATGTACAACTGACCGCAGCAGGTTTGCTGACTTACTGAACCGAAGGTTTCTAAGTGGTGGCTGTAAGGCCTTACTCGTCAAGCTGCCAAGGCTTCAGGCTGGGCCTCCGTGGAACACTCCTCTTCCTGGATTTCTCCTTGTGGTGTTTCTTGGAGGAAGATTTTTCTGAGGAGGACTCGCAGATCTTGACCATTTGCTTCTCAAGGGAAGCTAGGTGGACTTTAAAAATGAGCCTCCAAACCTGCTGTCTCCGCTTTCTGGTGGCCTGATTGAAAGTTTGGCACTCTGAGCAGGATGAGACAGGATGGTCTGAGCCCAAACAGATCACGCACTTCAGATGTCTGTCTTTATGAGGAATTTGCATCCCACAGGATGAGCACTTCTTGGGAGAAGACTTCAGCGAAACAATTTGAAAGCAAAGAAAAAAATCCAATGTGGGGAACTATCACGACGATCGCTACTGGAAGTCTGCTATGTGACTGACAAGGCGACGGCCGTAAAGAACTGGAGGGCGGGTGTGGGGACCGCTCACTATATATGGCCACACTGACGTTGGTCACGTGATGTCGGGTGGGCGGTCCCCCACCAGGGAGTGCTAGAAAAGTCTGCCGTGCTGCCCGACGCCAGGTGGCGCTAGTCCTATATGTAATGACCTACTGAAGGAACCCTCTCGAAGTAAGATCTTGGCTTTCCGTCCAATACCCTTTGAGGTAACCCTTGCCTCAGTGCTTGCACACTAAGGTTGTTTGTTTTATCCTCGGAAGGCTTCCTTGCCATACATCTGATCATTTTAGTAGCTCTCCATGGTACCCCCTCCAGTAAATTGATGTCCTTTAAGTATGGTTTCACAACTGTACACAGTACTCCAAGTGCAGCCTCACCAGTGGCCGTCTTCCTGCCTGCTAGAGGGGATTCCTCTAGCAATGCACCCCAGCATTCTACTGGCTTTTGCTGCTGCTTTCCTTAATTGAGATGAGTGGTTCATATTCTTTGTGACCATTACCCCCAAATCCTTTTCCTCAGAGACGGACAGCTGAACCCCTCCCAGATGGAAATAGTACCTAGGATTCTTCGCTCCAAAGTGCATGACCTAGCACTTCTTAGCACTGAAACCCAGCTGTCATGTGTCTGACCACTGCTCAAGCCTTCCCAAATCTTCTTGAGACTTTTCCTCCTCTACCCCAACCACAACTGCCCCATCTTGGTGTCATCTGTGAACAGACCGATTCTGCTCTTAACTCAAATGCTATATTGGCTATGAAGATGTTAAACAGCACGGCCCGCACTGAACCCTGTGGGACCCCACTGGTGACTGCTCTATGAACTGAGAGTTCCCCTCCGACAATTACCCTCTGATGTCTGTTCCCAACCAGTTACCCCCTTGCTCCCAGGTTCCTCAATTTACTAGTCAATCTGTCATGTGATACTGAGTCAAAGACCTTGCTGGAATTCAGATACAAGACATCTATGGCCCGACCAGTGTCTAGTTCTTTTGTCACCTAGTCAAAAAAGTGAACCAGGTTTGTTTGACATGATTTCCTGGAGACGAACCCATGTTGTTTGCCATCCAGAAGACCGTTCACCTCCAAGGACACCAACCTTTCCTTTAGAATCATTTCCATGAGCTTATCCACAATGGATGTTGGACTGACTGGTCTATAGTTACCAAGCTTATCCTTGGGACCGCTCTTCTGCAGGGATACCACATGTGCCATCTTCTAGTCCTGAGGCGCACACACACCCATCTGTAGGGAGGTACTGAACAAGTCTTTCAGTGGTGCAGCCAGGACCTCAGACAACTCCCTCAGGACTCTAGGGCGCAGCCCATCCATGTTCGGTGACTTAAGGCCCTCGAGCACTCTGCTCACAGGGATCTCCCCATCAGTTATCCTATCTCCTCCCATGCTAGTGTTGCTATGCCCCTACAGTATTGGCCTCTCTCTCTCTCCTGGGTAAAAAAAAACTGAGCTGCAGTACTCATTGAGCACCTCTGCCTGTTCAACCCCCCTCTCTACCCAACCTCCATGCTGTATCCTGGTGATTTTCTCCTTGCAGTTCATGTTCTCCCTTGTGTACTTGAAAGCCTTGTCCCCCTCCTTAGTCCCCTCTGCTAGCCTTAGCTCCTTTAAAGCCTTGGCGGCCCTCACAGCTCTGCTCGCCTCCATGGTTTTCCTTGTGTACTCCTCATCCTCTTTTTTGGACCCCTTCTTCTGAAGGCAGTCTTTCTCCCTCAGCCTTATCTGCACCTCCTTTGACCAACATGACTTCGTGGTCCCGGTCTTCTACTGCATTTCTTTGTGCTGGTATCTGTGGCCACTAACAGGCCTTCCTACAGGATGGCCCATTTCTAAATAGTATCCATGTCTAGGGTGATGCTAGTCAAATGGCCTGGGATGTCAGCCATCCTGCATAAGTCAGCCCTTTTGAAGTCCACTATCTTGGTGTTTGCAGATGCCCCCTTCCTACCCATATCCAAGGAGAACCAAACGGTTCAGTGGTCGTACTGGCTAGGCGGTCCTCAGTCCATACACCCTTCCTGTAGTCTCCATTGATCACCACAAGATCCAAGATGTTGGCTCCTCTACCTTTTGTGACAGTAATACATCCTGGAAGGCTTCCAGAATTACCTGCTCCCTGGTGCTTGTGCTAGACATGGTTTTCCAATCCACCCCTAGTAGACTGAAATCCCCAACCACCACAGTGCCACCCCTTCCACGGTGTTTACATAACTTATCTGCCAGTTCTTATACTGTAATCTAAATTAGCATATGTCCTCTTAGTTGTAACTGCATTTATTTTAGTAAAAACTTTTGTTTTTCTAAAGAAGTTCTGCCTGAGAGTTTGTACATTGTATGTGTGATTGTAGACGGTTTATTAATAATCTGTGACAAATGTTACTTGCTTAGAGGGGCCACAGTAAGCAACCAAATTTAGAAGGTATGTAGGGACACCTGGAAAGACAGGGAGAATACCAGAGTCTCATAAGAGTCTGTAGGGATTCTGAACTAGGCTGTTGCATGTCCTGTAAGGTGAAGGCCAGATTAGGCTTACACTGCTCTCCACAAAGAGGGTGCAACACTTGGGTGTTCCTCCTGTGTGTAAAAGCCAAGAAAAGGTTTATATCTGGCCACAAGACTAGAGGCAGGTATTGTGCCCTTATCCAGAGCTAGAGGAGTACCCAGAATCCTCCTGGCAGAGGTGGAGTCATCACCTTGGCAAGCATTCAAAAGGGATGTGGAGGGTATCCCCATCTCCCCCCGCCCGTATTGCAATTAAAAGTGGGCACCGAGAGCTCAGTGGGCCCGCCCCCAAGAGTGGGTTGGTGACACTTACCGTAACAGTAGCTCTTTAGAGAATCTTGCAGGTCATGCTTCCCCTCCTGCCTTCCCCCTTCCTTCCCGATGCAGATGGGTTACTAGGTCCTATTTGCCTTGCAAGACAGGGCTGATTCCTTCTCCTGAGTTCCCCACAGAGGCCAGACAGACTGGATTCTCATTTCAGTCAAGAAGACAGAAAAGAATCAAGGAGCCTCGGGGACCTCCCCCTTTTATATGTGCCAGAATACAACACGTGGTGCCACTGGGGGAGGTCCAAGGTCAACTGCTGAGAAATCATCTGATAGAAATGACGCCTGCAGCTTGACATTCCTACATGTGCTGCAAGAGAGTCTCAAAGATCTACTGTTACGATAAGTTCTTATGCAACTGTACTTTTCACCTTAAACAAATCATACTGACACGGAAAATATTACTAACTGTATTCAGGAGGGGGTCCAGCATCAAGAAAATTATTAAATTAATATGCCCACCCTTATAAGTAAGGAGAAAAGAACAAATGGGGCTCTGTTAAGGAGTAAAGATTCAAAAGAACCTGCAGTCTCAATTTCAGGCACATTAAGATCTCAATCTTCTGACATTACCATGCAGGAGTCAGGTACTAATACTAAGGCCAGTTCCTCTAATATGGCACCATCCAAATATGGTAGTACCTCGCAAAGTGAAGTTAGTCACCAAAAAGCAGATACATATCTACAGTGTGAGCATATGACTGAAAACACCTCTGTTGATCACAGGGACATAGTAGTAATTAGGGACTCTAAAATGTACTGATTCCATTATATGTGAGGGTAGAAAGTCAAATACACATGTTAATCCCTCTCAGGAGCAAAGGCCTCGGACATGAAAAACACTATCCAGGGATATATAAACAATATATCTAAACCCATTCTGGTTGTTCACAGAGGTACAAACGATGTGGGGAGAAGAAGCTTTGAAGATACAACTAAGGACTTTGAAGAACTGGGTACTATTTTGAAGAGAAGGAATGCTCTGTCATCATCTCAGAAGTTCTACCAGTACTTAGAGCTGGTATAGGCAGAAGCAGGGAGATTTCACATTTTAATAATAGGCTGAGACAGTGGTGCATAAAGGAAAAATGTATCTTCCACCCAAAATGTGTTTGTTGGTTTGTTTATAAAGGTTTAAACCATTGAGTTAAAAACTCATTCGCAATGGTGGTCTTTCACATTCATACAAAACAGTTACAATAATTTACATTCAAATACAACAATTAATGACAATCACAGCGTTTACACAGGGATAAAAACTGGATGTTTTTCAGAAATAAGAATCTATTTAGGACTGATGGTTTGCACCTGAATAAATATGGAACAATGTTTTGCCAACAGAATTAGGAAAACTACTGACACATTTAAAATGAGGAATCTGAAGGAAGGAGGAGGACTGTTACTCCATTAAAAGAGCAATCTCTTGAATAACATCAAAAAGTATAAAAAGGAATAGAAGTGTTTAACACAAGAAGTTTAGTAAAGAAAAAGGGGGAACTTGAAAGACTATTAGCTACTGATAACATAGCACTATGTGCTGTCACTTAAACATGGTGGCAGAAAGGAGATGAATGGGATATGAACATTCCTGGATACAATCCTTTTAGTAAAGACAAAGAACAGGATTGGTGGGGGTATCACCATATACGTAGCCGAGAATATCAAAGTGGAACCTATAGCAGATCCCAGGGAGATTTGTAAGCTTGAAATTATATGGTTAAAAGTCACACCAGATATAGGTAAGCAAATAGTTTTGGGTCCTATATATAGACCACCATCACACATGCGTGAAAGTACAGTTGTGTAAGAAGTTACCGTAACAGTAGATGTTCCGGAGAATCTCCTGCAGCAGGTCATGACATGCAGTAATGTCCAGCCGAAGGCGTCATTTCCTCCAGAAGATTTCTTAGCAGTCATTCTGGGAACTACCCCCCCCCCCAAATGAAGGGTTTTCACCTGAAGCGCCGGGGCACATGGAGTAGGGTTGTCAGAACTAGTTCGTCAAAGATTCGAACCCTCCTCGACCCTGGTGTTCGAGGTTCTAACTTAGAACTCAACACTAAAAGGTTCAAAAGGGTTAATTGAAGTCCCAGCTGATGACTTGTGTGTGTGTGTGGAGGAGGGCGAGGCACGTCCCAGAAGGCAGCCCCAATGTGGGGCGGGGGTGTAGGGGTATGTGTGGGGACTGGAGGCATATCCCAGCAGCAGCAGGCAAGTGGCAGCCCGATGTGGTGAGGGGGTGCAGCAGCAGTGTTGTTGGGGCTGCCAGATCCACTGAGAGTTGTTTCACAGTTTGCGCTTGCGTAACGTACTTACGTACGCTCAAGTGAAGTCATCCTCACCACCTGACCAATACTATGTGGTCAAGTTGGGGTCGAGTAAACTGCGAGACCCGCAGGATCTGTGGGGGTATCTATTTAGGCAGATGCAAGCCGAGAGCGCCATTTACTGAGGATTTCAGGAGGCAGCAGCAGCCTACTTAACTGTAGCGTACCGCTGCTACCGCAGCCTGCATTCTTGCCCAATACTACTTACTAGACCAGGACCCAGGTCAGTGTGACCGCAATCGGACTGCAGCACTTGCTAGTTGCTGCAGTGCTTATTGAATTATTTAAAAACTTCCATCATCCATTTTCCTGTGAAAAAGGGCTAAGCAGGCATGAAAGACCGAGAACGAGAGAAAGGCTGAAAAAAAGGTCCAATAAATTAACGGTTGGGTGTGGGACTAGCGGGAGGTTCAGGTGGAGGGACTAATCAAGAATTGGGAAGGGAATAGGGATCGAGATCAATATCAGGACTCAGGAGAGAGAATAAAAAAATTAAAAGAAGAACCTTTGTGAAATGTGATTGAAACTGCAGCACTGCACAGTGGTGCACACTCAGCAGCTGCCAGCAACAAGCATATAACAAGGGGGCAAAAAAAAAAAAAAAAAAAAGGCAAATAAATTTGTCAGGAAGGACATTAGGACAGAGTACTGTATATGAGGACTGTGCTCAAGCTCATTGTGCTGTGCTGCTAAGGGGGATCATCCTCTTGACTTTCACCCTCAAAAATTCCAGTCCTTATACAACAGCACAAGGCACTGGCAGTAAGGCACTGACTGAAGGCAGGCAGTTAATTTTTTTGGACACCACTCCTCTGTGTGTGTGTGTGAGAGAGACTTCTACTTCTCCACTCCCAAGTCCGTGTTGTGTAACTTGTGTATATGACTCCCTGCTCCCATCTCCCGAGTTGTGTGCTGCTATTACCCTTACATGACTGCGCTGTACCCTACCCAGTGTGTGTCACAGAGAGAAGCCCAGTGGCCAGTTGTGTGATGGCATTAACCTTACATGACAGAAGCGTAGAAATATAATTCCCATCCAGAGTTGTGTATGTGACTCCGTCTCCTGTAGTCAGCCCACCACCCTGCTGCTGTATGCCCCTTAACTGCACTGTACCCTACCCAGTGTGTGTTAGAGAGAAGCCCAGTGGCCAGTTGTGTGGTGGCATTAACCTTACATGACAGAAGTGTAGAAATATAATTCCCATCCCATGAGTTGTGCATGTGACTGTCTCCTGTGGTCAGCCCATCACCCTGCTGCTGTGTGTCCCTTGACTGCACTGTACCCTACCCAGTGTGTGTTACAGAGAGAAGCCCAGTAGTCAGTTGTGTGGTGGCATTAACCTTACATGACAGAAGCGTAGAAATATAATTCTCATTCCATGAGTTGTGTATGTGACGACGACTCCTGTGGTCAGCCCATCACCCTGCTGCTGTGTGCCCCTTGACTGCACTGTACCATACCCAGTGTGTGTCACAGAGAGAAGCCCAGTGGCCAGTTGTGTGATGGCATTAACCTTACATGACAGAAGTGTAGAAATACAATTCTCATTCCGAGTTGTGTATGTGACTCCGTCTCCTGTGGTCAGCCCATCACCCTGCTGCTGTGCACCCCTTGACTGCTATGTGTATGCCTATGCCCAGCAGACCAATCATTCTGTAAGCCTTGAACCTGGGACCCTTTAGTTGCAAACCGTCATATTCTTTAATTACTTTCAGTCCACTGCATCACAGTGTCACACAACCAAAATACAATTTTGGAGTTGTAGTCAACGATCACAGATCACATTGCTTTCTTACACAGGAATTGTGTGGGTGTGTTCACCGCAGTATACTGGTACCGTTATGGCTGACACCAACATAGATGAAGCATCTGGTGATGGTGTTGGAGTAGGTGTTGGTGGTAGTGGTAATCCTGGTGCTAGCAGAAATAACCAAAATGTTTCATGTGATAAAAATTCAAGAAACAGCAAAAGAGCAACAGTGAAGTGTGGTAAAGGGGGACCTTTTAAGAAAACCTGTACAGCTGCTGGGGTCACATGGAGAGACACCATAAGGTATGCCATTCA
This sequence comes from Neoceratodus forsteri, assembly GCA_016271365.2. Lineage (NCBI taxonomy): Eukaryota > Metazoa > Chordata > Ceratodontiformes > Ceratodontidae > Neoceratodus > Neoceratodus forsteri. Next base: position 313,437,269 of record CM057455.1, read on the forward strand.
TGCTGTTAAGATCCCTGTGACTAGCAGTAATAATGCAAGTGACAGTGAGTCCCTCTCTGACTCAGACAGTAGCTCTTTGTCTCAGTCCGACACTGTAGTGTCCCACGACGTATCATTACTTCCTCAACAAAGTGAAATGAGCAAGTCTGCTGACAATGAATCAGGTAGTGCACTTGCAAATACATCCAGCACTATTGGCAATGAAAAGGACATCCATTGAATCCACCACTTCTGTGTTGACCAGCAATGAAAATCCATCAGAGTCTTCTGCCCACTCTTCTAGCACCAAGGAGCATGTCCCGGGTTCTGTTAGGACAAGTGAAAAGACACAAACAGTCTTTAGCTATCTTCCTAGCACTCGAACAAAATCCGTCACATCTGAGGTTTGGAATTATTTCTCTGTCAGTAAAACTGATCCATGCAGAGCAATCTGTTCCCTGTGAAAACAGAGTGTAAGCCGTGGTAAAGTTGTGTCATGCCTTGGCACTACAGCTCTTAAACGCCATCTGAAAAAGCATTCAGTTTTGCTTGATCATCCAAAACCCATGTCCTCCATCTTCCAGACCGCTGCGTGAGAAGGGTCAGGAATCTGAAATGGATACTGAATTGTCTGAACTTGATGCGGGCAGAACCACTGCCAGCCCTAGGATCACTGTTACCACCAATGCCAGCACCATTAGTACCAGCTGCACATCCAGTGATGGCACCGAATGTACAAGTCCTAGTCCACCATCTCCGCGTCCATCTGCCCATCGAAGCATGGTGTATAATAAACCAGCAGGGACATGTTGTAAACAGCTAACACTGTCTCAGGCATTTGAAAGGAAGAATACCTTTACTAGAAACCATCCAAAGACCCTTCATCTTAATCACAGAATTGGTGAACTGTTAGCCGGAGCTCTTCACCCATACTCTTTGGTAGATCATGAGGATTTTAGGGAGCTCATGACATTAGCAGAGCCTTGTTACAATGTTCCTCATCGACGGTACTTTTCCTATGTTGAAGTACCAAACCTTTATCAGGCTTTAAAAGTGACAGTGATGCTTGCACTTAAAACTGCAGAGGGTGGGGTTATTCATGTCACAACAGATATGTGGACCAGCACTCAAAACATAGATTACATGTCCCTTACCGCTCATTGGGTCACGTTTTCTTGTGCTTCTTTAAAAACAAAGACACCCCAAAAGATGGCGCTGCTGCATATAAAGAAGTCTGGGCAAAGTCATACTGCTGCAAACATCTTGCAGGAACTAAATGACCTCCTTGACGAATGGGTTTATTCTCACAGTCTAAAATGTGGCTTCACAGTAAGTGACAATGGAGCCAACATCTTGAAAGCAGTACAGGATGGAGGATTTCTGCATGCTTCTTGCTTTGCACACTGCTTACATTTAATTGTCACGGATTTCTCAGCAATTAAACACAAGTGGATGGTATGATTGCTGTTTGCAAAAAAATGTGACTCACTTATCACATTCAACCAAGGCTATTCGGACATTGTCCGAACTGCAAAAAAAAAAAAAAAACACAAGCTGCCCCAGCAAAAGCTGATTCAAAATGTTTCCACTCATTGGAACTCAACGCTTTATATGCTGCAACGCCTCTTGGAGCAAAAACAAGCTGTACATAAGTATTGCTCCAGTTACATTACTGGAGATGGCATTATGCTGTCTGTGCTGCAGTGGAAATTAATGGAGACAGTGTGCTGCATCCTAGCTCCTTTTGAGACAGCTACAAGGGACATGTCCTCTGAAGGTGCATCTGTGAGTCAGGTTATCCCACTCATAATGCTCATTTCACATCATCTTAGTGTTCTAAATCTACAAATAGAAAAAGACAGATCTGAAGCGCAGACAACATGTCACCTGTATCATGGGAATCTCGTAAACAGAATGAGCGAGAGCTTCAAAACCAATGACAAATTAGTTGCAATGACGAAATCAAAACACTACATCCTTGCAACTCTCTTAGATCCCAGGTTCAAGGTTATACATCTTCCAAAAACAGATGATATAGAGCAGTACAAATGTCTGTTGCTAGAGGAGCTGCAGCAGTCACAGGAGTCAAACACAGACACGCACAGTACCCTCAGGTTGTCATCACCACAACATGCAGGTTCATCTTCACAAAGGGATACAGAACTGGAAAAGTCACCAAACATTAACAGTAGTAGTTCCACAACTGCCACTTCTTCAACCCTTAGTAGCAAGCTAAATATGTGGCAAAATCTTTCCCAAACTGCTGCCATACCAGCTTCTGCTGATTCCTCTTCCGAGCGGTCTCTGTCCATCATGGTAGACAGTTACCTGCAAGAACTGCCTATTCCTATTGATGCATGCCCTTTTGAATACTGGAGATCAAAAAAGTCAATTTGGACAGAGCTGTATAATGAAGCCTGTAAATATCTTGGTGGTCCAGCAACAAGTGTCTCTTCAGAACGCATGTTTAGTACAGCTGGCAATATTGTGACAAACACCAGAAATAGGTTGCTGCCAGAAAATGTACACGTTAACTTTTATTAAAGTTAATAAGTCAAGATTTTCGTATCCCTACAAGTGTATACAAACTGATCCTGAAGTGGTGGATGTTGATGGTGATGACAACTCAGATGGTGGTGGCTGGTAAATACTGTGTGGGACAGAGTCTCTCTGCAACAAAAGGAAACTTTTACAGACTGTGGTGACTTTGGTTGTCTCTCTCTTTCTCAGTCAACTACCTTGGACTATATACCCCAAAACTTCCACATTTCATGGCAAACTACTTTGTAGCTAGGGTCTAAACTAAAGTCAACAAGTTTTATATACAGGGCAATTTAAACATCAGTGGGAACAGGCCCAAATTTGGCATAAAAGGGACACTGTCACGTCAATCCTTTCTGTATCATATTATTTATAGTTAAAGTGCAAACATATATTTTTGGATTTACCTTCTGTGACTCTGTGGTGCATCAGTATGGGCTGGGACCAGGGGCAGTCTATTTTTCAATTTTAAAGAGGACAAAACAATGAGTTCTAATTGGTAGCTGTTTATTATTTTTTCAATTACAGAAATGTTAGCCATAAACTAAAAATGGATGCTAGTACATGGGTGAGGCTTGTGGGTTGGTTTTAACATGGGTGTAAGGGTGGTATGGGTGCTACTGCACAGATGAGGGTGGTGGAAGAAAAGTGGAATGGGTGAAGGAATGAAAGGTGGGTGTTTTAGTCCTTTCATTTAAAGATTTGTGATCGGCTGGGGATGGTGAGGAAAAAGATGATGACAGACCGAACCTACTGTACATATATATTTTTTTCTTATTAAATACATTGCAAACTGCTGCCACCTAGCACAATTGTCCTGTCCCCTTTAAAAAAAGAATAAAGGAATGAGAAATAAAGAAAATCTGCATCAGCAGTTTTCACAGACTGTGACCTATCATAAAGTGTTTTTGCTTTACAAGTAGTGATAATTTGATACATAATGGGGTTGACAGACGCTGTCCCTTAAACATCACATGCCAACTGCTGCAGCTACATTAAATGTTCCTTAAGTTAGTGTGTGGTGAGGAAACCACTTTTTATTTATGTGACTGAAATACAGATTTTATTGAAGTATCAGCTGCAAAAATGCATCATCTTAGAAAGTTGTATGTATTACTTCAATTTGCCAACAAAAATGTTGGTATATGTATGCATTATCTTAGAAAATTGCATGCATTTTGCCAACAACAATGACTGGCATATTTTTATTCAAATGTCTTGACTGACTACGTTATGACATAATATGTTTTGCAACTACAGCATGCTGCTGCTGTAGTACCTTAAGTGACTTTGTTATAAAAGTTTTCTTTTAAACATAGCAACATTTGATTTACTTATTTAAAACAGAAAGCAGCAAATAGCTGAGATTAGGTAATATCAGTTATTTTTTCTCATAATTCATGACGATGAGTTTATATAACCGAGTACATAAATGGCTAATGTGCCTCTTTCTTTCACTAAGGAACTATGATGCAACAGGAAAACTTTTAACATATGGGAGGGTGGGCCTGTTACGTATTAAGTTGCTGGCTTTAGCAAATAGAAGAAACCACAGATAAACCTAGTTGTATTCCTATCAATGTCACACATAATTTCTCTCCCCCTTATATTGAACAGTTTTTCCTTTACATGTATTTTATTACTATCTTCATTACTGGCAGCACAATAAAAAAAATAGGGTTAGAGTTCTAAAAAAAGATTAGAACCCTAGAACTTTTTCAAAAGTTCTAGACTAGAACTAGAACCCAGAACTTCAGAGGTTCTGACAACCCTAGCGTGGAGTGTGGTTTGTTCAGGAGACTCATTGATTTTCAGCAATAAGCTGTTTCATTTGTATTATTTGTGAGTCACTGCATTTTATTTTGTCGACTACTGGAGTGCTTTTACTTTGCGATTTTTGAACCTGGGACCTCCCCTGACAGTACCACATGTTGGATCCAGGCATGTATAAAAGGGAGGTCCCATGCTCCTCAGTTCTTTTCCATCTCAGTTATTTATTTAAACGTTTTACCAGGAAGGCATGCTGAGAAGTCAATCATCTCTCTGGCCTCCGAGGAGAAAAAAATTGAGCTTCCCAAACATTCTCAAGAATTGGGGAAGCTAGAAGACCTTCTGAAACAGGAAGAAAACGGGAAGGCGGGAGGGGCAGCATAACCTGCTGCAAGAGACTCTCTAGAATCAATCAAAAAACTTTATTTAGCCAGGCAAAATCATCATTGACCAAGTTAATTTGCAAGATGGTCCTGGTCAGTGTAAACAATGCAAACTTAAACAAGAAATTGCTCAGATGTTAATGTTTACAAAGAATAACAGGCGCAAATTGTATATAAAAAAACAGAAGCAATTATTAGTCATACTGGAAGGTATAAAAATGAGCGTATTTCCAGTAATAAAAAGGAAAAAGTACAGTGAAAACAGTGGCACAACAATATACATACAACAGTTATACACAAGAAAGTCATATATACTTGGTGAGGCAAATGGGTAAGAACTAGAAGAGGAAACAAAAAGGAAGAGAAAAAAGGAACAGCGGCATGAAGTGCTAAGGTTGGGAGCAGCAGTGCTGGGGTAAGAGGCTCCAAGGGGGTGGACAGATGGGCATGTCACCTGAGACAGGTGCAGGTATCGAGCAAGCAATAGTATGAAGGTGTAAGGTCCAGGCAGAAAGGAGATCCCAAGTGTCTTTTGCATAGTATTCCAAAGGGAGGGGAGGGAGAAGATCTACTGTTATGGAAAGTTCTTATGCTACTGTGCCATCTTCTTCTAGGAAGTCTCTTGCAGCAGGTCATAACATGAAGGAAGAGTCCCTAGCAGTTGGGATGCATAGGGGTGGAGGAAGCAAAAACAGGAATTTAGGGCAGCAGCCCTTGGAGAATGGCTTGTCCAAAATTAGCTTGCTTCTTGGAAACAATGTCCAAACCGTAATGGCTTTGCAAAGGTACGAACAGTAGACCAAGTCACCGCTTCACAAACTTCAACTGCTGAAAGCCCCAAAAACATGACACAGACGCAGCCATACCCCTTGTGGAGTGCGGTCTGATCACTCCAGGAAGTGCTCTGTTGTACTAGTTATAAGCAAAAGTAATTCAGTTGGTCAACCAAGTGGACAAGCACTGCTTGGAAACCTGAACACCCTCCTTCCCAGGGGTGAAAGAGATAAAAAGATGCTTGGATCTGCACAACTGTTTCGTGAGGAGAAAACAGTATCTCAATGTTCTATGCACATCCAGAGTGTGGAGCAGGGATTCTTGAGTTAGCAGACACAACATAATACACAGGTAAGTGTAAGCTTGATTCAAAAGTAAATTCAGACACTACTTTAGGAAGAAAAGTAGGATGGCATGTAAAGAGACCCCATCCTTATGGAACTGCAGGAAGGTTGCTTGCACATCCATGCAACTCTGAAATATGTCTACCTGCATGACAGCAATCAGGAAAAGTGTTTTCAGGAAAGAAAAGGGGACATGATAGAAACATTCAAGTACCTCAAGGGAATCAACAAAGTCCAAGAGGTAGCATCTTTAAAAAAAGAAGGGTGTGCAGAACAAGGGGCCAATTTGAAGATGGAGGGTGGCTCAGAGGTAATTTAAGAAGTATTTTTTCACAGAGAGGGTTGTGGATGCATGGAGCGGCCTTCGGAGGCTGTGGAGTCAAAAACAGTGGTGGAATTCAAGCATACATGGGACAGTCATAAGGCCATTCTAGGGGTGGGGTAGGAAGAAGTAGGCTGCTGGTTAACTAGGATCTGCAGCTTATCCAGTAGGTAGGGAAGAAAAATTACTCACCTTAGTAATCTTGTTTCTTCTAATGGAGTCTTGCTATATTATGACACATGCAGTGAGTCCCAACCTTGAACTGCTCTGGAGGTGAAAGAGTTAACTTTCCATGCCAGGCATGGGCAGCTGAGCTCCAGCTTGGTTGAAACTCTGTTGTTCTTCAAACTCAAACCGTCAGATCTTTATGAGCTAAACTCACTGAGGTCCTGTGTGGAGCTGTAAACCTACACTAGCCAACTGGCTACTAAACATAAGAACATATTTTTGGTCCCAAAGCAAAGACTCAAGTCAGGAGATCCAAAAATAAAAACACAACACCAAGTCACCCCAAAAGGAGAGGTGAAAACAACAAGGTGGGCATCTACTAAGTGCCAACACTGCACTGCCACCCACATCCCAAAACAGAGGTTCTGAGAGGGGCAGGCGGGGAGGTCATAACATGCAAGACTCCATTAGAATAAACAACATTACTAAGGTGAGTAATTTTTCTTCAAACAACATGAAGTCTTGCTATATTATGACATATGCAAACTACACAGCAGTACCTCCATGGAAAGGGCAGAACCTACTTGGAAATAGGCTCTGAAGCACAGCTGTGCCAAACCGAACATCACTCCTACCTGGATGTCCAGGAGTAATGCTTGGCAAAAGTGTGAACTGTTTTCCAGGTAGCTGCTTGACATATCTCTAAAATAGGGATGTCCCTGGCAGCAGCCAGGGAAGCAGCTGTACCTCTGGTAGAGTGAGCCCTCAGGCCCGAGGGAAGAACCTTACCCAGCTTTTCATAACAGAATTAGATACAAGAGACAATCCACCTGGCAATGGATCTTTTAGTGGCAGGTTTCCCTTTACCAACCTCACCATAAGTGAGGAACAGTTGGAGGGAGTCAAACCTGTGACCCCCAGTACGCTCTATGTAGTAACTAAGTGCTCTCTTCACATCTAAGCTGTGCAGCCTCCTCTCGCTAAAGGAGGAATGGTCAGTGAAGTACATTGGAAGAGATATAGATTGATTAAGGTGGAAATCTGAAACCACCTTAGGCAAGAACTTCCTATTAGTCCGAGGACCACCTTATCTCTATGAAAGGAGATAAAATCAGGCTCCACTGACAAAGCATAATTCACTTATGCGTCTGGCAGAAGTGATGGCTACCAAACACAGTTTTCCCAGTCAAGTACTTAAGCTCTACTGAAGACAAAGGCTCAAAGAGGGGTTGCATAAGCTGAGCAAGGCAAACATTAAGATCCCAGGCAGGGGCAGGGTCCCTGAATGGAGGGTTGGTGTAAAGCAATCCCTTGAAAAACTTGGAGAATACAGGATGAGCTGAAAGAGAAGAGGGCTTACCTGCTAAAATAAAAGCAGACACAGCTGCCAGTTGCACTTTTAGGGTAGCTGGTCTCAGCCCCAAGGTATTTAAGTGGACCATATAATCCAGGACTGTGGGTAAATCAGCAAATTCTGGGGAAATATGCTTTCCAGAGAACCATATGGAAAACCTCTTCCATTTGGAATTATAAGTAGCTCTGGTGGAAGGTTTCCTAGAAGACTTCAGGATATCCATTACACCTTGGAAGATGTGTAGATCAGCAAACTAACTCTTCAAGAGCCAGGCCTTGAAATTGAGAAATTTGAGGTTCAGGTAACAAACCCTCCCCTGAGCACAGGTTAACAGGTTGTGATTCCTGGGAAGACAGAGGGGAAGATGGACTGCTAAGGACAGTAGGAGTGGATACCAGGGTTGTCTGGCCCAATCTGGAGCAATCAGGATCATCTTGCAGGGTTGAGATCTGATTTTGACTAGCACTTTGAACAGGAGAGGGAAGGGAAGCATAGAGAAACTTCCCTTCCCAATTGAGAATTAAGGCATCCAGAGGGACTGAGCCCAACACTGGGGGCCTGCAGCAAAAAAGGGGAAGTTGGTGATTGTCTGGGGCTGCAAAAAGATCTATCTGCAGGGTGCCCCATCTGGCAAATATCACCTCCAAGACCAGGGGGTCCAGTGACCATTCGTGATGGTCCTGGGAAATCCTGCTGAGAGCATCTACCAGGACATTGTCCTTGCCTGGGAGGCGAACTGCCGTATGGGAGGTGTTCAGAGAGTAAGCCAGAGACCACAACTTCATTGCTTCGGTGCACAAGGCCGTAGACCGAGTGCCCCCTCGCTTGTTGATGTACCACATTGTGGTGGTGTTGTCTGTTCTGACCTGTACAACTTTTGTTCTGAACAGACTTGCAAAAAGCTTAAAGTGCTAGAAAAACTGCTCTGAGTTCCAACAGACTGATGTGGAGCACAGATTCCTGAGTGGACCACAATCCCTGGGTAGTGAGGTCGCCCATGTGAGCTCTCCACTCCAAGAGAGATGCATCTGTAGTAAGGATTAAGGAGTGAGACTGAGTGACAAAAGGAACCCCTCGTCTCAGACTGCTCTGATCCTGCCACCACTGAAGGGCCTGGATCAGGGTTCGAGTCACTGGGATCAATTTGGTTAGAGGGTCTTTCCTTTGAGACCAAAAGGCTCTCAAATGGAACTGGATGTCCCCCATTTGAAATCTTGCTCCCTGCACTACTGCTGTAGAAGCAGCCACGTGCCCCAGGAGCTGTAGAAAATGCCTTGCTGGTCGAGAGACCTGCAGGGTGGAGTGAGGAGGCCAGAGAGACCAGAGTCCTTGCCCTGTCCAAAGGAAGGAAGGCTCTGGCTTTCCCTGTGTTCAGCTCTGTGCCTATGAAGGTGAGGAGCTGGACAGGCTCTGAACTGACTGACAGATTCAGAAGGAAACCTAGAAAGGTGAGCAGTTGCAGAGTTATCTGCAGATGTAACTTGACTTGGTCTGGAGACTGGCCTACTATGAGCCAGTCGTCCAGGTAAGGGAAGATGGCAATTTTTGCCTTCTTAGGGAAGCAACTGCTACTGTCCAGGCATTTGTGAATACCCTTGGAGCAGAGGTGGGGCCAAAGGGCATTGCTCTGAATTGGTAATGGCCTGAGGGCAGCTCGAGCCGAGATACTTTCGATGGGAGCTTCTGATGAGAATATGGAAGTAGGCATCCTTGAGGTCCAAGGAGGCTAGCCAGTCCCTAGCCTTAGAATAATTCCCAGAGCCACCATTTTGAATTTTGGTTTTAAAGGTGCTTGTTTAAAATATCTCAGATCCAGGATGGGCCGCCATTCTCCTGTCTTTTTGGGATAAGGAAGTACCTGGAGTACAACCCTTTGCCCTGGTGTAGGGAGGAACCCTTTCCACAGCTCTGAGAGCCAGGAGGGAAGACACCTCTGCCTCTAGGGCAAGTGCCTCCAATGGATTTGCAGGTGGAAAGGATCTGGTTCTCATCTTTGGAAATTTTTTGAAGCTGAGAACCAGTCCCTGACTTACTACTTCCAGGATCCATTTGTCTGATGTCAGAGACTTCCAGTCCTGGACGAAGTAAGCCAGCCTGCCCCCTACTAGAATAGGAGAGTCGATCCGGGCAGACCCATCAGGGCGTCTGCTTGGCAGTGGCTTTAGGCTGAGGGGTGGATGCAATACAGCCTGCTCATTCCCCTTCTGCCTCTCCCTCTGAAGAACCCCCTCTGTGAAAAGGAAGAAGAGGCCTGTGCTTGGTAAAAAGGCCTTTGAAAGGCCTGCTCCTAGACTGCTGCCTTTGAGGAGTTGCCTGCCTTTCCTTGGCCTGAGCACTCCTGTAAGTGGTCCTGTACTCGTCCATCTTCTTCATGTAATTCTCTGTCTGCTCCCCAAACAGAGAACCACCCACTACAGGAAAATAGATAGCCTTAGCCTGGGTGTCCTGTGAGAGGCTAGTACATCTGAGCCAAGCTATCCTCCGAAGAGCCACAGATATAGCCATAACTCTTGATGAACCATCATTAGAGTCCACAGAAGCATGAAATTGCACTTTAGATACCTCAATCCCATCTGCAGCCACCTCCTCCAGCTCCTTGGCTAGCTGGGGGGAGGCCTTTTTAGCCAGTGCCAGTACAGTGTCCCACCTGGACTTCTGGTACCTGGCTGTATAGGCCATGTAATTCGCCTGCCTGAGTCCCAAAGAAGATGCCATGTACTGCTTCATCACCATGGCATCAATCTTTCTGGAGTCCTTGTCAGGGGGGGTGTGAAGCCAAGGGAATATTTGCCTTGTCACAGGCAGCAGTCTGCACTACCCCAACATGGCTGCACTGCTGATATAAGAACTCCGTGTCTGAGTCTGAAAGTGTATACCTCTTGTCCATTCTTTTATCCACAAGAGGTATAGTGTTAGAGACAGATTTTTTGTATCTGTTTCCCAAAAGATTTATGGAGGAATAGACAAGTCTCCTGGACTCTGGGATATCCATCATCTCTACATAATCCGGCTCTTCTTGAACTCACAGCCTCTTCCATAGGAAGCTGGAGGTTTCAGCCACTTTCCTGTAAAACATAAAATGGGAAGGGACTCAGAAAGCCTAGGAGGAAACACCTGATGGTCTGTCTGGGAGATGTCCGGTTCCACAGGCACATCAGACCTTCACTTGCATCAAAATCCTCAAATTCCCTTCCTCTTCAAACTCCGGTTCATAAAATTCTTCAAGGGTATACTATTGAACGGGGAACCAGAACCGAACCCCTGCCAGAAGGAGCCGGATCGGTCAGAACGGACAGGCGACTCCACAATTTGAATCGCCTGCTATCTCTTCTGCGGTTGGAACATAAACCTCTGGATCCGAACCGGTCAATTTATCTTTGCGTGCCCTTTTTGGTGGAACCAATCCCTCAGATTCAGCTCTCCTTTTGCCCGAATTAGTATCATCCTGGTCAGAGGGCACTCCTTCTGGTTCGGTCAAAACCGAACTGGGCTGGCCATCCGGGTCAGCGGACTTCTCGGCCTCCTTTTCCCTCAGTCTACCTAATCTCTTCTCAAGGGCAGATTTGGGAAAATGTTTACATCTTTGGCAGTCTGAATCGAGGTGGTCAAACCCCAGACAAACACAGGTGGTATGGGGATCGGCGTTACAAAGACCTCCCACACTCACTGCAGTGTTGAAACCCAGTGGGCTCGGTTTTTTCTTGGGTTTCTCAGATATGGCTAACCTAACCAAACTTACCCTTTTTTCAGCAACTGCCAGGCAAGACTCCCTTATTGGTTCCTAACCGTGTCATGGGTATGGGAAAAAAACATTTTTTTTTTTTTTTTTTTTTTTTTAGAACCGATAAGAACCAGTAACCACACACTAAAGACTGCAAAATTCACAATCAAATGGTCAGTTCAGCCGAACCAACCGCACTTTTATAAGTTCCACACAGAAAATAAAGAACAATTTCTATCTAGTACTCATGGCACCACAGACAGACAAGCGACTATCACGGATACTTTTTCGGTTTAAACCGATGAAAAACTGAAAACTTTAATCAACTTCGTACCGAGCTGAAGGAGAACTCTCCGAGGCGACCATTCAGTGAAGATGATAAGAATCTGATGGTTTGAGTTTAAAACACTCCAGACAGAGACTTCAACCGAGCTCGAGCTCAGCGTTCCATGCCCTGCATGGAGCGTTAACACTAGTTCTCCAGGGCAGTTCAAATGTTGGGAAGCACTGCAATTGTCGGAATACAGCAAGACTTCATGTTGTTTGAAAGGGTAAGGACATCATAAAATGAAGGGCAAGGAGTACCAATTCCTGTAATCGGAGTAACAAGCTTCCTGAGCTAGTGGCCCTGATGGAAGAGGGACACCTGGATATTGTGGCAGTCACAGAAAATGAAAATTACATGCCTACTGTAATTCCTGATCTGTCTGTGTATCTTCACCATTCATCACTGGTGGGTAGTGAGTCAGAGGATCAGGACCCCGTGGTAACTTACTTTTTTGCAAGTGGAGGCATAGACATTGAGATGGTGCCACCCTCAAGGCCGATGTGTCATTAGGCGCCGCAGCAGGTTGGTCAGTAACAGTCGGCGCTCTCAGCCCCAGTTCTGAATGATAGAGACAGAGAGAGAAATAAGGAAGGTGGGCAAGGGATCCAGAGGGACAGCAAAGGAAAGGATGTAAAACCAAAAGGAGGAATATGCCAAGGAGGAAACCTACACAATTGGGAGAGTAGTGCCCCAATCTCTGAGAGAGAAGGAATGGGTGGAAAAGGGAGGGATAGGAGGACAGAGGAAGAAGGAAGGAGGAAGAGGAGACACTGCCCCCGAGGCACTGCCTTGGACTGCTCTGGAGAAGTTCTGCTACAGGTTGAATAGACAGGCCAGAGGATGAAGACAAGGCCTGAAGAGGAGAGCACTTATCTAGAAAAGCAGAGGCAGGACAAAAGGCTAAGGATGGGTCGGTATCTCCACCTCCTGCAAATGAACTGAGGCAGAATAACCAGCTTAAAAGGCCCTGGAGAACAATCCCAGGTGACTGGAACTTAGTTATTTGATTGGGGGTTAAATTCAGAGGAGGAACCGGAGGGGCAAATAACATATACTCCTGAAAGAGGTAAAATACAACCAAAAGGAGGCACAAGAGGTTGGAGGACAACTGAAGTAATCACCAGAGCCCCCTCCTGCTACAGACTCCCTCAAGGGAGCCAGAAAACCCAGGAGCAACCTGGGCTGAGGGGCTCTGGCACTCCCAACAGCAGGAACCTCCCTGTCAGCCCACCAAGGAAAAAACCTGACCCCAAGAGGGAGGGGGAGAGATGCTGGAAATGGACCATGGTCCAAATGGGAGACAAACAGAGAGGAGAAGAACTGCCCAGAGACTGAGGCCTGAGAGGGAAAGGTGGGTGGGATTCAGCGATGGATGGTTAAGATACACAGAAAGATCAGGAATTACGAGGTATGTAATTTTCTGTCTGTGTCAATCTTCACCATTCATCACTAGTGGTGATTATCAAGCCCCCTGAAAGGGGTCCAGAACCTCCCTAAGGGACAAAGTCCCTCAGCCTCCAGTGGGGGAGACACCAGAAGAGGGAATCCTAGCAGGCCTGAGGATGGTCTGGGTGAGGCGAGGTTCTCCTAGCAGGAGAAAGAAGGTGCCTCTGAAGCTCTTGCCTCACCCTTCTGGAAAAAAAGATGGATTCCCCGGAAAGAGAGGGCTGTTGCCCTACGTCAGGCGGGGGGGGGGAGACAACTGGGAGCGACAAAGCTACGACGTCTGCCTAATGCAGATCGTTGCCCCACCAACCTGGCAGCTACCTCACTGGCATCATACAAGAAAAAATTACTCACCTTAGTAATTGCTTTTCTTCTCATGGAGTCTTGCTATATTATAACAATAGCAGTCAGCCACTGCAGCTGAACTGCCCGGAGGAAGGAGTTAACTCCAGAAGATCTGGAGCTCTACAGCCGAGGCGCTCTCAAACTCTATCTGGCAGTTTCAAATGAAACTGTCAGATCTTCTGAAAGCCAACATCAACGGACGGAAAAAGTCTGTGTGGAAAAACTACACTAGCCTATGGCTACCTACTAGTAGTAATAACAACAATATAAACAACAAAGAAACACCCAGAACCATAATAACAAAGGTTGATGGTATGGTTCGATTTCCCACTCGACAAGCACATATGAACCCCTTCCCCAAGACTCCAAGTCCAACAAGGGGCAATAAAAAATAACCTAAATGAACAATCTAGATCCCTAACCCAAAGGAAAACAGGGTTAGGGGAAAACTAAAATGGCATGACACAGTGCTTGCACCAATTTGCCACCTCTACCCAAGTAGGAGTTCTGAGAGGGGCAGGAGGGAGGTGGTTATAATATAGCAAGACTCCATGAGAAGAAAAGCAATTACTAAGGTGAGTAATTTTTCTTCAAACACCATAAGTCTTGCTATATTATAACAATAACAGATTACACAGCAGTACCTCCATGGAGGAGGGTCAGAACCTACTTAGGAAATAGGCTCTGAAGCACAGCTGTGCCGAACCGAGAGCATCTCTCCTGGACTGGACATCCAGGGAATGATGCTAGTAAAGGAGTGTGAACCGTCTTCAGGTAGCAAGCGACAAATCTCCAGAATAGGAATGTCTCTAGCAGCCGCTGAGAGACGCAGCTATACCCTGGTGGAGTGGGCCCTCAATCCTGAGGGGGTACTCTACCCAGTTTCTGATAACAAATTGGATACAAGAGACAATCCACCTTGCAATTGTTCTCTTAGTGGCAGGTTTCCTTGCCAACCTCGCCATAGGTAAGAAACAGTTGGAGGATTCAACCTATGACCTCTGGTGCCCTCTAGATAGTAACTTAATGCCCTTTGACATCCAAGCTGTGCAGTCTCCTCTCACCTGAGGAAGAATGCTCAGTGAAAATACTGGGAGGGAGATAGATTGATTCAGGTGGAAATCAGAAACCACCTTAGGCAAAAACTTTCTATTAGTCCTAAGGACTACCTTATCTCTGTGGAAAGAGATAAAATCTTCTTCCACTGACAGGGCCTGTAACTCACTTATGCGTCTGGCAGAGGTGATAGCTACTAGAAAAACGGTTTTCCAAGTTAAATACTTGAGTTCTGCTGAAGACAGAGGCTCAAAGGGGTTGCATTAACTGAGCAATGCAAATATTCAGGTCCCAGGCGGAGCTGGTTCCAAAGGAGGGTTAGTGTGAAGTAACCCTTTAAAAAACTTGGAGAACACAGGGTGAGAAGAAAGGGAGGCAGGCTTCCCTGCTGACACAAAAGCAGAGACAGCTGCCAGATGAACCTTCAGGGTAGCTGGTCTAAGGCCTAAGGAATTCAGATGGACCAAATAGTCCAAAAGAATGGGAAGATCAGCAGATTCTGGGGTAATCTGCCTCTCAGAGCACCAGATGGAAAACCTCTTCCACTTAGAATTATAAGTGGCCCTAGTGGAAGGCTTCCTTGAAGCCTTTAAAATATCCATAACACCTTGAAAGGTGTAAATCAACAAATTCTAGCTCCTCAAGAGCCAAGCCTTGAGGTGGAGGGACTTGAAGTCCGGATACCGCACTCTCCCCTGTGCACAGGCCAGTAAGTCGTGAACTCTGGGCAGGCTCAGGGCAGGGTGGACTGCCAGGGACAGGAGCAGAGGGTACCAGGGCTGTCTGGCCCAATCTGGGGCAATCAGAATCACTCTGCAAGATTGAGATCTGATTTTCACTAGTACCCTGAAAAGGAGAGGAAAGGGGAAGGCATACAGGAACTTCCCTTTCCAGTCCAACAGAAAGGCATCCAGAGGGACTGAGCCCAGTACTGGAGGCCTGCAGCAAAAAGAGGAAGTTGGTGGTTGTCTGGGGCACGAAAAGATCTATCTGAGGAGTGCCCCAACTGGCAAAGACAGACCCCAGTACTTGTGGATTCAGAGCCCATTCGTGATGGCCCTGAGAAATTCTGCTGAGGCGTCCCCAGCACATTGTCCTTCCCTGGGAGATGAACCGCTATCAGGGAGGTGTTCAGGAATAAGCCAGAGACCACAACTTCATTGCTTGGTGCACAAGGCTGAAGACCGAGTGCCCCCTTGCTTGATGTACCACACTGTGGTGGTATTGTCTGTCCTGACTTGAACCACTTTGTTCTGGACAGAATCTGAAAAGACCAAGAGCTAAAAAGACAGCTCTGAGTTCCAGAAGATTGATGTGGAGCAGAGATTCCTGAGGAGACCACACTCCTGAGTGGTAGGTCGCCCAGGTGAGCCCCCACCCTAACAGGGAGGCATCCGTGGTGAGGGTGAGGGGAGAAAATGGGAATGAAGGGAACCCCTTGTTTCAGATTGCTTTGATCCTGCCACCAGTGTAAGGCCAGGATCAGGGTTTGAGTAACTGGGACCAATTTGGTAAGGGGGTCCTTCCTCTGAGACCAATAGGCCCTCAAATGGAACTGAATGTCCCTCATCTGGAATCTTGCTCCCTGCACAACAGCTGTGGAAGCAGCCATGTGCCCGAGGAGTTGCAGAAAATGCCTTGCTGGTCGAGAGACCCGCAGGGTAAAGGAGGATGCCAGGGCGATGAGTCTGTCCACCCTTTCCGAGGAAGAAAGGCCCTGGCTAACCTTGTGTTCAATTCTCGCCTATGAAAGTTAGGGCCTGAACTGGTTCCAGAACTGACTTTGGTAAGTTTAGCAGGAATCCCAGAGAAGTGAGAAGCTGCTGGGTGACTTGCAAGTGGGATTCACCTGACCTGGAGACTGACCCACAATGAGCCAGTCGTCCAGGTGGGAAGACACAACAACCCTTGCCTTCTTAAATGAGCCACTACTACAGCGAGACATTTTGTGAATACCCTTGGCGCAGAGGTAAGGCCGAAGGGCATTGCCCTGAACTGGTAGTGGCCTGAGGGCAGTTCGAACCTGAGGTACTTTCGGTGGGAAGGCCTGATCAGAACATGAAAATAGGCATCCTTGAGGTCCAGGGAAGCTAGCCAGTCCCCTGGCCTTAGGGAAGGCAATATCATTGCCAGAGTTAACATTTTGAACTTTGGTTTCAACAGATGCTTGTTCAAGTATCTTAAATCCAGAATGGGCCGCCATTCTCCTGTCTTTTTTGGGGTAAGAAAGTATCTTGAATAAAGCCCCTTGCCCTGATGGCAAGGAGGAACCCTTTCACTGCTTTGCAGACCAGAAGAGAAGAAACCTCTGCTTCCAAAGCAAGGGCTTCTGGAGGATTTGCAGGTGGGAAATGCCTGGCTCTCATCTTTGGAAAATATTTGAAGCTGAGAACCAGACCCTGGCCTATTACCTCCAGAACCCATCTGTCCGAAGTTAGGGACAGCCAGCTCTGGCTGAAATAGGCCAACCTGCCCCCCACTGGTACAGGAGAATCGGCCCTGGGCACCCCATCAGGGTGCCTGCTTAGCAGCAGCCTTAGGCTGAGGGGAGGGAGACGGTCTACTTGAGCCACGTCTACCCCTGCCTCTGAAGAAACCCCTCTGCGAGACAGCAGAGGAGGCTTGAAATTGGTAAAAAGGCCTGGAAAAGGGTCTGCCCCTACCTCTGGGAGCATGCCTTTGTGGCATGGCATGCTTCTCCTTAGCCTGGGCACTTTTGTAGGTAGTTCTGTATTCATCCATCTTTTTCATATAATTTTCTGTTTGCTCCCCAAACAGAGAATTTCCCACTACAGGAAAATCCATAGCCTTTGACTGAGTATCTTGGGACAGATTAGTGCATCTGAGCCATGCCAACCTCTGAGAAAGCTACAGAAGTGGCCATGACCCTGGAGGAAACATCATTAACATCAACAGCAGTATGAAATTGAACTTTAGAGGCTTCAATGCCATCAGCAGCCACCTGTTCCAACTCACTAGCCAGCTGGCCATGGGCCTGCTTGGCTAACTGCAATACTGTGTCCCACCTAGATTTCTGATATCTAGCCACATAAGCCATATAATTTGCCTGCCTGAGTCCCAAAGAAGCTGCCATATACTGTTTCTTAGCCATGGCATCAATCTTCCTAGAATCCTTGTCAGGAGGATGTGAGGCCAGAGGAATATTAGCCTTGTCACAGGCTGCAGCTTGTACCACACCTACATGACTACACTGCTCAATAAGGAAGTCTGTATCCGAGCCTGACAAAGTATACCTTCTGTCCATTTTTTATCTACAGGAGGGACAGAATGAGGATTTTTAAAATCTTTGTTGTTTGCTTCCTAAATGACTTATGCAAAGGAATAGACAACCTCCTAGACTCTGGAATATCCATCATTTCCACATAATCAGGCTCCTCTTGCTCATCCACAGCCTCCTCTAAAGGAAGCTGGAGGTTTCTGCAACCTTTTGTAAAAAATAAAGAAAGAAGGGGACTCAGACAGAGTAGGGGAGATTCTAAAGGTCTGCCTGGAGAAATGCCGGTTCAATGGGCACGTCCAGACCCTCCCAGCCACACATATATTGATCAAATTCCTCCTCCCCTCCTGTGGTTCATAAAATCCTCAACTTCAAAATCCTGAACCACTGGGACTGAACGAACCAACCTTTACCAACTGTTGGTGGTTCTACAGATCCCTGAGACAGTGACTGGACAATCTGAATGGCTTTAGCTATCTCTGCAGCAGTTGGAGACACAATTCTGGACTCCAAACCTCCTGATTTCTTTGTCTTTTACTTGGGACTGGTTCCTCTGAACCAGTCTTCCTTTGCCGAGAAGTCTCGCCCTGGTCAGAGGCACTCCCTCTGGTCATCAGTGGGTACTGAACCGGGCTGGCCATCGGGTCAGCGGAGTTTTTGGCCTCTCGTTCCCTGAGCCGGCCCAATCTCTTCTCCAGGGTGGCTGCAGGAAATTTTACACCTGGCAGTCTGACAGGAGGTGGTCAACCCCAGACAATAGACACAAGTGGTGTGTGGGTCAGCCTTGTGGCGTCCCCACAGACATCACAGTGTTGAAACCCAGTGGGCCGGTTTTCTTTTGGGTTTCTCAGACATAATGCCAGCCCTAACCAAAAACTTGCCCTTTTGATGGCAGTGCCAGGCAAGACACCCTTATCGGTTCCTAACCGTGTCACGGGTATTTGAAAAGCGTAATAATTTGGTTTTAGAACCGATAAGAACCGAGAACCGCACTCTAAAACCCACAGTACAGTTTTAAAGGCAGAAAAACCAAGCGATCGGTTCAAAACCGAACCGATAATTAATTTTCCACAGACTTGAATTTTTGTACTACGGTTACCAGATAGAGCTTTAGAACCGAAATGCGGTAAAAATAATGACTTTGCGGTTCAAATGAACGAAAACTACTCTCTTGAACCGAGCTGAAGGAGCTGATCTCCGGAGCGACTGTTCAGTGAAGCGGAGTAAAGAATCTGACAGTTTCATTTGAAACTGCCAGATAGAGCTTTGGGCACAGCGCCCTCGCGCTGTAGAGCTCCAGATCTTCTGGAGTTAACTCCTTCCTCTCCGGGGCAGTTCAGCTGCAGTGGCTGACTGCTATTGTTATAATATAGCAAGACTTCATGGTGTTTGAATGCCCTTGCTTGGTGCCTCGCTAACTCCAGGCCCAGTGCGGAGAGGGCAATGGCCTGTCTGGTTACCTCTGAATCAGGCAAAGAAGCTAGGATTTGACCTAGCAGAGACCACAAGTGCCCATTGTAGGCAGCATGGTGGGCCTGAGAAGAGATGCACAATAGAAGGCATGTCGACAAGAAAGCCCTCCCCCCCCCAAAATCAAACTCAGCTGAGTTGGATTCTTGGGGACGATCACGCTCATGAGCTTCAATGCTCAGTGGGTGTATCCAGGAGAGTCACGCTCAAGGGGGTGAAGAAAGGCTCCTGGAGACCCAAAAGGGGCACAATACTTCTGGCGGAGGTCCCTCGGGGCTGGTGCTCGAGTTGAGTGACGTCACCAGACCTAGTATGACACCTCCCGAAAGGGGTTAGACCAGGTAGGAACCATCAGATTGGCCACACTGAACTCGCCTAAGAAGGCGCGTACCGACCGGTCAGTACTGCGCTCACCAAGGGTGGAAACATGCAGCTCATCGAGCAACCCAGAAAGGAAGCGCTGATAGCTGGAAAAATCAGCTGCTGGGGATAGATGGACAGAAGAATCCTCTCCCTTAGAGAAGGAAGACGAGGCAGCTGACTAGTCCGGAGAGCCAGGTCCTGGCTGCACACGGGAGCAGTGAAACACTTCCTGGTCCATGGACTGATAATCGGTAGGAAACAGTGCAGCCATGGACTTGAACTTTTCCCAGCTGATGGGTCCCACAGGATCGGAGTGACCTGGGAAAGGAGGGATGAGTTGGCAGAGGCAAAGGGGCCAGGCACCTCCGAGGAGGGGCACAACCTCTGCTCGGGCTAGGGGGACCTCAAAGGAGGGAGGAGATCTGGGGGTTCTGGCAGACGAAGGCCACTCAACTGAGCTGGAACAGCCAGGGCTAAGCTCGAAGAGAGAAATCCTCCTGTGAGGCGAAAGGGGCCAAATGAGCCCAGAAGGGCAGCCCCTAACCTCTGTAGAGGAGGTCCCTCTCGAGGAGATCTCGGGGCAGAAGGTCGGTCCAGCACTGCAACTCCTCCCTGAACCCCTGCAGTTGCGAGGAAAGAGGCTGCCCTGAATCCAACCCCTCAACTCTTGGGACTCAGAGAGCCTCTTCCTCGCCATCAGCGGAGGCAACTGACACCCACAGCTGCCTTCTGAGAGACAGCCAGAGGAGTGCCCTCCCCTATCTGAGGTGCTCCAGCTAATCCAGAAGTAGGGCCAGTAGGAACTACCACCGGAGTGGGTACGCCTCCCAAGGTGGCAGACATATCACCAACCCCTGGCTGTCCTAGGCACCACTCAGGGCACCAGAGGACTGGTCAGAACCACCGACCCTGGAATAGGCCTACGCTATCCGCTCTGTGGGCGGGGGCTGAATCGGCGCCGGAGGAAAAAGAATTGGCGGACTCCTGAGAATCTGAGAGCCAGTCTGGGTCGGCCTCAGAATCACCCTCCCCAGAAGACACTCGAACCCAGACCACTCCACGATCCCTCTCAGCCGCAGTGCTGCTCGCTCATGGCACTGCCCCATCCCCAGCACTGCGAATGGCGCTGGAGTCAGAAATGGCGCCAGAGACAGGCCCCGTGCCACCTGTGGTGCCGCCCTGATCTCCGGTGCTGCAAGCGGCGATGGAATAAGGAGAGCACCAGCGGGCGGCACTGGCCCTGAGGCCTCAGACGGTAACGTTGGCGGAGACTTCTCAGAGGATGAGGTGATTGCCTGGATGGTGCCTCCCGCCTGACCCCCAAGGGGCAAACCGGCCTCCTGCACCATGGAAGGGTTCCTGCCACAGCAAGACTGGAACTGGAGAACCCCCTCCTCCATGGGCCACATAGGTCAGGAGGGACCCGGAAGGGTTGAGAACACTACTCTTGGCAGAACAGAGTATGTGCCAGCCCCGAAGGCTGGCGGCACACGTCTGACCTTCAACACGCGCAACTCCAGAACACGGCGATCCACTGAGAAATAGGCGCACCTGTCCATATCGTGGTTCAGTCCCAAGCAATAAGGCAGTGGTCATGCTGATCCGTGATGGAGTAAAATCGTCTGCAGGGACTGAGACGCATCAGAGGACGACCCACCCTTGAAGATGTTTTCTTGTCCCCTGAATCAGACATGACTAGACAGGAAAACAAAAACCAAAAACAGCACTCTGTGTCAACAAGAAATAAAGAGGAAAGATCTTGACAGTCGATACCGAGGAATGAAGCAGCAGAAATAGGACTGTAGAAAACTAACTGATAGACTAGGCCTCAGAATAATGGCACTACCACATGAGGTCGTGCTCACTCAACGGCAGAAGAAGCAGAACTGGGGCTGAGGAGGTGTTGACGGTTACTGACCAACCCACGAGCGCCACGTATTATGTCGGTCTGCAGGCGAGCAGTCTCGACGTCAACTCCTCCTCTTGCAAAAAACAAAAAAGCTCTCACGGGGTCCTGATCCTCCGGCTCACTAATGACCAGGGATTAATGGTGAAGATTGATGCAGACAAGATCATGGCACATGGAAAACCATGACTGGGATGTCAACATACCAGGGTACACAATCTACAGGAGGGACAGGGAGGGTAAAAGGAGAGGAGTAGCTCTTTATGTAAGGGATCAAAGCATCAGAACTAAAGGGTAAATGGGGAGGAGAGGAGGCACGGTGGGTCACCTTGGAGACAGGTAGTGGCACCAAAATCTGCACAGGGGTTGTATACAGACCACCGTCTCAGGGGAGGACATGGACAAGGAAATGATAGAAGGCATCCTCAGAATGGCAGAAAAGGGAGATGCTGTTGATGGGGACCTGAATATGCCAGATGTTAACTGGATAACATTTACTGCAGCCACATCTAAAAGTAGGATCATTCTCAATGCCTTACAGGGGCATGCCTCAGACAGCTAATGTTGGAACTGAGTAGGAGGAGGAGCAATCTTCTACCTGGCACTCTCAAATGGGGACAGAGAGATCACAGATTTAGAACTGGGTAACCATCTGGGAACAAGCGACCACCACAGTGTGGTTCACAATAAACACAACCGTGGAGTCAAGCCATACAAAAGCAAGGGTACCGAAGGGCCGACTTTGGAAAATGAGGAGTGCTTAAAGAATGCACAAGCAAATGGGCAGTAAGGAGGGGTGAAAGAACAATAGGGAAAAATCAAAACTGCCATCATAGAGGCAGCAAGCCTTTGTGCGAAGCAAATAAACAAAAAGTAAAAAAACACTATAATTCTCAAAATATATGGCGGGGAAGGTTAGGGAGAAAAAGACAGCATTCAGGAAGTACAAGGAATCACAGAAGCAGCAGGACAGAGAACCATATCAGTTAAATAAGAAGGAAGCAAGAAAGGCAATCAGAATAGCGAAAGCCCAAACCAAGAAAAGATGGCCAACTCAGTTAAGAAGGATAACACCTTTAATAGGCACATCAGGGAGTGAGGGGAAGACCAAGACAGGGATATAGTGAGGCTTAATAAAGGGAGGAGGAGGTGGGCAAGGGTTACAGTAAAAGGCAGAGATACTGAACAAATACTTTTGCTCAGTATTCACAAAGAAGAAGAGGAGAGTACCTAAAAAGCGATAGAAACACTCTGGGCAGGGGTCAACACCAGTCCTTTCACAGAACGGTCCTGAAAGAGCTCCTAAAACTCAAGGTGGACAAAGCAATGGGGTCTGATGGATTCACCCCAGTATTCTAAAAAGTAAGGAAATCTAGTGACACCACTGACCCTGAAATCATGGGAGGATGGTGTGGGCAGATTTTTATGTTTTTTGGTAACCGGGTGAGTAAACTAATCTAAAGGGCCATTTTCAGTTGCGACCCGGGCCGTACAGTGGCACAAACAATAAGAAAAAATTACTTACCATAGTAATCTTTCTTCCCAGTGATGCTCAGATATTCATAACTTTATGCAGTAAGCCTGGAGGGTTGGACTGCCTGGAGCGATGGAACACATGCAAAGGAGCAAAATTATTTGCATGTGAGCATCTTTTAAATACTGCCTCTACCAACTGTAGTGTTCCAACCTCTTCAGATTTGTGAGGAGCCTGGAAGTCAGGCATTGGGAGACTAACGTAACATTTTGGCTCCACGTTCGATGTCTAGGTCTTCAGATTTCTTCTCACTCTCCCTACAACGCTGATCCTCTTTCCTTCCGTTTCTCTTTTCTCCTCTTTTTCATTACTTTTTTCTCTCTTGCATACCTACCATCTACTGCCCGAAACTGCTATCCACTTCTGTTATATGTTTAGGTATATTACCCAGACTCCCATTTTTTATTGGAGGTCCTCCAAACCCAATGGTTGAGTCGTGCCCCCTTGCCCTTTCCTCTCCCTATGTCATACCCTGCCCCCTTCCCTCTTTACCTTAATCTCCCCCATTTGGCCTCCACCCCCCATCACCTTTCTTCTTCCTGGCATCCCCTCCCACCCAGACTTTCCGACTGACCGGTTGCACAAAGTGCTGTATAAAACCCTACCTGTTAACCTTGCTCCTCCTTGCAAAGTTGTTCTGTACTGCATCATCTTACTGCGTATTGTTACTGCATCTTGAAATTGATTTTATTTTGTATTCCATTGTATTGACTGTATAGATAAATATGTATTGGTTCTATTGTACCTTTGACCTTGTTCTAACCAGGTGCATCTAGCAAATGAGCCTAAGCTCAATGATGTTCACCTGGATAAAGATTTTGATTTATTGAAGAGTTACCCCTAATTAAAGTATATAACTTAATAATAAAAACCTCCAAAGGGAGGAAGAACAACATTTGTCAAAACCACATCAGAGAAAACTCCAAAGGAAAACTAGAAACCCATTTTAAAATGATTAAAACACAGAGAATATGCAATAAAACTAACATGGCGTGGTGGCACCAGCATGCGGTGCAGAGGCTGAAGCTCTTGAAAGGGAGGAAGGGAGGAAGTTATGAATATCCAAGCGACACTGGGAAGAAAGAAAATTACTATGGTAAGTATTTTATTCTTCTAACCCCAGTAATGCTCAGGAAATTCATAAATGTATGCAGACTACCAAGCAGTACCACTGAGTGTCCACAGAAATAGAAATTACGTACCTACCATAATTATGATCTTTCTGTGTACTTCACCATTCATCACAGATGGGTATTGGCGGAGATCAGGACCCGAGGAGCCTTTTTTTTTAAAGGATAGGCGACGACGCAGCATCGGCGCCACCTCGGGGCCGGCGTACCGTGGCGCCGAGATTAGCTTGTTAGCTGTGTCGACTCTGCCTGCCTACCAGTTCTGAGTCGGAGAGGTAAGAGGAAGGGATGGAGGGTGGGACAAGAGAGTCCAAGGGACAGAAAAGGGAAGAGGAAACTGAACTAAAAGGAGAAATAACGACTGAGAGGACAGCATAGAGGAAGTAAAACTAAGGGGATTGGGTAGGGGCCCCAATCTCTAGAAAAGGAAGAAGGGAGGGAGGGAGAGAATTTAGGAGAGAGTGAGAGGTAACAAGGATCCAGGACCCTTGTCCATCACCAGACTGTATAGGAACTGCAAGGAGTGGCAAAGCTCACCTGCCAGAATTCAAGGCACAGAATAACTGGCAATACCCCAAAAGCAGAGTCGGCTATTCTGGAGAAGGACAGGGTACAGGGACTCAGTACTCTCTCTGTAAAGATTTTTGGTGAAAAAAAAGTTTTTTGTTTTTTTTTTTTGTTTTGTTTAAATAGATGGATAACAGAAGGAGGGCAACCACCAGTTCTGACCCATAGGGGTGAGGATAAGTAGTAGAGAGGAAGTGCCACTCAAACTGTACCCCTTTGGGGAAGAAAATCACCCCTGTGTGTCCCAACTTTCCCGCTCAAAAAGGGGGTAGGCACAGAGGAGGAGGATCAGAGACTGGAGCCCCAGGGGGATGGCGGACGGGAGTTGTGATGAATGGTGAAGATACACAGAAGATCATAATTACGATGAGTGCGTAATTTCTATATCTTATCTGTGTTAATCTTCACCATTCATCCTGAATAAGTGAGTACCAAGCCCCGAAGGGGTGATTAATGCACCTAAGGGACAGTGTCCCTTAGCCCTCAGTGGGTGACACACTAGGTGGGGAACCTTCTGGGCCTGAAGAGGCCGAGTGAGGAGGCGAGGCGGGGTCCCCACGGAGGAAGGAATTTGCCCGACAAGCGTCGTCTCGCCCTACGGGAAGAGATAGGTTCCCTGGTGAGCGGAGCAAATCACCCTACGCCGGGCCAAGGGTGACAACCGGGAAAGGCGAAGCCACGCCGATCTCCTGGTGCAGATTGCTATCCCTACTACCCTGGTAGCTACCTCACTGGCGTCGTAAGATGCCCTTGCTAGCTCCAGGCCATGTGCAGAGTGTGCGATGGCTTGCCTGGTTTGCTCAGAGTCAGGCAAAGCACCTAGGATCTGACCCAGCGCTGACCACAAGAACCTGTTGTAGGCTGCATAGTGGGCCTGATGAGCGGAGATGGAGAGAAGCAACCGTGCCGAGTAGAAAGTCCTCCTCCCCCAGAAATCAAAATCCGAAGAGTCCTGATCTGGGGGCTGGTCACGGTGGAGGGCGCAAAGCCCTTCAGGAGTGTCCAGGTGCGTCAATCCGGACTGTGGATGAGGCATAGAACCTGGAGACTCTGGGGGAGCGCAATACTTCTGGCCGAGGTCCTTAGGGGCAGGAACTCTGGAGAAGGGCCTCTGCCAGAAACGCATGGACGCCTCCCGAAGGGGAGCAGGCCAGAGCGGCACCACAAGGGTGGCCGCACCGAAATCGCCTAGAAAGGCGTGCGCCGCATGCTCAGGATTGCTCATGGAGAGGGGAGAAAGGTGAAGGTCCTCCAGCAGCCTCACAAGGAAACGCTGATACTCAAGAGAGATCAGCGGCAGGAGAGATATGGACAGACTGTTCCTCTCCCCCTGAAGAGGGGGATGAGGAGCTGGAGGTCACCATGCGCTCTGAGAGTGGCTGCTCGGGGGGAGGTTGAAAAACCTGGCTGTCCATGGCCCTAACGTAGGCAGGGAACCGAGCAGCCACTGCTCTGAACTGTTCCCAGGTGAGAGACCGGCAGGACCAAGAATATCTGGGAACACTGGAGAAAGCGGCAGAGGGAGGGCAGAGCGAGAGAGAAAGTCAGCTGACCTCTGCCAGGGCTGGGAGGCGGACCAAGGACCCCGGAGGTGTCCTGGAAGACTCCATGAGCCGACAGCTGTACAACCATGTTGGTACTGCCTAGGCTGCGCCAGAAGAATCCCAAGTGGGCGGCCGGGGCCATATAGATCCAGAGGGACGGTCCCCTGCCTCCAAAGAATGGGACCCCCTCAAGGAACCAGAAGGGAAGGCGGAAGTCGCGCCTGGCAAGTCCAGGGCCCGGTGGGTCCCAGAGAAAAGTCGACGCACCGACCCCACACCCCTCGACCCCTCGAGTCCGAGAGAGTCCTAGTCCTCGAAAGGGCCAGCCTAGGAAGCTGGCAGCTCTGGGCTGCCCGAAGGGAGACCCAGGGAGCAAGCACCCTCCCCTCCTGTGGGCTTCGATAGGCCCCAAAGTTGGGCGATCGAGACACACCACGGAGGTGCACACCACTGCCGAGGTCAAGGAACCCCAAGGCCAGGTTGCATGGCAATGGTGCACGCACCACAGCCTGCTGGTCAGTACCAATGACCCCAACCTCGGGAACAGGCGCACCTCAGAAGGGGTTGACTGAGACCCGTCGTGGAGACCACCGGCTCGTCCTCCTCTGCAGACAACCCGAAGGTGTGACTGCCCGCTCGACTCGAGCCCAGCACCGAAGAGTGTAGAGTCTGAGGCCCTAAGCCAGACGGTAGGAGGGTGAGGGAAGGCGACCTTACCAAAGGGCCAGAAGTCCAAGCAGTGGCCAAGGCGGCACCTGCACCCTCCACAGCCCCACAAGCGGCGCTGGCAGAAGGCGGCAGGGCAGCATGGGCCAAAGGTCCCGAACTAGAGCCAGCTGCGGCACCATCAAATCCACCGACACCAGGGGTGGTACCAGTAACAGAGACAGCGCCAACAGAAACCCCAGCCACAGCCTCGGCGCCGCGGCCCGCACCGAGGACCAAACAGCGCCCGGCGACCCGAGGCGGACTCCTGCGCTAAACACGGCACCGCCAGACCCCTCAGCGCCCGCGAGCTGCACCGAGAGCATCAATGGCTGAGGCCAGGCACGGCCAGACGACTCAGAAGACCCCATGGCGCCCGTGCTCAACCTCGGCGCTGAGGCGGCAGCTAGGTGAGCGATGCGATTCCAGGGTCACAACACCGCGAGCAGGGTCGACCACATGAACAAGCGCCAACAATGCCACGGCGCCGAAAGACCAGTCGGCGCTGACAGGACCCACGGTGCCGCGAATGGCGCCGACCCGGGCCTTCCGGACCGCGGGAGCGACACCGGGGGAGCCTTCACCCCCGAAGGGGTGATTGCCATAGCGGTGCCTCCTGCCCGCTCCCGGGAGGAAGCAGGACGGGCCTCCTGCGCCGCGGAAGGAGCCTTGGCCTCTCGTAGCCGGGGACCCGGAGGAAAGGCCGAGGCGGCTTGGCCCGAGTTGAGACCTACCCAAGTGGCGGAGCTCGCCCCTACTAAGCAGCGCTGTTAGAGGACCCGCGGTCCATGGAGAAGCAGTTGTCGCACGAATCCATGTCATAAGCGGGCCAAGACCACGAGAGACACCGGTCATGCTGGTCAGTGCCCAGATGCTTGTGGCCTGCACGGCATTGGACGCATGGGGCCGCCCCGCCTTAGACGACTTCTTGCCCTCCGAAAGCGACATGACCTACGGAAAAAAAAAACCCACCAAAAACAGAATCGACTTCGCTAAAATGTAAAATAAATGGAAAGATCTTATCAGCGACGTCGAGTAGGGCAGACTAGAACTAGCAGGAACCGACGGACTGTTGACGACAAAAGGCTAAGGCCTAAAACTCTGAAAATCTCTTCACAGGCTTCCCACGAGGCGACCTCGACAGCGGAGGCGAAGAACTGGTAGGCAGGCGGTCGGTACAGCAACGAGCTAATCCCGCGCCACATAGTACGCCGGCCTCGAGGGCGGCGCCGATGCTGCGTCGGCTCGCTATA
The DNA here is from genome assembly GCA_016271365.2 of Neoceratodus forsteri. NCBI lineage: Eukaryota > Metazoa > Chordata > Ceratodontiformes > Ceratodontidae > Neoceratodus > Neoceratodus forsteri. The sequence goes on from CM057455.1 coordinate 313,465,510, forward strand.
TCCTTTTTTTAAAAAAGCCCTGCTGGGTCCTGATCTCCGCCAGTACCCATCTGTGATGAATGGTGAAGATTGACACAGATAAGATCCTGTTTTGAAACAGACTTTGCAGGACTGCTGTGCCAAATTTAGCATCACTTCTGGACAGAATATCCAGGCTGTGTAGTGCTTTGTAAAGGTGTGTACTGTTTTCCAGGTAGCAGCTTTGAAAATGCCCACTAATGGAACTTCCCTGGCAGTTGCAAGGGTGGCAGCAGTTCCTCTTGTAGAATGCACTCTCAACCCATTTGGGGGCTCCTTACCTAACTTAGTGTAGCAGAATTGAATACACTGGACTATCCATTGAGAACTGGATCTTTTCGAGGTTTGCCCTTTCCTACATCACAATATGTAAGGAATAGTTTTCTATCCTGTCTACAGTCCTTAGTGGCTGTCATATAATAGCGGACAGCCCTTTTCACATCTAGACTATGGAGTCTTCTTTCACCAGAACTGGCATGGTCTGTGAAAAGACAGGCAGCGTGATTAGTTCAGATGAAAGTCTGAAACCACTTTAGGAGAAACTGTGTTTGTTCAGAGGACTACCTTATCTCTATGAAATGATAAATAGTCTTGATCAATGCAGAGAGCCTGGAGCTGCTCAATTCTTCTTGCAGAAGTAATAGCTACTAGAAAAACTGTTTGAGTGATATATTTCAGATGAGCAGTAGCCATGGGCTCAAAGGAGGCCTATGAGCTTGGCTATACACACATTCAGATCCCAGGCAGGCACTGGCGCTCAGTGAGGTGGATGCAAATGCATCAAACCCTTAAAAAATATTTTGAAAACTGGATCTGATGCAGACACCTTTCTCCCAGCAGAAAGGTAGGCAGATACTGCTGCAAGATGAACTTTTAGGGAACTGGGTTTTGCAAACCCTGTAAATGCAAATGAGTGCGATAGTCTAAGACAACTGAGACTCCTGCCTTATTTGGCACAAAATCCACATTTGAACACCAGATAGAAAATATTTTCCATTTGGAAGAATAAGTTTTCTTTGTAGAAGGTTTTCTATAACCCTTTAAAATATTCAATAAAGCTTCTGAAAGCTTTAAATCTGCATGCTCCAACTCCTCAAGAGCCAGGCCTTGAAATGAAAGGACTTGAGATTTGGGTACAACAATGTTCCCTGTTTGGAGGTCAGGAGATGTGCATAAGAGGCAATTGTACTGGTTTGCTGACAGACATGGAGAGCAGAAGAGAGTACCATGGCTGCCTGGACCAATCTGGAGCTATCAAGATCAGAGATACTGAAGCTAAAATCCCTCTCAGCAAGACCCTGAAAACCGGAGGAAGGCATACAGGTGCCTTCCTGACCAATCTAAGCCAGGAAGTCCAAGGGACAGTGCCCTCTGCTGGAGGTCTGCAGCAATACTGGGGTAGCTTTCGTTCTGGTGGGATGCAAACAAGTCTATCTCTGGAGTGCCCCACCTCCTGAAATTACCTGGACCACCAGCTTGTTTAGTGTCCATTTGTGATGGGTCTGGTTGATGCGACTCAGTGCATCTGCCAAGGTATTGTCCTTTCCTGGCAAATGGATTGCCTGTAAGGATACTTTCAAAGTACGCCAGAGTCCAAAATTTCAAGGCTTCTGTGCAAAGGAGGCCTGATCTGGTACCTCCCTGCTTGTTTATGTAGTACATTGTGGTGGTATTGTCTGTTCTGATCTGTACCACCTTGCTCAACACTAGAGAAGAGAAAGCCTTTAGGGCTAGGGGCACTGCTCTGAGCTCCAGTAAGTTATGTGCTGAAGGGACTCTACTGCTGACCAAGCACCCTGGGTTGTGTGCTCCCCCAAGTGGGCACCCCAGCCCAAAAGGGATGCATTTGTTGCGAGTACCAGAGAGGGATTCTCTCTCTGAAAAGGAATTCCTCGCCTTAGATTGAATTCCTCTTTCCACCACAAAAGGGCCTTTAATAGTGCCCTTGTCACAGGAATAAGCTTTGAAAATGGTCTCTCTTGACTTCAGTGAGCCCTGAGATGAAAATGTCCCTCATATGAAACCTGGATCCCTGCACTGTGCCTGTGGATGCAGACATATAGCCTAGTAGCTGCAGAAACCGCCTTGCAGTTTTTGGTTTATGCAGATTGAAAGAATTGCTATTGACTGAAGACTCAGTACCCTGTCCACGGGTAAAAAGCCTGCCTTGAAGTGTGTTGATTTCTGCCCCTATGAACTGCAAAATCTGAGCAGGGGTTAGGACAGATTTCTTTTGCTTTATTGTGAATCCCAAGGACTCAAAGAGGTTCTGGGTGATTCTTAGAGAATTCCTGACTTGCCCACCACCAACCAGTCGTCCAGGTATGGAACAACAGTCACTCCAGGTTTTCGAAGATATGCCACCACAGGTGCTAGGCATTTTGTAAATACCCTTGGTGCTGAGGAAAGGCTGAAAGCGAAGTGCTGAAACCTGGTAATGACCCGAAGGGAGCCTGAATCTGAGATATTTTCTTAAAGATTTCTTTATGGGGATGTGGAAATAGGCGCCTTCAAATCTAGTGATGCCAGCCAGTCCCTTTTTGGATTGTTGGCAATATCCGAGCCAAAGTTACCATTTTGAACTTTGTTTTTTCAGATGCTTGTTTAAAGCTCTGAGATCCAATATTGGCTGCCACTCCCCACTTTTCTTTGTTGTTAGGAAGTATCTGAAGTAAAAACCTCTTCCTCTCAGGCTGGTAGGAACTGATTCCACTGCTCTGAACTGTAACAGTTTTTGAACCTCTGCTTCTAGCAGTGTTCCTTCTGCTGGAGAAGGAGAGCAGAAAACCCTGGTCTTTTGTGGAGGAAAAGATCTGAAATCCAGAGACAGACCCTGACCCACTATCTCCAGAACCCACTTGTCCGTGGTGATGCTTAGCCAAGCCTGGAGAAAGTGGAACAGTCTGCCTCTGACAGGGAGGAAGGAGGCGGCCTGAGCCTCAGGGGTGTTGCTTCGATTGGAGCAGAGGTTGGGCCCCCGAGACCCCCGCCTAGAGCCCCTTCTACCTCTACAGTATCCCTGTTGTTGATACTGCTGGTACTGGGGCACAGCTACTAGCTGAAAGAAAGGTCTGGTCATAAAAGACCATCTCCTGCCCCCCATTTGATAGGGCCTGGTGGATGAAGAAGCTCTTTCTTTAGCAGAGTTGCTTCTATAAGTGGCCTTATATTCATCCACCTTCTTCATACAGGCAACAATGGACTTTCCAAACAGAGAATTCCCCTCTAGTGGAAAATCCAATGCCTTGGATTATGTATCCTGAGTAAGGTTTGTGGCCCTGAGCCAAGCATACCTTCTCTGTGACACCGTGTTAGCCATCCATCTGGCTGCAGTGTCATTTGAATCAACAGTCATCTGGAACTGGTACTTAGCCGCCTCCAACCCAATGTTGGCAGTCTCAGCCAGGTCTTCAGACAAGGGCGAGGGGGCTTTCATGGACATATCCAGTACTGACTGCCATAGGGATTTTTGATACTGGGCAGCATAAGCTTGAAAGGTAGCCTGTCTCATGGGCAAGGAGGCTGACAAATAGCCTTTCTTGGCCATACTGTCCAATGTTCTGGAGTCCTTGTCCAGAGGGTGGGAGGACAGGGGGACTTCTAGCCTTGTCACAGGCTGCCTGTTGTATTACACCCCTTGATGGTCTGGATGGGAGAAGAGGAAATCAGCTCCCTCTCTATCCAACTGATTTTTTATCTATTCTCCTATCAATAGGAAGAACAGAATTAGGGGTCTGCAAAAGCTTTAAGGCATCCTTCTTAAAAAAAAAAATGTATAGGCTGGCAGAAGGAGGGTTTTTGTGGGTGTTAAACCCATCATGTTTAAAATATTCAATTTCCTCCTCATCCACCACCTGGTCTGCTACAATATCCAGAGCATCTGTCATTCTCCTCACAAATGTAAAATATGGGAAATAATCCTCAGACACCCTAGGGGGCAAACCAAAATCCTGCTCAGGGACACTTCTGGGGGAATTGGTTCATCCTCCTCAAAAAATTGTTCCTCTGACAAGGAGGGCAGCACATCACTGCCAACCTGGGGACCCTGGGTAGGGGCAGGTTGCTGGGGGATGATGCTTTGCAGTGCCTAAATACTTTAAATGCCTGGGCAATCTCCTGAGCCGAGGGCATTGCAGGCACCCACGCAGAAGTCCCTAGTTTAGCAGGAGAGGCTTCTGCAAATTGGACTTTCTTTAGTTTCTATGAGGGAACCGGAGAGTCAGGTGGTTCTTTTCTCTCTTTTGCCCTTTCTTGTCCGTATCAAGGCCAGGGTAAGCAAAGTTGTGGGTTCAGCCACAGCAGATTGGGATGTCAGGTGATCATAGCCTGAGGGACCCCTAGGAAATTTTTATTTAGCCTTTCAAAGGATTTTTCCACAGTTTTACCTGGGAAAGTTTCATATTTCAGTGTCTTGGTCAAGATGTTCGAATCCCAGACAAGCTACACATAAGGTGTGTTCGTCTGCCTTGGCAAACACATCTCCACATTTTAAACAATTCTTAAAACCGGGCTCTCCGTTTTTCTTTTTAGGTTTCTCTGACACAGTAATGTCAAAAGAGAAAGAAAAAACACAAACCACTAAAGAAAAGACTTATGCGATTTCTCTTTTTTTTTTGTGGTCGGTTCCGGAACCGATAGGAACCAGAGGAACCAAACTGAGGAGATGACAAGCGAACCGGTTCAGCGGTTTAGAAACTGATAAAAGCGGTTACAAAAAACAGCAACAAAGACAAAAAACTAGACTAATAATTAGAAAATCAAAGGCTCTTTAACCAGGGAACCCCGATGAGAGTAAAGACTAACCCGGTTCCCTCATGGTTATCCCGAACTGAGAGGAAGCGGAAAATTAATTTAAACAATAAACAAGATCTAAACTGACAATTAGTAGAGGCAGTAAAAGAAATTAAAATACACTTAAGATTGAGTTTTGAATCTTCTTCATGCGAAAGAGGACGACAACTCGAGTGACCAGACTTTCAGGCAGAAAGAAAAATCTGAAGAGGTTAGAACACTACAGTTGGTAGAGGCAGTATCTGAAAGATGGTCACGTGCAAAATTCTACTCATTTGCATGTGTTCCATCTCTCCGGCAGTCCAACCCTCCAGGCTTACTGTTTAAAGTTATGAACATCCTGAGCATTACTGGGGTTAGAAGTACAAGTTTTAATAAAGTTGGTACGTATAATACAGTGAGTACTGTGGTATCAGAAACAGTGATACATCAACATCATATCTTAAAAATAGGGATTAAGGACATAAAAAGTTCAGGACAAATAAGCGGCGCTCCTCTGCTTGCAGAGAACTAGGACATACACTTACAGCAAATCAAGACATTATTCAGCCAGTCCAAGGTGTACAATAAAGTGCATAAGGGATTACACTATAGCCAATCAACATTTTCACAACAGAGTCAAAAACGTGTCAACTGTATATGTAGTAGCCAGTACTTGGGAAGGAAGGCAAATGGTACACTGGGCCCCTAAGGTGGATTTCTGGCAAGGGAGCAGGCACAGGTGGCCTGAGACATGAGCCAAACTCTTAGCTGCGATCTGAAGGACTGATGAGGATAACATAAGGAGATAGTACGTGGTATTCTGTTCCAGAGGTAGGAGCAGAGACAGAGAAAGCCTTGCTCCCCATGACAGTAGATACACCGGGGGGTCGTCTAGAAGAGACCCTGAGACACAGAGTTACCACCCTGTCAGTGAGAAGCGAGGAGTACAGGGACTTATGCAAGTTCCTGAGAGGTGTGTCGACTAGACAGCCCACAGCATATTCAAAAACGGCCCAGCAAAAAGAACCAGCCTACGGACTGATATAGAGAGTAGTGATGAGTGGAGGAAGGGAACTGAAAGGCAAAGCGACAGATAAGAGTTGTATGTGATATTTAGATGAAAAAAGTAGTGAGAAGGACATGGAGAATACTGGGGAGCAATAGTCAAGTAGGGGCAGTAGATTTCCCTGGGCAATTGCAAGACAAGCCTCTGGGGTCAGGAGGTGGTTAACATGGTAGGCTGCCTCCAGCTTCTGGTGGACTCTTTTCATAGTGTTAGAAATGTGGTTACTGTAGGTAAGGGAGGGATCAAGAGTCACTCCTAGGTATTTGAAGGAGGATACAGTGTCAAGAGAAGGGCCTGTAGAAGTGATTATGTGTAATGAGGTTTTTGATTTGGTGGCCTTTGCAATGTATGGCTTTGAGCTAAAGAGCATGGCCTTTGTTAGTTTTCTCATTTAAAAGATGTTTTTTGGAGAGGAACCAATGTTGAGCTGATAGAGTTTGTAGTGAGTGTAGAAGATACAGATTAGAGGGACTTGGTGCTATAGTAGGTGATGAGGTTATCAGCGTAGAGGAGCACATTACAGTTTATGCTTTCTGCGGGAAGATCATTTATGAACAGTGAGAATAATAGAGGCCCCAGTATGGAGCCCTGGGGGACACCAGGATGGACGAGTAATGCAGCACAGGTATGTTTGCCTATCAGAACAGACTGGGATCTGTTAGCGAGTAGCTCATAAACAGCGGTGATGTCCGGGGGCAGCCTAGGTTTAGCAAGGTGGAATGGAGAAGGTGTTGGTCAACAAGGTCAAAGGCCCTTGATAGGCCCTCAAACACCACAACTGTGGCCATACCCATGTCCATATTTCTAAGGACATGGTTGGAGAAAAGGGCTAAGGCCAAGAGGTGCTGTGGTGTTTGCGGAAGCTACGTTGGAGAGGGCACAGAAGGCTGTACTTATCTAGATGCTCAGATAGCTGGTGGTGAATGATTTTTGAGTTTGCGCATGAGCGTCAAACTCATTGGGAGAGGAGACTTTGAGGGGTGTGACACTGTCTGTCCAATGCAGAGTGCTCTGCATGGGGCTCGACAGTATCACAGCAATCCACAGCCAGGCAGGTTCTGACGCTGTTTTGCCTGCAGTGGTCTGCACATGAAAAGAAAAAGCTGCGCCAAGCAGGAGCCGGCTTTTTCCTTTCATCTGCAGCTCACCGCAGAGCCAACAGCTGTTTGCATCTTGACGTCACTCTTGGTTTCTCTCAGCCGTGCGGAGCTGGGGGTATTGCATGCCCGGAGGCACTGCTGTAAGTGCGATCGATCAAGCTGGCTGGGAGGAGGCACTTTCCTTGCCAGCCTCCTCCATGCCCCGCCCTCTGCCATCACTCTGGTGAACTCGCCCCCACCTGCCAACACCAGGTTGCTCAATCCCCGTGTAACCTGTCCCCACTTTTGGTGAACTGGTTCAGACACTGAGATGCCTACTCCTGGTGTCGAATACACCCCCACAATATTCTCCAACCTCGGGGTGCCCAATCCCCGGGTCGGCATTGATCTGGCACAATGGGAGCCCACCCCAGTGTGCCAACATCCATTCTTTTATTGTAAAAAAAAAAAAAAAGAAAACAGACCCACAAAGTCTTTTTTTTAAACCTGAAAAGAAAAAATGGTCCCACGTAGCTGTCACCAGCCCCCTCTCCCAACCTGCACCCTTCCTCTGCGAAACCCACTTTCCCGCACCCCCTTCCCAACCCATACCTACCTCCAGAGGTTGGGAGCAGCGATCTTCAGTGGACCGGGAACACATCTGCACTCTTCAAAAGCCGACCACAAACTGAAGAAATGACGGTAAGTCCTATAATAGCAGTGAATTGAGGGGGTTCAATTTAGCTGGATATCTCGGCCATTTTGGGAGTTTTGGTCCCAAATTTTCAACATGAGGTTCTTGGACCCCACCTCATGAAAGTCACTGTCATTTCATTTCTCAGTCGAAAGGTGATTTTGTGGTCACTGCGCAGAATCACCTTTTGGGATAGCAAATAACAATACCCATGTTACAAATTTGGTGAAAATCCCAAAAAATGACTGGCTGCACGAGCTCCACAGTGAGTCATGCTCATAACGCTCACATTTCTACGATTTTACTCCAAATTTCAACATTGCCATTTTTCACACACCCTTATGAACAGTACAGCTGTCATTTTTGTGTCCTTCCCAAAATGTGTTTTTACACCTGTTGTGTAGAATGGCATGGCTGCTGTGCGAGATCAGCTTTCGGGACAGATTAACCAAATTCCAATGCCACTGTTCACGCGAGGAGACCCCAAAAAGGCCATGTTAAAAATCTGGTGAAAACACTCAAAAAAATGACTGCGTTATGAGCATGTGTTACGCAGTTTCTATGCACACTTGTAACTGCCACGTTTCGATATTTTCACTCCAGATTTTCAACATTGCCATTTCTTCACACCTCATGAACAGTACAGCTGCAATTTTTCACATCCTGCCCAAAATGCGTTTTCGTATATATGTGGCGCTGAATGGCACACTTGCTGTGCAAAATCACCTTCTCGGATTGAGTAACAAAATGATACTGGCACTGTTCATGAGGTGGTGTCCCAAAAAGCCCATGCTGAAAATTTGGAGCAAAAATACCAACGAATGCCCAGGACGTTAGTTTTCCAACTGGAACACCCACCTTTAAAATGCAAGACACAGGAATATACAGAGAAAAACATGGGAGGCATGTACAAGAGCAATACCAACAGTGAACTCTCGGCATTGACAAATGCTTGTTTCTAATAGTTTGGTTGGATGTGGGAGGAGGGATATGGGATGGTAGTTTTCCAGGGCAGCGGGATCACCGGATTTGAAAATGGGCACTACGTGCGCATGCTTCCATGAGTCAAGCGTAGCAGATGAGAGGGCAAGGTTAAAAATGTGGGTCAGTGGGTTTACAAGGGCAGGGGAGAGGAATTTCAGAAAGGTGGGATACAGACTGTCACCACCTGGGCAGACCCAGGCGGGTAGCGTCTTTAGGACTTTTCCAGTGACACTATGGTCAATGGCTGTGAAATAAAAGACAGGGCTTGATGTCTGTGGGCAGCATGGCTGTTTTTTCTGGGTGGAGGGAGTTTGCTGGTGTAGGCGGTATGGTCAGTGAACAATCTACTGAAAGTATCAGTGATCTTGCCTGGGTCAGTAATGGAACCGGAGGAGGAGGCAAGTTTTGTTATCTGATTTTGGGTTGAGGAGTGTTTTAATTGAGGCCCAGAAACTGTGAGGGTTGCCAAGAGACTTGTTTTGTAGGTTGGTGTACTATTTACACTTGAGTGATGTCACAGCCTGCTTGCAGGAGTTACAAAGTCACCGATATGCATTCCATAACTGGAGGAAGTGGTATGCCTTGAAGGTTTTCCAGGTTTTGTCCCTTACTTTCATTTGGGCCAGAAGTTCAATTGATAATCAACGGGTGTGACCACCTTTAACCCGCCTGGTAATAATAGGGAAGTTTTTGTCCTGAAGGTTGCGAAGAGCTTCCATAAAAAGTGTCACCGCCCTGGAGACATCTTTGAGTTGGTAGAGTGAGGACCAGTTTATGGCCCAGGCATCCCTTAGCACCAAGTTTGAATCCTGGGATTTGAATTTCCCAAACGACAGCAATTTGTGGGCAGGACATATTGATTTGGTGCAATTCCCCTTCACAAAAGTGGGTGCAAGGCAGAGGCAGGAATGACACATGTAGTCCAGGAAACTACAGAGCTGTTAGTATGACCTCAGCTGTAGGGAAAACTATGGAATCACTTCTGAAAGAAAGAACTGTTGAGTACCTAGAGGCCAACAGAGCACAGGACCCAAGGCAGCATGGATTCACAGCAGGAAAGTCATGCCAGATGAAACCAATAGATTTCTTTGACTGAGACATCAAAGTAGTAGACCACAGAGGGGCTGTGGATATATGCCTACCTAGACTTTAGCAAGGCATTTGACACAGTCCCACACAAAAGATTAATAAACAAGTTAGCCAGACAGGGAGTGGGTCCCAGGGTGGTAGTCTGGGTAACAAACTGGCTGAACAACAGGACACAGAGGGCAATAGTAAACGGAGTACATGTGGAAGAAAGGGTGGTTACTAGTAGGGTACTGCAGGGTTCAGTACTGGGACCGGTCCTCTAATGTCTTTATAGGAGACAGTGGTGGGGCTGGAATGAAAAGTATGCCTCTCTGCAGACGACAAAAAGATCTGTAACAGGGTTGATACACAACGGGGGGTGGAAAGGATGAGAAGGGACTTGGCAAGGTTGGAGGAACGGTCATAAAGTATGGCAGTTTAGATTCAATGCAAAAAAGTGCAAAGTAATACACCTGGAAAACAAAACCCAAGGGGAAGAGTACACAACGTAACTGTACTATCTTACTTCGAGAGGGCTCTTGCAATATGTATTCACATACAGGACTGAGTCCCAAGCAGTCTGGAACAAGGAAAGCACTCGGGAGGAGGACTGTCATCCATAGCAAGGAACCTCAGTGCTGAATGGGCCTCATGAAAGGAGACCTCGCAGGACAGCCAACCCGAAGCCTGCTCTGTGGCGAGAGGCAATGTCCAAACTGTAGTGTTTCGTGAAGGTATGGACAGAAGTCCAAGTTGCACCTGCACAGATGTCTGCCGCTGACACATTCTTAAAATAAGCCGCAGAGTCAGCTACTCCTCTGGTGGAGTGACCTCTGACTTGCGCGGAAGGGTCTTGTTGTACTGGTTGTAACAGAGCCAACCATTTGGATAGGCATTGCTTAGAAACAGCACTGCCTTCTCTTTTGTCAGCAAGACAGACAAAAAGCTAATCAGTCTTCCTGAGATCCTTAGTCCTATTGGTGTAGTATCTCAGGATTCTGTGAACATCCAAAGTATGCAAGAGGTACTTCCCTTGATTGGAATGTTGTGTAAAGAAAGTGGGTAGCTCAACAGATTGGTTCAGTGTAAATTCAGCCACCACCTTGGGAAGAAACTTTGGGTTGGTGCATAGAGCCACACGTTCCTTGAGGAAAATCAAGTACAGGATTTTACACATCAAAGCCTGAAGCTCAGAAATGCGAAGAGCAGAAGTGATGGTCACTAGGAAGAGCATCTTCCAAGAAAGGAACTTCAAATCAGCTGATGCTGCTGTCTCGAAGGGAAGCAGTGTAACCTTCTCCAGGATGAAATTCAGGTCCCATGGAAGGGCAGGAGTGCAGATGGGGGTCTCAAATGGTGAACCCCTCTGAGGAAAGTCTTATAGAGACTTCTAACTGAGCAAACGTCCTGTCTCCAAAGGGAATATGGTAGGTTGAGATAGCTGCCATGTGGACTTTCAACGAGGAACTGCTGAGACCCAGATTGAAGCGGTGACACATGTAGCCCAGGACTTTATTGGCTGGGCACAAGAAATTTTCAAAGCCTTTCAAGTTTGCCCAAATAAAAAACCGTTTCCACTTCATGGCGTAGGTGGACCTGGTGGAAGGCTTCCTGGCTTCCACCAAAATGTCCGCTACTAGAAGAAAGACTCCAAAGTGTGCTTTAGCTACGTCTGCAGCAGCCATGCATGTAGATGAAGGGATTTGAGACCTGGATGAACAAGGGTCCCCTGATCCTGGGTAAACAATTGCTGAGACAGAGGAAGAGGAAGTGGAGGTTCCTCTGAAAACTGTTGCAGAAGAGATAACCAAACTTGCCTAGGGCAGAAGAAAAAATTACTCACCTTAGTAGTTATGTTTCTTCTGTTGGAGTCTTGCTGTATTCTGACAAGTGCAGTTAGCTCCAGCCTTTGAACTGCCCCGGAGAACAAAGGGTTAACCTTTCTATGCAGAGCACAGAATGCTGAGCTCGAGCTCGGTTCATGTCTGTCCGTTTCCCTTTGAAAGCTAACCGTCAGATTCTTACGAGCAACACTCTAATAGTATTCTGTGTGGAAATTGTAAAACAACATTTTAATAGCCAACTGGCAACAAAGCTTTTGGACTACCAAAGAAGACTAAAGTCAGGAAACCCAAAACTCCAAACCCCAACCAAACAGGAATGTAACAAAATAAACACCCACACAAGAAGGAGGTGTAAAAAGAGTGCCCCCGCGGTGCAACACTGCACCTGCCCAGCCACTTCCCAAAACCAGGTTCTGAGAAGGGAAGCAGGGAGGGAGGTCAGAATACAGCAAGACTCCAACAGAATAAACATAATAACTAAGGTGAGTAATTTTTTCTTCAAACAACTTAAAGACTTGCTGTATTCTGACAAGTGCAGACTACCAAGCATTAGCTCCATGGAGGAGGGACAGAACCTACTTTGGGAATAGGCTCTGAAGTACTGTTGTGCCAAACCGAGCATCGCTCCTAGCCTGGATATCCAGAGAGTAATGCTTGGCAAAGGTATGGACTGTTTTCCAGGTGGCTGCTTGACAAATTTCTAAGACAGGGATATCCCTGGCAGCAGCCAGGGAAGCAGCTATACCTCTTGTAGAATGAGCCCTCAGGCCTGAGGGTGGAATTTTTCCCAGTTTTTCATAGCAGAATTGAATACAAGACACAATCCACCTGGCAATGGATCTCTTGGTGGCAGGTTTGCCCTTTTCCACTTCTCCATAGGTGAGGAACAACTGGAAGGAGTCAAACCTGTGACCCTTGGTACACTCTATGTAGTAACTAAGGGCTCTTTTAACATCTAAACTGTGTAGTCTTCTCTCTCCTGAGGAAGAATGATCAGTGAAGAAGACAGCAAGAGAGACAGACTGGTTTAAATGGAAGTCTGAAACCACACTGAGCAAGAACTTTCAATTGGTTCTAAGGACCACTGTATCCCTATGAAAGGAGATAAAATCAGGTTCCACTGACAGGGCTTGCAATTCACTAATATGCCTGGCAGAGGTAATGGCTACCAAGAACACAGTTTTCCAAGTCAAGTACTTAAGCTCTGCTGAAGACATAGGCTCAAAGAAAAAATGAACTCACCATAGTAATTATAGTTCTTCTAATGGAATCTTGCTGTATTCTGACAACTGCAGTGATTTCCAACCTTTGAACTGCCCAGGAGAACCAAGGGTTAACTTTCCATGCAGGGCATGGAACGCTGAGCTCGAGCGCGGCTGAAGTCTCTGTCTGGAGTGTTTTGAACTTAAACCGTCAAGACTGTTACGAGCCCAACTAAACTAAAAATTCTATGTGGAAGTTGTAAAAATTCTACTAGCCAACTGGCTGAAAAATTTTGGATTCCCAAGGAAGACTCAAGTCAGGAAACCCAAGACCAAAACCCAATGTATTCAAAAACAATAATAATAAATAAGCACCCAAACAAAAAGGGAGGAGGGTGCAAGCAAATACACCCCTGGGTGCAACACTGCACCTGCCCACCCACTTCCCAAAAACAGGTTCTGAGAGGAGAGGCACGGAGGGAGGTCAAAATACAGCAAGACTCCATAAGAAGAAATATAATTACTAAGGAGAGTAGTTTTTTCTTCAAACAACATGAAGTCTTGCTGCATTCTGACAATTGCAGACTACCAAGCAGTACCTCCATGGAGGAGGGACAGAACCTACTTTGGGAATAGGCTCTGAAGTACTGCTGTGCTAAACCAAGCATCACTCCCAGCCTGAATATCCAGAGAGTAATGCTTGGTAAAGGCCTAAGGGTGGAGTTTTTCCCAGTTGTTCACAGCAGAATTGTATACAAGACACAATCCACCTGGCAAGAGATCTTTTGGTGGCAGGTTTGCCCTTTCTCACTTCTCCATAAGTGAGGAACAACTGGATGGAGTCAAACCTGTGACCCTTGGTACGCTTTATGTAGTATCTAAGGGCTCTTTTGACATCTAAACTGTGTAGCCTCCTCTCTCCTGAGGAAGAATGATCAGTAAGAAAACAGGGAGAGACGCAGACTGGTTTAAATGGAAGTCTGAAACCACTTTGGGCAAGAACCTTCTATTGGTTCCAAGGACCAATTTATCCCTATGAAAGGAGATAAAAATCAGGTTCCCCTGACAGGGCTTGCAATTCACTGATATGCCAAGCAGAGGTAATGGCTACCAAGAACACAGTTTTCCAAGTCAAGTACTTAAGCTCTGCTGAAGACATAGGCTCGGGGGGGGGGTGCATAAGTTGAGCAATGCAAACATTCAAATCCCAGGCAGAGGCAGGGTCTCTAAAAGGGGGATTGGTATGAAACAATCCTTTAAAAAATGTACAGAACACAGGATGGGAAGATAGTGAGGAAGGCTTCCCCACAGACAAAAATGCAGAAACAGCTGACAAGTGTACCTTGAGAGTAGCTAGTCTGAGGCCTAGGCCATTAAGAAGGACCATATAATCCAGAACCGTAGGCAATTCAACAGAGTTTGGAGAAATATGCTTCTTAGAACACCAAATGCTGACTCTTTTCCATTTGAAGTAGTAAGTCTTTCTGGTGAAGGGCTTTCGAGAGGCCTTGAGGATATCCAGAACCCCTTGGGAAAGATGCAGATCTGCAAACTCTAACTCTTCAAGAGCCATGCTTAGAGATTGAGAGACTGAAGACTGGGGTACCAAATCCTTCCCTGAGAGGATGTTAACAGGTTGTAATTCCTGGGAAGATGGACTGCTAGGGACAACAACAGGGGGTACCAGGGCTGTCTGGCGCAATCCGGAACAATCAGAATCACCTTGCATGGTTAAGACCTTACTTTTACCAAAACTTTGAACAGAAGAGGGAAGGGGGGAGGCATACAGAAACTTCCCCTCCCAATTCAGGATCAGGGCATCCAGAGGGACTGAGCCCAGGACTGGAGGTCGGCAACAAGAGAGAGGGAGAGTTGGTGATTGTCTGGGGCTGTAAAGAGATCCATCTCTGGAGTGCTCCCCCTTGAAAAAATCACTTTCAACACCTGAGGGTCCAGGGACCAATCGTGATGGCCCTGGGAAATCTTGCTCAGTGCATCCGCTAGCACATTGTCCTTGCCTGGAAGGTGAACTGCTACAAGAGAGGCTTGCAAGGAATAAGCCAGGGACCACAATATCATGGCTTCCGTGCACAAGGCCATGGACAGAGTGCCTCCCTGCTTGTTGATGTACCACATGGTGGTGGTGGTGTCCATTCTGACCTGAACCACCTTGTTCTGTACTGACTGAGAGAAAGCTTTCAGGGCCAGAAAAACTGCCCTGAGCTCTAGGAGATTGATATGGAGAAGGGATTCTTGGGGAACCACAGGCCCTGGGCAGTGAGGGCCCCGAGATGGGCTCACCAGTACAGAAGAGAAGCTTCCATGGTCAGGACCACTGAACAAGGCTGAGTGGCAAAAGGAACACCTTCTCTTAAATTGTCCTGATCCTGCCACCACTGGAGGGCTTGAATCAAGGTCAGAGTCACTGGGATCAGTTTGGTAAGGAATCCTTCCTCTGAGACAAAAAAGCTCTCAGAGCCGGAACTGAATATCCCTCATCTGGAATCTTGCCAATTGGATCACAGCTGTTGAAGCTGCCATGTGGCCCAAGAGCTGCAGGAAATGCCTTGCTGGTCGAGATTCCCGACGGCTGAAGGAAGAGGCCAGTTTCCATAAGAACCCTTGCCCTTTCTAGAGGAAGAAAGGCTCTTACTCAGAGTGTATCCAGTTCTGCCCCTATAAAGGTAAGAAGCTGGACTGGTTCGAGAACCGACTTGGGAAGGTTGAGAAGAAATCCTAGAGAAGTGAGCACCTGCTGGGTCACCTGCAGGTGAGACTTGACTTGGTCTGGAGACTGGCCCACCATCAGCCAATCGTCCAGATATGGAAAAATGGAAGTCTTTTGCATTCATAAAAAGGCAACTACTATTGCCAGGCACTTTGTGAAAACCCTTGGGGCTGAGATTAGGCCAAAGGGCATTGCTCTGAACGGATAGTGGCCTGAGGGAAACTCAAACCTGGTGTACTTTCTGTGGGAGCACCTGATGGGACTGTGAAAGTAGGCATCTTTGAGGTCCAGGGAGGCTAGCCAGTCCCCTGGCCTTACAGAGGGAAGGACTATTCCCAGAACTACCATCTTGAACTTTGGTTTTAAAAGATGTTTGTTTAGATATCTTAGGTCTAGGATGGATTAGACACTCCCGTCTTCTTTGGGGTCAGGAAATACCTGAAGTACAGCCCTTTGCCCCAGTGTAGGGTAGGTACTCTCTCTATGGCTCTTAAGGCTACAAGAGAAGAAACCTCTGCCTCTAGGGCAAGGGTTTCTGAGAGATTTGCAGGTGGAAAAGATCTGGCTCTCATCTTTGGAAATGTTCTGAAGCTGAGAACCAGTCCTAGCTACTACTTCCAGGACCGTCTTGTCTGATGCAACAGACATCCAGTCCTGGACAAAAGTAAGCCAGCCTGCCCCCTACGGGAATAGGAGAGTCGACCCGGGCAGGCCCATCAGGGTATCTGCTTGGCAGGGACTTTAGGCTGAGGAGTGGATGCAGCCCTGCTCATCCCCCTTCTGCCTCTCCCTCTGAAGAACCCCCTCTGTGGAAAGGAATGAGGCCTGTGCTTGGTAAAAAGGCCTGCCCCAGCCCCTAGACTGCTGCCTTTGAGGAGTTACCTGCCTCTCCTGGGCCTGAGCACTCCTGTAGGTGGTCCTGTACTCATCCATTTTCTTCATTGTCCCACCTGGATTTCTAGTACCTAGCTGTATAGACCATATAATTCTCCTGTCTGAGTCCCAGGGAAGATGCCATGTACAGCTTTTTTGCCATGGCATCAACCTTCCTAGAGTCTTTGTCTGGGGGGTGTGAAGCCAAGAGAATGCTTGCCTTATCACAAGCAGCAGCCTGCACAACCCCAACATAGCTGCATGGTGGATAAAGAAAAAATTACTCACCTTAGTAATTATGTTTCTTCTAGTGGAGCCTTGCTGTATTCTGACAAGTGCAGTTAGCCCCAGCCTTTAAACTGCCCGGAGAACAATGGGATAACTTTTCTATGCAGGGCATAGAATGTTCATCTCAGCTCGGTTGATGTCTCTGCCTGCTGTATTTTGAACTGCAACCATCAGATCTTTGAGCAAAACTCACTAGGTGTTCCATGTAGAAACTGTAAAGTTTTACTAGCCAACTGGCAGAAAAATAAATCTTTGGGTTCTCAAAAGAAGACTCAAGTCAGAGAAACCCAAAACAAAACCAATAAAATGAAATAACATCTCACCCCATGAGAAACAGAGGGAGGTGGGCGACCCTAGGGTGCTAACACTGGCCCTGCCCACCCACATCCCAAAAATCTAGGTTCTGAGATCTGGAGGGAGTCAGAATACAGCAAGACTCCACAAGAAGGAACATAATTACTAAGGTGAGTAATTTTTCTTCTAACAACATGAAGTCTTGCTGTATTCTGACAAGTGCAACTACAGCAGTACCTCCATGGAGGAGGGACAGAACCTACTTTGGGAATAGGCTCTGAAGTACTGATGTGCCAAACCAAGCATCACTCCTAGTCTGGATATCCAGAGAGTAATGCTTGGTAAAGATATGGACTGCTTTCCAGGTGGCTGCTCGACAAATTTTTAAAAGAGGGATATCCCTGGCAGCAGTCAGGGAAGCAGCTATACCTCTTGTGGAATGAGCCTCAGACCTGAGGGTGGAGTTTTTCCCAGTTTTTCATAGCAGAATTGTACAGAAGACACAATCCACCTGGCAACAGATCTCTTGGTGGCAGGTTTGCCCTTCCCAACTTCTCCGTAAGTGAGGAACAACTGGAGGGAGTCAAACCTGTGACCCTTGGTACGCTCTATGTAGTTAGTAGCTAAGGGCTCTTTTAACATCCAAACTGTGTAGCCTCCTCTCTCCTGAGGAAGACTGATCAGTAAAGAAAACAGGGAGAGTCATATACTGGTTCAGGTGGAAATCTGAAACCACTTTAGGCAAGAACTTTCTGTTAGTTCTATGGACCACTTTATCTCTGTGAAAAGAGATGAAATCAAGTTCCACTGATAGGGCTTGCAATTCACTGATGCGTCTAGCAGAAGTAATGGCTACCAAAAACACAGTTTTCCAAGTCAAGTACTTAAGCTCTGCTGAGGACAAAGGTTCAAAAGGGGGTTGCATAAGCTGAGCAATGCAAACATTAAGATCCCAAGTAGGAGCAGGATCCCTAAAGGTGGGATTGGTGTGAAGCAATCCCCTGAAAAACTTACAGAATACAGGGTGAGATGACAAAGAGGAAGACTTACCTACTGTCAGGAAAGCAGAAAAGTGTACCTTGAGGGTAGCTGTTCTGAGGCCCAGGCTATTAAGATGGACCATATAATCCAGAACTGTAGGCAATTCAGCAGTATCTGGGGAGATATGCCTCTTGGAACACCAAATGCTGAATCTCTTCCATTTGGAGTTATAAGTCTTTCTGGTGGAAGGCTTTCGAGAATATCCAGAACTCCCCGGACAGATGCAATCTGCAAACTCTAACTCTTCAGGAGCCATGCCTTGAGATTGAGAGACCAAGATTGGGGTACCAAATCCTCCCCTGAGAGGAGGTTAACAGGTTGTAATTCCTGGGAAGAGACAGTGGAAAATGGACTGCTAGGGACAGCAACAAGGGATACAATGGCTGCCTGGCCCCGTCTGGAGCAATCAGAATCACTTTGCAAGGTTGTGACCTTATTTTGACTAGAACTTTGAACAGGAGATGGAAGGGGGGGAAAAGCATACAGAAATTTCCCTTCCCAGTTCAGAATCGGAGCATCCAGGGGGACTGAGTCCAAGACTGGGGGTCTGCAACAAAAGAGAGGAAGTTGGTGATTATCTGGGGCTGCAAAAAGATCCATCTCTGGAGTGCCCCATTTTGAGAAAATCACCTTCAACACCAGAGGGTTTAGGGCCCATTCGTGATGGCCCTGAGATATTCTGCTCAGTGCATCTGCTAGGACATTGTTCTTCTCTGGAAGGTGGACTGCTATCAGAGAGGTTTGCAGGGAATAAGCCAGGGACCATAACTTCATTGCTTCTGTGCACAAGGCCGTAGATAGAGTGCCTCCTTGCTGGCTGATGTACCACATGGTGGTGGTGGTGTCTGTTCTGACCTGAACCACCCTGTTCTGTAATGATTTGGAAAAAACTTGCAGTGCCAGAAACACTGCCCCGAGTTCCAAGAGATTGATGTGTAGAACAGATTCCTAAGGAGACTACAGTCCCTGGGTGGTGAGGTCCCCCAAATGGGCTCCCCAGCCCAGCAGAGAAGCATCTGTGGTAGGGACCACTGAATGAGACTGAGTGGCAAATGGAACCCCTTGCCTCAAATTGTACTGATCCTGCCACCAATGTAGAGCTTGGATCAGAGTTCGAGTCACTGGGATTAGTTTGGTAAGGGAATCCTTTCTTTGAGACCAAAAAGCTCTTAAGTGGACCTGCATGTCCCTCATCTGAAATCTTGCACCTTGGACCACTGCTGTAGAAGCTGCCATGTGGCCCAAGAGCTGAAGGAAATCCCTTGCTGGTCGAGACACCTGAAGGCTGAATGAAGAAGCCAGCTCCATGAGGAGCTCTTGCCCTTTCTAGGGAAGGAAGGCTCTTGCTTTATCGTATCCAGCTCTGCCCCTATGAAGGTGAGGAGCTGCACTGGCTGGAGAACTGACTTTGGTAGGTTGAGAAGAAATCCTAAAGAGGTTAGCACTTGCAGGTCTGACTTGACTTGGTCTGGGGACTGGCCCACTATGAACCACTCATCCAAGTATGGAAAATGGAAATTTTCTGTCGTCTTAGGAAGGCAACAACTACTGTCAGGCACTTTGTAAAACCCTCAGGGCTGAGGTTAGCCAAAGGGCATTGCTCTGAACCGATAATGGCCTGAGGGCAACTCGAACCTGAGGTACTTTCTGTGGGAGCACCTGATGGGAATGTGAAAGTAGGCATCTTTGAGGTCCAGGGAGGCTATCCAGTCCCCTGGCCTTAGAGAGGAAGGATAATTCCCAGAGTTATCATCTTGAACTTTGGCTTTAAAAGATGTTTGTTCAGATATCTTAAGTCCAGGGTGGGTCGCCACTCTCCTGTCTTTTGGGGTCGGAAGTACTTTGGAGTACAGTCCTTTGCCCCAGTGTAGGGTAGGTACTCTCTATGGCTCTTAAAGCCAGGAGAAGAAACCTCTGCCTCTAGGGCAAGGGTTTCTGAAAGATTTCAGGTGGAAAAGATCTGGCTCTCATCTTTGGAAATTTTTGAAGCTGAGAACCAGTCCCTGGCTTACTACTTCCAGGACTCACTTGTCTGATGTAATATACATCCAGTCCTGGACAAAGTAAGCCAGCCTGACTCCTACTGGGATAGGAGAGTCAACCCAGGCAGACCCATCAGGGTGTCTGCTTGGCAGGGGCTTTAGGCTGAGGGGTGGATGCAAGCCTGCTCATCCCCCTTCTGCCTCTCCCTCTGAAGAACCCCCTCTGCAAAAAGGAAGAAGAGGCATGTCCCTGCCCCCAGACTGCTTCCTTTGAGGAGTTGCCTGCCTTTCCTTGGCCTGAGTACTCCTGTAAGTGGTCCTATATTCGTCTATTTTCTTCATGTAATTCTCTGTCTGCTCCCCAAACAGGGAATTACCTACTACAGGAAAATCCATGGCCTTAGCCTGGGTATCCTGTGAGAGGCTAGTACATCTGAGCCAAGCCATTCTCCGAAGAGCCTCAGATGTAGCCATGACTCTTGATGTTACATCATTGGAGTCCACAGCAGCATGAAACTGAACTTTTGATGCCTCAATCCCATCTGCAGCCACCTCCTCCAGCTCCCTGGCAAGCTGGGGGGGGGGGGGAGCCTGTTTAGCCAGTGCCACTACAGTGTCCCACCTGGATTTCTGGTACCTGGCTGTATAGGCCATATAATTCACCTGCCTGAGTCCCAAGGAAGATGCCATGTACTGCTTCTTTGCCATGGCATGAATCTTCCTGGAGTCCTTGTCTGGGGGGTGTGATGCCAAGGGAATGTTTGCCTTCTAGGCAGCAGCCTGTACAACCCCAACATGGCTGCATTTCTGATAAAGGAACTCCGTATCTGAGCCTGAAAGAGTATACCTCTTGTCCATTCTTCTATCCACAGGAGGTTTGGAATTGGGAGACTTAAGAATTTTTTGTCTGTTTCCCAAAAGATTTGTGGAGGGGAATAGACAGTATCCTGGACTCTGGGATGTCCATAATCTCTACATAGTCAGGCTCCTCCTGATCCTCTGCCTCCTCCACAGGAAGCTGCAGGGAATTGGCCACCTTTCTGTAAAACATGAAGTGCGAAGGGGACTCAGAAAGCCTAGGAGGAGAAACACCTGAAGGTCTGTCTGGGGGGATGTCTGGGTCAATAGGCACATCCAGACTTTCACCATCACCACATTCATCTTCCAACTCTCCCTCCTCCTCAAACTCCGATTCATAAAATTCTTCCAGGGTATAATCATGAACCGGGGGAATCGACCGAACTGAGCCCCTGTCAAAGGTGCGGATCAGTCTGAATCGGTGAGCGATTCCACAATCGAATCACTTTGGCTATTTCTTTGGCGGTCGAGTATGAGATTCTGGATCGAACCAGTCGATTTGTCTTTGCGTTTTCTTTTGTCGGAACAGATTCCTCTGAATGGCTCTCCTTTGCCGAAGAAGTATCGCCCTGGTCAGAGGGCACTCCTTCTGGTTCGGTCAGAACTGAACTGGGCTGGCCATCCGGTCAGCGGACTTCTCGGCCTCCTTTCCCTCAGTCTACCTAATCTCTTTTCAAGGGTAGATTTTGGAAAATTTTTGCAAATTTGGCAGTCTGAGCGAGTCACACCCCCAGACAATAAACACAGGTGCTGTGGGGATCAGCTTATAAAGACCTCCCCACACACACTGCAGTGTTGAAACCCAGTGGGCCCATTTTTTTTCTTGGGTTTCTCAGACATAGCCAACCTAACCAAACTTACCCTTTTTTCGGCAACGCCAGGTAAGACTCCCCTATCGAGTTCTGACCGTGTCACAGTCATGGAAAAACCGTACTAAAACCTTTTTTTTTTTTTTTTAAGAACTGATACGGACGGTAACACACACTAAGTAAAATACAAAATTTACCAGAACGATCGGTTCAGCTGAACAGATCCACACTTTTTACAAGTTCTACACAGAAAACAGAACAAAACCTATCTAGTACTCATGGTACCAGACAGAGACTTGAACCGACTATACAGAAGCTAAATTTCGGTAAAAAAGCGACCAAAACCGACACTTCAACAGACTTGAACGAGCTGCAGGAAAAATCTCCAGAGCGACTGTTCAGTGAGGTGGTGTAAAGAATCTGACGGTTGCAGTTCAAAATACAACAGGCAGAGACATCAACTGAGCTCGAGATGAACATTCTATGCTCTACATAGAAAACTTAACCCATTTTTCTCCAGGGCAGTTTAAAAGCTGGGGCTAACTGCACTTGTCAGAATACAGCAAGACTTCATGTTGTTTGAAACTCCATTTCTGAGCTTGAGTATATACCTCTTGTCCATTCTTCTGTCCACAGGAGGTATAGAATTGGGAGACTTCAGAATTTGTTGAATCTGTTTCAAAAGATTTGTGGAGGAATAGACAGTCCCCTGGACTCTGGGATGGCCATCATTTCTACATAATCAAGCTCATCTTGATCCTCCAATGTCTGTTCCATAGGAAGCTGGAGGGTCTCAGCCACCTTTCTGTACAACACAAAGTGGGAAGGGGACTCAGAAAGCCTAGGAGGGGATACACCTGAAGGTCCGTCTGGGGAGATGTCCGGTTCCACAGGCACATCTAGACCTTCACCATCATCATCTTCAAACTCCCCTTCCTCCTCTAACTCCGGTTCATAAAAATATTCCAAAGTATAATCGTGAACCAGGGGAACCGACCGAACCGAGCCCCTGCCAAAAGGTGCTGGATCGGTCGTAACCGGGCGAAGCGATTCCACAATGCAAATCGCTCTGGCTATTTCTTCGGTGGTCGGAACATGGACTTCTGGATCCAAACCGGACAATTTTTCTTTGCGCTTTCTTTTAAGTCGAAACTGACCCCTCGGGATTGGCTCTCCTTTTGCCTGAAGTAGTATCGCCCTCGTCAGATGGCATTCCTTCTGGTTCGGTCTGAACCAAACCGGGCTGGCCATCCGGATCAGCGGACTTCTCAGCCTCCTTTTCCTTCAGTCTACAAAATCTCTTCTCAATGGTAGATTTGGGAAAGTTTTTACATATTTGGCAGTCTGAATCGAGGTGGTCAAACCCCAGACAATAAACACAGGTGGTGTGGGGATCGGCAAAGACCTCCCCACACTCACTGCAGTGTTGAACCCCCTTGGGCCCATTTTTTTTCCTTGGGTTTCTCAGACACGGCCAACCTAACAAAACTTACCCTTTCTTCAGCAACCACCAGGCAAGACTCCCTTATCGGTTCCTAACCGTGTCATGGGTATTGGAAAAAAACGGCTCAACGCACTTTTTTTTTTTTTTTTAAGAACCGATAAGAACCAGTAACCACACACTAAGTAAGCAAACAAATTTCACTAACAAATGGCCTGTTCAGCAGAACTGAGATGCACTTTTACAAGTTCTACACAAAAATAAACACTTCCTACCTAGTACTCACGGCACCACAGACAGACTGAACCGACTATGCGGATACTTTTTTTTTTTTCGGTTTAAACCAACGAAAAACTGAAAACTTTAACCGACTTTCGAACTGAGCTGAAGGAGAAATCTCCAGAGCGACCGTTCAGTGAGCGGAGTAAAGAATCTGACGGTTTAAGTTCAAAACACTCCAGACAGAGACTTCAACCATGCTCAAGCTCAGCATTCTGTGCCCTGCATAGAAAGTTAACTCTTTAGTTCTCCGGGGCAGTTCAAAGGTTGGGAATCACTGCAATTGTCATAATACAGCAAGACTTCATGTTGTTTAAATACAGCAAGACTCCATTAGAAGAAACATAATTACCAAGGTGAGTAATTTTTTTCTTCAAACATGACGTCTTGCTGTATTCCGACTATTGCAGACTACCAAGCAGTACCTCCATGGAGGAAGGAATCAAACCTACTTTGGGAATAGGCTCTGCAGTACTGCTGTACCAAACCTAGCATCCCTCCTAGCCTGGATGTCCAGGGAGTAATGCTTGGTGAATGTATGGACAGTTTTCCAGGTGGCTGCTTTACATGCCTCTAGCAAAGGAATATCCCTGGCAGCAGCCAAGGAAGCAGCTGTAACTCTAGTCAAATGAGCCCTCAGGCCTGAGGGTGCTACTTGCCTAGCTTCTCATAGCAGAACTGTATACAAGAGACAATCCACCTGGCAATAGTTCTCTTAGTGGCAGGTTTGCCCTTTCCACTTCCCAAAAGTGAGAAACTGGAGGAGTCAAACTTGTGCTCTCTAGCACGCCTCAAAGAAACTAAGAGCTCTTAACATCCAAATTGTGCAAACTTCTTTCTCCTGAAGAAGAATGATCAGTGAAGAACACAGGGAAAGACATGGATTGGTTCAGATGAAAATCTGAAACCACTTTAGGTAAGAACCTCCTATTGGTTCTAAGGACCACCTTACCTCTATGAAATGAAATAAAATCCGGTTCCACTGACAGAGCTTGCAATTCACGGATACGCCTGGCAGAGTTAACAGCTACCAGGAACACAGTTTTCCAAGTCAAGTTCTTAAGCTCTGCTGAAGACAGAGGCTCAAAGGGAGGTTGCATAAGCAGAGAAACATAAACATTAAGATCCCAAGCAGGAGTAGGATCCCTAAAGGGGGGATTGTTATGAAGCAATCCCTTGAATTTACAGAATACAGGGTGAGATGCCAGTGAGGAAGGCCTCCCCACTGACAGAAAAGCAGAAACAGCTGACAAATGTACTTTGAGAGTAGCTGGTCTGAGGCCTAGGCTATTAAGATAAAACATATAATCCAGACCTGTGGAGAATTCAGCAGTGTCTAGGGATATTTGTTTCTTGGAACACCAAATGCTGAATAGTTTCCATTTGGAGTTATTAGTTTTTCTGGTGGCAGGCTTATAAGAGGCTTTGAGAATGTCCAGAACCCCTTGGGGCAGATGCAAATCTGCATACTCTACCTCTTCAAGAGCCATGCCTTGAGATTGAGAGACCGAAGATTGGGGTACCCAATCCTCCCCTGAGAGGAGGTTAACAGGTTGTAATTCCTGGGAAGAGACAGTGAAGATGGACTACTAGGGACAGCAACAAGGGCTACCGGGGTTGCCTGGCCCAGTCTGGAGCAATCAGAATCACTTTGCAGGGTTGTGACCTTATTTTGACCAGAACCTTGAACAGTAGAGGGAAAGGAGGAAAGGCATATAGAATTTCCCTTCCCAATTCAAAAGCATAGCATCCAGCGGGGCTGAGCCAAAGACTAGGGGTCTGCAACAAAACAGAGCAAGTTGGTGATTGTCTGGGCTGCAAAGAGATCTACCTCTGGAGTACCCCACTTTGAAAAATAACAACATCAGAGGGTCCAGGGCCCATTCATGATGGCCCTGGGAGATCCTGCTCAATGCATCTGCTAGCACACTGTCCTTTCCTGGAAGGTGGACTGCTATCAAAGAGGCCTGCAGAGAATAGGCCAGGGACCACAACTTCATGGCTTCCATGCGCAAGGCCGTGGACTGAGCGTCTCCCTGCTTGTTGATGTTCCACATGGTGGTGGTGCTGTCTGTCCTGACCTGAGCCACCTTGTTCTGCACAGAAAGAGAACACTTGCAGGGCCAAAAAAGACCACCTTGAGTTCCAAGAGGTTGATGTAAAGAAGGGATTCCTGTGGGGACCACAGTCCCTGGGCTGTGAGCCCCCAGATGGAGTGGGGAGCCCAACAGAGAAGCATCCGTGGTAAGGACCACTGAGTGGGTCTAGGAGACGAATGGGACTCCTTGCCTGAGGTTGTTCTGATCCTGCCACCACTAGAAAGCCTGGATCAGAGTCTGAGTCACTGAAATTAGTTTGGTTTGAGAGTCCTTCCTCTGAGACCAAAAGGCCCTCAGGTGGAACGGAATGTTCCTCATCTGAAATCTGGCCCCGCGCTGTAGAAGCTGCCATGTGGCCCAGAAGCTGAAGGAAGTGCCTTGCTGGCAGAGAGACCAGAAAGTGAAATGAAGAAGCCAGCTCTACAATTGCCCCTGCCATGACTATATCCAGCTCTGCCCCATGAAGGAGAGGAGCTGCACAGGCTCAAAAACCAACTTGGGAAGGTTGAGAAGGAATCCTAGGGAAGCGAGTACTTGAGTCACTTGCAGGTCTGATTTGACTTGGTCTGGAGACTGACCCACAATGAGCCAGTCAACCAGGTATGGAAAAATGGAAATATTTCTTCTCCTTAAAAAGACCACTACTACTGCTAGGCATTTTGTGAATACCCTTAGAGCTGATGTCAGGTCGAAGGGCATAGCTTTGAACTGGTAATGGCCTAAAGGCAATTCAAACCCAAGGTACTTTCTGTGGGAGCACCTGACGGAAATGTAAATGTAGGCATCTTTGAGGTCCAAAGAGGCTAGCCAGTTCCCTGGCCTTAGAGAGGGAAGGATTATTCCCACAGTCACCATCTTGAATTTTAGTTTTAAAAGATGTTTGTTTAGATATCTTGGGTCTAGGATGGGTCGCCACGCCCCTAACTTTTTTGGGGCAAGAAAGTACCTGGAGTACAGACTTTTGCCCCCCCGAGTAATGTAGGAACTCTTTCTATGACCCTTATAGCCAGCAGAGATGAAACCTCTGCCTCTAGGGCAATAGTTTCGGAGATGCTTGCAGGCGGAAAGGATCTGGCTCTCAGCTTTGGACATTTTTTAAAGCTGAGAACCAGACCCAGGCTTACTACTTCCAGGATCCACTTGTCTGAGGTAACAGACATCCAGGTCTAGACAAAGTAAGCCAGCCTGCCTCCTACAGGAATGGGGGAGTCGACCCGGGTTGACACATCAGGGTGTCTGCTTGGCAGGAGCCTTAGGCTGAGAGGTGGATGCAGCCCTGCTCATCCTCCTTCTGCCTCTCCCTCTGAAGAACCCCCTTTGAGGAAAAGGAGAAGAGGTCTGTGCTTGGCAGAAAGGCCTTTGAAAAGGCCTGCCCCTAGCTTGCTGCCTTTGAGGAGTTCCCTGCCTTTCCTTTACCTGTGCACTCCTGTAGGTGGTCCTATATTCATCCATCTTTTTCATGCAATTCTCTGCTCAAACAGAGAATTACCCACCACAAGGAAATCCATGGCCTTAGTCTGGGTGTCCTGTGAAAGGCTGGAACATCTGAGCCAAGCCATTCTCTGAAGAGTCACAGATGTATCCATGACTTTAGATGACAGAGTCCACAGCAGCATGGAGCTGTACCTTTAGATGCCTCAATCCCATCAGCAGCCACCTCCTCCAGCTCAGAGGCTAGCTGGGGGGAGGCCTGCTTAGCCAGAGCCACATAGGCCATATAATTAGCCTTCCTGAGTCCCAAGGCGGATGCCATGTACCTTTTTTTGCCATGGCATCCAACTTCCTAATCTTTATCTGGGGGGTGTGAAGCCAAGGGTATATTAGCCTTATCACAGGCTGCAGCCTGCACCACCCAAACATAGCTGCATTGTTGATACAAGTACTCCATACCTGAACCTGATAAGGTGTACCTCTTATCCATCTTTCTGTTAACAGGAGGTACAGAATTTGGAGTTTTTTAAATCTTTTGTGTGTTTCCCAAAGGACTTATGAAGGGGAATAGACAGTCTCTTTGACTCTGGGATGTCCATCATCTCAACAATCAGGTTCCTCTAGAGCTTCTTCCACAGGGAGCTGGAGGGTTTCTGCCACTTTTCTGTAAAACATGGTGGGAAGTGGGCTCAGAAAGCCTAGGAGGGTAAACACCAGAATGCCTGTCCAGGCAGATGTCCGGTTCAATGGGCTCATCCAGACCTCCCACACCATTGTCATCATCAGCAAAATCTTCATTCCCCTCCAAATCCGGTTAATAAAAAACTTCAGAGGTAAAATCCTAAACCAGAGGATCCGACTGCACCGAGAGTCTTCCAGAAGGTGACGGAACTGGACGAAGCGATTCTACAATCTTTATCACTTTGGCAATCTCTTTGGCAGTTGGAAAATGGGTCTCTGGATCCAACCGGCCGGTTTCTCTTCTTTTCTGTAGGAAACGATCCTAAGGAGGAGGATCGGCTCTCCTCTTGCCCGAGGAAGTATTGCCCTGGTAAGAGGTCACTCCCCCTGGTACGATCGGAAACCAAACCGGGCTGGCCATTCGGGTCAGAAGACTTCTCGGCCTTCTTATCCCAAAGCCTACCTAACCTTTTCTCCAGGGTAGACTTAGGTACTTTTTTTTTTGTAACAAATTTTGCAGTCTGAATCGAGGTGGTCAAACCCCAGACAAGACAGGTGGTGTGGGGATCAGCCTTAGCAAAGACCTCCCCACACACACTACAGTGCTGAAATCCAGTGGGCCCTTTTTTTTTGGGGGGTCTCAGACGTAGCCATCCTAACCAAAACTTGCCCTTTTTATGACAAACAACCAGGCAAGACACCCTTATTGGTTTCTGTGTTACGGGTATTGGTTAAAAAAAGGAAAATGCAAGAAAATCTGTTTCTTTAAACCGATAGGGAACGGTAACTACACTCTAAATTTAGGAATCGAGAAAAATATATTCAGCAAATAGCCGGTTCAGCGAATTGGTCGAGAAGAAAAAATTACTCACCTTAGTAATGTTGTTTCTTCTAATGGAGTCTTGCTGTATTCTGACAGTAGCAGTGAGTCCCAACCTTCGAACTGCCCCGGAGATGAAAGAGTTAACTTTCCATGCCAGGCATGGAATGCTGAGCTCGAGCTCGGTTGAGACTCTGTCTGTTGCTGTTTAAACTCAAACCATCAGATCTTTACGAGCTAAACTCACTGAGGTCCTGTGTGGAAGCTGTAAACCTACACTAGCCAACTGGCTACTAACATAAAACAAAGACTTGAGTCAGGAGACCCAAAAATGGAACAAACACAACACCCACTCACCCAAAGAAAGGGTGATAAGGGTGGGGCACCTCCTGAGTGCCAACACTGCGCTGCCCACCCACATCCCAAAAACAGAGGTTCTGAGAGGGGCGGGAGGTCAGAATACAGCAAGACTCCATTAGAAGAAACATTACAAAGGCGAGTAATTTTTCTTCAAACAACATGAAGTCTTGCTGTATTCTGACAGCAGCAGACTAACAAGCAGTACCTCCATGGAGGAGGGACAGAACCTACTAGGAATAGGCTCTGAAGCACAGCTGTGTCAAACCGAGCATCACTCCTAGCCTGGATATCCAGGGAGTAATGCTTGGTGAAAGTATGAACTGTTTTCCAGGTAGCTGCTTGACATATCTCTAAGATAGGAATATCCCTGGCAGCAGCCAGGGAAGCAGCTGTACCTCTGGTAGAGTGAGCCCTCAGGCCTGAGGGTGGAACCTTATCTAGTTTTTCATAGCAAAATTGGATGCAAGAGACAATCCACCTGGCAATGGATCTTTTAGTGGCAGGTCTTCCTTTACCAACCTCACCATAAGTGAGGAACAGTTGGAGGGAGTCAAACCTATGACCCTTGCTACGTTCTATATAGTAGCTAAGGGCTCTTTTCACATCTAGACTGTGCAGCCTCCTCTCACCAGAGGAGGAATGGTCAGTGAAGTACACAGGAAGAGACACAGATTGATTAAGGTGGAAGTCTGAAACCACCTTAGGCAAAAACTTCCTGTTAGTCCTGAGGACCACCTTATCCCTATGGAATGAAATAAAGTCAGGCTCCACTGACAGGGCTTGTAGCTCACTTATGCGCCTGGCAGAAGTGATGGCCACCAAAAACACAGTTTTCCAAGTCAAGTACTTAAGCTCTGCTGAGGACAAAGGCTCAAAACGGAGTTACATAAGCTGAGCAATGCAAACGTTAAGATCCCAAGCAGGGGCAGGGTCCCTGAATGGAGGATTGGTATGAAGCAATCCCTTAAAAAACTTGGAGAAAACAGGGTGAGCTGAAAGAGAAGAGGGCTTACCTGCTAAAATGAAAGCAGAAACAGCTGCCAGATGCACCGTTAGTGAAGCTGGTCTGAGCCCCAAGCTATTCAGATGGACCATATAGTCAAGGACTGTGGGCAGATCAGCAGACACTGGGGAAATATGCTTCCCAGAGCACCATATGGAAAATCTTTTCCACTTAGAATTATAAGCAGTTCTGGTGGAAGGCTTCCTAGAAGCCTTTAGAATATCCATAACACCTTGGGAGAGGTGTAAATCAGCAAACTAACTCTTCAAGAGCCAGGCCTTGAGATTGAGAGATTTGAGATTCGGGTACCAAACCCTCCCCTGAGCACAGGTTAACAGGTTGTAATTCCTGGGAACAACCAGGGGAAGATGGACCGTTAAGGACAATAGGAGAGGATACCAGGGCTGTCTGGCCCAGTCTGGAGCAATCAGGATCACTTTGCAGGGTTGAGACCTGATTTTGACTAGTACTTTGAACAGGAGAGGGAAGGGGGGAAAGCATACAGGAACTTCCCTTCCCAACTGAGAACTAAGGCATCCAGGGGACTGAGCCCAACACTGGGGGCCTGCAGCAAAAAAGGGGAAGTTGGTGATTGTCTGGGGCTGCAAAAAGATCTATCTGTGGGGTACCCCATCTGGAGAATATCACCTCCGAGACCACGGGATCCAGTGACCATTCGTGATGGCCCGGAGATATCCTGCTGATAGCATCTGCCAGGACATTGTCCTTGCCTGGGAGGTGTACTGCTGAGAGGGAGGTGTTCAGGGAATAAGCCAGAGACCACAACTTCATTGCTTCTGTGCACAAGGCCATAGATCGAGTGCCTCCTTGCTTGCTGATGTATCACATTGTAGTGGTACTGTCTGTTCTGATCTGAATTACTTTGTTCTGAACAGACTTGGAAAAAGCTTGAAGTGCTAGAAATACTGCTCTGAGTTCCAACAGATGGATGTGAAGCGGAGATTCCTGAGGAGACCACAACCCCTGGGAGGTCCGGGTGCCAAGTGAGCCCCCCACCCCAAGAGGGAGGGCATCTGTAGTAAGGACTAAGGAGTGAGACTGAGTGGCAAAGGGAACTCCTTGTCTCAGATTGTTATGATCCTGCCACCACTGCAAGGCCTGGATCAGAGTTCGAGTCACTGGGATCAATTTGGTCACGGGATCCTTTTTCTGAGACCAAAAGGCTCTCAAATGGAACTGAATGTCCCTCATCTGAAATCTTGCTCCCTGCGCCGCTGCTGTAGAAGCAGCCATGTGCCCCAGGAGCTGCACAAAATGTCTTGCTGGTCGAGACACCTGTAGGGTGAAAGAGGAGGCCAGTGTGATAAGGGTCCTTGCCCTGTCCAGGGGAAGGAAGGCTCTGGCCTTTTCTGTATCTAGCTCTGTGCCTATGAAGGTGAGGAGCTTAACAGGCTCTAGAACTTGACTCTGAAAGATTCAGAAGGAAACCCACAGAGGTGAGCAGTTGCTGAGTTATCTGTAGGTGTAACTTGACCTGGTCTGGGGACTGGCCTGCTATGAGCCAGTCGTCCAGGTATGGGAAGATGGCAATGCTTTGCCTTCTTAGAGAAGCAACTACTACTGCCAGGCATTTTGTGAACACCCTTGGAGCAGAGGTTAGACCGAAGGGCATTGCTCTGAACTGGTAATGGCCTGAGGGCAACTCGAACCAGAGGTACTTTCGATGGGAGCTTCTGATGAGAATATGGAAATAGGCATCCTTGAGGTCCAGGGAAACTAGCCAGTCCCCTGGCCCTAGAGAGGGTAGAATTATTCCCAGAGTCACCATTTTGAATTTTGGCTTTAAAAGGTGCTTGTTTAAATATCTGAGATCCAGGATGGGCCGCCATTCTCCTGCCTTTTTGGGGTAATTAAGTACCTGGAGTACAATCCTTTGCCCTGGTGTAGGGGTGGAACCCTTCCACAGCTCTGAGAACCAGGAGGAAGAGACCTCTGCCTCTAGGGCAAGTGCTCTGAGGGATTTGCAGGTGGAAGGATCTGGTTCTCAGCTTTGGAAATTTTTGAAGCTGAGAACCAGTCCCTGGTTACTACTTTCAGGACCCACTTGTCTGATGTTAGAGACTTCCAGTCCTGGACAAAGTAAGCCAGCCTGCCCCTACAGGTAGTGGAGAATCGGCCCTGGCAAACCATCAGGGTGCCTGTTTGGCAGGGGTTTTAGCTGAGGGTGGAAGCACGCCTGCTTGTACCCTTTGCCTCTCCTCTAAAGAACCCCCTCTGAGCACAGGCAGAAGGAGGCCTGGGCTTGGTAGAAAGGCTCTGAAAAGGCCTGCCCCTGCCCCTGGGATGCTGCCTCTGAGGAGTGGCCTGCCTTTCCTTGGCCTGGGCACTCCTATAGGTGGTCCTATATTCGTCCGTTTTCTTCATATAATTCTCTGTTTGCTCCCCAAACAGAGAATTACCCACAACAGGAAAATCTATGGCCTTAGTCTGGGTATCCTGTGACAGGCTAGTACATCTGAGCTAAGCCATTCTACGAAGTGCCACAGATGTAGCCATGACTCTTGATGACACTTCATTGGAGTCCACTGCAGCATGGAATTGCACCTTGGATGCCTCAATACCATCAGCAGCCACCTGCTCCAGCTCCTTGGCAAGCCAGCCAGGGACCTGTTTTGCTAAAGCCATGACAGTGTCCCATCTGGATTTCTGATACCTAGCAGTATAGGCCATATAGTTGGCCTGTCTGAGTCCCAAGGATGCTGCCATGTACTGTTTCTTTGCCATGGCATCAATCCTCCTGAGTCCTTGTCTGGGGGTGTGAAGCCAAGAGAATATTTGCCTTATCACAGATTGCAGCCGGCACTACCCCAACATGGCTGCATTGTTGTGTAAGTAACTCGTATCTGAGCCTGACAATGTATACCTCTTGTCCATTCTTTTATCCACAGGAGATATGGTATTAGGAGTCTTTAAAATCTTAAATGTCTGTTTCCAAAAGATTTGTGTAAGGAATAGACAGCCTCTAGACTCTGGGATATCCATCATTTCCACATAGTCAGGCTCCTCCTGGTCATCCACAGCTTCTTCCATAGGAAGCTGGAGGGTTTCAGCCACTTTTTTATAAAACATGAAATGGGAAGGAGACTCAGAAAGCCTAGGAGGAGACACTCCTGAAGGTCTGTCTGGGGAGATGTCCGGGTCAATGGTCACATCCAGACTTTCAAAACCACATTCACTTTCCTCATACTCCTCTTCCTCCTCCTCCGGTTCATAACATTCCTCTAAATCATAATCTTGAATCGGTGGAACCGGCCGAACCGAGCACCTCCCTGATGGTGCCGGTTCGGTCGGAACCGGTGAAAGCGACTGCACAATTTTTATCGCTTTGGCTATTTCTTCAGCGGTTGGAGAAGAAAGTTTTGGATCCACACCAGCTGATTTTTCCTTTCTTGTTCTCTTAGCTGGAACCGACTCCTCAGAATCGGCTCTCCTTTTGCCCGAAAAAGTCTCGCCCTGGTCAGAGGGCACTCCTTCTGGTTCGGTTTGAACCGAACCGGGCTGGCCATCCGGTTCAGCGGACTTTTTGGCCTCCCTTTCCCTGAGCCTACCAACTCTTTTTTCTAGGGTAGCTGCAGGAAAATTCTTACAAATCTGGCAGTCTGCATTGAGGTGGTCAAACCCCAGACAATAAACACAGGTGGTGTGGGGGTCAGCCTTAGCAAAGACTTCCCCCCACACACACACACACACTGCAGTGTTGAAACCCAGTGGGCTCGGTTTTTCTTTTGGGCTTCTCAGACATTGTGCCAGTCCTAACCAAACTTACCCTTTCTATGGCAATCCGCCAGGCAAGACCCTTTTATTGGTTCCTCACCGTGTCACAGGTCGTGGAAAAACCGTAATAAAATCCTTTTTTTTTTTTTTTTTTTTAGAACGATAAGAACACTCTAAAAGTTCAGCTAAAGATTTTTAACAACTTAATCGGTTCAAACCAAACCGATGAACCGTTACAAGTTCCACATAGAATAGAAAATAATATAAACCTATCTAGTACTCACAAATACCACAGAGACTGAACCGACAAGTTACGGTTTAAATTCGGTTGAAAACCAAGAAAAGCAGTACTTTAACCGACAAACTGAACCAGAAGGAGAAATCTCCGGAGCGACTGTTCAGTGAGGCGGAGTAAAGAATCTGATGGTTTGAGTTTAAACAGCAACAGACAGAGTCTCAACCGAGCTCGAGCTCAGCGTTCCATGCCTGGCATGGAAAGTAAACTCTCATCTCCGGGGCAGTTCGAAGGTTGGGACTCACTGCTACTGTCAGAATACAGCAAGACTTCATGTTGTTTGAAAATAAGTTTTACAATTTCTACAAGTTTACTGTGTCTAATTCACTGCCTGGTACTTACTGTACCACAGAGAGAGATCTGAACCGAAACTTGCGAAAAATAAAAATCGGTAAAACAGAGGACTTTAACCGACTTCTGAATCACGAAGCAAAGGAGAAATCTCCGGAGAGACTGTTCAGTTAGGTGGAGTAAAGAATCTGACGGTTACGTTTCAAAGTGCAACAGACAGAGGTTTGAACAGAGCTCGAGCTCAACGTTTTATGCTCTGCATGGTGAGTGCCTAAGGAATGCACTAGCAAATGGGAGGGAAGGAGGGGTGGAAGAACAATGGGAAATAATAAAAACTGCCATCACAGAGGTATGAGCCTTTGTGTGAAGCAAATAAACAAAACAAGACGATGTAGAAACCACTATGGTTCTCAAAGGAAGTGGCAGTGAAGGTTCAAGAGAAAAGAAAGCATTCAGGAAGTACAAGGAATCGCAGCAGGAGCAGGACAGAGAACTGTATCAGTTAAAGCAAAAGGAGGCTGGGAAGGCAGTCAGAACAGCAAAGGCCCAAACCGAGGAAAAGATAGCCAACTCAGTTAAGAAGGGGATAAAACCTTTTATAGGTACATCAGGGAGCAAAGGAAGACCAAGGGAGGGATAGTGAGGCTTAATAAAGGAAGGGAGGGTGGGCAGAGGGAGACTGTGAAAAGGCAGAGATACTAAACAAATATTTTTGCTCAGTATTTACAAAGGAAGAGGGAGGTACATAAAACAAACAGTAGTAACACTCTGGATACAGAAGTTGATACCAGCCCATTTACAGAAGAAAGGGTTCTGAAAGAACTCTTAAAACTGAAGGTGGACAAAGCAATGGGGCCTGATGGGATTCATCCCAGAATTCTAAAAGAACTAGGTAGAACTAGTGACACCACTGACTACCCTCTTTAACAAATCATGGGAGGATGGGGTGGTACCAGAGGACTGGAGGAGGGCAGATGCGATTCCTCTCACAAAGTGGGAGCAAGGCAGAAGCAGGAAACTATAGACCTGTTAGTTTAACCTCAGTGATAGGGAAAATGATGGAATCACTTCTAAAGGAAAGAACTGTCGAGTATCTAGAGGCCAGAGGGGCTAGGACCCTAGGCAGCATGGATTCACAGCGGGAAGGTCATACCTGAGCAGATCTGATAGATTTCTTTGACTGGGTGACCAAAGTAGTAGATCAGGGAGGGGCTGTGGACATGGCCTACCTAGACTTTAGCAAGGCATTTGACACAGTCTCACACAAAAGATTAATATATAGGTTAGCCAGCCTAGGAGTGGGTCCCAAGATGACAGCCTGGGTAAAGAATTGGCTGGAGAATAGGACACAGAGAGTAATAGTAAATGGAGTCCACTCAGAAGAAAGGAGGGTCACTAGCGGGGTACCGCAGGGTTCAGTATTAGGACCGGTCCTCTTCAATGTCTTTATAGTTTACATTGCAGAAGGACTGGAAGGAAAGATGTCTCTTTGCAGATGACACTAAGATCTGCAACAGAGTAGATGCACAGGGTGGGGTGGAAAGGATGAGAAGGGACTTGGCAAGGTTAGAGGAATGGTCAAATGTATGGCAGCTTAGATTCAATGCTAAGAAGTGCAAGGTAATGCACCTGGGAAACAAAAACCCAAGGGAAGAGTACACAATGGGGGTGAGATACTAACAACAACAAAATGGAAAGGGACCTGGGGGTAGTCATATCAGATGACCTAAAGGTGGGCAAGCAATGTGAGAAGGCAGCAAGGAGGGCTGGGGATACTGGGATGCATAGGGAGGCATCACCAGTAGAAAACAGGAGTTATTATCCTCTGTACAGACAGCTGGTGAGACCCCATCTGAGTACTGTGTGCAGTTCTGGAGACCCAATCTCTGCAAAGACAGACAGGCTGGAAGCTGTCAGAGGAGCAACTAAAATGGTGCAGGGTCTGCACCGAGGACATATGAAGAGAAACTTAAGGAGCTTAATATGTATAGCCTCGAGGAAAGGAGGGAGAGGGGACATGATAGAAACTTTCAAGTACCTCAAGGAATCAACAAAGTCCAAGAGGGTAGCATCTTTCAAAAAAAAAGAGGTGTGCAAGAACAAGAGGGCACAATTTGAAGATAGAGGCGGCTCAGAGGTAATTTAAGGAAGTATTTTTCACAGACGGGTTGTGGATGCATGGAATGGCCTTCGGAGGAGGTTGTGGAGTCAAAATCAGTGGTGGAATTCAAGCATGCATGGGATAGTCATAAGGCAATTCTGGGGGGTGGGGGTAGGAAGAAGTAGGCTGCTGGTTAACTAGGATCTGCAGCTTATCCAGTAGGTAGGGAAATGGGCAGACTGGGTGGGCCAAGCGGTCCTTATCTGCCGTCAAATTCTATGTTTCTATGAACCCTCTACTCTCCGGGGCAGTTCAAGTGCTGGGCTAAATGCAATAGCAAGAATACAGCAAGATTTTATATTGTTTGAAAGCATGCTAGTAAACATGAGGGAGCACATACTCCCAGTTACTCTGAATGGGGTGCAAAACCACAGGTTAAGGGACACAGGAGCGTCCCTTACTTTGGTAAAAGGGGATCTAGTTGAACCTGAACAGCTTATACACAATCAATCTGTTACACTATGGGGATTCAATGGGGAGGAGAAAACTCTGCCACTTGCTAGTGTTCTCCTGGACTGGGGTGAGACAGGAGAGACCGTGCAAAATCTGGCACTGGATATGATTATAGGGAACAATCTCCAACAGGGGATGGTGTGTGCAGTTACCCGCAGTCAGGCGGCAGAGGCAAATTGTGGTTCCCTGGACCCCAAAGAAGCCCCTGTGGAAAACAGTGGGAGGCTAGTTTCCCAACCTTTGTGTCCTGATATGGAGAACAGTGAAAGGGGGGTAGAAATTCCCCAGGTAGCAGTTAACAGAACAGCTACAGAAGGTTACTCTGATGAGGAAGGGGTAGCCATTTGTCAGAGGGTTAGGGATGGCAATGACCCTGAATGCCCCAACGCTACAGCTAGGGACCCTAGTTTAGAACCTGGAGGGGACCTGTCCCATGCCTTGGGAATGTGTAAAGATTTTGTAGCTTCTCAGAAAAATTACCCTAGTTTAGAGAGGCTGAGAGCTTGGGTGACTGAGCACAGGGAGGTGACGGTAAACAAAGGGAAGATTGGCAGGCAGCTTGTCGTCCCCCAGGGGTACAATGAGCGGCTGCTCAAGATTGCTCATGAAATCCCCATATCTGGGAATCGTGCACACTATGCAGCAATTGGACTAACTTCACCCAGAAAGCGAAGTATTGCAGGTCTCGTCACTGGTGCCAAGAAATGGTGAAGGCGGGCAGTAAAACCCAAACCGCCCTAATTCCCTTGCCCATAGTGGAGAAGCCATTCCAGAGGATAGGAATGGATATTGTGGAGCCTTTGAATACCCCCACCTCCTCCGGGAAGGGTTTATCCTAAGTGGTGGATTATGCCACCCAATACCCAGAGGCAGTTGCCCTACCCTCACCAAGAACAAAGTGGCAGATGCCTTGCTAAGGATTTTCTCCCATGTTGGGTTACCCGCAGGAGGTTAACACATATCAAGGGGGTTCCTTCATGTCAGATGTGATGAAATGTCTCTGGGAAAAGTGTGGGGTGGTGCAGATACGCACAACACCTCATTACCCACAAGCCAATGGGCTTGTGGAAACATTTGATCGTACCCTTAAAATCGATGCTCCAAGCGTTTGCTGAACAGCATGGGAGGGACTGGGAGAAATTCCTTCCCCACATGTTCGCATTCAGGAACGTGCCCCAAGAGTCAACATGGTTCTCCCTTTTCAAGCTCTTATATGGACGCAGGGTGTGGGGCCCCCTAGACTTGATCCAGGAAGCCTGGGAAGGCAAGTATGCCACCCAGGGAACTCCCACACAGTGGATTATGTCCTTGAGTTTAGGGACAAGATAAAGGAGCTTATGGGAACAGCCCAGAGCAACCTGGCAGTTGCCCAGCAAAAGTTATGGTACAATCGCAGAGCCAGAGAACAGGAATAGGTCAGGAGATCATGCTCCTAATCCAAGTCCAGAAAGATAAGCTGCAGGCTGAGTGGGCAGAACCGTACAAAGTAGACAGGTGAATAACAAATTACATTGTAAATCTGACAGGAGACATACCCAAAGGATGTAACGTCAACACGATGAAGCCATATGCAAACAGGGCTGACATGATCTTGCAGTGTGCAGTCCTGGGAAGGGGACGGACGAAGAAGACCCCCTTCTGGACTTACAGAACTAAAGAAAGAGGAAGTCCTCTGTGGAAGCAATCAAAATGTCACCCCAGTTGACCCCAGACCAGATCCAGGACGGAAGGGAGGTTTTAGCAGACTTTGCCCCATTGTTTAATGCCAAGCCTGGACTACCTCCCATAGCGACACAAGATGTAGATACGGGGACGCAAGCGCCCATACGGCGGACAGCATATTTGGTGTCGGAGACCGTCCAAAAGGACATCAGGAAGGAGGTGGGGGGAAATGCTGGATTTAGCGGTAATCCAAATATCCCAGTCCCTGGACCTCACCTGTAGTCCTTGTTCCCAAGCCACATGGTTCTACTCGTTTTTGCATGGACTATTGTGGACTCAACGCACTCACGAGGTCGGACGCCCACCCAATGGCACGAACTACTGAACAAATTGGGAAGGGTGATATACCTTACCACTACCGACCTGACAAAATGGTATTGGCAGGTGAAGTTAACTGCCACAGCTAGGGAGAAATCTGCCTTCATCACTCAGATAGGATCATTTGAGCTTAACATAATGTCATTTGGAATGAAGAACGCCCCTGCAACATTCAAAAGGTTAGTGAACCAGGTGTTAAATGGTACTTAAGAGTAAGCCGTGGCCAAACTGGACAAGACTGCCATCTTCAGTGCCAGCTGGAAGGAACACCTGTCCCACCTTAGGGAAGTGCTGGGCAGGATGTAGAGGGCCGGGCTTACTGTAAAAGTTGAAAAGTGCCAGGTGACCATGGCTGAGGTGGCATACCTAGGACATATAGTAGGAAGGGGACAGCTCTGTCCTAATCAAGCAATCAAGGCACGGCCCAGACCTGAAACAAACGCAGATTCAGAGTTTTCTAGGGACCGCAGGGTACTACAGAAAATTTGTATCAAACGACAGTGCCCTGGCAGCTTCCCTATCCGGTCTGCTAAAGAAAAGAATGCCTAAAAAAGGTAAAATGGGAATCAGCCTGTGAACAAGCCTTTACATGACTAAAGGAAGAACTGTGCAGTGCTTCTTTTTGTATTAGCCAGTCCCAGACTACAGTAAACCATTTGTACTGCAGACAGATGCCTCAGATGTGTATTAGGGCAGTACTCAGCCAGACTTCTAACCAAGGAAAGATCACCCAATAGTGTACCTCAGTAAGAAATTTCCAGAGAGCAGGCTTATTCCACAAGGGAGAAAGAATGCTTGCAGCGGTTTGAGCACTGAAGAAATTAAGAGCCATACCTATACGGGTAGCACTTTGAGGTACAAACAGATCATAACCCCTGGTTTGACTGGCAAAAATGGGTAAAACAAATGGTAGGCTTTTAAGAAGCCACCTTGCCTTGCAGGGTTATGACATAACTGTCACTCACAGGGCAGGGGCGGCAAACAAACGGCTATCGCGTCAGAGCAATGCACTGAATTTGGTAAACAGCCCATGCCTAGGAATAGATTCCCCCAAATTGTCTAGGAGGGAGGAATGTGATGACGGATAGTCATCTGCTTGTTATTATTTGTATTATATTTATATGATGAATATACTTTTTTGAATTTCTGCAAGGGAAGTATGGAAGTCAGCACAAAGCATCGTGGGACCTTGGATTTCAAAAAAAAAAAATGTTCTCCCAAGTGGAAAATCTAATTAAGAGCTTCCTTAGATACCAGGCTATAACATATTATAAAAGACCCATTTACTGTGAATCT
Organism: Neoceratodus forsteri; assembly: GCA_016271365.2. Classification (NCBI taxonomy): domain Eukaryota; kingdom Metazoa; phylum Chordata; order Ceratodontiformes; family Ceratodontidae; genus Neoceratodus; species Neoceratodus forsteri. Next base: position 313,505,496 of record CM057455.1, read on the forward strand.
AGGAAACTGGCCATAAACAGGCTGTTTTACACAACCTTTCCCGTTACCTGTTAAACTTCTCACCACTAAGAGAAACAGCTCAGGAATGTTAGCTGAAGATCAAAGAGGTAATTCTGACCTGCCATAAAACTGTGGCTTGCTAATTAAAGGGGAAGTCTCCCATAGTTTCACACCAATATTTTCCCAACTCATGTGTAATTTGTGTGCCTCTTCCAGTTGCCAGCAGTCCTATTACTGTCCAAATGTAGATTAATAAAAATAGACAGCCCCAGAAGTTATCGATGTGTCTGTCCTCCATTTTACCATCAACGCTGCGGGAGGAGGATGTCAGAGCAACAGATAATGGTGCTGCACTAAATGTAGTTCCGCCAGTAAACCAAACCCACAATGTTTGGTTCCCCACTTGAGTAATGGAGGAACCCTTTAAGTGTTGTGCACAACCTGAAGTGAAGGTCTAATAGGGACTAGGACCATGCGAGGGTGATGCAGCACTGATCTGACATGTATATACAATATTCATACAAGAAGTGCCTGTATGTGTTGTTACTGTTTATGTTAGCAAACAAAACGTTTACCCAGTAAATTACTCTGAGTACAATAAGAGTTTTAAGTTGTATTATACAGCTGTTATATTATGTTCTGTGTGTTAACATTCTCTGCTTTGACACCAGCAGTGAGAAACAATCTTGCAAATATGCCCTTTCCTGTGTAACTATGCAGTCAGTGATTGGATGGCTGCTGTAAGGCAATTAAGAGTTCAGCTATAACAAGGAATAGGTTACCAGGACATCATCAGCTGCAGCATATGGAAGAAGGGTAATCTAGCGATTAAAGCACAGGCACAAGAACTGGGAGACTCTGGTTTAAATCCTACTAAAGTCCTTTACTCTCTAACCCTTAAGTTCCCCTAACCTCCTTGGGAACTGTGATGGCCCCTCAGGTCCATGACTTTAAAAGTGCCCCCATTCCCATTATAAATCATTAGCAGTGATGTGACCGCTACAGCACTTCACTTTGAAGGTACTGAGGGACAAGCTGTGGCAGCCCCCCAAAAAAACACTAATACCAGCATTTGAAGTAGGATATCCCTCACAAATCAGATGCTACACTTCAGCTATTGTAAGTAAAGAAACTAATCAGTCTCAGTGTTTGTAGTGCTCTGTATTTGTTTAGCTCATTCCTCCCATGTCATATGCATTGTGTGTCTTGGTATTTCCAGTCAGAACCTCAGATTTAAGGAGCATTTGAAATGTAAAACAATACACTTTATAAAGTAAGTGATCTAGCTCTCCACTTTCAGGCTGCTGGGGGGGGGGTACTCATTTGTGCAAAACAGGAATTTAGTCTTGTGTGATCCTTTGAACTGCCCAGGCCTACCTTGTAAATGAATCTTCTCAAGGGTGTTCACCTGGTTCAATACAGACTGACTGAGTCAGTCTACTGCTCTCCACAACATGTTGCAAACCGTCTCACAGAGAATGAGCAGTACACAGTAAAGATTGTTTCCTGTGAATTAAATACTATTAGATGTATTTACTCACACATATAGTATTAAGGCTACAAGTACTACTCTCTGTGTGAGTTGCATGACAGAACTGTCTTAAGCCATTGCAAACAAACTAAAATCAGGATAGACAGCATTGATACCCTTATGTTTCTTCTGCACTGTTGCTGCAGTGACATCAGGGAATGGGAGGGCTGATTACAAGTGACTCATTTGCATGTAAATGGAGGTCTACTTGACACTTTGCTACCTTGTGTCAGAGCCTCATTCTAGATGCGTTGCAACAGAAGACATGACTGATCTCTTATTGACATCGTACAGTAATTGATGTAATGTACAATAAATACATCACACATATCCAAATCAGAAATATACAGGAGTCTTCTTTAAAAGAAATTTTTTTTTTTTTTTTTTTTAAAGTGGGATACTTAGGAACAAGCAGATGCACAAGACTTTAGTATACAGGAAATGTGAGTGACCTCACAGCCAGCATCACCATTGAGATAGGACCTCACAAGGTGGGCCTGTTCCCAATAGACTGTCAAAGCTGAGAGAAGATCGTGCTTTTGTTTTCTGGACTCCTGGAAGAACACACTCAAGAAACACTTCTACCCAAGGTTTCGTAATTCAACCTCCACTATTTATTAACTGAAACTAGGGAATGATTAGATACTCAAAAGGCGGTTTGTTTCATAATTGTCCATTTAATTTTTATGACTGTACCATTGTTATATGGTCTGTGTTTTATTTCATTTACTATTTTTGATTTTAGTAAACTGTTTTCCTTGAAATCCTGCCTGAGCCTTTTTTCATTTTAAGTGTGACTGCTGGGACAGTATTGATAATTCTGACAGAACTGTTGAGCGCTTACAGTGTGTCACCATATGCAACAAGGTCTCAACTGAGTCAAACGAGGGACTGTGACCCAGGTTGGGTGCCCACTGGATTAAGTATTGCACTGCATTTCCCCAAAGAGGGTGTGATATTTGGACCCATTACCCATGTGTGCTATCGAAAAAGGGTTCATGTTTGACCCCAGGACTGACACTGGTGGTTGATCAGACCCAAAACAGACAGGAGGGTTACCCAGTTTGTCACCTGTTCACATACTGCCTTCAAGGTTTGGCACTGTGGAAGCAGTGGGCCTGACCACAGATGCGGTTGTGATGGGACTTACCTGCAATTTCAAAATAAATGATATGAAATGTAAAATTCGAGGCATGCCACATGTTTAACCAGTTCAAATTCAGCTACTCAAGAAATCAGACTAATTTTGATGGCAAAAATGACAAACCAATTACAAGTAAATACAGTTATTTTACTTCAAAGAACATAACAGCTACAGGAAACGAAGCCAAAACAAATGAAGATTTGACAAAAACGTAGTTTTCCAGACTAATGTTTTACTACTGGATTAATTTGATCTTTTTTCTTATTTAAACAGAAAGTCAACTTCTATCTCTAAAGCACCCCACCTGCTGAAGGGCTGCTCCTGCTCTGTACTTTGTGAAATAAAATTTCTTATAGATATGCTTGCTGGGAAACTTTCACTTTACCTGGATGATCCTCCCATTCCACCATCCAAACACAATGTGAACAAAGCCACTCTGCATCTTCTCAAAGTTTCCAGCTACAGATCATCAGGGACATTGGTCAGCTGCATGAAACTCAATTACCTAGAATATGTCTTGAAGCTATGCAAAACAGTTTGGCCCTGTTGTACATCAAAGGCAAACTGCAAGAAGACAAAAATTACTCACCACAGTAATATGGTTTCTTCCACAGTGTCCTTTTGCATCAGTAACAACAGCAGTAAGATGCTAGGTTGAGCTGCGTAAGAGGTACTGATTATGGTAATGAGTTAAATGAATTAGCCAATCAGAAAAGAGTTGGAGGATGTGCTGAGTGGAGTTTGCCCAGAGGGTACTAGAATTTTTTCGAAGATATGATGGCAACATGCAGTTAAAAGTCTGCCCCCGGGGGCGCTAATGAGCAGCTGATCTGACTGGTCGCACTACTCCTGGAGCTCCGTCTTTATTATGACAATAAAAGCACCTGAGTAAATTAATAACTTGCTTAACTGAAAAGAGTTGCCCTAATACCAGGGAGATTGATGAATACATCACCTCGGCAAGTCTGACAGTGGGTAAGCCAAGAAAACTCCACTCCACGAGGGAAGTACAAGTGGTGGACCAGGCCCAGTCTCACTGTCGGCAGTGGAGGTAGCTGCAATCAGCAGGGCGGTGTCAGAGCAAATTCCTGGTAGACTTTAAACCACGCTGGGAAAGCCTGGAGCATACTCTGAAGGGGCTAGCACAAGAACTGAAGCAGCATACGAGGCAGATCGCAGAGGTGGAATAAAGAATCTCAGACCTTGAGGACCAAAGCAGTGAAAGCTCTTCCAAAATATGAAAGTTACAAAAAAAGGTAAAGGAGCTTAAAGAAGCATTAGATTACTAGGAAAATTATAGTCAGAGAAATAATCTGTGCATCAGGAGCCTGCCAGAGGGAACAGAGGGAGAGAACCTGCTAAAATTCTGCTCAGAGACTCTGCCGAAGTTGCTAGATATGGACCTGCCTAAGTCCAAGCTTAAAGTCAAGAGAGCACACAGGGCCTTGGCTCTGAGGCCTCAGAATGGGCAACCCCCTAGGCAGGTGATCTTCTGGCTGTATCACCCAGACAGGCAGGCCTTACTGGTGGCTTTCAGAAATAAGAAACAGCTAGTATACGAAGGACACAAGCTAACCCTAAACCAAGATATATGTCCCAAAGAATACAGAAGAAAAGACAGCAGTTTAATACGTCGATGGATGGGATGAGGCAACAGGGGTTCGATTTCTTCATGGTATATCCGGCTACAGTCAAGTAAAAATCGAGGGGGCTACATATTCATTCTGGGAGTCTGAGAAGCTGTAAACGTTTCTGGAGGACTGGGACAGGAAGAATGGGAGAATGTGAGTGGGACCAGAATAAGTAGAGAGTGGAGAGAAGATGGAGGCTGATTTGGCAATCAACGAACTGGATTGGTGTCTGCACTTGCCAGGAGAATAAACAGCGAGGGGAAAGAAAAGTATGGAGGAGCTAGAGATCTGTTTGGATGGCCTTGTGTATCTGTTTTTGGTTGCCCTTCCCCTCAATCCTACAGGTGGCAACTAGATGCAGATCTCCAGGGATTTGTAGGTGGTGCAGGAGGAATGCTGTTGAGTTACAACATGGCTTAAAAAAACAACAGGGATATGATCCCCATAGGCCTCGTCTGATGTGGACTAGAGACAGAACTGAGCTTTTAAAAGAGGCAGATTACTCTCCGGGGCGATCATGTTACAAGTTTATAAAGCCTCACATGGGGAGGGTGAAGAGTAGTTGGCGGCCTCACGAGCGTGGACTAGAGACAGAACTTTCTCTCCATCAGGAGCACGTGGCACTGTGGGGCGCGATCGTCTTTTTTCTTGTTTTCCCCATGGCGATACAGAGGGGTAAGCTGGGAAAGTGTAAACACAGGGATACACACAAGTCCTGAACTAAGGGAGACATGTCTAGCAAAAACAGGAGTCGAGAACCAGGTGGAGGGATGTGGGGATGTCTTGAGGGTTGGGGGAACGCTTTGAGTGGGCACTTGGAATGAGGCTCTCTAAGAGTCGGTGGGGACGAAATACCTGGTGATAATATAAAGAGCAAATATATCAAGGGAGAAGAAAAGGGATATCTGTGGCAGCCAGTCGAGAGAGGGTTGGGAGGCTTGGGTGAGAGGGGTACAGACGCTGATTTAGAGGGACGCGGTAGTATAACAACATAAAAATAGATGGTTGGGGCACTGAGGCAAATACAGTGCGAGGATAAGTTTGGGGGTAAGAAAGGCAGAGCAGGAGTAGTGTGTATGGGGGAGTGATTATATACTGAAGATTGTAGTACATGTAGAGGGGAAAGAGCAGTTGGGGTTAGGGAGGAGGGAGGGCCAACACAGGGGAGGAAGGGATAAAGAAGGGCTATTTTTGGAAATGAATCAGGGAGGAGAGGGGCAAAGTTGGGTCATTTTACACAGTTTGTTATTGTTCAACTGTTCACTATTTTAGAATGGTCTGTGTCATATGGTATCTGCTAGAGATAAAGGTCGAGGCATTGACTGGGACATTTCAGGGTTGTTCACACTGAAGACATTACTAATGGCACTTCAGTCTTTTTTTTGGGCCAGTGTCCTGGAACATAAAGAGCTTTACGCCTCCTGCAAAAGGGCTAAGATTTTAATGGCTCCTTAAAAACACAGGGTTCCAGAGGCTATGTTGCAAGAGATGCACTTAAATAGTGAGCACAAAAACTTATGCCAGGATGGGTGGGGGATTGTCACGCAGCAGCCTACAACTCACTGGAGGGGCAGCAATTCTACTATCGCACCTGCCCTTTAAAACATCGAGGTTGGTGAGAGACACTATAAATAGGAGGTATTTTTTTGTAGAGGGGGAGCTTGACGGCAGAATGATTACATTGGGAAACTTATATGCACCGGCTGATGGGGATCGGAGCTTCTACCAGAAGGTGTTGGATGTTCTGGTTAAGGAACAATTACAAATCTAATAATGGGAGGGAATTTTAACTACGTGGCAGATCCTAAAATGGATTACTTAGGGAAAAGGGACAGGACAGACGGGGATATACAACAATGGCTGCTGGGGCTAACAGAATTAGGCCTGATTGATGGATGGAGAACAGCCAGTCCGGGGGTAAAGGAATATACATTTTTCTCCAACCCACATCGTTCCTGGTCATGGCTGGACTATATATTATATACAGTATATTCATAGAGTTTTATATCAATGTGTTAGGGCAATGGGACATGGCCAATATTTCTATCTGACCATGCCATGGTAGAAATGGAATTGCCCTGGGCCAGAAGGACATACAAAGGGTAGATGGAAGTTTCCTATATATATATGTTGGCTTGGGACTTTGTAAAGAACAATGGAAATTTTATGAGGCGACAAATAAAGTGCAGGTGGAAAGCGAGGGCATATACTGGTAAGCTGGTAAAGTATTCATAAGGGGGGGGTTATAATCAGATATACAGCTAAGCAAAAGAGAGAAAAGGCAGAAGCAAAAGGATATGGAAATCAAAATAAGTAACCTGGAGAAGGAAGTAAGTAGGGGAGGAGAAGAAACAGAGAACACTCAGGTTGGCAAGGGAGCTGCTCAATATCAATCTGGGTAAGGAAGTGAATACCAACATATTCTTTGCAAAATAGAGTATGTACGGGTGGGGCAATAAAGCAGGCCCCCTTTTGGTCCGGCTTATGAAGGGAGGGAAAAGTAGTCATAGGATAGTGCAAATTAAAAATAGGGAAAGGAAAATACTAGAGGAAGGAGAAATCCGTAATAGATTTAAGGAATTTTATGAGGAGCTATATAGGGCAGAGTGTCAAGGGAAAGGTGGAGAAAGGGATGGCTTCCTTAAGGAAATGAAAATACCTAGTCTAAATGAGGTACAAAGCGGAAAGCTGGGGGAAAAATAACGGTGACAGAAATTAAAAAGGCGATCAGTCAGCTGAAAATGGGAAGACAGCAGGACCTGACGGGCTGGGGGCGAGTTTTAGAAGCTGCTGAAAGAGGAAGTGTCAGGCTCACTGTGTAATATTTTACAAGACACCAGGGAATTGGGGGATCCCTGACACATGCTGCCAGGCTTTGATTACTGTTCTTTCTCCAAAGGAAGGAATCTGGAGAATCTCGGATCCTTTAGACTGATCTAGCTCCTGAACCAGGATTGTAAAATCATGACTAAAGTCTAAGCAAACCGATTGGAAGAGGTACTCCCCCTATTGGTCAACCCGGATCAGACCGGGATCGTCAAAGGAAGGCACACCTACCATAACTTAAGGAGGCTACTGAATGTCGTTTGGTGGGGGAAGAGGCACCCCAGTGAGGCTTGTGTCTTTTCAATGGACGCCGAAAAGCCTTCGACAGAACTGAATGGGAATATATGCTGCATATTTTGCAGAGATTCAGGCTGGGGAAAGAGTCTGTAAAGATGGTAGAAGCATTTTATGCGCACTCGAGGGCACAGGTACTACTTAATGGGATAGCAACCCCAGAGTTTAAATTATATAGGGGAACAAGGCAGGGCTGCCCCCTGTCACCCTTGCTATTTGCATTGGCAGAGCCCTTGGCTACTAAAATCAGAGATGAACCTGATATAAAGGGCATCAGGGGAAGGCATGTCAGCTCTGTGCGGACGATGTCCTACTGTTTGACAGAACCAAATGTGTCAGTCCCTAAAGTGCCATCAGTAATAGAACAATTCGCAGTTTTTTTCAGGTATAAATTAATGTGCAAAAGTCCGAAATTATGTTTTTTTAGGAGGGTGCAACAGGAAGGAAGCCTGGGGTTTAAAAAGAGTACACACACTTACATATCTGGGAACTGAAGTGGGAAAACAAGTGGGGAGCCTCTAAGAGGCAAATTATAGACCACTGATGAGAGAAATTTTACAAGACCCAAGTAGGTGGAAGGAGCTGAGTATTTCCTGGATGGGCGGATCAACCTCCTGAAAATGAGCGTTAAGCCCAGAACCTTATACAAAATGCATATGACCTTTTGGCCGACAGTTCAGGATGTAAAAAGCTGGAAAGTGCATTTACAACTTTTGTCTGAGGCAGGCACCCAGAATTAGTCTGAAACGGTTAAAAGCACTAGTAGCACAAGGGTGGTTAATTTCCCGGATATGATGGGATACTTTCAGACAACACAATATAGGTCTATACAAAATTGGGTGCACAGACAGGAGAATTTCGAGCTACCTATGCGAAGGACTCAGGTGGTATAAAGCTGGATGCACCTAATCCGCTGGTGGTGGCTGGCCTGGGCACATGGGGAAAATTAAGAAGAGACAAGGCACGAGACATGCCAGACTCTACTGGTCCCGCTTGGGAACCGGATTTCCTGCCAGGTCTGGAGGATGACAGATTCAAACTATGGCAAGATAGGGAGTAAAATGTATGGCGACCTTGACATCTTGGGGAGTATATGCACATTCCAGGAGGTTAGAGAGAGAGTGCATGTACCCAATTCACATATGTATAGATACTTCCAGGTAAGAGACTATTATAAGCAGCTCAGCGGGCCCAGAGAAACAAGGAGACTGATGGAGGATGTGGAAAGTGAGATAATGGGGGCCAACAGGTGTGAGAAGGGATTAATAGGGAGGGCTGTGAGACTGCACAGAAAACGTTTTTTTCAGGCCCCTTCCCAGAAAGCGAAGGTATGGTGGGAGCAGGATACTGAGGAGGAAATTAGTGAGGCCAAATGGCAGCTAATGCTAGAATCCCATCAGGGACTGCTAGTGTGTAACAAGTACAAAGAAGCCCAATTCAAATATATTCAGAGGTTACACTACCCACCAGCCATGGTGCATGGATTCTGTCCGGGATCTCTCCATTCTGTAACAAGTGCAAAATAAACAGGGCACATACCAACATTATTACTGGAGTTGCCCAATGATAAAGTCCTACTGGCAAGACATATCTAAAGAAATCACATCTATGGCAGGAAAGTCTATTGAGATCTCCCAAAAATCACTGCTATTGGGGGTAGAAAGAGAAGAAACTGGGAATTGGTTTCTCTACCCTAGGTGGATAAGGGTGTTACTTACAATGGCTAGAGTAGGAATACAAAATATGTATGGACCATGGCTGTGGGGCCTACAGTGGGTCAATGGAAAGAACTCACGATAAAAGTCCTAGCAGTGGACAAGCTGACATACAGCTTAAAGGGGATGGAAGATAGATTTGAGAGCACTTGGGCAGAATACTTGGGTGCTCGGAGTATGGGGGAAGAATGCTGCTGGAGGGTAACGGATTATTTGAGAGAGTGAACCTCTGGGCAAGGTAGAGATGAGATAGAAGGAAGGGATACAGACCAAATTAATAGTCAATTGTTAGGGGGTAGCGGGTTGGGGGATTTTTAAAATAAATAGAAAAGGACAGCAACGTGGAATGAAGTCCTAAATATAACTGTCCAAGTGTTGTGGCAAATGCATGACTGTACTACACAGATTTTTTTATAGCTGTCTGCTATGAACTGTAAATGGACAACTGTCCAATAATAAACATATGAAACAAAAAAAAAAGTCTGCCCCAACAGGCTTTAAAAATCACGCAACAATATGAAAATCAGTAACCAGACACAATAAAAATAAACTTTGCATAAAATGGGCTCCATATAATCAGAACAAATTTGGCAAAAACCAGAGAAGGCACAGTCCTCTTCAGTTAGGCAACTAGGGGAGGATGAGTTGGTGGTTACTGATGCTAAAGGACATCTTGGAAGAAACAATATTACCACAGTAAGTAATTTTTTCTTCTTACATCATGGGTGCTTTAGCATCGGTAACAAAAGCAGACTACAAAGCATTGCAGTCGGGATGTGGGTACAGAACCTGCTTGGGGAAGAGGCTCTGAAGGACTGTCCTGCCAAATCTGGCATCAGATTTGGACTGCATATCTAGACTGTAGTGTTTTGCGAATGCGTGTACAGTTCTCCAAGTTGCTGCTTTGCAGACATCAAGAAGGGGAATGTCTCTTGAGGCTGCCACTGTGGCAGCACTGTCCCAGTGGAATGGGCCCTGAGGAGGCTGTTTACCAGCCTTGTCATAACAAAAGTGGATACAGGAAACTATCCAATGGGAGATGGTGCTTTTAGTGGCTGGTTTCCCTCTGCCTCACCAAAGGTGAGGAAGGGCTGGACACTGGAGCCCCTTAATTGCGTTTTATTCCAGATGATAGGACAGGGCTCTTAATATCCAAATTGTGAAGCTTTCTATCCCCTGGAGGGGATCGGTCAGCAAAAAAGACAGGAAGAGTAAAGGATTGATTAATGAGAAATTCAAAGACCAGCTTAGGTAGAAATGTTCCTGTTTTTCTGAGCTCCACCTTATGCTTATGTGGAATTAATGTTACTTTGGTTCAGTACAAAGGTCCTTAAGTTCTGAAATCCTTCTTGCAAAAGTGATGGCAACTAGGAAAACTGTTTTCCAGGGGGCGTATTTCAAGTAGGCTGTTGCCATGGGCTCGAAATGAGGCTCCATGAGCTTGGCAATACACAGGCTGAAGTCCCAAGGGCGAACAGGTTCTAGAATTGGGGGTTGAAGGTAGAGAACACCTTTGAAACACACACTAAAAACAGGCAGTGAAATGACGGAGCCATTTTTCCCCATGTGGAAATGTATGCTGAAGTTGCAGCCATATGTACCTTAAGGGATGCGGCCTCGAGACCTGTAGGTGCACTAAGTAATCCAAAAGCCTAGGAACTGAAGCCCTAAGCGGATTTGCTTCACACTGCACCAAAGGAAAACCTCTTCCACTTCGCAGTTTAAGTTTTCGTAGTACTTTCTTTAGCCATACGAAGGATCTTCAGAACTTGCTCTGAATACTGAGTGTCTGGAAAGTAACTCATGAACCAGGCTTTGAGGTGAAGAGATTTCTGCTGTGGGTAAGGTACCCCTGTTTGAGGTAGAGTCAGGAGAGTGCGACTCAGAGGAAGTCGAATAGGCTTCCGTTGAGAGAGTACTAGCAGAAGAGGGTACATGGTTGCCTTGGCCAATCTGGAGCTACCAAGATCATGGTGGCCAAGTGGTCTCAAGAGCACTCTGAATCAGAGGGAAGGAAAGAAGGAAACGCATAGAGGAACTTCCTTACCCAATCCAGAGTTATTAAAGCAACTGCTGCAAGGGTGTCCAGTGCTGGAGGCCTGCAGCAGTACAGAGGAAGATGGTAGTTGAGCTAGGACACAGACAGATTTCTGGAGTGCCCCACCTCCTGAACACTGTGGGAGGGACATGCTTATTCAGGGTCCAGTCTTCGCGCTCTTGCATGATGCGTCTCAAGGCATCTGCCACGGGTGTTTTCCTTGCCTGGGAGATGAACAGCTGAGAGGCTCACATTCAGAGTAGGCCAGATACCAAATTTTCATGTCTTCTATGTGAAGCACAGTTGACCTTATGCCACCCTGCTAGTTTATGTAGAACATGGCAGTGGTGTTGACTGTTCTGATCTGCAGTGTGTCCTTTGATCTGTGAAGCAAAGGCCTTTAGGGTCAAATGCACAGCCCTGAGCACCAGTAGGCTGATGTGGCTTGCAAATCCAAATGCCACTTATGGAACAGTTGTCCAGATGAGCTCCCCAGCCCAGAAACAAAGCATCTGTAGTGATTTTTGTGGACATGAAAGTGGGAAGGGAACCCCCACTGAAAGCTTGTCTGTTTCCTTCCATCAGTCTACAGCTTGCAGCAGTGTCCTGGTCAGTAGTACCAGTTTAGACAGGGAACGTCTTCTGGCACCAATATGCCCTCAGATGGTACTGAATGTTCATTTGAAACCAGACTCCTGGTACCACGGTTGTCATGGAGGCTATATGCCCCCAGGAGCTTGAGAAAGTGTCTTGCAGGCCTGGGCTGACCCCGACAAAGAATTTACCACCAACAGGAAACTGAATCCTGTTTCCTGGAAGAAGTGCTTGCCTGGCACTGTCCAAATCTGCTCCAATGACATTTACGAGCGTGTAGGTCTCATTTGGGAATAGACCATGGTCATAAGCATAAGAAAACACACCCTTGGATAGTATCCCTGTACTGGGACTTCTGGGAAGTAGAGGCCTTCTCTTTGGCATCATTATTTTAATAGGTGGTTTTGTATTCCTCCACCTTTTCATATAATCTTCCGTCCTGTCTCCAAAGACAGTCATTTCCACACGGAAAATCTATTGCTTTGGTTTGTGTGTCCTGTGAAAGATTTGTGGTCCTTAACCATGCAAAGCATCTCAAAGAAATTGCCGGAGGCATAGATCTGGAAGCAGCATCGGTTGCCTCAAGGGCAGTTTTTACAGTTTCAGTTATAGAGTTATAGCCTATACCATCCTGTCTGGATTCTGATGCAAAATGGCTAGGACAGAATTCCATAAAGGTTTTTTTTTTTTTTTTTTAATACTTTCTATTTATTTCAAACAAAAATACAGGTATTATGATTACATCACATAAGATTCAGTAATCCTGTGCAGGTAACAAGAATTATACAACATACAAAAAAGCTTTTTGATATTTGGCAACATATACCACATAAGCGGACAGGTGGAGGAGCAAGGAAGCTGCTGATGTATAGCATTTCTCAGCCCTGGAGTCCAGTTTTCGACTCCTTGTCAGGAGGCTGAGAGGACAGTGCGACTTTGGCTTCATCACAAGCCATAGCCTGCACAACTTCATGACTAAGGTGCACAAAGAGGAATTCAGCATAATTTCTGTCTAGTCAGTATTTCTGGTCAACCTTTTAATATACTCCTGAGACAGAAGTAGGGGGTCTTGAGTAGTTTCAATTGTTGCTTTTTTTTTTAGAAATTTGTAAATGGGCAAAACTATCCTCTTTGAGGGAAGAAAAGAACATCTCTCTATAGTCTTCATCCTCCTCCTCTTCAGTGGTCTGGGTTTCAAGGTCCAGGGTGTCCACCAAATGTTGCAGAAAAGTAAAAAGTGAGGAAATTCCCGACCACTGAGAGACCTACCAAACTCTGGATCAGGGGATACATCTGGTGCTAGAGGTTGGACCTCTGCCTCATCTTCATCCCCATCCCCATCCCCCTCATCATAACAGTCTGGTCCATAAAGAGGGGCTGGACTGAGGCGAGTAGAAGGGGTACTAAAAATAGTGCCCATGCTTTGTACAGCCTGATAAAGGTGCCAAGCAGAACTTAATTCACACTGTTTGCAATGCTCTCTAGCCCACTATCTTGCTCTGGGGAAAAAATTCTTGTGCTTAAGTGTCAGGGCTTTAAAATACGTAGGTATCACTAAACATTTAGTAATTGTTCACTAGCACTCAGACATACACAACTGTTTGTCTTTATTATTCTGCATATATTTCATTTCACAACATGCTATGTGCATTAAATATGCTTACAGTTCTCATCATATCCTATTCAAACTGCCCTGTTAGGGCTCCATTATTTCTCTGGTAAGCTTTATGAAAGCATGGAATACCTGTTGTATCAAATCTGGACCACATTTCTCAGGTGAACTCAGGTGTAAAGTTTTTTCTTGGCTCAATCGGCTAATCCATGTGCTACAGGTCTAACGTTCCAAAATTCCTAAATTTACCCACTCTGACCATGCCGAATTTCGGGATGTCAACCTCTCTCTAGCTGGTCCTTTCAAATTTGGGCCATTTTATATTTCTGTTCTCGACCCACACACGCACCAAACAAACTTGCACGCTGATAATTTCACTATTTAGGCAGACGCCATTTCCGTGAATCACTCCAAGGTGCCAAGCCTCAGGCATTTCTTGGGCAGTGGGGAAGTCTTTATGACCATTTGTTGACCCTTTTCTTTATTAGTCACTGGCATTTCCCTTTGCTTCAATGCGGGAGGGGCAGTGCTAGGTTTTTCTTAAAACTTTTTTGCAGGCACTGAATCAGTAAGCTGGTCACCATTATTACTGTTAGTACTCTTATCAGACTTGTTTTCTGTTGGGTACCTAGGGGACTTATCTTTAGGTTTGGACTTAGAAGAGGACCCCTCCGGCCCATCGCGCAGCAGCTGGATTTCCGCCAGTGACCTGACTTCAGAAACTGACCTGGGTCGTCAGAGGGCCGGCCGGGGAGAGAGAAGGATCGAGCGTCCCATGGACTGCTCTTCTCCAGGGGGAGGGTGCGGTGCATGACCAGTGCTAGAAGGACCCCCTGGCGGAGGCTGGGGGTGCCACAGCAGCAAGCATCAGCAAGATTCTGAGGCGCGGGATGGACGCAGACATCACTGCACACTCCCATCCCTCCCTCACAGGGGAAGACAAACTGCCTGCCTCACCACTCCAAAATTACGCCCAAGCAGACTCCCCTCCACTTAGCCAGATGTCTGCAGTACTTGGGACCAGTGCTGCAGCCCCACCCTGGGGGGAAGCCAGGGGGTATCGAGGGGGAGTAGCGGCTCATGAGGGTAGCGAGGAACAGCAAAGACAGTTACCCGGGCTAAGGTACCAGTGCTGGATGTGGCCCAAAAAGTAGAAATAAAAAAGAGAGGACCCCTCTTCAGAAGGCTTTGTAGAGGGGAAAGCAGACTGAGAAGTCATTTTTTTTTCTAATCTTTTGGCTCTCTTAACAGTTTTGGAGCAAAATTTAGAGCAAAGTTCACAACAGTGATCTGGACCTAAATTTTGTAAACAGGAAATAAGTGGCAGTCTGCTTTAGCCACTACTTTGTAGCACTTTAAAAAACTGTTAAAACATGTAGGTCCAGTCCTTTCCTTTGGTTTTTAGAACATGCCAATTTGCCAAAAAAACTGAAAATAAGGTTCTCAAATTGTGAAAAAAAAAAAGTTTAGTGGTCGGTTCCCTCTCAATAAAAACCGTGAATAAAAAATGCGAAAAAACTGTGTAAAAGAAAAACCACGGTTCCCACTAAAAAACAGGAACCACAAAGTTTTTAAATATAAAGACCTAAGCAGGCATTTTTACTTGGAAGTAGTAAAAGTTTACCTCAGAAAATAAAGCAGGGTATATGAGGAAAAACGCAGTTACCTGGAACCAAAGGGAACCATGAAAAAAATAAACGACATATGTAAAAAATATACTCACTAGCTCAGCACAAAAATAAAGAAACAAAGATGTTCTTTAGAAATTCTTTTCAGGCAAAAGTGAAAACACCTCAGAGGCAGTGTTGCTCAGTCAGGTGGAGAAAAACACTGGCGCTCTCTGGGCATGCTTCACTCAGCACACCCCCCAACTCTCTTCTGAGTCGCCAATTCATTTAACTCACATAATCTCCACCTCTGAGGCAGCTCAACCTAGTGAGCTTACTGATATTGTTACTGAAGCTAAAAGGACCCCTGGGATGACAACACTACACGACTCTGGACCAAAATGCTAGAGCAACAGAAAGTTCCAGATCCAGGACATTCTTTGTAAATGAAATCACCTGATGCAAACATCAGCCATGGGGGATTTCAAGCAGTAGCAAGAGCAGCTGTTTACATCAGATTAAGTATAAGTTTTCCAGCAGGCAAACAATGTTGTAAACTGCAAATCCGGAGCAACCCTCACACAACTGGTCTTGGATGGCCGTAATGAAAGAATTACTCACCATAGTAATATTGCTTCTTTAGCCTGAATAGTAGAACTGCCCAGAGAATTGAACATATGTAAATGATGGAACCCATCATTGGCTCATGCCACTTATTTCAAATGCTGCCCTTACCAGCTGCTGCATTCTAACAGATTCATTGGAGCCTGCAAGGAAAAGCCGATCCTAAACTAACCTAACAAATACTGTGATAAAAACCATTAGGTATGAAAGATACTAAGATAAATTACTTTAATAAACAAAAGCAAATCGTTTGCCAGTGGTGCCCCCACAAACTGCCAGATTTGACCAGAAGAAGGAAAACAAAACCCAAAGGGCTTAAGAAACATGAAACACAGCATTTGGATACCCAGCATGAGATGCAGAGGCCACTGGTTCCGGAAAGGGAGGTAGGGTGGAAAAATATTTAAGACTACACCTTGGATGGTGAGCAGTTTGTTGTTCTAACCCCAGGAATTCAATATTCTTAACTCTTGCAGACTATAAAAGCAGTACCTTTAGAGGTGGGCACAGAACCTATTTTGGAAACAGACTCTGCAGAACTGCTGTGCCAAAACTTGCATCACCCCTGGTCTGAGTGTTCTGGCAAATGTTTCGTGAAAGTTATGTACTGTTCTCTATGTAGCTGCTTTCCAGATTTCCAATAGGGGAACATCCCTGGCAGCCGTGTCCCTTGTGGAATGAGCAGAGGCCTACTGTGAACGCCGTACCAGCTTTTAAGTAGCAGAATTGGATACACTGGACTACACATCAAGAGATTGTTATTTTAGATGCTGGTTTTACTTTTTCCACATCCCCAAAAGTCAAGAAAGTACAGTTACGCAGTAACTTACCGTAACAGTAGATCTTCGAGAGAGGCTCTTGCAGTAGGTAATTACATATAGGACTGACGTCAGCAGGCGGCAGGACCCCACAGAAAAATTTCTAGCTAGCAGTCCCTGGCGAGGGACCGCCCCCACGTCAGGTGACCGGCGTCATATGACGTCGGTATAAAGGGGTGGTCCCGGATGCCTGCCTTCCAGTTCTTTCCTGCCACTGGCCCGGAAGGCCCAGACGAGAGAGAAGCAGACATTTCCCTCAATGGAAAAGGAGCTGAAAAAGCCTAAGGGGATGGAGGGCGGGAAGGTATTACCTACTGCAAGAGCCTCTCTCGAAGATCTACTGTTACGGTAAGTTCTTACGTAACTGTACTATCTTACTTCGAGAGGGCTCTTGCAGTAGGTAATTACATATAGGACAGAATCCCAATCAGTCTGGAACAAATGAAAGGCACCGGGAGGAGGAACTACTCCAAGAAGTAGCTAAAGACCTTGCAGACCTCAAGACAGGAGGCCTTGCAAGGCCGCTAAGCAGAAGCCTGCTCTACGGCGAGAGGCAATGTCCAAACTGTAATGTTTCGTAAAGGTATGGACGGAAGTCCAAGTGGCGGCAGCACAGATGTCCGCTGCAGACACATTCTTGAAACAAGCCGCAGAGGCTGCTACTCCACGAGTGGAGTGACCTCTGACTTGACCCGGAAGGGTCTTGTACTTGTCATAACAGAAAGTTTTGCAATGAGCCAACCATTTTGACAGGCATTGCTTGGAAATAGCATTGCCTTCCCTTTTATGAGCAAAAGAGACGAACAACTGATCAGTCTTTCTGAGATCCTTTGTCCTATCGGTGTATCTCAGAATCCTGTGAACATCCATGGTATGGAGCAAATATTCTCCCTGGTTGGAGTACTGCATGAAGAAGGCAGGTAACTCAATAGACTGATTTAAGGTAGACTCTGCTACCACTTTCCGAAGAAACTTAGGATTCGTGCGAAGAGCTACTCGTTCTTTGTGAAAAATCAGATAGGGGACTTTACACATAAGGGCCTGGAGCCCGGAAATTCTTTGAGCATAAGTAATGGCCACCAAGAAGAGTGTCTTCCACGAAAGGAACTTCAAGTCTGAGGAAGCCGCAGGCTCTAAGGAAGGAAGGATAAGTTTTTCAAGAACAAAGTTCAAATCCCAAGGGGGAGCAGGAGTCCGGACAGGGGGCCTGAGATGAAGGACCCCTCTAAGAAAAGTCTTGGATACCTCTAATTGGGCAAAGGCTTTATCAGCGAAAGGAACATGGTAGGCTGAAATAGCAGCCATGTGAACTTTCAAAGAGGAATGACTGAGACCCAGGTCGAAGAGGTGACGTAAATAATAGAGAACGGCCACAGAACAGGAGAAAGGCTCCATGTTCCTGAAGGCCGCCTAATTGGAAAATCTCTTCCATTTCATGGCGTAGGTGGACCTAGTGGAGGGTTTTCTAGCCTCCACCAGAATCTCGGCCACCTTAGGAGAGACACCAAAACGAGATTGGGCTAGGTCTGCAGGAGCCATGCATGAAGTTGAAGAGAGTCGAGTCCCGGATGGACCAGGGTCCCCTGATCCTGGGTCAACAATCCTCGAGACAGAGGAAGAGGAGGAACCTCTGAGTATTGTTGTAGAAGAGAACCAGACTTGCCTGGGCCAGAAAGAAGCGATCAGAATCATTCTCGCTCCTTCCAATGCAAGTTTCTGCAGCACACGAGGGACCAGAGGAATTGGGGGAAAAGCATAGACGAATCTGTCCTTCCAGCTTAGAGACAGAGCGTCGCTCCAGAAAGCGCCTTGCTCTGGAGCAAGCGAGCAAAATGTGGGAAGTTTTGCGTTTTGGGGAGAGGCGAACAGGTCTACCTGTGGAGTCCCCCAAACCTGGAAGATGCCGTTTAGAACCTTTTGGTCCAGTTCCCACTCGTGTGGCAGAGCCGAGGAACAGCTTAGCTTGTCTGCTAGGATACTGTCGACTCCTGGAACATGGATCGCCGTAAGGTGAAGGTTGTGAAGCGGTGCCCATTCCCAAACCCTCACTGCTTCCCTGCACAGCGGGTAGGATCGAGTCCCTCCCTGCTTGTTGATGTACTACACCACGCAAATGTTGTCCGTTTGGACAGCCAGGTGACCGGGAAGGATATATTGGTGAAGGGCTTGAAGAGCATACAGAACTGCTCGTAGCTCGAGCACATTGATGTGGAGAGCTAATTCTAATCTGAACCATAAACCCTGGGTTTGGTGAGGACCCAGATGGGTTCCCCAACCTTCGCCTGATGCGTCCATGGTCAAAGTCTGGGAGGGGGAGGATGAAAGAAGGGGACCCCCCGGAACAGGTTCTCTCGAACCATCCACCATTGCAAGTCTTTTCATCGGCGAGGAGATCAGCACCAGATGATCTAGGTCGTCTACAAGTTGATCCCACTGAGAGCGGAGAGTCCACTGAGAGATCCTCATGTGGAGTCGCGCATGCGGAACCGTCGGGATGGCAGCCGCCATCAGCCCCAAAAGACGGAGCACCGACCTCGCCGGAACCTTCCTGCGTTCCGAGTAGGGAAATCTGAGACTGGAGGGAGGCCCCCCTGTCCAAAGGCAGGAAGGCCTTGCACACTGTTGTATCGAGGATTGCCCCGATGAACTGGAGTCTCTGGGAAGGGTCCAGATGAGACTTGGAAGGGTTGATGGTGATACCCAGACAAGTGAAAACCTGCTAGGTGAGGGAGAGAAAATTCAGGAGTTCCTCCCTGGACGAGGCTGCCAGGAGCCAATCGTCCAGGTAGGGAAACACCTGAACTCCCAAGGTATGCAGGTGGGCCGCTACCACCGCCAGGCATGTGGTAAAAACTTGGAGAGCCGAGGAAAGACCAAAAGGGAGTGCCCGGAATTGGAAATGGTCCCCCTGGAAAGCAAACCAGAGGTACTTTCGGTGCGAGGGACGAATGGGGATGTGCAGGTATGCATCCTGCATATCCAGTGCACAAAGCCACTGGCCCGGCCGAAGAAGGGGCAGAAGGGTTTGAAGGGAGAGCATCCTGAACTTCTTGTATTCTACACAGAAGTTCAGAGAGCTGAGATCGAGAATGGGTCAGAGATCTCCAGTCTTCTTTGGTACAAGGAAAAAATGGGAATAGTAACCCTTCCCATGGAGGTGAGAAGGGACGGGTTCTATGGCCTGCTTCACGAGGAGAGCAGATATTTCTTCCTTGACCAAAGGAAGATGGTCCCTTGAGTAAGAGGACTTCAGATGGGGGTGGCGTGGAGGTTTCTGTAGAAACTCTATGGAGTGCCCCTCTGCAATAATCTGAAGCACCCATGAATCCGATGTTATCCTCTCCCAACCCAGAAGGTGGAGGGAGAACCTCCCTCCTACCGGTTCCTCCGGGGAGTCCGGAGGCGGTGGGAGAGGGAAGGAGTCAGGTGGTGGGTGGCAGCGCCGCAGCTGGGGCACCCGCTGCTTTTTTGGGCGGCGGGGGCCTGGCAGCTGTGGGGGCCCGACGTTTGGTGGCCCGTCTTCCTTGGGGTTTCGCTTGAGGCCGGCTGCGTCTGTGAAAAGGACGGCGCTGTGGGGGATGGGGACGGTATATGGAATCCACAGATTTCAGGGCCGTCCCTTCCTCCTGCAAGTCGGTGATGATGTCCTTAACATCACCACCGAAAAGCACCGAACCCCTGAAAGGTGCTTCCTGAATTGCTGACTGCACCTCCGGGACCAAACCTGACACACTGAGCCAGACGTGACGCCGAAGACTTATGGCGAACGCGGGGCTCCGCTCCGTCCTGCTGTGTCCACTGCATCGTAGGTCGTCCTCAGAATGTGACGACTGGCCGAACGAGCAGAATGGACCAGGTCAGCTAACTCCTGCTTGACTTGGGAGTCAGGCAAGGAGTCAATCTTAGATTCCACCTGGGTAAGGATAGCCTTCTGGTAATCCCCCATGTGAGCTACATAATTCAGGGCCCCGATTCCCAGTGTGGAAAAAAGCGTATATCTTCCTTCCATACTGATCCAGAAGGCGAGATTCCTTACCCGGGGGAGACGAGCTCAAATGTTTAGGGTGTGCTAATCGGCCGTGAGCGGCGTTAATCACAACCGAATCTGCACGGGGGTGAGAATCCAAAAATCTACACCCTCCGAAGCCTGGTATAGCCTGTTGGACTTCCGAGGAAGTGGGGCTAGAGCTGACGGTTGTTTCCAAATAGTGGAAACAAGGTGGGCCATGAGGCTCGATCCAGGGTGGCACAAGAGTAGGGGCCGTAAGGGGCAGGTCCAGATGTTCGGCGAGTTTAACCCGCTGAGGATCTGGATCCAAAGAACGCTGCTGATGTACTTCCTGGATCTTCCTGAGCAGCTCCGTGAAAGAAGGATCCTCCGGAGGAGACTTCGGAGGAGTCCTCGGCCGGGGCTTGGACGGAGAGCAAGGCTAGTCGTCTTTCTCGGAGCATCTATCAGAGGAATCCGCGGAGTCCGAAAGAGAAGAAGAGGAAGAATTAGAAGCAGAGTAAGACTCCCTGACTCGTCTAGGGGGAGGAACGGGTTCCTTAGGGAGAATCCCTGGACGCGTGTCCTGCCCCTCTCTGGATCCTGAGGGGAGAGCTCGGGAATCCAGAGGAGGAGGAGAGGGAGTGTGCCATCTCGGGCGTAGGGGGCCGGAGGTGGCACTGCCGCCGTGCGGCGGCTCTCAACTTCCTTGGTGAGCTGAGCCTTGGCCTCAGCCCACCAGGAGGTGAGAGTCTCCTGAAGATCCACCGGCGGCCTGCGGGGCAGTGGAGGAGGAGGGGGATAATTATACGGATTATATCCGTAAGGCGAGTATCCGTAACCCGGCTGCGGGAATACCGGTGCCGGGTACTGCGGCGATGGAGGAGGCGGCGTCGGGTACTGCGGACCTGGGTAAGCCGGTGTCAGATACGATGGCAGATACCCAGGTACCGGAGGAGCTGCCGGCCCAGTAGGGAGCCCAATGGGCGGATCCACAGTGATAGGCCCGTGGGGGGGCCCGATGGAGGAGGAAAATCCCCCGCCGGCGGAGGGGCCGGCGTCTGATCCGGTTCAGTGGGGCCTGACGGCAGGAAAACATCCCGTGCATCGTCCGGGGATGGTGGAGAAAAATCCCCGGGGTCAGGCAGGGGCAACACAGGCTCCTCGGACGGCAGCGAATGCTGCGTGAAACCTGGAGCGACAGGCGAAGGAGTCTGCGTGGCTCAATGCCCGGCCTTGCGTCGAGGAGCGACGTGCGACTTAAAGGCTGAATCCGCGGACGCCAGAGGAGCCGGACGTCCAACATAGGGGTCCTACGTGGAGGCAGGCCGAGGGTGGGAAGCGGCCCAGTCCGAGGAGACACTGCCTGCCGCCGCCCGAGGGGTCGGGCGTCTTAGCGGCCTTCTCCCGGCGGAGGAGCAGATGTCCGGCTTATGGGAGGTGCCCGCACCAGTAGGCCGCAAGCCTGCGGCGGTACTGGGGCAGAGGCCTCCTTTTGCCCAGAGGTGCCCGCAGGACCCGAACGCGAGCCCGACGGGCGGGCCAGCGCCTCCTCAAAGCCTTGGAGGGGCAGTCAGCGATCCCCCGGAGGCGTTACCTGCACCGCGGCTCTGACCGAGTCGCAGAGGAGGCGGCCTTCTCTGTGCCCTTCCTTATCCCGCTTGTGTCCTTCTGGGAGGTAGACGCTGCCTAAGCTTCTTCAACAACTCCTCCATTGCAGACATCTTTTTGAGGAGATGGGCTTCCAAAGACTGCTGGAGTGGGTACTTGCGGTGGCAGCGTTGAAATGCAGGTAGTGCGGGCACTTTCGACCCGCATGGTCGGGGCCTACAAAAAGGCAGAGAGTGACCGCCCTTGTGAGGCAGTTGCGCCGCACGCAGTCACACTTTATTTTTGAAGGGACGCATAAACAGACGCTCACCTGACGAAAGCCGCATCTAAAATACTGTAACTTCTCGGTAAAACTGACAAAATAACAGGGCTGTGCACTGTAATTCACCACGAGACGCTGCACAAGCTGACGGCGGGAAAGAACTGGAAGGCAGGCGTCCGGGACCGCCCCTTTATACCGATGTCGTATGACGCCGGTCACCTGACGTGGGGGCGGTCCCTCGCCAGGGACTGCTAGCTAGAAATTTTTCCGTGAGGTCCTGCTGACGTCAGTCCTATATGTAATTATATACTGCAAGAGCCCTCTCAAAGTAAGATCAGTTGTTGCCTGTCCTACCTATGCTCTTTAGTATGCGTCATGTAGTACCCTAAAGCTCTGTTGATATCCAGGCTATGAAACTTACGCTCACCTGAGCTAGAAGACAGAGTGAAAAATACTGGCAAAGTTATGGACTTGTTCAGGTGGAAGTCAGAAACCACTTTAGGAAGTAACTTTCTATTAGTTCTAAGCACCACTTTGTCTCTGTGGAAAGAAATGTAGTTCTGCTCAATGCACAAGGCTTGAAGTTCACCAGTCCTTCTGACTGAAGTGATGGCAACCAGGAACACCGCTTTCCAGGTCCAGTTAACCTATTTCAGGTGAGCTGAAGCCATGGGCTCTCAAATGGGGGTTCCATGAGCTTGGCAATGTATACATAAAGGTCCCTGCTGGCACCAGTTCCTTGTAAGGTGTGTGCAGATGAGATAATCCTTTGAAATACTTCTTGAAAATAGGGTTGGAAGCTAAGGAGACCCCCTTACCAGCCGAAATATAAGCAGAGACTGAAGACAGATGCACCTTCAGAGTAGTGGGTTGCAAACCTAGAGAATGTAAATGGGCTCTCAAATGAGCTAATCCAGCAAGGCTGGTACCCATGCCTGGGAAGGTACTACACCATTGGCAGAACACTGTATCTCTAACTTAGAAGTATATGTCTTCCTAGTGGAGGGTCTCCTGGACCCTTTTAAGACATTTAGGACACTTTCAGAAAGTTGTAAACCTGCATACTCCAAGTCCTCAAGACCCACTGTGTCTCGAGTCTGAGGTATCTGAGGTTTGGGTACAGGATTCTCCCTTGGGAGGAGGTTAGCAGATTGTGCCTCCAGGCGAGGTATTGGTAGAGCTCCAGACATGGAGAGCGACAGAACCATGGCTGCCTGGCCCAGTCTGGAGTCATTAAGATCACTGTCAACTTAGATCAGAGTTTGATCACAACCCTGAGAAGAAGCAGGGGAAGGCATACAGCTGTTTCCTGACCAATCCAGTGCCATAGGCCCAGAGGCACGCCTGGCCAGTGGCCTGCAACAAAACTGTGGTCCATCTCCAGAGTGCCCCATCTTCTGAACACCACCTCCAGTCACTGTCTGTTAAGAGTCCATTCATGGTGATCCCGATTTATTAGACTCTGAGCATCTGCCAAGGTACTGTCCTTCCATGGCAGAAGAATGGCTGTTAGAGAGGCCTGGAGTGAGTAGACTAGACACCACACCTTCACTGCTTCTGTGCACAAGGGACTGGACCTTGTCCCTCCCTTCTTATTTATGTAGTACACTGTGGAGATATTGTCTGAGCGGACCTGTACCACCTTGCCCTAAATCACGGAAGCAAAGGCCAGCAGTGCCAGAAACACTACTCCGAGCTCCAGCATGTTTATGTGCTGGAGAGATTCTGCACTTGATCAAGTGCTGAGAATTGTATGGACACCCAAACAAGTCCCCATCCTAGTTGGGATGAATCTGTTGTGAGGACTAATAGGACCCTTGTTGGAAGGGGACTCCTCTCCTTAAGTTGTCCCTTACCTGCCGCGATTGAAGTGCTTGCAGTAAGGTTCTAGTCACTGGAACTAGCTTTGATAGTGGGTCCCCTTCTTTGGCACCAATGTGCCCTGAGGTGGAACTGTAAGTCCCTCATTTGGAACCAGACAGCCACTGTATGACTGTACCTGTTGCTGCACCCATATGCCCCAGTAGCTGTAAAAAAAACTGTCCTGCTGGTTTTGGTTTATTTAGGGAGAAAGACCTGGCAATCTGAATGATATTGCTTGTCCTGACCTAAAGCAGGTAACCCATTCCCCTCAATGTGTCCAGCTCTGCTCCTATAAAGGACAGAACGTGTACCAGGGACAGCACTACATAGGGCAAAAAGGTGCAGCTTGCCCAGAAATAACCCACTTTCCACATGGCAGTGGGTCCAAAGTGGTGCACCTGTCTAACAGTACTTGAAAGATGGAAACATAAATAGAAAGGTATGTTCACTTGACAAATTTAAGCTCCTTCACTGGTGAAATCTGTACTTGTGATTAGGTTTTGACCCAGTTTCTCATTTTGATTCATGTTTTTTTTACACCAGAGGGTCTAATTCAACCCATGTTTTAAAACTCCTAACGCTATCACTGAACTGGTTGCAAGACACATTTTCTGAGGTGTAGTAAAAACCTCAGAGGTTCCAGGAGCTTCCTGGATGTCTCTAGGTGTTCCTTCACCTGTTGTGGTGACTTTTCCACCACTAACCAACTGTCCATGTAAGGGAACACAGATTCCCAGCCTTCTGAGATGTGTCACTACCACTGCTAGACATGTTGTGAACACTCTTGGAGCTCAAGTGAGGCTGAATGGCAGTGCTGATAACTGGTAGTGTCTTGAAGGAAGTCTGAACTGTAGAGATTTTCCAAGAGGCTCCCTTGATGGGATGTAGAAGCAAACATCTTTACATCCAGTGATGCCAACCAATCTCCTTCTGGAGGATTGGTAAAATCACGCCAGAGTTACCATCCTGAAATCTGGCTTTGCTAAGTATCTGTTTAATAACCTTGGGTCAAGAATAGGTCACCACTCCAATTTTCTTTAATGTCAGAAAGTACTTTGAGTAAAATCCTTTTACCCTTTGCAGGGGAAGGACTGGTTCTACTGCCCTTAACAGATTTGCCACTTTCTCCTCTGCAGCTTCCTTTCTGGAGTTTGAAGCTGGTGTGAATACCCTCGTTCTTAAGGGTGGGAAGGATATGAAATTGCGGGACAAACTCTGGCTCACTACCTCCAGGACCCACTTGCCTGTGGCGATGGACTCGCAAGACTGGAAATAGTGAACCTGCCTGCCCTCTACCGGTACTGGGGGAGGTGACCTTGGCAATCACGTCAGGGATTCTGCTTAGGCTGGGGCTGAGCCTCGCCAGACTGAGCCCCATGCCTAGATGCCATTCTTCCCCTACCTCTATAGTATCCAGTTTGCTGGGGATACTGCTGGTACTGCTGAGCAGATTGGGCTTAGAAGAAAGATCTACCATATGAAGACTTACCCCTACCACCCCTTCCATGAGGTTTACTGGATGCTAAAGGTTTTCCTTTGGCAGTATTACTCTTGTAGGTTGTTTTGTATTCCTCCACCTTCTTGCAAGTCCCATCTCCAAACAGAGAAGTCCATAGCCTTCACCTGGGTATCCTGTAATAGCTAAGTGGCTCTGAGCCAAGTGAATCTCTTAAAAGCCACTCTACTGGCCATCCATCTGGCAGCAGTGTCACTGGCATCTGCTGCTATCTGGAACTGATATTTGGATACTTCTAAACTGAACCTTGCAGTCTCTGCCAGGTCAGCTGCTAGACCAGGAGACATTCACTATGCCACAAGGATTTCTGGTACTCGGCAGAGTAGGCTATGTAATTGGCTTGCCTGACAGAAAGTGAAGCCGACAGCCTTTTTTGCCATACTATCAATCTTTCCAGAGTCCTAGTGGCTGGAATGCTAAAGGCACATTTGGCCTGTCAGAGGATGCAGTTTGCAAAACACCCTCATGGTCAGGATAGTAGTACATACATTTTACTCCCTCCCTGTCCAATTGATATTTTTTATCATCCCTTTTATCCAAGGGTAAGATTAATTTGGTGTCTGAAGTACCTTCAAGACAGGTTTCTTGAACTTATTTATGGGCAATACAAGCTTTTTGGTAGGTGTCAACCCCATAAGAGCGAAGCACTCCACCTCATCTACCACTTTCAGTGGCAGTGATGTCTAAAGCCTCTACCTTTTTTTCACCAAAGTGAAGTTTGAAGAAAATCTTCAGGCAACCTGGGAGGTGATGCAAAATCTTTTCTGGGGACACCTCAGGCTCTGTGGGTTCCCCATCGCCTTCCTCTCATATCCCTGAATATTAGGAACCAAGATTATAGCTGCAGCAGTCAGTTGCTGAACCAGAGGACTGCACGGCACCATCGGGACCAGTATCAATCCTTGGAGAACTTTAATCAACTCGAGTGCCTGGGCAATAGACTCAGCTGAAGGCAACTCTGTTCAACAGAAGTCCCCTTTTGCTTTCCAGCAGGGGGTTCTAAATGCTTTGCCTTTAACTTTTGAGCTGGTTCTGGTTTCTCAGCCGGTTCATCGGTTCGCTTGGGTTTTGAAGGTTCACCCTTATCTAGTGGAGCTGGCTCTTTCTCAACGGTTTCACCTGTGCTTTTTGAGGGAGTAGGCTGGTTAGAACAGTTACCTCCCGTTTCCGGACTCAACTTTTTCTTCAGCTTTTCCCTTCATTTTTCTATCGTTTTTCCAGGAAATTTTTTGCATATTTCACAGTCAGCTGTGAAGGAGGATTCACCAAGGCAGACAACACATGGAGTCGTGTTTGTCTGCCTTTAAAAACTCTGCCACACTGAGTGCAGTTCTTAAACCCAGTAGGGTCAGTTTTCTTCTTCGGTTTGTCTGACAATGTAAAATGGCAAAAACCAAAGCTAAACTGCACAGAACCCCTTTTTTTGTGGTTTAAATGCGGTTCGAGAACCGCAGTTGGCTCCACTAAGGAACAGAATTAAATGGAAAGAACCAAAAAGGATCAGTTCTACCACAATAAAAACAAATACCACCAACTAAGTAAAACAGATAAAACCAAACGAAAGCGTTGGTTTCGCGATGGTTACCAGGAACTGGGAGGAACCGCTAAATCAAAGGAAAATAAATAAATCTAACGTGAACTAAATTTAAACAGAAGATAAAGGCAGCAAACTAATTAAAATAAAAATGTTTTTGGGAGTAAACGCAAAAACAGGTGAAATAACAGACATGAGGAAAGCTCTCCAGAGACAACTAGATTTAGCAGGCGGAGAATGAAATAGTACCATGAGAATTCAGCAGCTGGCAAGAGCAGCATTTGAATAAGTGGCATGAGCCAATGATGGGTTCCATCAATTACACATGTTCCATTCTCCAGGCAGTTATACTATTCAAGCTGACTGCAAGAGTTAATGAACACTGAAAAATTCCTGGGGTTAGAACCTTTAACTTCCACATATCTTAAGGTTAACTGGGCCTTTTGATGCAATACCCGTAGTGCCCTTATCGATCCAACTGCCACATTTTTTCTTTACAGCAGAGATAATCAGCATAGAGAAATAATGCAAGGCAAGGAAGCCCAATACTTACTGCAACAAAAAATGAATACAAAAATTCTAACCTATTTTTCCTTATGGTAGGGCATTAACATACACAGTTCAGTATTTCACAATAAAAATTCAAATAAATCAGCAATTTGCTAGGTAAGAAGTTATGGTATAAAAAGTCATTACAGCTTCAAAAAATGAACACAAATATTATGCATCAAATTGTGTGAACTGTTACAAAGAAGAGAGTCAGAAACTACAACTAATTGTAACAGAATCTTTACAAAATTACAGGGAATGCCTTTTCCTCACATTCATTCAACTGCTTATGTAAAACCTTAACACACACAAGTCTGCCTGTTTGGGCTGTGGCAGGGCTGCCGCCATGACTACCAACCAACCCAGGTTCACACCAGAGCCTGTGCTGGTGGGCTGACAGGAGGAGAAAATCCAAGCACCCCAGAGGAAGGTCTCCTGCAGGAAGCATGGAAACTAATCTCTTTGCAGCACTGCCACCTGGGTGACCACAGAGGCTGGATTGCCCAATCCGCCTGTGTGGGGAACAGCTGCATATGCACGATTAGAGAACTTGCATGCAGACACCCACAGAGGAGAGGAAAAACAAAGGGGGTTAAAAAAAAAAAAAAATTCACTGGCTTTCAGATTACTGTTCCCCACACTACCATTGGCTGTTGCAGTAAACCAGGGAGGGGGTGTCTGCCCCTGCTCACAGGATTAAAGTTGAGGGGTGGAAAAGTAAGGGCTACAATATGGAGGGTGTCAGGAGGAGAGCTGGGTGGTTGCCAGGGGTACAAGGAGAGCAAGACT
This sequence comes from Neoceratodus forsteri, assembly GCA_016271365.2. NCBI lineage: Eukaryota > Metazoa > Chordata > Ceratodontiformes > Ceratodontidae > Neoceratodus > Neoceratodus forsteri. The sequence continues at coordinate 313,534,042 of CM057455.1, forward strand.
AAGATACGGGAGTTAAAAAAGAAAAAAAAACTAAGTATGAAAAGTTCCCCCCCAATACTTAATACAAACTGACCGAAATTTTGTGCAACCCTATTGATCTGTCGTTTAGTTCATCAACAGCTGAAACAGCTTCTGCATAATTTCTTAACGAAATTATTGCTTTTCCTCCTCCCTTTTCACTGATTGATAAAGAAAGAGATTCTGGTATTATTTGAAAACCACGGAAGAAATTTAAAATGTCTTTAATGTTGACTTTGTAAGGAAGGTTTTCCAACTTCACGTTAGCAAAGTCATTAGTGTTGTCCGCTCTACTGTGAACACCAGGATGGGATTTGAATCCTCCATCAACGTGGCCATCCATGCTATTTTCAACATCAAATCCATCATTCAATTTATATTTAGGTTGTGCCCGGTCTTAAATTACCAGAAGCAAATGACCTAGATGGCCCCGGCAGATCAAACAGGTCAGTATCAACATCACGGTCATAATCTCGTACATAACTGTGTGTGTCACTTTTTCGTTCTAATGGGGGAGCACCAATACGCAATTCTTTCATCCGAGCCTCAGATATTAGCCGTAACACCACTTCTGCTCCAAAGAATACACAATGGTTTAAGAGCTTCTCAGCTTCGAGTGCACGTCTCTCAGACCTGAACTTCACCAGTGCCTCCCCATGCCCCATGCGAGTATCATGAAGCAAATGGATATCACTACTTGAAAGGTCAAACCCTTCAAAGATTTTCTGCACATCCTCTTTACGGACATCACGTGGAAGGTTCTGAACATGTACACATGTTTTTCCTGTAGAATGAGCCCCATCATTGAAAAGATTCCTCTCTCTTTCTCTGTGATCTGTTTCAGTTGGTCTCTTTTCAGATTCCTGAAGCCTGTACTGTGCATCTTTAGACATGGGAAAAATTTCAATTCGACGGTTGTTGAAAAGTGTTTTGTGAAGGTCCAGTGCATTGACATAATCACGTTTCCTTCTAAATATTACAGCAGCTTCTCTTTGCTTAAAATTATTGGCATGATGCAGAAACCTAATTTGATCATCAGTTAGCTCTGAACCTTTGAAGAACTTTTTAACATCCTCTCTTTCGGTGCTATATGGTAAATTTTTTTAGGAGAACATAAAACTTTTGGATATCAGGTGACTGGGAATGAGATCTAAATCTCTTAGGTGATCGAGATCTTGAATGATCTTTGGAAGTTTCATAGTCTTGTGTGTGATGGGGAGACTGACGTCTCTTTTTCACGTGCACATCATCAAATCTAGAATCTTCAACAGTGCCTCCTACAGCCAACCACTGCTCTTCAGAAGCTAAACTTATGTCCACGCGATTTGGCCCAATACACTGCTTGTGACGTTTAAGTCCATCTATAGTCTCTTCAGTGGTAGATAATTTAACCAACCCTTTACCAGTACAACCTTTATGATCTTTCATTAATATAATGCCACGGACAACCAGCCCACGAAAAAAGCTTTTGATTTCATTTTCTGTTATAGATGACGACAAATTACTTAGAGATAAATAATTCACCTTTGGAATACACAACTGGTCCCTTCTTGCTTGTTCATTTGCTGGCTTAGCTGTAGAACTACATCTTGACCCATTAGTATTTATGCCATCGTTATCACAGTAACTGGACACAGCGTAACTTCTTTTACCTCTTCCTTGTGTACTAGCTGAAACCAAATTTGACATGTCATCCTCTACTCCAGCATTAGAATTGGTTCCAGACCTCTGAGGGGCATTTCCTTTTCCACGGTCAGCAAGTCTGTGACTCATCTCTATTGCATACTGCAATTCTAACTTGCTGCTTAAAAAAAAGAATCACTTTGGAGCCTTTGATCATTCCTCCCGAGCGAGAAATGGCCACGTTGTGCATCTTCATCTGTTGCAAATGCAATGTAAGCTTCCCCAAGTTCTCCACCAATTAGATGTACTCCTCCATCAGGAATATTCAGTCCTGTGAAGAAATGACGAATATCTGCTGTCTCAGCACTAGCTGGGAGCCCATGTAAGCGGATGACTACAGCCATGCTGAGCTCAATCAATAGCAATAATCACCTGTAGACAAAAAGGTACACATGATGATCAACATGCCTCTTAAAGGTCAGTTTACAAAACAAGAAACACCAGACATCAAATCAATGAATGGTCTGAAACATCAGTTTAAAAAAAAAAAAAAAAAAAAAAAAATCAAACCAGCTCGTTAGATGTATTGAATTAAAAATTGGGAGAAAATCGGCAAACTGGTCCTAAACCTCTGATTGACCTAAAATCACCAGCAACGTGAAGATTCTAATTGCCGATTAGAGGGTCATGTTAATAATGCAATGGAAGTTAGTTAAGGATGCAACAGTCTAGTATACATTCTGCAGGTCATTTGTTTCGAAATTCAACTTTATCAAAGACAGCGATTTAGTCATAATAAAAACCACTGTAACATATATAAAATGTTAAAATTAAAATGCCCACAATCTCTCCCTGGTTACACAATATAATGCACTAAAGAAGTTAGGGCCAGTACACTGGAAAGTGGAAGACACTGGCAGTCAGACTTCTTTGGCAAATGACTATCCTTTCCCTCCTCAGAGGTACTAAATCAGAAATTGTTTTTTTTCACCTGAAGACTCCTGTCCAAGCTAAAATGACAATGTCGTGGGCCTGAATGAAGGGCTAGGTAATGTGTAGCAGTAAAAATCCACTTCAAGAGTTTAAAGAGGGACTACCAACTCAAAAATTCATAAGATACTTTGTTTCAAGTAGTTTTGCCAGAAGAAAAAGGTACACACCACAGTAATGTTTCTTCTAACAACTTTTGAAGTAACATGCACAAATCAATCATTTTGTATAGAGTTGTTGTGGAATTTTTTGCAATTTTAAACTACACTGGGGTCACGCTCCTGCTAGCACTCCAACAGCAGACTTACTGCTAAAGAGCAAAGGGAGCAGTGACCGACTATATAAACCATTCTTTTACTGGTAATTCCAGCTGTAGGTACACCCCATTCATGAGCAGGAAGTAACTGGTATGGGCCGTCTTCCCTTCTCAGCTGGAACACCTTGAAAGAGGGCAATGCGCACTTTTACTCATGCACCCTCAATTGAGCCTTCAGTCCAGTCCGTAGACCAAAAAACCCTGTAAACCAATAGGAATACCTCAAGTGTGAGCAACAGAAGCATAGAGGGAACTAGATACACTGTAAGGCATGTGATATCAACATGCATACAGCACTTAACTGGGAAGGCCTGCCTGCCTATAAATGAAGCTTGCAAACAACCAGAATTACTTAATTGCAGGCAAGTTGCATCATGTTTTGAATTGTTATAGTTCTTTAGCCACTGGGCCAACACACTACGATTATGTGACTGAAGATAATCACTGTATGTTTATGCAATATATCAATTCTTGTAAACTGAAATTGCATGTATATGCTCTATTTCTATTTTTGTAACTTCATTACACTGTATTGTCGTATGCCTTGCTTTTTGCCTGCTGTACAGTACAGCAAGCACTCAGATTTTCTGTGCACTGTATAATCATGTTTGTATATTATTGTATTTCCCTCTACCCCAGGATGCATCTGGAATCCAGCAGTAGTCTCGCGGCATGCCTTCCTGGTAAGCGTTTAAATAAACAAGTACACTAATTCCTTTTGTGTTCCGCTTCTATGGGCAGGCAGTAACTGGTATGGGTCCTATTAAGCAGTCCTCACTGGCAGGGTCTTTTTATACTACTTTTATTATGTTATATTGGATCATAAATTTACATAGTATTTAATGACCATACAACTTTCATTTCACTTCTATAATTCCCCTAAAGATGGGAGAAGGTGTTACTACAAAAACTCAGTAATTCTACTGTATTACATAACAGTTCTTATAAACACTGTAGTATTTAAAATACCACATCATTAACACATTCATGCCAGGAAATACCTCGAATCAGCTATGTTGTTGCTAAGCGGACTCCCAATATCACCAAAGTACAGTATAGCATGGCATTAGGTTATCCTCTATTCTTCTCTAAAAGTACCTATGGGGTCAACAAAGAGCAACAGGGGGAAGAGAATCCAAGGCCAGGAGACCATGGCCATCGTCATCAAGCCTCTGGGGACAAGGCCCCATGCAATAAGCACAGAGTCTATCTGTTTTAGTAGAGCTGTGTTTAATAGTAAAATAGTTAATTTTTCCATAAGGTGTATGTTTTCTATGATATCTATCCAATCTTTCCTATCGGGGGGTGGCCTGGAGCCATTTCCTAGCAATTGATTTAAGGGCAGCTGCCACAAGTATGGCCCACAGATATCTTTCATCCTCACTCTTCAACTCCTCTAGAAATGAACCCAAAATCATATGTTCAGGACCTAGCTTTGTGTGTATCACAAAAAGCTGGGTAAGGTGCAATTGGACTTCTACCCAGAACAGCGACAGGACTGGGCAGGTCCAAAATATATGGGCCTGTATGGCTCTCTGCTCCCCGCAGATGTTCCTGTTCTAAAATGTGCAGTCTGGGCTGGTAAAACTAAGTTTCCAACAGAAATCCTTCCAAACCAAGGACTCTGCTGTGGTCCACGTGTTTCTCCATACAAATGGCCACTGCCGCTCTGTGAGAGTGATCTGCAGGTCTAACTTCCATTTGCATTTAATATGGAGAGAAGTGACTTCCATGTCTGAAATATAATTTGCATATAGGCGGGATATGGCATGACACTCCCACTCCCCCCCAGCCTCCAGAAAGTGTGAAAAGTAAATTTAATATTGTGTGTGTGTGTGTGTGTGTGTGTGTGTGTGTGTGTGTGTGTGTTTCCTTTGTTAGTGAAAGCTTCTGGAGCGGTTTATTGTGCCTGAGTTGGAAATATCGTAGTCGATCTGCAGAACATAAGGGCAATATGCATCTGAGCATCCACCCAGTAACCTTGTAAATTCGGGAAAGCCAACCCCCCTCACACTTTGGGAGATACAGTAGTTTCTTACAGACTCTAGGTCTCTTATTCCCCCAAAGAAAGAGAGAAGTACATCCTGCCATACCCCCAAATCTCGTTGGGTCGCAATACAAGGTACACACTGAAACAGGTACAAAAGTCGTGGAAGGGCATTCATCTTAATTGCTTGGACTCTGGAATTTAAAGACAGAGGGAGAACAGACCATCGTATGTCATTTTTTAATTGCATTACTACCGGGGGATAGTTACGTTCCCAGAGGTAAGCGTTCTGTTGAGATCCTGACCCCCAAATATTTTAGGGTCTCGAGATCCCATCGCATGGGGCATTTACGTTGAAGAGCATTGTCGGGCTCTCAATTAAAGCCAAGTATCTCTGTATTTCCTGTATTCAATTTATAACCCGTCAAGAGTAGCAAATTCTTGGATTAAGGACATTACTGTGGGGAGAGAGGTCTCAGGGTCCGTAAGATAACAAAACATCATTCACATATAATGCTAATTTATGCGTTGATCCTCCCAAGCAGACACCCTGCACCCGTGTGTTGTCTTATTTGTGCTAAAGGTTCTATGTAAAGGGAGAACAACAAAGGAGACAGTGGACACCCTTGTCTAGTACCACGCTCTAGCTGAAATGCCTCTGATATATGGTCATTTGTCCTTACATATGCCCCTGGGGCCCTCGTACATTCTGAAAAGAGCAACAATAAACTGTTGAGCTGGTAGGGTCAGTGCTCTACAACGGAGTTCAACACTATTTACGGTAGTACTGGCAGAGCTTGACACTACCAGGTGACAAGATCCAAAGAAGGTGCAGACATATGCTATGCAGCATCTTTTCAACATCCACCAAGGACACAGAAACAGCCACAGTTCTAAATAAGAAAACTACAAGACCCAATAAAACCAAGACCTCATCTACACAAGGACATAGACAGGATGGAAGCAGTCCAGAGGAGGGCAACTACAATGGTGCAGGGTCTGCAGCAGAAACCATATGAAGAGAGACAGAGAGCTTAATATGTATACTCTTGATGAAAGGAGGGACAGGGGGCACATGATAGAAATGTTCAAGTACCTCAAGGGAATCAACAAAGTCCAGGAGGGTAGCATCTTTCAGAAAAAGAGATGTGTAAGAACAAGAGGGCAATATTTAAAGATAGAGGGGGGATGGCTCAGGGGAAATGTGAGGAATTTTTTTTTCACAGAGAGAGTGGTGGATACATGGAACAGCCTTCCCGAGGAGGTCGTTGGATCTAAAACAGTGGGGGAATTCAAACATGCATGGGACAGACACAAGGCAATTATAGTGGGGGGTTGCAGGAAGTAGGCTGTTGGTTAACTAGAATCTGCAGCTTATCCAGTAGGTATGGAAATGGGCAGACTGGGTGGGCCAAGTGGTCCTTATCTGCCATCAAAGTCTATGTTTCTAAACCAATTGAAGAAGAGTCTGCAAGGAGCCATTTGGCACCAAAAGATTAAGCTAAGGTTGCCCCTTGCTTCCCAAGCTGATTTTTCTCTCTTCACAGTAAGAGAGGTGGTTCCCGGAACTGCTTCAGCCAGGTGGTGCAGGCAAAAATAATGGTCTGGTTCCAGAATACATGGATAAGCACAAGGGAATTACAATTTTTTTCGGGGGGGGGGGGGAGAGAAAGAGCTGTAGATTAGGCACAGTCTAATAGTGTAGGTAGGCAGAAATGGGCAGATTGGATGGGCCAAGTGGTCCCTATGTACCGTGAAATTCTAGGTTTCCCCAGACAAACAGCACAAAGGCCATCATTGATTCAGGAATATATAAAGTACTGCCATAAACCCAAGAGACCTTCTTACAGTATGGGAATGCAAGTGTTTCCCCTTCACGCATCTGAGAACTGAGCAAGGAAAGAAAATGCAAACTCCTGTTGCCAATGAAAAAAAGAAACCACTGTGTGGGGTAACGAAGGGCACTGTACAAAGAAAAACGTTCTTGTCAAAACAATGAAGGGTTCCATGTGGAACACCAAAGGAAAAAGCATTGATCCAAGTAGATCAGCAAATGGTCACTAGGAAAACAGCACTTTTCAGGAGCAAAGCTGGAGTGGAACCTTAAGAGTGGTTCAAACAGCAGAGCTTCCAGCTCCAAATTAAGTCACCAGCAGAATGGAGGGACAAAGATCATGGGATGAAGAAACAGACAACTTCAACATCACAACAGAGCAGACAGAAAACTAAGGGGGTAACAGTCACCATTTAAGAGCTCCACACTCAAGGCGGGTCCAATTTGCACTCCGCAAAAATAAAACAAACACAAAAAATAAAAAATACCATAGTAATCTTGTGTCTTCCAACAGAATCTTACTGTATTCTGACTAATGCAGTATGGTCTCACCACAGGACAGAACATGAGCCAAAATGGTTAACAGAACCTATGCAAACCACTGTCCCTGGTTGTTGTTCTTACAACCTCATATTCTTACAAAGCATGCATGCATAACAACTATATGAAAATTATCCAACAAGAAAAATACATTCCCTCCTTTCCACTTAAAAAAACCCTTCATAAACAGGGACATCCTTAAGACTCAAGTCACAGATGCCCAAGAAAACAACAGTATAGCAACAGGTTTGCAGTAATGTCTAACAGCTGGAGTGCAGTGTCCATTAGGTTCCAGCAGGGGAGAGAGGAAGCTCAGAATACAGTAAGATTCCCTTGGCAGAAAATAAGATTGCCAAGTAATTTTTTCTTAAAACCCCAGGAAATATTACTGTATTCTAACTAATGCAGACTACCCAAGCAGTACCATTGGAGGTATGTACAGAACCTACTTGGGAAAAGGCTCTGCAGTACTGCTGTGCCAAACCTGGCATCACTCCGGCTTGGGTATCCAACCAATAGTGCTTGGTAAGAGTCAGGACAGTTTTCAGGTAGCTGATTTGCAGATTTATCGTGGAGAATGTCTCTAGAAGCTGCTATATAGGCAGTTGTACCCCTGGTAAAGTGGGCCCCAAGACCTGCAAGAGGCTGTCTGCCCACCTTGTTGTAGCAGAACTGAATGCAAGCTACAATCCAACTTGCAACAGATTGCTTTGTAGCTGGTTTTCCTTTGCCTACTTCTCCATAGGTTAGCAACGACCAAGTATGGTCCTGCCTGTGGCCCTTCACGTGTAGTAGCAGACAGCTTTTTTAAAGAAGAACCGTATACATAATGCCCTGCCCGCCCCCAAAAGGCGTAACCCCAGATTAAGCTTTTTACATAGGAACCCCTCTTTTTTCCAGCAGCCACCCACTTTAATTTTATTTTGTAAAGAATGTGAAACAAATATGGCAGACCGTGTGCAGCTCCATTTACTGTAACAGTGCGGCGCCACACCACTCGCTCACACTGAAGCGAGCGGTGAGACGCCACACTGTTACAGTAATGGAGCCAGCATGAGTGCCACATTTCTGGTTTGCAGACTTTAGAAAATAAAATTAAAGCGGTGGCTGCTGGAAAAAAAAAGGGGGGTTCCTATGTAAAAAGCTTAAATCAAGGGTTAAGTCTTTCGGGGGCCGGCAGGGCATTATGTATATGGTTCTCCTTTAACATCCAGGCTATACAGTCTACGTTCCCCTGAAGTGGAATGGTCAGTGAAAATGACAGGCAATGTAATGGACTGATAGAGGTGGAAGACAAAGTCAGAAACCACCTTAGGAGAAACTTCCTATTCGTCCTAAGGACAACCTTGTCGTTACGGATTACAATATAGTCATGCTCTGTAGAAAGAGCTTGCAGCTCACTAATCCACCTGGCAGAGGTGACTGCCACTAGGAACACTGTTTTCCAAGTTACATACTTGAGCTCTGCAGAAGATATGGACTCAAAGGGGGTTGCAACAGCTGGACAATGCATATATTGAGATCCCACACTGGGGTAGGGTTCCTATGTGAGGGATGCAAATGCAGCAGCCCTTTGAAGAACTTTCTGAATACTGTGTTGGAGGCCAAGGTTACACCCTTGCTTGCCGACAGGTAAGCTGAGAGAGCTGCCAGATGCACCTTTAAAGTAGATAACCTTAGGCTAAAGGAAGCGAAGGTGGTCCAGATACTCCCAAGACAACCTGCAAGCTGGCCCGACTGTGGTCAGTGTCTTTTCCCTTGCACCAGGTTTGATTCCCTCCAGTTGTTCCTCACTTATGGGGAAGTGGGAAAGGGCAAATATGCCACCAAGAGAACTATTGCCAGGTGGATTGTGTCTTGTATACAATTCTGCTATGAGAAACTGGGAAAATTCCACCCTCAGGCCTGAGGGCTCACTCAACAAGAGGTACAGCTGCTTCCCTGGCTGCTGCCAGGGATATCCCTCTGTTAGAAATCTGTCAAGCAGACACATGGAACACAGTCCATATCTTTACCAAGCATTACTCTGGATATCCAGGCTAGGAGTGATGCTCAGTTTGATATAGCAATACTTCGGAGCCTATTCCCAAAGTAGGTTCTCTCCCTCCTCCATGAAGGTACTGCTTGGTAGTCTGCAGATTGTCAGAATACAGCGGGACTTCATATCTGGAGAAAAAATTACTCACCTTAGTAATTGTGTTTCTTCTAATGAAGTATTGCTGTATTCTGACCTCCCTCCCTGCCTCCCCTCTCAGAACCTGTTTCTGGGAAGTGGTTGGGCAGGTGCAGTGCTGCACCCCAGGGGTGTCTTCAGCACACCCTCCAAGTTTCTAGGTGCTTTGCATTATAATATTTTGGATAGGTTTTGGGTTTCTTGTCTTGAATTTTCCTTTGGGAATGCAAAACTTTCTGTGGCCAGTTGGCTAGTTAAACATTTTACAATTTCCACATAGTATATAATTAGTGAGTGTTTGCTCTAAGCATCTCACGTTTGGGTTTCAAAGTGCTGCAGACAGCAACCTCAACAGAGCTCGAGCTCAACGTTTTATGCACTGCATAGAAAATTAACCCTATACTCTCCGGGACAGTTTAAAGGCTGGAGCTAACTGCAGATTGTCAGAATACAGCAAGACCTCATGTCTGAAAGAAAACCTTTTTCACTTGGAAGTATAGATTTTCTTAATGGAAGGCTTTCTTGAAACCCTGAGAAATGTCCATCACCCCTTCCAAGAGATGTAAACTGACAGTACTCTAGGTCCTCAAGAGCAAAGCCTGGAGTCTGAGGGACTGGAGACTGGGGTAAACGACCCTGCCCTGGGAAGAAGTCAGTAGGTTGTGTCGCCTGGGGAGGCGGCATGGCCTGGCTACTAACATGAAGAGAATCAGAGAGTATCGTTGTCTGGCCCAGTCTGGGGCAATAAGAATCATCACTGCTGGTTGGGATCAGAGCTTGTTCAGCACCCTTAGCAACAAGGGGAAAGGAGGGAAGGCGTGTAGGAACCTCCCTATTCAGTCCAGCAGCAGTGCATCCAGTGGGATTGTGCCCCTCTCAGGAGGTGTACAGCAAAATTGTGGCAGCGGGCGATTGTCTAGGGCTATGAAGAGGTCCACCTCTAGACTGCCCGATCTTCTGAAAATAATTTGCAAGACCTGCTTGTTGAGTGATCACTCATGAGGATTCTGGCCGAGGGCATCCGCCAGAACACTGTCTTTCCCTGGAAGGTTTACTACTGAAAAAGAGCGATCTTAAGAGTATGCCAGGTTCCAAATTCTCATGGCCTCTGTGCACCATGGGGTCAACCTTGTGCCTCCCTGTTTATGTAGTACATGGTGGTCGTATTGTCTGTTCTGACTTGTACCACTGTGGCAAATGACTGGATGCCCAGGAGGATAGCCCTGAGCTCCAAGAAAAAAATTGCTCACCATAGTAATGTTGTTTCTTCTAATGGAGTCTTGCTGTATTCTGACTACATGCAGTTAGCCCCAGCACTTTAACTGCTCCGGAGAGGAGAGAGTTAACTCTATGTAGAAGCATAGAACATTGAGCTCGAGCTCGGTTTTCAAACCTCTGTCTCTGGTACTCTGCAGTGTAACAGTCAGATTCTTACACGCACTAAACTAACAATAGGTAGAAATTGTTTTCAAAATGTATTTGTGCCAAATGGCAATAATAGATTTTTTAGGGTCAGAAGACTCAAGTCGAGAACCCCAAAAAGAATATAAGCAGGTAGTGAAATCTTCATAATAAAAACAGAAAGACAGCTCTCAATTTGAGGAGGTTTATGTGTAGAAGGGATTCCTGGTGTGACTAGGTTCCTTGAGCTGTAAGCTGATCTAGGTGAGCCCCCCAACCTAGCAGAGAGGCATCTGTGGTGAGAATCACTGAAGGCGCCGGACTGATAAATGGGACACCTTGTCGAAGACTGTCCTTTTCCAGCCACCACTGAAGGGCCTGGACTAAAGTTTGAGACACTGAAACCAATTTGGAGAGACGGCCTCTTTTCTGAGACCAATAAGATCCGAGATTAAACTGAATCTCTCATCTGAAACCTTGCTCCCTGGACCACAGCTGTGGATGCTGCCATGTGGCCCAGCAACTGTAGAAAGTGTCTGGCTGGACGAGAAACTAAAGGACGAAAAGAGGATGCCAGAGTGACCAGGTATTGAATCCTTGAGAGGGGGAGAAATGCCTTTGCCTGAATAGTGTCCATTTCCACCCCTATGAAGGTGAGAAGCCAGGCTGGTTCCAGAACAGACTTTTCTAGGATCAGAATGAAGCCCAAGGATTCTAGTAGTCTGAGTGACCTCTAAGGCGGACTTGGTCTGAGGACTTGCCCACTAGGATCTAGGTATGTGAACAGAAGGACACCCCATCTCCTGAAGAATGCCACCACTAACTACTGCAAGACACTTGGTGAACACCCTTGGAGCAGATACTAGGCTGAAAGGTATAGCTCTGAATTGGTAATGACCTGAGGGCAACTCGAACCTCAGGTACTTTCTGTGGGAATGTCTGATAGGATGTGGAAGTAGGCATCCTTGAGATCCAGAGAAGCTAACTGGTCTCAGAGAGGGAAGAATTACTCCCAGAGTCACCATCTTGAATTTTGTTTTTGTCAGATGTTTGTTCAGAAACCTTAAATCTACGGTGGGTCTCCACTCCTGCCTTTTTTGAGGTAAGGAAGTATCTGTAACACAGTCCTTTTCCCCCTGTGACAAAGAGGTACCTTCTCTACTGCTTGCAGAAGAGGAGACTTCTGCCTCTAAGGCTTTTGTCTCCAAGGGAGAGGGAGGACTAAAAGACCTTACTCCCATTTTTGGGAACCTTTCGAAACTAAGAACAAGTCCCTGGCTCACTTTTTCCCAGACCCATTTGCCTGAAGTAATAGACTCCCAAGCCTGGGAGTAGTGAGCCAACCTGCCCCCTACTGGAAATGGGGAGGCGACCCTGACAACTCAAGGTGTCTGCTTGGCAGGGGACTTAAGACTGCGTGGATGATGGGATCCTAGTCATCCCACCCCTGCCTCTTCCCCTAAAGAACCCCCTCTGTTGGAAAGAAGAGGAGGAGGAGGCCCGAGCTTGGTAGAAAGGCCTATGAAAAGGCCTCCCCCTGCCCTTAAATTGCTGCCTCTGAGGAGTGGTCTGCTTTTCTTTAGCTGCAGCACTCCTGTAAGTGGTCCTATATTTGTCCATCTTTTTCATGCAGTGAATCACCAGTTACAGGAAAATCCATGGCCTTAGTCTGGATATCAAGTGAAAGACTGGTACATCTAAGCCAAGCCAACCTCCTCATGGAGATAGATGTAACCATGACTCTAGAATGGACATCATTTGGGTCCACAGCAGCATGAAACTGAATTTTGGATGCCTCTATACTATTTACAGCCAACTGCTCCAGCTCCTTGGTTAGCTGGGGAAGGGCATTCCAAGCCAACTCCAGAACCGTATCCCACGTCGATTTCTGGTACCTGGCTGTATGCCATGTAATTTGATTGCCTGAGCCCCAAAGAGGAAGCCAAGTACAGTTTCTTGGCCATGGCATCCACTTTCCTGGAATCCTTATCTGGGTGGTGAGATGCCAGGGGAATATTAGCCTTGTCACAGGCTGCTGTTTGCGTTACCCCAACATGGCTGCAATGTGCTGTAAGGAATTTCGCACCAGGACCTGATACGGCATACCTCCTGTCCATTTTTTTTTAATCCACAGGAGGAATGGAAGTAGGAAATGGCATTATTTTTTCTGTCAGTTTCTCCAAGGGATTTATGTTAAGGGATAAACACTCTGAAACATCTATCATTTCCATATAATCAGGTTCCTCCTGATCAGCTTCTTCCATAGGAAGCTGAAGAGTCTCAGCCACCTTCCTCTAAAACAGGAAGTGGGATGGGAACTCTGAAAGCCTGGGAGGGGAAACGCTGGAAGGCCTGTTTGGGCAGATGTCAGGCTCTACTGGCTAATCTAGGCCTGCAAACTCTCCATCTTCTTCCTCCTCCCAATCGCCCTCAAAATATGCCTCTGGGTCAATTTCTGAGGCACAAACTTCTGACCGAACCTATCGCATTTCAACTGATGTCACTTCGGTTGGAACCGGGAACAGCGATTGCACAGCAGAAATCGCTTTCCCTATCCTCAGCAGTCGGAACCTGGATTTTTGGATCCGAACCGGCCTATTTCCTTTTTCTCTTAGACGGAACAGATTCTGCAGAATCGGCTCTCCTTTTGCCCGCGGAGGTATTGCCCAGGTCAGTGGGCACCTCCTCAGGTTCAGTCACAACCGAACCGGGCTGGCCATCCGGATCGGCGGACTTCTCGGCCTCCCTCTCCCTCAGCCTATTCAAACACTTTTTAAGAGTGGCTTTGGGAAAGTTTTTACAAATCTGGCAGTCTCTGATGTGGTCAAACCCCAGACAATATACACAAACGAGGTGAGGATCAGCCTTGGCAAAGGCCTCCTTACACTCAGTATAGTGCTAAAACCAGTGGGACCCGTTTTTTGGGGGGTTCTCAGACATGCCTAATATTACCAGAAAGCATTAAGCCAGGCAACTGAAAAACGTATCAGTTTCAACTGTGTCACAGATCGGTTAAAAACAAATACCGCAAACTTTTTTTTTTTTTTTTTACGAAATGCTAAGTAGCAGAAACAATAAACAGAAATACAAATTGCAATCGATTTCGGTTCTAAACCGGACCGACCGGAAAAGAATCGAAAACAAAACAATTTCTAGTTAATTTAACAAAAAATCACACTACCTACTACTACCATTTACTGTTACAGAGACAGAGGTAATAATACCGATAAGATGAGGACTGAGATTATAAAAAAAAAAAAAAAAAAAAAGACGATTCAAACTAAAACCGAACCAAAGAGCAGGAGGGATCTCCGGAGCAACCACAGTTAGGAGTAAGAAATCTGATGGTTACACTGCAGAGTACCAGAGACAGAGGTTTGAAAACAGAGCTCGAGCTCAACCTTCTATGCTGGGGTTGGAACCAAATGTGTGGACAGACCATTATACCATAAGATTCAGCTCTGGGGCATAGAGTTAACTCTCATCTCCGGAGCAGTTCAAGTGCTGGGGATAACTGCATATAGTCAGAATACAGCAAGACTTCATGTTGTTTGAACAGGTTTATGTGAAGCAATGACTCCTGTTTGAGCCATGTCCCGTAAGCAGTGTGCTCCCCAGCCTAGGAGGGATGCATCCGTGGTCAGTACCGCACCAACTTTGACAGCGAATCCCTTTTTTTGATGCCGGTGTGCCCAGAGGTGAAACTGAACGTCCCTCATCTGGAACCTGGACCCTAGTACTGTTGATGCTGCCATATGGCCAAGCATCTGCAGGAAATGCCTTTCTGGCCTTGGGACATGCAACTTGAAGGAGCTGGCTATCTGTACCAGGCTGTCCACTCTTCCCTATGGGAGGAAAGCCTTGCCCTACAATGTGTCTAGTTCGGCTCTTATGAATTTCAGGAGCTGGACTGGTTCCAGTATGAACTTTCTGTGATTTACCAAGAACCCCATGGACCATAGGGTATCCTGTGCGACTGCCAAAGCGTCTCACTGGATGTGGAGATTGACCTACAATGAGCCAGTCATTCAGGTAGGGTACAACTGCCACCCGCTGCCTCCTCAGGTGTGCCATGACCATGGCTAGGCACTTTGAGAACACTCTTGGGGCAGAGGTCAGCCTGAGGGGCATTGCCCTTAACTGATAATGACCTGATGGCAATCTGAACCAGAGGTATTTTCTGTGAGACTTCCTGATGGGGATGTGAAAGTAAGCATCCTTTAAGTACAGAGAAACATAGAATTTGATGGCAGACGAGGACCACTTGGCCCACCCAGTCTGCCCATTTCCCTACCTAATGGATAAGCTGCAGATCCTAGTTACCCAGAAGCCTACTTCTTTCTACCCCCAACCCCTAGAATTGCCTTATGACTGTCATGCATGGCAGATTCAACCACTGTTTTTGAATTCACAACCTCCTCGGAAGAGCCGTTCCATGCATCCACAACTCTCTGTGAAAAAAAATACTTCCTTACATTACCTCTGTACACTTCCCACCCCATCTTCAAATTGTGCCCCTTGTTCTTGCACCTCTTTTTGAAAGATGCTACCCTCTTGGACTTCGTTGATTCCCTTGAGGTACTTGAAAGTTTCTATCACGTTCCCCCTCTCCCTCCTTTCTTCGAGGCTATACATATTAAGCTCCTTTAGTTTCTCTTCATGTGTCTTCTGGTGCAAACCTTGCACCATTTTAGTTGCCCTCCTCTGGACAGTTTCTATTCTATGTCCTTGCGGAGATTGGGTCTCCAGAACTGCACGCAGTACTCCAGATGAGGTCTCACCAGCTGTCTGTACAGAGGAATAACAACTTCCTGTTTTCTACTGATGATGCCTCTCCCTATGTATCCCAGTATCCCCCCAGCCCTCCTTACTGCCCTCTCACATTGCTTGCCCACCTTTAAGTCATCTGATATGACTACCCCCAGGTCCCTTTCCATTTTTGTTGTTGTTAGTATCTCATCCCCCATTGTGTACTCTTCCCCTGGGTTTTTGTTTCCCAGGTGCATTACCTTGCACTTCTTTGCACTGAATCTAAGCTGCCATACATTTGACCATTCCTCTAACCTTGCCAAGTTCCTTCTCATCCTTTCCACCCCACCTTGTGCATCAACTCTGTTGCAGATCTTTGTGTCATCTGCAGAGAGACATAGGGAGGAGGTGATTCTGCCACTGTATAGGTCATTAGTTAGACCACACCTGGAGTACTGCATGCAGTACTGGCGTCCGTATCTGAAGAGGGACATTAAGTTACTGGAGGGGGAGCAGCGCAGAGCGACAAAGATGATCAAGGGGCTGGGGGACTTATCATACGAGAGGAGGTTGAAGGAGTTGAACAAATACTCACTGGAGGAGAGGAGAGACAGGGGTGACATGATTGAAACCTTTAAATACATGAAAAGGAATAAACAAGACGGGTACAGAGGAGCTGTTCAAAGTAAAGGAGGGAGGGGAGGGGAGGGTCACCAGGGGCCAGGATATGAGACTGGAGCGAGGAAGGTTCAGGAGGGAGATGGAGACATTTTTTTACAGAGAGGGTGGTGGCTGGGTGGAATGCGTTACCTGCTGAAGTGGTATGCAGTAGAACAATGGACTGCTTCAAATGAGGATGGGACAGGACAAGGGGGAGGGTTAATGAAGGGGAAGGGTGGAAGGGAGGGGCAGCTGCAGAATAAGGGGTGCTAGCTGCACATTCAAGCAGACTTGATAGACCTCTAGGCCTTTATCTGCTGGCAAATTTCGTATGTTCGTACTTTTCCTTCCAGTCCCTCTGCAATGTCGCTTATAAAGACAGTGAACAGGACCGGTCCTAATATTGAACCCTGCGGTACCGCACTAGTAACCCCCTTTTCTTCAGAGTGGACTCCATTTACTAATACCCTCTGTGTCCTATTCTCCAGCCAATTCTTTACCCAGGCTACCATCTTGGGACCCACTTCCAGGCTGGATAACTTGCATATTAAATCTTTTGCATGGGACTGTGTCAAATGCCTTGCTAAAGTCTAGGTAGGCAATGTCCACAGCCCCTCCCTGATCTACTACTTTGGTCACCCAGTCAAAGAAATTAGATACGTCTGCCATGACCTTCCCGCTGTGAATCCATGCTGCCTTAGGTCCTGTGCCCCTCTGGCCTCTAGGGACTCGACAATTCTCTGCTACAGAAGTGATTCCATAATTTTCCCCATCACTGAGGTTAAACTCACAGGTCTGTAGTTTCCTGCTTCTGCCTTGCTCCCACTTTTGTGAAGGGGAATCGCATCTGCCCTCCTCCAGTCCTCAGGTACCACGCCATCCTCCCATGATTTGTTAAAGAGGGTAGTCAGTGGTGTCACTAGTTCTACCCTTAGTTCTTTTAGAATTCTGGGATGAATCCCATCAGGCCCCATTGCTTTGTCCACCTTCAGTTTTAAGAGTTCTTTCAGAGCCCTTTCTTCTGTAAATGGGCTGGTATCAACTTCTGTATCCAGAGTGCTTCTATTGTTTGTTTTAAGTACCTCCTTTTCATTTGTAAATACTGAGCAAAAAAGTACAGTTACGTAAGAACTTACTGTAACAGTAGATCTTCGAGAGGAGCTCTTGCAGCAGGCTATAACAATTAGGACTATGCCGAAGGCACTAGGATCACACGGTGAAAACTTCTGCCAGCAATACCAGCGGGGGACCGCCACCGACCAGACGTCGGTCCGGGTACAAGAGGGGGCAGACCCAGCTCCACCTCAGTTCTCCCGCCAGTACCCAGCAGAAGGCCTGACAAGAGAAGGAGGCGAAGCCTACCATCGATAAAGGAAAGAAAATAGACCTGCACACTCTGAGGGGGAAGGCGGGAGGGAAGCAACGCCTGCTGCAAGAGCTCCTCTCGAAGATCTACTGTTACTGTAAGTTCTTACGTAACTGTACTATCTTACTTCAAGATACAGCTCTTGCAGCAGGCTATAACAATTAGGACTGAATCCCAAGCAGTCCCATAGCAAAGAGGTAGCTGACCCCGGGAGGAGGAATATGCAGACTCCAGAGGCCCTCAGGACAAGAGCCCTTGCAAAACCGCTAGACCGAAGCCAGCACGGCGTCTGGAGACTATATCCAAGCTGTAATGCTTGATAAAGGTATGCACCAAATTCCAGTTCGTGGCTGCACAGATGTCCTGAATGGCAACATTCCACATCGCGGCAAAAGAAGCTGACACTCCCCTGGTGGAGAGACCCCGAACCGGACCCAGCAGGGGTTTTCTGTGATGTTCGTAGCAAAACGAAACGCAACGGACTATCCATTTGGAGATAGTCTGCTTGGACACCAGCTGACCCAAGCGATGTGGTGCAAAAGCCACAAAGAGTTGCTCCGATTTACGGTGCTGAACCGTTCTGTCGAGGTAATACCTCAGGGACCTGTGGACATCCAATGTGTGGAGGAGAGCCTCCCCTCTATTGGAAGGGGAAGGAAAATAAACTGGAAGATCAACAGACTGGTTGAGGGTCAACTCCGATACCACCTTGGGAAGAAACTTAGGATTAGTTCTGAGGGAAACCCTTTCCCTATGAAAAACCAAATAGGGCTCTTTACACATCAGAGCCTGAAGCTCGGAAACTCTTCGAGCGGAAGTAACAGCAACCAAAAAACAAACTTTCCAAGATAGATATCGCAGCTCACAACTCGCTGCGGGTTCAAAAGGAGGGAGGGTGAGTTTCTCCAACACAAAAAGGAGGTCCCAGGGTGGGACAGGGTCCCTAATGGAAGGTCTCATTTGTAGAATTCCCCTAAGGAAGGTGCGGGCCACGTCCAGCTGAGCCAATGCTCTCTCTCCCACGAGAGCATGATAGGCCGAAATTGCTCACATGTGCACCTTGATAGAGGAATAGCTCAGGCCTTTCTCATACAAGGAGAGGAGATACTGCAAAGTGGAGTTCACAGAGCAGGTGACAGGGTCTAATTGCCGTGGCAAGGTCCAGAGACAGAAATGCTTCCATTTCAAAGCGCAAGTGGAGCGAGTAGAGGGCTTTCTTGCGGACGCTAAGACCTCAGCCACTTCCGCGGGAAACCCCGTATCTGTTCCTAGCTATGTCTGGAGAAGCCAAGCATGAAGGTGCAGGGATCTGAGATCCGGATGAACCAGAGACCCCTGGTCCTGGGACAGCAGTTGCGAGCAAATGGGCAGCGGGACTGGAGGTTCCTGGGACAACCGCTGCAGGAGTGGGAACCAAATCTGTCGAGGCCAATTGGGGGCCACAAGGATCATTCGCGCCCCCTCTGCCTGTAGTTGGAGCAGAACCCTCTGAATGAGAGGGAAGGGCATAAAGAAACCTCCCTGCCCAGCAAAGGGATAACGCGTCTGGCCAAAAAACGCCAGGCGCGTGCTCTCGCGAGCAAAACAGTGGCAGTTTGGCATTGCGTGGCGACGCAAAGAGATCTAGCTCGGGAAGGCCCCACCTTCTGAAGAGCTGATCCGCTACGGATTGTAGCAATTCCCACTCGTGCGCTCTGGCCCACGACCTGCTGAGGTTGTCAGCCAGCTTGTTTAGGACGCCTGGAACGTGCATGGCCGACAGAAGAATGCCCCGTTCCAGCGCCCAGTACCAGACTCATCGCCTCCCGGCAAAGAGGATAGGAATGGGTGCCTTCTTGCTTGTTGATAAAAAAAAAAAAAAGACGACCGCCATGTTGTCCGTCTGGACTAGAAGACAGCCAGGTACCAGGTCCTCTCAAAATGCCCGAAGAGCGTAGAGGACCGCTCGCATTTCCAGTACATTGATGTGGAGGGACCACTCCTCGGGTGACCAAACACCTTGCGTTTGACGAACACCCAGGTGAGCCCCCCCAACCCAGGTCCGATGCATCCATTGTTAGAGTCTGACCTGGAGGCTCCGGACGAAAGCGGACCCCGTTCTCTAGATTGCTGGGGTCTAACCACCAAAGCAATGTTCTCCTGACTGGCTCCGAGATCCTGACTAAAGCATCTAGGTCGTCGTAGCATTGATCCCACTGCACCCTGAGCATCCTTTGTGGGATTCTCATGTGGAGGCGGGCCAAAGGTGTTACTGGAATGGCCGACGCCATATGCCCCAATAGACTGAGGAAGTTCCGGGCCGGAACTCGAGGTACTATGGATATCCGTTCCGCCAAAATTCAAATTCCCCTGTCCTGTGGAACAAAAGCCATGCCCTGGACTGAGTCCAGGATCGCTCCTATGAAGGCGAGCTTTTGGCTGGGCTCTGGGGATGACTTTTTCTAGTTCAGGGTGATCCCCAGCTCTCGGAATAGAGTATAGGTGTCTCAGAGAGAGAGTAAGAGGCCGTCCCTTGACGGGGCCACGAGAAGCCACTCGTCGAGGTAAGGGAATACATTATGGCCTAATCGCCTCAGAGCCGCAGCCACCACTGCCAGGCATTTGGTGAAGACTCGCGGAGCAGAAGAGAGGCCGAACGGATGCACCCGGAACTGAAAATGCTCCCCTTGGAAGTGGAACCTCAAAAACTTCCTGTGGGGAGGAAAGACCCCGATATGCATGTATGCATCCTGCATGTCGAAAGAACAGAGCCAATCCCCTTGGTGCAGCAGAGGGAGGAGACCCTGAAGAGTCACCATCCTGAACTTTTTGTACTCTATAAAGAAGAGGAAGGTAGTCCTGTTAAATGCCAGGAGCTTGGGAAATAAAATGCCTGAGCTCCAGGCGATGCTAACTGAGGGAGCAGTAGATGTGGCAGCGGTCACTGAGACCTGGGCCACTGCAGGACAGTGGGACCTGAACCTGGAGGGTTATACTATGTTCAGGAAGGACAGGGGGGAGGGAAGGGGAGGAGGGGTAGCAATGAGAGTCAAAAACTGCATTGGCATGGGGGAGTAGAGAAGGCGGAGGGAACCGTGGAAGCAATTTGGGTCACCTTGATAACAAGGGGGGGCAAGAAAGTAAAAATAGGAGTGGTGTATAGACCCCCTGCCCTGGCGGACGGGCTGGAGGAGAGTCTGGTGGCAGATGTTGGGAGACACTGCAGACTGGGCAGAGGAACGGTGGTGGTGTTGGGGGACTTAAACATGCCAGGAACAGACTGGGAGACTGACATCTTCTGTGACCAGGGAACAGAGGTTGTTGGATGTCTTTCAAGACACGTTCCTAACTCAGCACGTGGGGGAACCGACCAGGGAGGCGGGGGTACTGGATGTGGTCCTGGCAGACAGTGACCAGATTAGGGGCCTGGAGGTAAGGGACCCATTGGCAGGGAGTGACTATGCCACGGTCTGGTTCTGCCTGGACCTAGGAGGGCTAGAAAGCTGCACAAAGACGGAGGTAACTGACTTCAGGGGAACGGATTTTAAGGAAATGGGAAGGATCCTTAAGGAGCATTTGGATGGGACTGGGTCAGACATGGACGCTGATAGTAGGTGGGAAATCATCAGGAGAGGGGTGCAAGATGCTACCAGCACCTGTGCAAGAGTAAGACGAAAATGCGGTGGGGCCGAAAACCCTGCTGGTGGACCAGGGAGGTCCAGGAGGTGGTGTAGGGAAAGAAGGCAGCCTATAGGCAATTCAAGTGCTCAAGGAGTGAAAGGAATCGAGGGGAGTATGAGCTGATGGCTAGAAGGGCCACTAGGGTGGTGAAGGCGGCTAAGGCAAGGAAGGAGCAGAACCTGGCCAGGGAAATCAGGAAAGGGAACAAGGGGTTCTTTAGATACATTGGGGAAAAACGAAGGGTGTAGAGGCAGATTAGCAGGATTAAATCAGGGGAGAGATGGGCACAAGACCCGGGGGAGCAGGCTGAGGTACTAAATGAGTACACCTCAGTTTTCACCAAGGAAAATGGGGGTGCTGCATCATACATGGGAGGAGACAGAGATACTGAGGAGGGGGGAACCCTCACCGATCGGGCAGGTCTGGGGAGAGGGGAGGCATCACTGGCAGGAGGGGAGGGCTAAGCAGGAGAAGAGGTACTGGAAGTGAAATCACAGCAGAGAGAGCGAGGAAGCCCTCAGCTCCCTTAAAGACGGAGAAAGCACAGGTCGGATAAATTACATCCCAGAGTGCTGAAGGAACTTGCGGATGTCCTGGCGAACCTCATGGAGCTTTTCACCATCTCTGAGGAACAGGGTGGTGCCCAGGACTGGAAGGTGGCGCATATAGTGCCTATCCACAGGGGGGATCAAGGGAGTGCTAGAGAACTACAGGCCTGTCAGCCTGACATCGGTGGTGGGCAAGGTGATGGAGGGCATTGTCAAGGAGAGGCTGGGGGAACCTGGAAAAGTCAGGGTGCCTGGACGATAGACAGCATGGATTCATCTCGGGAAACCGTGTCAGACAAACCTTGTGAGTTCTATAACTGGGTGACGAGTGCCTTGGACCTTGGTAGACCAGTGGACGTCCTCTTTCTAGACTTCAGCAAGGCATTTGACTCTTTTCCTCCAAGGGCCTGTTGGATAAGCTGGGAGAAATGGGGGTGGGGACAGATGATCAGATGGATAGGCAATTGGCTCCAGGACTGGACCCAGAGGGAGTAGTTGGCGGGATAGTCTCATCCCGAAGAGGGTCATTAGTGGGTCCCACAGGGATCAGTCCTTGGGCCCTCCTGTTCAACGCCACATCTCTGACATAAGGACAGGAATCAGGAGTGAGACGGTCTCTTTAGGACTCAAAACTGGGGCGGTGGTGGATGGGGAGGAGGGGAGGTGGCTCACAGGGGGACCTGAAGGCTCTGGAAAGATGGTCTAGAAAGTGGAAGCTGAGGTTCAATGCAGGAAATGCAAGGTACTCCACCTGGGGCCAGAAACCCGGGCCAAGTGTACACCCGGGGAATCTACAAGTCTCGATGGCTGAGAGGAACCTGGGGGTGGTGGTGGATGTCAAAATGAACAACTCGGAGACTTGTCGGAGGGCAGCAGCCAAGGCCAACAGGATGCTGGGATGCATCGCTAGGGGATCACCTCCAGAAGGAGGGAAGTGATGCTCCCTCTGTATAACTGCTTGGTGAGGCCACACCTTGAGTACTGCGTGCAGTTTTGGAGGCCACACTTAGAGAGACATTAAACTCCTGGAGAGGGTCCAGAGGAAGGCAACCAAAATGATTTGGGGCTTGGGGGACAGGACCTATGAGGAGAGGCTCGAAGAGCTAAATATGTACACATTGGAAGAGAGAAGGGACCGGGGGGACATGATAGAGGTCTTTAGGTACATGAAGAGAGTAAATAGGGAGGAACAGTCAGGGTGCTCAAGGAAGAAGGAGGGTCCACTAGAGGCATGGGTGGAAGCTGGGGGAAACATTCAGGGAGAAAGGAGGAGGTGCTACTTCACCGAGAGGGTGGTGGAGCCATGGAATGCACTGCCTAGGGGCTGGTGGAGGCAGAGACGGTGGAGGGGTTCAAGAGGGGCTGGGACAGGTACAGGGGAAGGGTTCTGGAAGCAAAATCCAATGCAGCAAGAATATCCGGAACTGGGAAGGGAGAAGCCAGAGAAGGCGAGGGGGGCAGCAAGGTCAGCACCCAGGGTGGGGGCTGACCAATCGAGCAGACTCGAAAGACCGTTAGGCCTATTCTGCAGGCATTTTAGTATGTTAGTATGTTAAAGGACTGAGATCCAGAATGGGACGAAAGTCCCCAGTCTTTTTTGGGATCAGAAAAAAGTGGGAGTAAAACCCCTGACCCCACTGCTCCTTGGGAACCCTTTCTATCGCTCTCTTGTGTAGGAGGGCCTGTATTTCTCCTTCCAATAGTGGAATGTGAGAAGGAGGATAGTGGGAGAGCTTTGGCGGAGTATGTGGAGGGAACTCTGTGAACTCCAACGTGTGACCTCTCCGAATAACGCCCAAGACCCATTGATCTGTGGTATAGAGCCCACCCTTCGAATGAAGGAGAGGCGGCCTCAACCGCTCACCCGGACGCCTGACCAGGGGGGCGCGGGAGTCACTGGGCAGAACCGGGAGTAGGGAGAGAGGCCTGGGAGGACTTGGGCCCACGGGCGGAAGGTCCACCAGACTGCTGGTTTTGATCTTCTGCAGAAGCCACCTCTCTGCCCCTGCTGGGATCCTCGGGCTGAAGCCTGATTGCCTGAGGACTTGCGAAAAAGCAGACGGTAATGGGGACATCTCTGGTCGTCACGGTACATCTGGCGGACCGACCAGATCGACTTACCCGATTCCTGGAAACAGGAGATCAAGGCCTCCATTTCCTGCCCAAACAAAACGGCACCCTGGAACGGCAGGTCCCGGATACCAGACTGCAGATCCTGGTGAAAGCCCAAAAGCTGTAACCAGGCACGGCGCCAGAGACAAACCCCAGAAGTGGCTGCCCTGGCTGCCGTATCCACCGTGTCATACGAGGCTCTCAGAACATGAGAGCCTATGTCTGAGCCCGACTGTAAAAGGGCCAGGAGCTCCGTCTTCTTGTCGGAGTCTGGCATGGCCTGTGCCAGCTCAAGACCCCCGTTCCCACAACGCATTCTGGTACTGCACCATATGCGTGAGGAAATTCAGGGAACGAATGGAACAGGTGGAAGCAGCGTAAACCTTCTTGCCCACCTGGTCCAGGTAACGGGACTCCAAGTCGGGAGGCTGAGAGCTGAAGTGCCGTGGCTGTCGAGACTTGTCATGAGCAGCCGTGATCACAGTTGAATCCGCCTGAGGGTGTTCCGCCAAGAAGGGTACAGCCCTCGGAGCCTTAGAGAGCCTGTCTGACTTTTTGGGAACCGCCGCGATGAAGGCTGGGCGCAGCCAGGTGGATCTAGTCAGGTCCTGAAAAGTATCCACCAAAGGAGGAATGACCAAAGGCTTTGGCTCCTTCTCCCTCAGGTATTTGGCCGATCTCCGGCGTTCCGGGTCCAGGTCTTCTGTGTCCCACTCATTGGAAGCCTGGATATGCCTCATGACGTCCATGAAGGTAGGATCGTCTGGAGGCGAGCGAGGCATGTCCTTCTCAAGGGAGCGCTTGAGGCTGAGGGAAGATGAAGAGGATGACGATGAAGAGGAGGACCGACTATCCGACTTAGAATAGTCTGGTTCTACCCCATGACCATGCCTACGCTGACGTCGGTATGCGGGGGAACGGCAACGGCCCGAAGACCGGCGACGGTCCCTGGACCGATGACGGAGCGATGACCGATGACGGTCAGGAGACCGATGCCAGGAACCATCCCGCTTAGCGCGAGAAGGGCTCCGGGAACGGGACCGACGTCTGTCAGTCGAAACCATAGAGCGACGTCGGTGGTCCTCAGATCAAGAGCGAGCCCTAGACGGGGGCGAAAAACAGCGCTCTGGGGGCCTCAACAGAGAGGCCTCGCCCTCTGGCTGTGGTTCACCCACAGGATCCAGTACCGGTGTCTGGGCCAGCGACGGGGTGGTTCGCTTCTGAACCTGCCCCCACCAAAACGAAAAAAGCTGTTTGAGCTCATCCGGGGAGAATATCTCAGCCGCCCGCTCCGGGAAAGAAGTCTCCCGAGCGGCGGGACACGACGGAGAGCTCTCCTGAGGGCCCAGGGGGGAGGAGGACTTGGGCAACGGGGATGTCGGCAATACAACAACCGACCCCGGGTCCTTAGCCCCTTCAACTGGAGTCAGTACCGGGACCGACAGGGTGACGGCAGGGGGCGCCGGAGAGTCCTTAACCTCCGGAGGCGCTCTTTAGCAGGCGGCGCCGGTGCCGTGGTCGGTAGGACCGAAGCAGGTACCGCCACGGACTTAGCGATGACTCTAAGCGGAGTCACCTTCGGCAGCAGCTGCTCTCCACGGGCCGGCTCTTGAGACGACGGCGGTTATCACCTGAGCCGCGCGATTGGCTTTCTTCGAAGGTCGCGATCGCAAGCGGGCTGGACCAATCTACGCTTCTTGCTATGCCTTTCTTTTCCTTCCTTCGGACGAGTGCAGGTCCATCTTCTTCTCCAAGAGGTAGGCCTTCAGGCATCGTATGCGAGTCTGGCTTGTAAAAGCCTGGCAGTCGGCGCAATTAGCGGTGTCGTGGTCCGGGCCAAGGCAGAAAACGCATCGCCGGTGTCCGTCCTTGGCGGGAATTTGCCGGCTGCACTCGCACTTATTAAGGTGTTCGGGAGAAACAGACGCCCGGGAAGACATCGAACCCGTGGAGGAAAAAAGGATGGACGTTGGTACCCACGGTGGCAAACACCGAGGCAAAGTACACCGAACGCTGGGAAAACCAGCCGAACAACAGTAACAGTACAGACGTCAGTCATGAGGAGGAAAAAACCAAACTGTAAACCACAAAACTTGCTTGAAGAATTAGTCTTTCTCGCTGGGAATCGCGCGGCAGCTGGCTTCACGTTAAGCTAGTGTAGGGAAGGGAACAGGGTGAACTGGGTCCGCCCTCTTGTACCCTGACCAGCGTCGGGGCGGGGCCGGCGTCGGTCCCCCGCTGGTATTGCTGGCAGAAGTTTTCACCGTGTGGTCCTAGTGCCTGCGGCATAATCCTAATTGTTATAGCCTGCTGCAAGAGCTCTGTCTCTAAGTAAGATTATTTGTTTAGTATCTCTGCCTTTTCACCGTCACCCTCTGTCCACCCCCTTTATTAAGCCTCACTATCCCTCCCTTGGTCTTCCTTCGCTCCCTGATGTACCTAAAAAGGTTTTATCCCCCTTCTTAATGGAGTTGGCTATCTTTTCCTCAGTTCGACCCTTTGCTGTTCTGTTTGCCTTCCCAGCTTCCTTTTGCTTTAACTGATACAATTCTATGTCCTGCTCCTTCTGTGATTCCTTGTACTTTCTGAATGCTTTCTCTTGAACTTTCACTGCTACCTCCTCTGAGAACCATAGTGGTTTCTTACATCGCTTTGTTTTATTTGCTTCACACAAAGGCTGGTTACCTCTGTGATGGCAGTTTTTATTATTCCCCATTGTTCTTCCACCCCTCCTTCCTGCCCATTTGCTAGTGCGTTCCTTAGGCACTCACCCATTTTGGCAAAATCAGCCCTCCTGAAGTCCAGTGCTTTTGCCTTTGAATGGCTTGACTCCTACTGCTGTGTTTGTGAGCCATACTGTTCGATGGTCGCTAGTTCCCAGATGGCTACCCACTTCTACATCTGTGATCCTCTCTCCATCTCCATTTGAGAGAACCAGGTCTAAGATTGCTCCTTCTGGAGTGGGTTCCAATACTAGTTGTCTAAGGCAGGCCCCCTGAAGGGCATCTAGAATAACCCCACTCTTAGAAGTGGCTGCTGCAACTGTACTCCAGTTAACATCTGGCATATTCAGATCACCCATCAGCAATATCTCCCCTTTTTCTGCCATTCTAAGTATACTTTCTATCATTTCCTTGTCCATTTCCTCCCCCTGAGAGGGGTGTCTGTATACAACCCCTGTGCGGACTGTGGTGCCATTGCCAGTCTCCAAATTCTGATGCTGGCAACCTTATCTGCGAAGAATCGAGCAAGCTCATCACACTATGTGTAAAAAAAATCTCTTCCACACTGCAGACAGAGTGGATTGCACAATCTGTCAACAGTCTAAAAGAGTTGAGCTGGTCGATTCCAAGCAGCAGCAATCTCCCTGGACAAGAATTCTGCCTTCTTACGGGCGATTGCTGATTGGACACTATAATGGTTCATCAATCTAAGCCTGTCAGCATCTAGGCTGGACTTCCGCCATGCTCTAACTTTCGCCCAACTCTCTTCTCCTTCAGAAACCCATCAAACCATGGAGATCTTAGGCGCTGAGTGTGCGGGCGAACACGAACAGGAGCAATTTGATCCAGGGCCTCACCTACAGCCTTATTATAGGCAAGTACGAGATCCCCTGGACCCATGCACTGACTTGAAATACCAGATAGGTCCAGTACCGCCGGAAGACCTTCCGGGGCAACTCCCCTCAAAGGGCGATACTGGATCATCTCCGTAGGGGCAGGCTTATTTGGGGGTGCCCCAAAGCTGAATCTTATGGCATGATGGTCTGTCCACACATTTGGTTCCAACCCCAAATGTGCGACTTCCAACTCCAGTAGGAACACTAGGTCCAATGAGTGACCCCCTGTATGGGTAGCAGAGGTAACCACCTGTGTAAGGCCCAACATCATAAGTTGGAGGAAGCTTTTCCCAAAAGGCGAGAGTTCATTGCCGACCCAAGCACTTAAGTCTCCCAGTATCAACCACCTGGGCGACGCCAATGCTACGTCGACAATGAAGTCCGCTAACTCCTTCAGGAATTCTCCACCATCACCGGGTGGTCATTAAATGAGAATCCCGAACCCTACACCTGCTTCCAGGATACACTCAAAGGACTGAGTGAAACCCACTGGTACATCCACAAGACCCAGCTCAGTTTTTAAAAAAAGATGGCTACACCCCCACCCCTATGATCCAACCTGGGCGGTGCATCACCGAGAACCCGGTCGGAGCAGCAGATACCAAAACAGGGCCTGCATTCTCATCCAACCAGGTCTCGGTGATACATGCCAGGTCAGATGTTGCAACAAGGTCCGCTATGATAGCGGTCTTGTTTTTAATTGACCTGGCATTACACAGCACCACCCGGGTTAGATGTGTTTTCGAGGAAGAACGCAGTACTTCCCCACAATTTGCGGAGCCCTTGGGTATGGGAATCAGGCAGGGAGGACCCCTCTCCTGGATCCATTTCACACCAGGGCGTCTCCTAGTCCCCACTACCTCTATCGACCCCTATACATTCTCCCACTCTGCCCGGTCCCATCCACCCCTCAAATGCTTTCTCATTATCTCCAACGCACGACATTTGTTACACATCAGCCGCCAAAGGGGAACAATGAAAAGGGCGGAGGTCCCGAAGCAGAGCGGGAGAACAGCACCTGACCGTCCTAAAGTCCTCCCAACACTTCTCAATAAGCAGCAATTAACCATAATTAAAATATCCAAAAATTCAATTATGACAACATACAAAAGCTTAACTCGTTAAACAAATGAAACTAATTAACCATATTCCTTTAACAGTTTAACTTAAAATAACCATCTTTACCATAATTAGTAAATATATTACAAAATCATAAAATAGTATTACTCAAATTACCACATTAGATATCTATGTATGATTTAGGGCCTCTCACTTCCCCAATCCTATTAGATCTTAATTCAAATTCTGCTCTCACCAGAAAATATAGGATATAACTAAATCAAGGTAAATTTAGCATCATAAAATAACAGCCTACCAGGCTTATTAAAAATAAGATTCAGTATAGAGTCCGCAAGGGAAAACACTACATTAAAAGAACTGTACAGGGAACTTCAAATCCTAGCCTGGATCAGGACTACTGCCCCCAGAAAGGAACCACTCACCAGCAGACCGCCCCCCTTTTCCCGGCAGGCCTAGAAGGCACAGATATCTCTGCACCCACCCTTTGGTAGACACAGAGCCAGTACTGCCCTTCCCAAATCCAGAATAATAAGCACCCCAGCAGCTCACCCTGCAATAAACCCTACAATTACGCTGAACCAATACCGATAATCCATATATAGCGTAATAAAACAGTCCCACAAATTTCACAGAGCTCTTGTGCTAGCAAAAAATGTCAAATCTTCATTTGCACAGGATATCCACTACTCACGGACCAAAGAATGCCGTTTGCCAGGTAGTCCAACTTTATGTCAGCAGCCCCAGAGCCACGACAAATTACCTCACACATACTGCAAAAGTCCTGCAGTTGTTATAGTCTGTAATAGAACACAGAAAAAAGGCTTCCTGGTCCAAATAACTCCTGCTTGTAAGATCCAATTAGTCCACAGCAAACAAACTTCAAGAAGCCGAGCTCCAAGACTCCCAAGCTCAGTCACAGACCTCTCAAACCATTCCTCCAATAGCCGGGCCACCAACAAACACTGGCTCCCAAATCCATCTAAAGCAAACCTCCCAAGTATTGTACAAACGACCCCAGCAAAACAATCCTGCATGCTCTACTAAAGCAGTCATCAGCTGAACAGTCACCAGCAGCTGGAAGCAGTGGACAATCGCGGCGAGTATAAACATCCAAACGCAAGTGAAAAAATGCCAAGTGATTTTCAGAGTTTTCACTAAAGCAAGCGGTCGGATTAAAGAGCAAAGCTGACCACAACTTACATTATCCTTACTGCAAGTGAGTAAACGAGCAGACAGACGAACTAGAAGGTAGAAACGAGGACTAGCGCACAAAAGAAAAAAATACATTCAAACAAGAATGTTAAAATACCACGCTACAAGCTACAGAGCCGATTGCTGGCTGACCCAGCATGGTCGCCATCTTTGGTAAGAAGTTGCACTGGTTCGAGGACAAACTTTGTGAGATTGAGAAGAAATCCCAGAGAACTGAGCAAGTCTTGAGTGGTTTGCAGAGCTGACGACCTGGTCTGATGACTGGCCTACAATTACCCAGTCGTCCAGATATGGGAAAATGAAAATACCTTGTCTTCAGAGGTAAGCCACTACTACTGCAAGGCACTTTGTGAACACCGTTGAGGCTGATGTTAGGACAAATGGCATGGCCCTGAACCAATAGTGGCCTGAAGGCAACTTGAACCTGAGGTACTTTCTGTGGGAGCACCTGATGGGAAAACAAAAGTATGCATCCCATCCTTGAGGTCAAGGGATGCTAGCCAATCCCCTGGCCTTAAAGAGGGAAGGATTATTCCCAGAATCACCATTTTGAATTTGGGTTTTGAGATGTGTTTGTTCACATACCTTAGGTCTAGGATGGGTCACCACTCCCGTCTTTTTTGGGGCAAGGAAGTACCTGGAGTACAGGCCTTTGCCCCTGTGTTGAGTAGGAACCTTCTCTACAGCTCTGACAGCCGGATGAGAGGAAACCTCTGCCTTTAGGGCAAGGTTCTCCAAGACTGATGCAGGTGGAAAAGACTTTACCCTCCTTTTGGGAACTTTTTGAAGCTGAGGGCCAGTCCCTGGCTTACTACTTCCAGGACCCACTTGTCTGAGGTAACAGACTTCCAGGCCTGAAAGTAGTAAGCCAGCCTGCCTCCTACTGGGATTGGGGAATCAACCCGGGCTGACATCAGGGTTTCTGTTTGGCAGGAGCCTTAGACTGGGAGGAGGGAGCAGCCCTACTTATCACCCTCCTGTCCCTCCCTCGGAAGAACCCCCTCTGTGGGAAGTGACAGGAGGCCTGGGCATGGTGAAGAGGTCTGTGAAAAGGACTGCCCCTTGACTGTGGCTTTTGTGGAGTGGCTTGCCTTTCCTTGGCCTGTGCACTCCTTTAGGTGATCTTGTATTCATCAATTTTTTTCATGTAAGCCTCTGACTGCTCCTCAAACAGAGAGTTACCCACTCCGGGAAAATCCTTGGCCTGGATATCCTGTGAAAGGCTAGTACATCTGAGCCAAGCATGTACTCAGAGACACACAGATGTAGCCATGACTCTTGATGCCACACCACTGAAGTCCACAGCAGCATGAAATTGCTCATTAGATGCCTCAATTCCATCAGCAGCCACCTCCTCGGCTAGCTGGGGAGAGGCCTGTTTGGCCAGTACCAGAACAGTATCCCACCTGGACTTCTGGTACCTGGCTGTGAAATATTGTTTCTTGGCCATGGCATCAACTTTCCTGGAGTCCTTGTCTTGGGGGCGAAGCCAAAGAAATGTTAGCGCTGTCGCATGCTGCAGCCTGCACTACCCCAACATGGCAGCAATGAACGTAAAGGAATTCTGTACCCGAGCCTGAAAACATATACCTCCTGTACATTCTTTTATCCACAGGAGATGAGTTAGGAGTTTGAAAAACGTCTTGTGTCCATTTCCCTACAGACTTGTGAAGAGGAATAGACAATCTCTTGGACTCTGGGATGTCCACAATTTCTACAAAAAAATCAGGCTCTCCACCTCCTCCTCAGCAGCTGCAACCATAGGGAGCTGGAGGGTTTCAGCCACCTTCTTGTAAAACAAGTGTGAAAGGGACTCAAAGCCTGGGAGGGGAGACACTGGAGGGCCTGTCTGGGGAGATGTCTGGTTCAATGGGGACATCTAGACCCTCAAGATCACCTTTGTCCTAATCACGATGGTCTTCTTCTCCCTCCCACTCCTCACAGAAAGCATCTGGATAGTAATCTGAAGGAGACAGATCCAACCGCCTAACTGGTGGTACCGGTTCGGACCGAACCAGGCAAAGAGATTTAACAATGCTAATCGCTTTGGCTGTTTTGTCCGCAGTTGGGAGTTTGCGGTACTGGATCTAAACCGGCAGACTTACGCCTTCTCTTTGACGGAACCAGCCCCTCAGAGTCCGATTTCCTTTTGCCCGAGGAGGCATCGCCCAGGTCAACAGGCACCTCCTCGGGTTCAGCCGCAATCAAACCAGGCTGGCCATCCGGATCTACGGACTTCTCGGCCTCCCTTTCCTTCAGCCTACTCAACTTTTTTTTTTCTAGAGTGGCTTTAGGGAAGTTTTTGAAAATTTAGCAGTCTGATTTGAGCTGGTCAAACCCCAGACAAACACAGATGAGGTGGGGGTGTTGGCCTTGGCAAAGGCCTCCCCACACTCAGTACAGAGTTGAAACCCAGTGGGACCGGTTTTCTTCTTGGGTTTCTCAGACATGGCCAACCTACCAAATTACCCTTAATAAGCTTTCAAGCCAGGTAATCAACCGATCGGTTACAGTGTCATGGGTTCTGAGAAAGAACCAGAAAAAGTCCGGTTCTTCTGAAGCCAATCGGTACCAGAATACACACCAATCCCAGAAATACAAAGTAAATAACGTAGAAAAAAGGTTGGTTCCTAACCAGACCGACCGATTTGAGACCGAAGTGAAAAAACAATTTCCACAATTTTAAGTTATATA
Organism: Neoceratodus forsteri; assembly: GCA_016271365.2. NCBI lineage: Eukaryota > Metazoa > Chordata > Ceratodontiformes > Ceratodontidae > Neoceratodus > Neoceratodus forsteri. The sequence goes on from CM057455.1 coordinate 313,566,624, forward strand.
AAAGTCATCACCTACCACACTACCTGTGCCACAGAAAGAGGCTGGAAATCCGAAAAAACAAACAGATCGGTTTAAACCGAACGCTTTTCATCAAACTTTACCGAACCGAGCAGAGGAAAATCTGGAGCGACTTCACTGTCAGGCGGGGTAAAGAATCTGACGGTTACACTGGTAAGTACCAGAGACAGAGGTTTGAAAACCAAGCTCAACGATCTATGCTGCTGCACTGAGTTAACTCTTTCCTCTACGGGGCAGTTCAAGTGCTGGGGCTAACTGCATAATGTCACAATACAGCAAGACTTCATGTTCTCTGAAACAGAAAGCGAAACTCTGTCCACTGAAAACTAGATTGTTAATTTTAGTGGTTTACTATTTTTAGCCAACAGTAAAGTACAGTTACGCAAGAACTTACTGTAACAGTAGATCTTCGAGAGAGGCTCTTGCAGTAGATATTTACATGGAGGACTGACCCGGCAGGCGTCAGGACCCCACGGAAAAATTTCTAGCTAGCAGTCTCTGGTGGGGGACGGCCCCCATGTCAGGGAACTGACGTCATGCAATGCCAGTATAAAAGGGGCGGTCCCCCACGCCTGCCTTCCAGTTCTTTTGAGCCAAGGGCAAAAAAAGGCAAGACGAGACAGAAGCAGATATTTCCCTTCCTGGAAAAGGAGCTGAAAAAGCTAGGAGGGATGGAAGGCGGGAAGGCAAATACTACTGCAAGAGCCTCTCTCGGAGATCTACTGTTACGGTAAGCTCTTACGTAACTATCATCTACCTTCAAGAGGGCTCTTGTAGTTGGTATTTACATACAAGACCGAATCCCAAGCAGTCTGGAATAAGTAAAAGCCTCAAGAGAAGAAAAACGATCCAAAAAAATGGAACCTCTGGCTGAACGTGTCTTATGAAAGAAGACCTTGAAGTACAGCCAACCCGAAGCCTGGTCTACGGCGAGAGGCAATATCCAAACGGTAGTGTTTCGTAAAAGTATGGACAGAAGTCCAAACTGCAGCTGTCTGATGCCGACACATTCTTGAAACAAGCTGCAGAGTCACGTACTCCTCTGGTGGAGTGACCTCTGACTTGACCCGGCAGGGTCGTCTTGTACTTGTCGTAACAGAAAGTGATAAAATGAGCCAACCATTTAGATAGGCATTGCTTGGAAACTACATTGCCCTCTCTTTTGTGAGCAAGAGAGACAAAAAGCTGATCAGAATTCCTGAGATCGTTAGTCCTAGTGGTATAGTATCTCGATATTCTAAGAACATCCAAGTATTCAAGAGATACTCCCCTTGATTGAAGTGTTGAGTAAAGAAAGCAGGTAGCAGATCGGAATGATTCAGCATAGATTCAGCCACCACCTTAGGGTTGGTGGGCAAAGCCACACATTCCTTGCGGAAAATCAAATACAGGATTTTGCACATCAAGGCCTAAAGCTCGGAAATTCGTCAAGCTGAAGTAATGGCCACTAGGAAGAGCGTCTTCAAAGAGAAGAACTTTAAATCTGCTGAGGCTGCCAGCTCAAAACGGGCAGAGTAAGCTTCGAGAACAAAATTCAAGTCCCAAGGAGGAGCAGGAATGCGGATGGGGGGTCTCAAACGGAGAACCCCTCTGAGGAACGTCTTTGAGACTTCCAACTGAGCCAAAGTCCTGTCTCCACAGGGTGCATGGTAGGCTGAAATCGCTGCTGTGTGAAATTTTAAAGAGGAATGACTGACACCCAGATCGAAGAGATGACGCATGTAGTCCAACACTCTGTTGGATGGGCAAGAGAAAGGCTCGAAATCCTTTGACGTGGCCCAAAAACAGAAATTACGTGACTTACCGTAATTATGATCTTTCTGTGTATCTTCATTCATCACAGATGGGTACTGGCCGGAGGTCAGGGACCTCTTGGGCCTTTTTTTTTAAAAGGGCAGGTGGGGCGACAGCAGCATCGGGCCGCCCCCGAGGCCGACGACTCACGTGGCGCCGAGGATTAGCCATTGCTTGGTCGACCCGCCTGACTACCAGTTCTGAGTCGCCGGAGAGGTAAGAGGAAGGGATGGAGGGTGGGACAAGAGAGTCCAAGGGACAGAAAAAGGAAGGAAGAGCGGAACCAAAAGGAGAAATAACGACTGAGAGGACAGCAGAGACAAGATGAAACTAAGGGGATTGGGTAGGGGCCCCAATCTCTGGAAGCGGAAGAAGGGAGGGAAAGGGGGGGAGAAATTTCAAGAGAGAGTGAGAGAAGACAAGGATCCAGGGCCCTTGTCCTTCACCAGATTGTATAGGAACTGCACGGAGTAGCAAAGCTTACTTGCCAGTACTGAAGGCACAGAATATATGGCAATACCCCAAAAGCAGTGTCGGCTATACTGGAGAAGGAAAGGGTACAGGGATTAGTACTGTCTCTGAAAAAGGTTTCCCCCCCCCCACACACACACATTTGGATGACAGGAGGAGGGCAATCAACAACTCCCACCCTGCTAGGGTGGAGATATGCTGTAGAGAAGGAATGCCACTCGGGCTGTACCCTTTAAGGAAAATTACACCCCTGTGTCCCTACATGCTACTCCTACTCAAGAGAGGGAGAGGACCCAGAGACTGAGGCCCCAGGGGATGGTGGGATGGATTGTGATGAATGAGAAGATCAGAAAGACATACACCACGGTAAGCACGTATCTCTATATCTTATCTGTGCTGTCTTCACCATTCATCACAGATGGGTGAGTACCAAGCCCCAAGGGGTTGACTGATTGCACCCTAAGGGACAGTGTCCCTTAGCCCTCAGTGGGTGACACACTAAGGGGGCCTCTGGGCCTGGGGAGGCCAGAGTGGGAGAGGAGACGGCTCTCCCGGAGGAAGGAAGTTGCCCGACAAACGCCGTCCCATTCTACGGAAAAGAGATAGGTTCCCTGGTGAGCGGAGCAAATCACCCTACGCCGAGCCAAGGGTGACACCCAGGAAAGGCGAAGCCATGCCGATCTTCTGGTGCAGATCGCTGTCCCTACCACCCTGGTAGCTACCTCGTTGGCGTCATAAGATGCCCTTGCTTGGTGCCTTGCTAGCTCCAGGCCACGCGCAGAGAGAGCGATGGCTTGCCTGGTTTGCTCCGAGTCAGGCAAAGCAGCTAGGATCTGACCCAGCGCTGACCACAAGAACCTGTTGTAGGCTGCATAGTGGGCCTGATGAGCGGAGATGGAGAGAAGCAACGTGCCGAGTAGAAAGTCCTCCTCCCCAGAAATCAAACTCAAGAGTCTTGATCAGGGGCCTCGCCGTGTGGAGGGCGAAGCTCGTCAGGAGTGTCCAGGAGCGCCAATCCGGACTGCGGATGAGGCATGGAACCTGAGACCTGGGTGCGCAATACCTCTGGCTGAGGTCCCTAGGGGCAGGAACTCCGGAGAAGGGCCTCTGCCAGAAACGCATGGACGCCCTGAAAGGGAGCAGGCCAGGGGGCACCACAAGGGTGGCTGCCTGAACGCTTAGAAAGGCGTGCACCGTGATGCTCTGGATTGCTCATGGATAGAGGGAAAGGTGAAGGTCTCCAACATCCTCGAGGAAAACGCTGATACTCCAGAGATCAGCTGCAGGAGAGATGGGACAGAAGGTTCCTCACCCCAGAAGAGAGGGATGAGGAGCTGGAGGTCACCATCTGCTCCAAGGGTGGCTGCTCGGGGAGGCTGAAAACCTGACTGTCCAAGGCCCTAACGTAAGCAGGGAACCGAGAAGCCACCGCTCTGAACTGCTCCCAGGTGAGAGGACCGGTAGGACCAAGAATGCCCGGGAGCGCTGGAGAATGTGGCAGAGGGGTAGGGGCAGAGCCGAGGGAAGGAAATCGGCTGGCCTCTGCCAGGGCTAGGGAGCGGACCATGGACACCCGGGGACAGTGTCCCGTAAGACTCCGCAGCCGACAGCTGTACAACCATGTTGGTACTGCCTAGGCTGCGCCCAGAAGAATCCCCCCAGTGAGGCGACCGGGGCCATACAGATCCAGAAGGACGGTCCCCTGCCTCCAAAGAATAGGACCCTCTCAAGGAACCAGAAGGGGAAGGGTGGAAGTCCGCACTTCGGCTTCGTCCAGGGCCCGGGTGGACCCCAGAGAAAGGCCGACGCGACGACCCCACACCCCTCAGAGTCCGAGAAGGTCCTGGTCCTCGGAAGGGTCAGCCTAGGTAGCTGGCAGCTCTGGGATGTCCCCGAGGGGGAAATCCAGGGCGCAGCACCTTCCCCAGCCGTAGGCTTCCTGATGGGCCCCAAAGTTGGGAGATCGAGACACACCACGGGAGGGGGTACGTCTGCTGAAGGGCCAAGGAACCCTCCCAGACCAGGCTGCAAGGCTATGGTGGCACGCACCACAGCTTGCTGGTCAGTGCCACTGACCCCGATCTGGAGGGGAACCTGACACTCCTCAGCAGGGGGCTGACTCCGACTCGTCGAAGAGACCACCGGCTCACCCTCCTGTGCAGTCAACCCCGAAGGGTGTGACTGCCCATCCGACTCTGAGCCGGACTCAGACTCCGAAGAGGTGGAATCCGAGGCCCTGAGCCAGACAGTAGGAGGGCGAGGAAAAGCGACCTTCGCAAAGGGCCCAGAAACCGTGGCAGTGGACAAGGCGGTAGGGCAGCCGAGACCAAAGGTCCGGAGCTAGGGCCAGCCGTGGCGCCGCCAAGTCCATCGGCACCAGGAGCGGCGCCGGGGACAAAGACGGCGCCGGCAGCAGCCCCAACAGCGGCTCCGGAGACGCAGACACCGCCAGGCCCCACGGTGCCGCGAGCGGCACCGAGAACCAAGGTGGCGTCGACTGCCCCGAAACTGGACCCGGCGCCACGGGCGACGCCGACCAACGACTCCGAGGGTCCCGCGACGCCGAGGCGAGACATAGTGAAAGGCGATGCCGGATCAAGGGTCGCGGCGCCACGAGCAGAGTCGACGCCGCAAGCAGCGCCGACAGGGCCCACGGCGCCGAGACACGAGTCGGCGCCGCCAAGGCCCTCGGCACCGCGAACAGTGGCGAAGGCCTCAACGACACTGACCGATGGCGCCGACCCGGGCCTTGCGAACCGCGGGAGCGACACCGGGGGCCACCTCACAGTGATTGCTATGGCGGCGCTTTCCCGCCCGCCTCCCTGGGAGGACGGGCTCTCCGTCATGGGAGGAGCCCCTCACCAAGGCCAGGCTACGGGAGGTCGAGGCACGCCTCCACGGTCCGAATAGAACCAGGAGGGGACCCGAGGAAATGTCGAGAGAGGCTTGGCCCGACGAGGCGAACTCGCCCCCCGAAAGTCGGGCGGAGCTGCTCAACTTTCCACATCGCTGTTAGAGGACGCTATGTCCAGAGAAGTAGGCCGCATCTAATCCATGTCGTGAAACAGGCCAAGACACGCCACACCGGCCGCGTTGGTCGGTCATGGAGAAATTGCGGCCGCACGGGCACTCACGATAGGGGCCGCCCTGCCTTAGAGAACTTCTTGCCCTCCGACCGCGGCATAACCTACGGAAAAACACCAAAAAAGACTCTACGTCGCTTAATGTTAATAAAAAGGAAAGATCTTACCAGCGACGTCGAGTGGAGGCAGAACCCAGAACTAGCAGACCGCGGACTGGCGACGGAAATATCACAGGCGTAAGGCCTAGAAAAACTGACAGACTTCAAACTTCAGGCTTCCCATGAGGCAACCTCGACGGCGGGAGACGAAGAACTGGTAGTCAGGCGGAGTCAACACAGCTTAACGGCTAATCCTTGAGCGCCACGTAGTACGTCGGCCTCGAGGGCGGCGCCGATGCTGTGTCGGGTTCACCTGCCCTTTAAAAAAAAAAAAAAAAAAAAAGGTTCCTGGGGTCCTGACCGCCAGTACCCATCTGTGATGAATGGTGAAGACTGACACAGATAAGATTAGAGATTAGTTTCCACTTCATGGCGTAGGTGGACATGGTGGAAGGCTTTCTGATCTCCACTAAAATGTCTGCTACACACGGAGAAACCCCGCAGCGGGCTTGAGCTACATCTGCAGGAGCCATGCATGCAAATGAAGGGATCTGAGACCTGGATTGACAAGGGTCCCTTGATCCTGGGTCAACAAATGCTGTGACAGAGGAAGAGAAGGTTCCTCTGAAAGTTGTTGCGGAAGAGAGAACCAAACTTGCCTGGGCCAGAAAGGAGCAATGAGGATCATTCGGGCTCCCTCTGTTCTGAGCTTGTGCCGGACCCTCAAAATTAAGAAAACTGGAAGGAAGGCATAGACCAATCGGTCACTCCAGTCAAGAGACGGAGCGTCCCGCCAGAAAACATCTCGCCATGGAGCGAGCGAGAACGTGGGAAGTTATGCATTTTGAGGAAACGCGAACAGGTCTACCCGAGGGGTTCCCCAAAGCAGGAAGATGTTGTCTACTACCTCTTGATCCAGTTCCCATTGGTGGGCCCTGGCCGAGGACAGACCAAGGTGGTCTGACAGCGTGTTTTCTACTCCTGGAACATGAACGGCCGTCAGGTAAAGGTTGTGCTGGGTAGTCCAGCTCCAAATTCTCATTACTTCCCTGCACAGAGGGTAGGAATTAGTTCCTCCCTGCTTGTTGATGTACCAGACCACACGTCTGTCTGAATGGTTAGATGACAGGGAAGAATGTAGTAGCACAGGGCATGGAGGGCATACAGGACTGTTCTGAGTTCATGCACATTTATGTGCAGATTCTGCTCGAGCCTGGACCGGCTGCCCAGAGTCTTGAGAGGCCCTAGGTGGGCTCCCCAGCCCTCCCTGGGACATCTGTTGTCAATGTCTGGGAGGGGGGTCTGATACTGAAGTGAACTGCACAAGAAAGATTCTCTGGTACCATCCACCATTGCAAGTCCCCGACCATGGGGTCGGAGACTAGAACCTCCTGGTCTAGATTGTCCAGCACTTAGTCCCATTGAGACCGAAGCGTCCATTGAGAAATCCTCATATGGAGCAGAGCGCGTGGGACTGTCTGAAAAGCAGCAGCCGCCACTAGCCCGAGTAGGCGAAGGACTGACCTGGCTCTGACCCTTCTGCAACTGGACAAAAGATGTGCCTGAGTCTACAGGGTGTCCAACCCGTCCGGAGGCAAAAAGAACTTGCCGATGGTCGTGTCCAGGATCGCCCTATAAACTAGAGTCTTTAGCAAGGGACCAAATGGGACTTTGCCTGGTTGATAGTGATACCCAAGCTGGTGAAAACCTGCAGGGTGAGGGAAAGGGAGTGTAGAAGCCCAACCCTAGACAGGGCCGCCAGGAGCCAGTCATTCAAGTACGGAAATACCTGCACTCCCTGGGTACACAGGTGGGCCGCTAACACAGACAGGCATTTAGTAAACACTTGGGGGGCCGAGGAAAGACCAAATGGTAGGGCCTTGAATTGGTAGTGGACAAGCTGAAAACAAAAGCAAAGGAATTTGTGGTGGGAAGGGCGTAAGGGGATGTGCAGGTAAGCATCCTGCATATCCAAGGCACACAGCCACAGTCCCTGCCAAAGAAAAGGCAGAAGCCCCGTAAGGAGAGCATTCTGAAGCATTTGTACTCCACGAACATGTTCAGGGAGCCAAGGTCTAAAATAGGCTTCACATCTCATTCTCTGGAACTAGAAAGAATAGGAATAGTAACCTGTCCCCCAAAGGTGGTTGGGAACTGGTTCTATCGCCGCCTTCAAGAGAAGAGAGACTATTTCTTCTAGGACCAGAGGAAGATGTTCCTGGGAGTAAGACTGGGGTGGTGATCTTCGGGGCGGTTTCTGAAGAAACTCTACTGAGTGACCTGCCACAATCAGCTGGAGCACCCAAGCATCCGATGTTATCCTCGCCCAACCCGGTAGATGGAAGGAGAACCTCCCTCCTACTGGTTCCTCTGGTGAGTTCAGAGGCCGTGGGAGAGGTGAGGAGTCAGGTCTGGGGCAATGCAGCGGCCAAGGCTCTTGCAGCTTTTTTGGGAGAGGGAGTCTTAGTTGCTGGAGGGGCCCGGCGCCTACTGGCCCGCTTGCCCTGTGGTTTAGGTTTTTGTCAGTTACATCAACAAAAAGGGCACCGCTGTCCCTGAGGGGGATCTGTACAAAGAGTCCATGGACTTCAGTGCAGTACCCTTCTCTTGCAGATCGGTTATGGTGTCCTTGACATCACCGCCAAAACAGCACTGAACCCCTGAAGGGCGCATCCTGAATAGCGGACTGCACTTCAGGGGCCAAACCGGACACCCGGAACCAGGCATGATGCCGAAGACCAACAGCGAAAGCCGAACTCCGTCCAGCTGTGTCCACTGCATCGCAAGTGGCACAAAGCATGTGCCAACTGGCCGAACAGACAGAACGGACAAGGTCAGCCACTTCCTGTTTAGTCAGACTTAGGAAGGGAGTCCAATTTAGATTCCACCTGACTCAGGATGGTCTTCTGGTAGTCCCCTATATGAGCTACATAATTCAAGGCCCTAATACCCAGGGTAGAAGACACATAAACCTTCTTTCCATACTGGTGCAGAAGCTGAGACTCCTTGTCAGGTGGAGACGAGCTGAGATGTTTAGGGTTAGCAGAGTGGCTGTGAGCGGCGCTAATCACGACAGAGTCCACCTTGGGGAATACAAAGAATCTACTCCCTCAGGAACCTGATATAGCCTATCTGCCTCCCTCGGAAGGGGGACTAACGCAGATGGTTGTTTCCAAATAGTGGAAACAAGATCTGCGCGAGGCTCTATCCAGGGTGGAATCAATGTAGGAGGGGTCTCTGGCAGAACCCCCCATGGCTCTGTATCCAGGTCCTTTGAGACAACCGGGGAGGGAGGACTGGCATCCTCGGGTCCAACAGAGGGACGCGGAACTCAGCTGGCCAACATCAGGAGCTGTTGTAACCTGGGGCGCCTGACCGGTCGAAGGGTCCGACGAGGCCTTTTGACTGGGCAGTTGAGGCCGACGACTGACTTATCAGCCTGATTTGGGTGGGTGTCGAAGAGCCGGGTGTCCTACTTTCGAACCCTTGTCAGAGGAAAGCCGCTGTGATAGGCGGCCTTGTCAGGCGTAATGAACGACTGTGCCTCCCCAGGAAGCGACTATCAGCCCTGTCCGGAAAGTGGGACGCCTCAGAACCGGCATCCGATGAAGCAGACCCGCCGACCCTGAAGCCCACGTGGTTGCGGTAGCCTCCTTTACCTAGGAGGAACCTGAAGGGCCCAAGCGCAAACCTGACGGGAGGGGCGACACCTTGGACGATGCCAAGACTGTCCTTGAGGAGCGGCCCCCGGAGGGGACGTTACCTTTAAGACAGACTCCAGCCAGAGTCGTGGAGGCCGTGGAGGTAGAGTCCTAGGCCCAGTGCTTCTTTTTGTGGCTTTTGGGGGAAGTGGAAGCCTGCCTCAACTTTTTCAACTCCTTCTCCATGGATGCAATCTTTTTCTTCAGAATATGGGCCTCCAAGGACTGCTGCTTCTGTTTTCGGGTGGCTAAACTGAATTTCTGGTAGTGCTGGCACTTCACAGGATGGTCCAGGTCAAGGCAGAAGAGGCACTGGGAGTGGCCGTCCTTATGCAGCAGCTGCGAACCGCACTAGTCGCACTTATTTTTATGCGATTCAGAAGGTGTCAGGGACGACATACACAATGTAATATTTTAAGAAAAGATTTTTTTTTTAAAATCACTCGAAGAGTTCGAAAACTGACGAAAGACTGATGAATGATGAACTCTGAGGAACTTTCACAAGTCAACGGCGGGAAAGAACTGGAAGGTGGGCGTGGTGGACCGCCCCTTTATACAGACGTTGCATGACGTCAGTCACTTGACATGGGGGTGGTTCCCCGCCAGAGACTGCTAGCTAGAAATTTTTCTGTGGGGTTCTGACACCTGCCGGGTCAGTCAAGTAAGACTGTGGTTTACTAGCCAAGATAGTCAAACTGTCATGGTAGCCATGCAGGATATTCTCTGGTTCCTGGGAATCAAACAGGAACTAGAGAAACCTAAATTTACAGAAAACCCTAGCTAAATGCAGAGTAATCAAGAAAAACTAAAATACGCTTTCTTGATAGGACTACAAAATAAAAACGTAACTGGAGAACCAGACATTGCTGGAGTTCTCTACAGGGAAACTGCTCTCTTCAGGCGGAGAACCAGAGCTGAGCAATGACCAGAGTGGAGCACAGATGCAGAGTTTGAACCTAGATTCTAAATTCTGAAAGTTGCATAGGTTCCATCTTCGGTGCATCACTCAGCCAAGTTGACTGCATGAAGTGCAAACATTAAGTGGGTGATTCTTGGGGTTAGAATCAGTGGTTCTACTTCAGCAGTGCACTTACTCGAGCACGATAAGAGTTTTCCGTATAACAGCTGATTTCTGTCAGTTATCGACAAGAACAAATGCATTAAAGCTGCTACTAGTTGTCAGAACAAATACAAGAAAATTAAAGATGTTCACTCTGCAGGATTTTTGTTTTACATCATAAAACTGAGTTCTAGGCGAAATTTAGGAGAACACCAATCCCCAGCATGCTCCTTTCCATTTATATTGAGTGGCAGGTTTCCTTCCTATGTCTCCCACATACTAGCCTGCTGTCCATGTAGATAAGCAAGTACTACACCTTGTTTTTGCCACAGATTTGCTGACACTTAAGCTAACCACTTTATTAACAGTCTTGGTGTAGAGATCAGACCGAAATGAAATGCTGGGAATTGGCACTGGGCAGTACCTAGTCTTAACTAGAAGTACTTTTTGCCGGGGTCTTATTTAAACTTACAAACACGGCTAGAAAAAGTCCTGAAATTTCAATGGCCAAGAGAGATCACCTGACCATAAACAAACGCATTCAGGTGCCAAATCCCATTTTACTCCCCAAAAAACCTTAGAGCTATTTCATAAGTATAATAGCCTCTCAAGGGTGTGCATCATAGGATTTAAATTCATTTCCCAGAGGCATAAGGACACTCTGCCTTCAGCCTCATGACTTCATTCCTAGGGAGTGCATTAAAGTAAGCAGTGAGATGACAAGGTGTGCGTTATGCTAGCACAATGCACATCCAGGGGCACAGTGAGGCACGATGCTGCCGGCAGACTGCCTTTGGCTTCTGGATGTGCACTGTACAAGTACATTCACCTCAAGTGTCTTACTGTGCTTACAAAATTACTAAACAGTAAACTTATTTTTATTTTGTTAACCACGTAAGAGCACTGGATACAGGGTCCTTTTTTCAGGCTCAAGCACAAAAAAGGCAGATTTATTAAATCTAAGTATTTTTTTTCCTTAAAAGCGAGACGCAAAAACTAATCCCTTTAAAACTGTCTATCTTATATCTATCCAAACATGTAATAAATGGAAAAGTTTATCTTGGAATGCAGTAATTCAGATTTCCGCAGAATTCTACTGTCTGAATGTTCACCTCTTCCCGCACAAACACACACAACAGAAGGCCTCGGTAAAGCCAGGGATTCAATTATAGTGTATAGCAGAGCAGTGTTCTGCAGAATTCCGTCCCTTTCAAAATGCTGTTGTACCACAGTTCAAAGATCATGGAATGTGACTGTACCTTTCAGTGGTAAAAAGGCATTCTGAAACCTCCAGAGATGGCACAAGTCAGTTTCATTCTGAAAGCGGAAGAATCACTGCAAACATTTCATATAATAGTATACACTTTAAAAATACAGGATAAGTAATGTAATGCGCAACAACTATTTTCTCCCACCTCAAGCTTCTAATTCCCATAGACCTCTCCAAGTCACAGGAAATCAGAACCTCAAAAGTGGAAGAACATACTGGTTGTGCATAATTCTCTATGCATGTGAAGCACAGCAAAGATTTCCCAGACAGGCAGGCAAAGAACTCACCGTAACAGTAGCTCTTTGAAAGAATCTCTCATCAGGCCACACCTTTGGAACTATAGCCACCAAGCACAACGATCACACGGACACTTTTTGCAAGCAGCCAGTCAGGGGCTACCCACAATGTCAGATGTCAGCGTACACAAATGTGGGCAGACCCTTCTCTCCTCAGTTCCCTGCCGGAAATCATGCTCAGAGGACCTCCTTGTAGGGGAACAAGAACAGATCCCAGCGCTCCATATACCAGGTGAGTGTGTGCTGCAAAAAGTAGTAATGGAGACAGCAATGCAACTATCCCTTGCTGCAACCCCTAAGGGGGTCTGACGGCCTGACAGAGATTCTCCCAAAGATCTACTTTACAATGGGTTCTTATGGAACTGTTCCATCTTCTTTGAGGATCTCTCTCATCAGGCCACAACTCTGTAGCAAGTCCCAAGCAGTATCAAAAGCTAGTAGTCTGGATGGCTGGAGTTTCTATAGGCTTAGGATGGTAAGCTCTGTAGAACAGCTAGGCCAAATCCAGCTTGTCTGTGGGAGACTATGTCCAGACTGTAATGCTCAGTGAAGGTGTGAACAGTACTCCAGGTAGCGGAAACATTCCAAAAAACAAGCTACAAAAGTGGCCTTGCCTCTTGTGAAGTGACCATCAACCACACTAGAAGTCCCTTACTTATTTCCTTACTGTACCTCCTGTAACAGAACATAACACAAACTGCTAGCCATTTGGATAAGAACTGTTTAGAAACTGGGGTACTCGCTTTTCCAGGACAAACTAAACAAAAAGCTGTGAGAAATTTCCCAGTCCTTTGTATGGTGTGTATAGTACTGGAGTATTCTATGCACACCTAAAATATAGAGCACGGCTTCCTCTGAACTGCCATGCTCTGGATAATAAACTGCCAGGCGGCTGGTCTGATTTACAATAAACTTCAGGACACAAACTTTGGCAGAAACTTAGAATTAGTATGCAAAGACTTTGTGGAAAGTGAAACGAGGCTGAAACACTGGAGCCTGCAGCTCTGAAATCCTTCGAACAGAAGTGACTGCAATTAAAAATAAATGCTCTCTAAGAGAGGATGCATAAGCCACAAGTCACAGCTGGCTCAAAAAGAGCCAAAGACAACTATAAGATTCAGGTCCCAAGCCAGGACTGGATTATGAATAGGTGGCTGTGTGTGTGTAAAATGCTTCTCAAGAACATACGAGATACCTCCAGCTAAGCAACCATACAGCCATCCACAGGCGCATGGAAAGCTGATATGGCAGCCATGTGCATTCTGACAGAGGAACACTGCAAGCATGAATCAGATAAGGATAGCACGTATTCTGGAACCTGACTGAGCAGGTAAACAGATCCAGGTTATGGGAAGTGGTCCACAAAACGAAAAGTTTACGTTTCATGGAGTAAGCATGCTTGTTAATAAGACTGTTTTCTAGCCACCACCAGACTGTCTGCCACTTTCTGGGATACCCCAAAGCAAGCTATGGCTATGTCTTCAGGAGCAATGTGTGCCGATGTAGGGACTTAAAAGTCAGAGTGGACTACAGTTCCCTGTTCCTGTGACAGTAGACCCCTTGCACAGGGGCAAAGGTACTGGGGTCCAGTGCCAGCTTCTGCAGCAGGGGATACCATAGTTGCCAAGGCACTAGGGGAGCTATGAGTATTACAGTTGTCCCATCTATCTTCAACTTACATAGTACATTCTGAATTAGCAGTAAGTAGTACAGAACCTCCCTTTCCAAGAGAGGGACGAGTCTTGCCCAAAAACACCAGGGCCTGGAGCGACTGGGCAGAAACATGGCAGTGCTGCACTGTGGGGGACGCAAAAAGGTTCAACTCTGGAAAACCCCATCTTTCAAATAGGTTGACCACTTAGGTCAAGTTCCTACTCGTCCATCCTGGACTGTGAGCAGCTCAGTTTGTCTGCCAAGACATCTGGCACCTGGAACATGTACTGCTGATAGTTCCTGACCATGTTCCAGAGCCCAATATCAAACTCATTTCTTCCCTGCGCAATGGATAAGAATGAGTCCCTCCCCTCTTGCTTCTATGCACAATGGATAAGGAGAAATCTTCTACCCACCCCCCATCCCCACTTGCTGAAGTAATGCATCACAGAAGATACTGCTGGTCTATATTAAAGGACCAGGAGACAAGTGGTTCTGGAAGGCCTGGAGTACGAACAGGGCTGCTCTCATTTCAAGCATATTTATGTGCAAAGCGTGCTCCACCTGGTTCCACATGCCTTGTCTACAGAGGTCCCAGATGGGCTCCCCATCCTAGTCCCGAAGCATCTGTGGTTAGGGATCTGATGTCGGAAAGGAATCAAGAATGGGATGAGCAGGTTGTTGCATTCCATCAGGGACATGACAGAGCCATCTGTTCTAGATAGTCTGTCAGCTGCTGGACTCTCAGGGTCCACTATGGGATCCACATGTGCATTCTGTCCAGTGGCCTGGTAACAATGACTGCCACAATTAGTCCCAGAGGGCGTATAAGTGTCCTAGCTGAGACATAACAGCTGTCATGCACCAGCTGTGCTTGGGCAACCAGGCAATCTCTCCTGTTCAGAGGATGGAACACTGAACCCTGGGCTGTATCCTGAACCGCCCCCCTATGCACTGCAGACGTTGGCAGGGTGTCAGCACAGATTGCTATGCCTTCTCTCCCCCCCCCACCCCAATATCAAACATCTGTCTGGTTTGAACTATAATCTGGAGCAACTGGTCCCTGGACTGGGATTTTAATAGTTTTCCAGGTAAGGGTCTCCGGGGCCTGTGTAGGGGGCTGATGTTTTTGTCTTTAGCTTAGTTTTTGTGGATTTACATGGTTTTCTGCTTGGAATAACACCACTATTCTTGCTCACTACATCCGTGAAAGACTCCTGGACTGCAAATCACCACCAGGTATCTGCATTTTCATTTTAAAAATCAACTTTTTGGAAGCTATCCCAAGCAAAACTTAAATCAACCAAGACTGACAAACTCAGTGACTCTGGGTTCTGCTCTGAACAAACAAGTTACTCACCTGAAAGAAAAAACTCACCTGTAGTAATCTTATTTCTTCCCAGGGATCCACTAATATAATTACTCTTTGCAGTGCCTCTAAGTCAGCACTGCCCCGGAGCCAAATAGAATGCTATGCTAATTATGGAATGTTTAGCTCATGCATTCATTTTCAAACTGCCCTATTCTAACTGCCTGGATTCTACCTCAGATTTCTGTGAAGCCTGCAAACAGGCCAGAAAGTAATTATATACAATAAGAAAAAATTACTCACCTTAGTAATGTTGTTTCTTCTAATGGAGTCTGGCTATATTATGACAAGTGCAGTTTGTCCCACCACTAGAACTGCTCCGGAGGTGAAAGAGTTAACTTCCATGCAGAGCATGGAGCTTAGAGCGTAAGCTCGGTTAAAGAAGCTCTGTTAGGGTGGTTTCAAACCAAAACCGTCAGATCTTTACGAGCAAAAACTCACTAAGCTTCTGTGTGGAAGCTGTAACCTACACTAGCCAACTGGCTACTAACATATTCACACATTTTCCTGGTCCCAACACCAAGACTCAAATCAGTGGACCAGAAAAATAAGATAAAATAACTAAATAAACACAACACCCAAACATGAAAGAGGGCATCAATAAATGCCAACAGTGGACTGCCCACCCCATACCCAAAGTAGAAGTTCTGAGAGGGGCAGGCTGGGGGGAGAGGTCATAATATAGCAAGACTCCATCAGAAGAAACAACATTACTAAGGTGAGTAATTTTTTTCTTCAAACAACATGAAGTCTTCCTATATTAAAACAAGTGCAGACTACACAGCAGTACCTCCATGAAGGAGGGACAGAACCTACTTAGGGAATAGGCTCTGAAGCACGGCTGTGCCAAACCGAGCATCCCTCCTTGCCTGAATATCCAGGGAGTAATGCTTGGTGAAAGTGTGTACTGTTTTCCAAGTAGCTGCTTGACATATCTCCAAGATAGGGATGTCTCCAGCAGCAGCTAGAGATGCAGCTGTACCTCTGGTAGAGTGAGCCCTCAGGCCTGAGGGGGGAACCTTACCCAGCTTTTGATAGCAAAATTGGATACAAGAAATGATCCACCTGGCATGGATCTTTAGTGGCAGGTCTCCTTTCCCAACCTCACCATAAGTGAGAAACAGTTGGAGGGAGTCAAACCTGAGACCCTTGGCACGCTCTATGTAGTAACTTAGGGCCCTCAACATCTAAGCTGTGCAGCCTCCTCTCACCAGAGGAGGAATGGTCAGTGAAAAACACTGGAAGTGGAACAGATTGGTTAAGGTGGAAATCTGAAACCACCTTAGGCAAAAACTTCCTGTTAGTCCTGAGGACTACTTTATCCCTGTGAAAGGAAATAAAGTCAGTCTCTACTGATAAAGCCTGTAACTCACTTATGCGCCTGGCAGAAGTGATGGCTACTAGAAATACAGTTTTCCAAGTCAAATACTTAAGCTCTGCCGAAGACAGAGGCTCAAAGGGGGTTGCATCAGCTGAGCAATGCATACATTAAGATTCCAAGCAGGGGCAGGGTCCCTGAATGGAGGATTGGTATGAAGCAATCCCTTAAAAAACTTGGAAAATACAGGGTGAGCAGAGAGAGAAGAGGGCTTCCCTGCTGAAATGAAGGCAGAGACAGCTGCCAAGTGCACTTTCAGGGTAGCTGGTCTCAGTCCCAAAGAATTAAGATGGACCATATAGTCCAATAAAGTGGGTAGATCAGCAGATTCCGGGGAAACATGTTTCCCAGAACACCATATGGAAAACCTTTTCCACTTGGAGTTATAGGTAGCCCTGGTGGAAGGCTTCCTAGCAGCCTTCAGGATTTCAAGAACACTTTGGGAAAGTTGTAGATCAGCAAACTCTAACTGCTCAAGAGCCAAGCCTTGAGGTTGAGGGATTTGAGATTCGGATACCAAACTCTCCCCTGAGCACAGGTTAACAGATTGTGGTTCCTGGGGAGACACAGGGGAAGATGGACTGCTAAGGACAGAAGGAGTGGGTACCAGGGCTGCCTGGCCTCAGTCTGGAGCAATCAGGATCATTTTGCAGGGCTGAGACCTGATTTTGACTAGTACTTTGAACAGGAGAGGGAAGGGGAAGGCATAGAGAAACTTCCCTTCCCAATCGAGGAGAAAGGCATCCAGGGGACTGAGCCAACACTGGGGCCTGCAACAAAAAGTGGAAGTTGATGATCGCCTGGGGCTGCAAAAGATCTATCTGAGGAGTGCCCCATCTGGCAAACACTATCCCCAGTACTAGGGATCCAGTGACCATTCGTGATGGCCCTGGGAAATCCTGCTGAGAGCATCTGCCAGGACATTGTCCTTGCCTGGGAGGTGAACTGCTATGAGGGAAGTCTTCAGGAATAAGCCAGAGACCACAACTTCATCGCCTCGGTGCACAAGGCCGAAGACCGAGTGCCCCCTTGTTTGTTGATGTACCACATTGTAGTGGTGTTGTCTGTTCTGACCTGTACCACCTTGTTCTGAACAGATGCAGAAAAAACCTGAAGTGCTAGGAAAAACAGCTCTGAGTTCCAACAGATTGATGTGGAGCAGAGATTCCTGAGGGGACCACAACCCATGGGTAGAGAGGTCGCCCATGTGAGCTCCCCATCCCAAGAGGGATACATCTGTAGTAAGGGTCAAGGAGTGGGACAGAGGAATGCAAGGCACCCCTTGTCTCAGATTGCTCTGATCCTGCCACCACTGAAGGGCCTGGATCAGGGTTCGAGTCACTGGGATTAACTTGGATAGGGAATCTCTCTTTGAGACCAGAAAGCTCTCAAATGGAACTGAATGTCCTCATCTGAAATCTTGCTCCTTGCACTACAGCTGTGGAGGCAGCCATGTGTCCCTAGGAGCTGCAGGAAATGCCTTGCTGGTCGAGAGACCTGCAGAGTGAATGACGAGGCCAGGGCCACTAAGGTCCTTACCCTTTCCAAGGGAAGGAAGGCTCTGGCCTGCTTTGTGTCCAGTTCTGCACCTATAAAGGTGAGTACCTGGACAGGCTCCAAAACTGACTTTGGAAGATTGAGAAGAAAGCCCAGAGAGGTAAGCAGCTGCTGGGTAACTATCAGGTGTGATTTGACCTGGTCTGGAGACTGACCCACAATGAGCCAGTCGTCCAGGTAGGGGAAAAATGGCAATCGTTTGCCTTCTTAGATGAGCAACTGCTACTGCCAGACATTTTGTGAACACCCTTGGGGCAGAAGTGAGGCCGAAGGGCATTGCTCTGAACTGATAATGGCCTGAGGGCAGTTCGAATCTGAGGTACTTTCGATGGGAGCTTCTGATAAGAACATGGAAGTAGGCATCCTTGAGGTCCAGGGAAGCTAGCCAGTCCCCTGGCCTTAGGGTGGGTAAAATCATTCCCAGTATCACCATTTTGAACTTTGGTTTTAAAAGGTGCTTGTTTAGATATCTTAGATCCAGGATAGGCCGCCACTCTCCTGTCTTTTTTGGGGTAAGGAAGTACCTGGAGTACAGACCCTTGCCCTGGTGTGGGGGAGAAACCTTTCTACAGCTCTGAGAGCCAGGAGGGTTGAGACTCTGTTTCCAAAGCAAGAGTCTCCAAAGGGTTTGCAGGGGAAAAGATCTGGCTCTCATCTTTGGAAATTTTGAAGCTGAGAACCAGACCCTGGCTCACTACTTCCAGGACCCACCTGTCTGATGTTAAAGACGCCCAAGTCCTGGACGAAATAAGCCAGCCTGCCCCCTACAGGTAATGGAGAGCCGACCCTGGGCATCCCATCAGGGTGCCTGTTTGGCAGGGGCTTTAGGCTGAGGGGTGGAGCAGGCCTGCTGCACTCCGCCTGCCTCTCCTCTGAAGAACCCCTCTGAGCATAGGCTGAAGAGGAGGAGGCCTGGGTCTGGTAAAAGGCCTGTGAAAAGGCCTGCCCTACCCCTGAGGGGTTGCCTCTGAGGAGTGGCTTGCCGCCTTGGCTTGTGCACTCCTATAAGTGGTTCTATATTCATCCATTTCTTCATATAATTCTCTGTCTGCTCCCCAAACAGAGAATTTCCCCACAGGAAAATCCATAGCCTTAGACTGGGTATCCTGTGACAAAGTAGTACACCTGAGCCAGGCCAATCTCCGGAAAGCCACAGATGTAGCCATGACTCTAGAGGATACATCATTAGAATCCACTGCAGCATGGAACTGCACCTTAGATGCCTCATACCATCAAGAGCCACCTGCTCCAGCTCCTTTGCAAGCTGGCCAGGGACCTGTTTAGCTAAGGCCATGACAGTATCCCATCTAGATTTCTGGTATCTACGAACATAAGCCATATAGTTTGCTTGTCTGAGTCCTAAGGATGCTGCCATGTATTGTTTTTTGCCATGGCATCAATCTTCCTGGAGTCCTTGTCAGGAGGATGTAAGCCAGGGAATATTAGCTTTATCACAGGCTGCAGCCTGAACTACTAACATGACTGCATTGCTGTGAAAGAAAATCTGTATCAGGACCTGACAAATGTACCTCCTGTCCGTCTTTTATCTACAGGAGACACAGAATTAGGAGCTTTTAAAATTTTTATTGTTTGTTTCCTAAAAGATTTATGCAAAGGGATGGACAATCTCCTGGACTCTGGGATATCCATCATCTCTACATAGTCAGGCTCCTCTTGCTCATCCAAAGCCTCCTCTAAGGGAAGCTGGAGGGTCTCATCAACTTTTTTATAAAACAAAAAATGAGAAGGGGACTCAGAAAGCCTAGGGGGAGATTTACCTAAAGGTCTGTCTAGGGAGATGTCCGGTTCAATGGGCACATCCAGACTTGCAAAGTCACATTCACACTGATCATAATCCTCCTCCCCCTCCTCTGGTTCATAAAACTCTTCTATATCATATTCCTGAACCGGTGGAACCGACCGAACCGACCTCTTGTCAGATAGTGGCGGTTCGGAGGGAACCGGGGACAGAGACTGGACAATCTGTATTGCCCCGGCTATCTCTGCAGTAGTTGGGGAAGGAATTTTGGACTCCAAACCTGCTGATTTTTTAGTTTTCTTTGCTGGAACTGGCTCCTCAGAGCCAGCTTTTCGTTTGCCCAAGGAAGTCTCGCCCTGGTCAGAGGGCACTCCCTCTGGTTGGCTGGCACCGAACCGGGCTGGCCATCCGGATCAGCGGACTTTTTGGCCTCTCGTTCCCTGAGCCTGCCCACTCTCTTGTCCAGGGTGGCTGCAGGGAAATTTTTACAAATCTGGCAGTCTGAATTGAGGTGGTCAAACCCCAGACAATGGCTTCCCCACAGACACTACAGTGCTGAAACCCAGTGGGCCCGGTTTTACTTTTGGGTTTCTCAGACATGATGCCAGCCTAACCAACAAACTTGCCCTTTTAATGGCAGTGCCAGGCAAGACACCCTTATCGGTTCCAAACCGTGTCACGGGTCGTGGAAAAAACCGTAATGAAATCCGTTTTTTTTAGAACCCATAAGAACCGGGAACCGCACTCTAACAAGCCTTAAAAGGCTTTAAAACCAAGTTTAAGTACAATTCGATCAGTTCAAACCGAACCGATAACAATTTACAAGTTCCACACAGAAAAACCTATCTATTACTTACAATACCATAGACAGAGCTTGAACCGATCGGTTTGCGGTTAAAATAAATAAATTGCGGTTAAATTCAACCGAGAAATAGCGTTTTAAACCAAGGAAATGAACCGAGCAACAGGAGGAATCTCCGGAGCAACTGTTCAGTGAGGCGGAGTAAAGAATCTTGACGGTTTCGGTTTGAAACCACCCTAACAGAGCTTCTTTAACCGAGCTCGCGCTCTAAGCTCCATGCTCTGCATGGAAGTTAACTCTTTCACCTCCGGAGCAGTTCTAGTGGTGGGACAAACTGCACTTGTCATAATATAGCAAGACTTCATGTTGTTTGAATAAATAATTATAAAGCTAATGGCCAACAGGGCCATAAAAAGTAGTAATGGGCCAGGAAAGGGCCAACAAAACATTAAAGAATGAGCCCTCTTTTCTGAGCCAGATGCACCCTTAGGGAAAAAAAAAAAAACTACCAGTTGAGTATTAGACAATGTGGCAGCAGATGACACACCCATCATACTGAGAGACATCTTAGCTGTACAGAGTATTTTTCTGAGATTCAAAGGGGAGGACCAGGGGCGGGGAGTAATATCAGTGGATCCCTGGGAAGAAATAAGATTACTACAGGTGAGCAATTTCTCCTTCTAACCCCAGGAATCCACTAATATTATTACTCTTTGCACACTATGTAGCAGTACCACTAGGAAGTGGGCAGAATCTATTTAGAAAAAAAAGACTCTGCAAAACAGTCCTTCTGAAACTGGCATCACTCCTGGCCTGGGTATCCAGGCTGTAATGCTTAGTAAAGGTGTGGACTGATCTCCAGGTAGCTGCTTTACAAATCTCCAGAACAGGAACATCTCTGGCAGCTGCAATCGGGGCAGCTGTGCCCCTTGTGGAATGGGCCCTAAAACCTGAAGGAGGGACCTTGCCCACCTTTGTATAGCAAAACTGAATACACTGGACTATCCATCGAGATATAGTCCTATTTGAAGCGGGAGATCCCTTACCTACTTCCCCATAGGTAAGGAAAGTACAGTTACATAAGAACTTACCATAACAGAAGATCTTAGAGAGAGGCTC
Organism: Neoceratodus forsteri; assembly: GCA_016271365.2. Taxonomy (NCBI): domain Eukaryota; kingdom Metazoa; phylum Chordata; order Ceratodontiformes; family Ceratodontidae; genus Neoceratodus; species Neoceratodus forsteri. Next base: position 313,588,052 of record CM057455.1, read on the forward strand.
TTGCAGAAGGTAATTACACATAGGACTGAAGCCAGCAGGCGTCAGGACCCCACGGAAACATTTATAGCTAGCAGTCTATGGTGGGGGACCGCCCTGACATCAGGTGACCGATGTCAGTATAAACGGGCGGTCCCTCACGCCCGCCTCAGTTCTTTCCCAAGGGCCAAAAGTAAGACGAGAGAGAAGCAGATATTTCCCTTCAGGAAAAGCTGAAAAAGCTTGGGGGGATGGAGCGAGAAGAAGTATTACCTACTGCAGAGCCTCTCTCAGAGATCTACTGTTACGAGTAGTTCTTACCTAACTGTACAATCTTACTTCGAGAGGGCTCTTGCAGTAGGTAATTACATATAGGACTGAGTCCCAAGCAGTATGGAACAAGAAGCACAATGGAGAAGGAAACTACTCAAATGTAGACCCTCTGGTTGTGAAGGTCTTAGGAAAAAAGACCTTGCAAAACAGACAACCCAAAGCCTGCCCTACGGTGAGAGGCAATGTCCACACTATAGTGTTTCGTAAAGGTATGGACAGAAGTCCAAGTTGTGGCTGCACAGATGTCTGCCACTGACACATTCTTGAAACAAGCTGCAGACGCAGCGAAACCCCTGGTGGAGTGGCCCCTGACTTGACCCAGAAGGGTCTTCTGATACTTGTCATAACAGAAAGTGATACAATGAGCCAATCATTTAGATAGGCATTGCTTGGAGACAGCACTGCCTTCTCTTTTGCGAGAAAAAGAGAAACAGTTGATCAGTCTTTCGGAGATCCTTCATTCTGGTGGTGTAGTATCTCAGAATTCGGTGACCATTCAAAGTATGCAAGAGCTACTCCCCTTGATTGGAGCGTTGCGTAAAGAAAGCAGACAGCTCCACAGATTGATTCAGCGTAGATTCCGCTTCCACCTTGGGGAGAAACTTACAGTTGGTATGCAGAGCCACACGTTCCTTGTGAAAAATCAAATATGGGATTTTGCACATCAAGGCCTGAAGCTCGGAAATTCTTCGAGCAGAAGTAATGGCCACTAGGAAGAGAGTCTTCCATGAAAGGAACCTGAGGTCTGCTGAGGCTGCCGGCTCGAAAGAAGGCAGGGTAAGCTTCTCAAGAATGAAATTCAGATCCCAAGGAGGGGCAGGAATATGAATAGGGGGTCTCAAGCGGAGAACCCCTCTAAGAAAAGTCTTAGAGAATTCCAACTGTGCAAAAGTTCTGCCCCAAAAGGAACACGGTAATCGGAGATGACCGCCATGTGAACTTTCAGAGAGGAAAGACTGAGACCCAGATCAAAGAGATGGCACATGTAGTCCAGAAGCCTCCCAAACAGGGAAAAAGAATGGCTCGAAATCTTTGGAAGAGGCTCAAATAGAGAACAGTTTGCATTTCATGGCACAGGCAGATCTAGTGGAGGGCTTTCTGGCCTCCACCAGAATCTCAGCCACCAGCAGAGAAACCCCCAAATCGTGCTTGAGCTACGTCTGCAGGAGCCAAGCGTGCAACTGAAGGGATCTGAACCCTGGATGGACCAGGATCCCCCGATCCTGGGTCAGCAAAAGCTGCAACACAGGAAGAGGAGGTTCCTCTGAATACTGTTGCAGAAGAGAACCAAACTTACCTGGGCCAGAAAGGAGCAATTAGGATCATGCGAGCTCCTTCCGAGTTGAGTTTGTGCAAAACCTTAGGAATCAAGGGGGGCATAGACGACTCTGCCCTTCCAGTCTAGAGACAGCGTGTCTCAAAAAAAATGTCTCGCCCTGGAGCGAACGAGCAGAAGGCGGGGAAGTTTTGCATTGAAGAGACGCAAACAGATCTACCTGAGGTGTTCCCCAGCGTAGGAAGACATCGTCTGCTACCCCCTGATCCAGTTCCCATTCGTGAGCCTGGGCAGACGACAGACTTAATTGATCTGCCAACATGTTCTCGGCCCCTGGAACATGAATTGCCGTGAGGTAAAGGTTGTGCTGCACAGCCCAATCCTGAACTCGCATCGCCTCCCTGCAAAGAGGGTAAGAACGGGTTCCTCCCAGTTAGTTGATGTACCAGACTACGCACATGTTTGTCTGGACAGCCAGATGACCGGGAAGCAAATACAGATGCAGAGCTTCCAGCGCATACAGCACAGCCCTGAGCTCAAGCACATTTATCTGAAGAGTCTGTTCAAGCTTGGACCAGGAGCCCTGGGTCCTGTGAGACCCCAGGTGGGCTCCCCAACCCTCGCCCGAGACTTCTGTTGTCAATGTCGGGGAGAAGAGGCAGAAGGAAACTCCCCGGCAAAGAGTCTCCTGAGCCATCCACCACTGCAAGTCCCGAACCATAGGACTGGAGACCAGGACCTCTAGAACTAGGTTGTCCACCAATTGATCCCACTGAGACCGAGGTGTCCACTGAGAGATTCTCATGTGGAGCCGAGCACGAGGGACTGTCAGAATAGCAGCCGCCATGAGACTGAGAAGGCGAAGGACTGACCTGGCGCTGACACGCCTGCGACTTGACAACAGGCTTACATGAGCCTGGAGGGTGGCCACCCTGTCCAGTGGCAGGAACGCCATGCCGGAGGTCGTGTTGAGGATCGCCCCGATGAACTGGAGCCTCTGGGATGTGACCAAATGGGACCTGGCGTGGGTGATGGTAATACCCAGGCTGGTGAAAACCTACAGGGTAAGGGAAAGGAAGCGTAAGAGCTCCCCCATGGACGGGGCCGCCAGGAGCCAATCGTCCAGGTACAGGAAAACCTGAACTCCCCGGGTACGCAGGTAGGATGCAACCACAGAAAGGCATTTGGTGAACACTCAGGTTGCCGAGGAAAGACCAAATGGGAGGACCTTGAACTGGTAGTGGTCCTCCTGGAACGAAAAACGAAGATATCTGAGGTGGAAAGGGCGTAAAGGGATATGCAGATAGGCATCCTGCATGTCCAGAAGGCACAGCCACTGTCCCGGCCGAAGGAAGGGCAGAAGACAATGCAAAGAGCATTCTGATCCACTTGTACTCTACGAACAGGTTCAGGGAGCTGAGGTCTAGGATAGGCCTCAGATCTCCTGATTTCTTCGGAACTAGAAAGAAATGGAAATTACGTACTTACCGTAACAATTGATCTTCTTGGACAGTCTCCATCACTCATTCACACTAGTGGGATAGCGCCGGAGGCGCTAGGACCAAGCGGGAGCCAAACATTTTCTGAAGGGTCGGGGCCGAGGTAAGACCGCGCATGCGTGGCACCACAAGACGGACTCGCGCCTGTGTAGGCTATCTCGACGTCGACCCTCCAACCTCCTCAGTACCCTTTCGACCAAGTAGGTGCTGCGTAACTAATGAGAATAACTCATTCTGAGTTTCTGGGTCTGAGAGGGCCCAGATGGCATTTGTAAAAAAGATCAAAGAAGAAAAAATTACTCACCTTAGTAATGTTGTTTCTCCTAATGGAGTCTTGCTGTATTCTGACAATAGCAGTGAGTCCCAACCTTCAAACTGCCCCGGAGATGAAAGAGTTAACTTTCCATGCCAGGCATGGAACGCTGAGCTCGAGCTCAGTTGAGACTCTGTCTGTTGTTTGAACTCAAACAGTCAGATCCTTACGAGCTAAACTCACCAAGGTCCTGTGTGGAAGCTGTAAACCTACACTAGCCAACTGGCTACTAACATAAAAACAGATTTTTTGGTCCCAAAACAAAGACTCAAGTCAGGAAACCCAAAAAATGAAATAAACACAACACCCACTCACCCAAGAAAGAGGGTGATAACAAAAAGGTGGGGCACCTCCTGAGTGCCAGCACTGCTACTGCCCACCCACATCCCAAAACAAAGGTTCTGAGAGGGGAAGGCAGAGGGCAGGGGAAGAATACAGCAAGACTCCATTAGAAGAAACAACATTACTAAGGTGAGTAATTTTTCTTCAAACAACATGAAGTCTTGCTGTATTCTGACAATAGCAGACTACTGACACTACCTCCATGGAGGGAGGGAGAACCTACTTGGGAATAGGCTCTGAAACACAGCTGTGCCAAACCGAGCATCACTCCTAGCCTGGATATCCAGGGAGTAATGCTTGGTAAAAGTGTGAACTGTTTTCCAGGTAGCTGCTTGACATATCTCTAAGATAGGAATATCCCTGGCAGCAGCCAGGGAAACAGCTGTGCCTCTGGTAGAGTGAGCCCTAAGGGTGGAACCTTACCTAGCATTTCATAGCAAAACTGTATGCAAGAGACAATCCACCGGGCAATGGATCTTTTAGTGGCAGGTTTTCCTTTACCAACCTCACCATAAGTGAGGAACAGTTGGGGGGGTCAAACCTGTGACCTTTGGTACGTTCTATGTAGTAGCTAAGGGCTCTTTTCACATCTAAACTATGCAGCCTCCTCTCACCAAAGGAGGAATGGTCAGTGAAGTACACAGGAAGAGACAGATTGGTTAAGCTGGAAGTCTGAAACCACCTTAGGCAAAAACTTCGTGTTAGTCCTGAGGACCACCTTATCTCTATGGAAAGAGATAAAATCAGGCTCCACTGACAGGGCTTGTAACTCACTTATGCGCCTGGCAGAAGTGATGGCCACCAGGAACACAGTTTTCCAAGTCAAGTACTTAAGCTCTGCTGAGGACAAAGGCTCAAAAGGGGGCTGCATAAGCTGAGCAATGCAAACGTTAAGGTCCCAAGCAGGGGCAGGGGCCCTGAATGGTGGGTTGGTTTGAAGCAATACCTTGAAAAACTTGGAAAATACAGGGTGAGCTGAAAGGGAAGAGGGCTTACCCGCTGAAATGAAAGCAGAGACAGCTGCCAGATGCACCCTTAGTGTAGCTGGCCTGAGTACCAAGCTATTCAGATGGACCATACAGTCAAGGACTGTGGGCAGATCAGCAGACTCTGGGGAAATATGCTTCCCAGAGCACCATATGGAAAATCTTTTCCATCGTGAATTATAAGTAGTTCTGGTGGAAGGCTTCCTAGAAGCCTTTAGAATATCCATAACACCGTGGGAGAGGTGTAAATCAGCAAACTCTAACTCTTCAAGAGCCAGGCCTTGAGATTCGGGTACCAAACCCTCCCCTGATCACAGGTTAACAGGTTGTAATTCCTGGGAAGAGACAGGGGAAGGTGGACTGCTAAGGACAATAGGAGAGGATACCAGGCCTGTCTGGCCCAGTCTGGAGCAATCAGGATCACCTTGCAGGGTTGAGACCTGATTTTGACTAGCACTTTGAATAGGAGAGGGAAGGGGGGTACAGGAACTTCCCTTCCCAACTGAGAACTAAGACATCCAGGGGGAATGAGCCCAACACTTGGGTCTTGCAGCAAAACAGGGGAAGTTGGTGATTGTCTGGGGCTGCAAAAAGATCTATCTGTGGGGTGCCCCATCTGGAGAATATCACCTCCAAAACCAGGGGATCCAATGACCATTCGTGATGGCCCTGAGATATCCTGCTGAGAGCATCTGCCAGGACATTGTCCTTGCCTGGGAGGTATACTGCTGTGAGGGAAGTGTTCAGGGAATAAGCCAGAGACAACTTCACTGCTTCTGTGCACAAGGCCGTAGAATAAGTGCCTCCTTGCTTGCTGATATACCACATTGTGGTGGTATTGTCTGTTCTGATCTGAATAACTTTGTTCTGAACAGACTTGGAAAAGACTTGAAGTGCTAGAAATACTGCTCTGAGTTCCAACAGATTGATGTGAAGCAGAGACTCCTGAGGGGACCACAACCCCTGAGTGGTCAGGTCTCCCAAGTGGGCCCCCCACCCCAAGAGGGAGGCATCTGTAGTAAGGATTAAAGAGCGAGACTGAGTGACAAAGGGAACTCCCTGTCTTAGACTGTTCTGATCCTGCCACCACTGCAAGGCCTGGATCAGGGTTCAAGTCACTGGGATCGGTTTGGTCAGAGGGTCCTCTTTCTGAGACCAAAAGGCTCTCAAGTGGAACTGAATGTCCCTCATCTGAAACCTTGCTCCCTGCACCACTGCTGTAGAAGCAGCCAAGTGCCCCAGGAGCTGCAGAAAATGCGTTGCTGGTAGAGACACCTGAAGGGTGAATGAGGAGGCCAGTGTGATAAGGGTCCTTGCCCTGTCCAGGGGAAGGAAGGCTCTGGCCTTTTCTGATCTAGCTCATGCCTATGAAGGTGAGGAGCTGAACAGGCTCTAGAACTGACTTTGACAGATTCAGAAGGAAACCTAGAGAGGTGAGCAGTTGCTGAGTTATCTGTAGGTGTAACTTGACTTGGTCTGGGGACTGGCCTACTATGAGCCAGTCGTCCAGGTATTGGAAGATGGCAATCCTTTGCCTTCTTAGCGAAGCAACTACTACTGCCAGGCATTTTGTGAAACACCCTTGGAGCAGAGGTTAGACCGAAGGGCATTGCTCTGAATTGGTAATGGCCTGAGGGTAGCTCAACCTGAGGTACTTTCGATGGGAGCTTCTGATGAGATATGGAAATAGGCATCCTTGAGGTCCAGGGAGACTAGCCAGTCCCCTGGCCTTACAGAGGGTAGAATGATTCCCAGAGTCACCATTTTGAATTTTGGCTTTAAAAGGTGCTTGTTTAAGTATCTGAGATCCAGGATGGGCCGCCATTCTCCTGTCTTTTTGGGGGTAAGGAAGTACCTGGAGTACAACCCTTTGCCCTGGTGTAGGGGTGGAACCCTTTCCACAGCTCAGAGCCAAGAGGGAAGAGACCTCTGCCTCTAGGCAAGTGCCTCTGAAGGATTTGCAGGTGAGAAAGGTCGTTCTCAGCTTTGGAAATTTCTGAAGCTGAGAACCAGTCCCTGGCTTACTACTTCCAGGACCCACTTGTCTGATGTTAGAGACTTCCAGTCCTGGACAAAGTAAGCCAGCCTGCCCTCAGGTAGTGGAGAATCGCCCGGCAAACCCATCAGGTGCCTGGTTGGCAGGGGTTTAGGCTAAGGGTGGAAGCAGGCCTGCTTGTACCCCCTCTGCCCCTCTAAAACCCCCTCTGAGCATAAGCAGAAAAGGAGGCCTGGCTTGGTAGAAAGGCCTATGAAAAAGGCCTGCCCCTGCCCCTGGGATGCTGCCTCTGAGGAGTGGCTTGCCTTTCCTTGGCCTGGGCACTCTTACAGGTGGTCCTATATTCATCCATTTTCCTCATGCAATTCTCCGTTTGCTCCCCAAACAGAGAATTACCCACAACAGGGAAATCCATGGCCTTAGTCTGGGTATCCTCTGACAGGCTAGTACATCTGAGCCAAACCATTCTATGAAGTGCCACAGATGTAGCCATGACTCTAGATGAAACATCACTGGAGTCCACTGCAGCATGGAATTGCACCTTGGATACCTCAATACCATCAGCAGCCACCTGCTCCAGCTCATTGGCAAGCTGGCCAGGGACCTGTTTTGCTAAAGCCATGACAGTGTCCCATCTGGATTTCTGATACCTAGCAGTATAGGCACATAGTTGGCCTGTCTGAGTCCCAAGGATGCTGCCATGTACTGTTTCTTTTTGCCATGGCATCAATCCTCCTGGAGTCCTTGTCCGGGGTGTGAAGCCAAGGGAATATTTGCCTCATCAGGCTGCAGCCTGCACTACCCCAACATGGCTGCACTGTTGTGTAAGGAACTCCGTATCTGAGCCTGACAGAGTATACCTCTTGTCCATTCTTTTATCCACAGGAGATATAGTATTAGGAATTTTTAAAATCTTAAATGTCTGTTTCCCAAAAGATTTGTTTAAGGGAATAGACAGCCTCCTAGAGTCTGGGATATCCATCATTTCCACATAGTCAGGCTCCTCCTGGTCATCCACAGCTTCTTCCATAGGAAGCTGAAGGGTTTCGGCCACTTTCTTATAAAAGATGAAATGGGAGGGGGACTCAGAAAGCCTAGGAGGAAACACTACTGAAGGTCTGTCTGGGGAGATGTCCGGGTCAATGGGCACATCCAGACTTTCAAAACCACATTCACTTTCCTCATACTCCTCTTCCTCCTCCTCCGGTTCATAATATTCCTCTAAATCATAATCTTGAACCAGTGGAACCGGCCAAACCGAGCGCCTCTCTGATGGTGCCGGTTCGGTCGGAACCGGGGAAAGCGACTGCACAATTTGTATCGCTTTGGCTATTTCCTCAGTGGTTGGAGAAGAAGCTTTTGAATCCACACCAGCTGATTTTTCCTTTCTTGTTCTCTTAGCCGGAACGGACTCCTCGGAATCGGTTCTCCTTTTGCCAGAAGAAGTCACGCCCTGGTCAGAGGACACTCCTTCTGGTTCGGTTTGAACCGAACCGAGATGGCCATCCGGTTCAGCCGACTTTTTGGCCTCCCTTTCCCTGAGCCTACCATCTCTCTTCTCTAGGGTAGCTGCAGGAACATTTTTACAAATCTGGTAGTCTGCATTGAGGTGGTCAAACCCCAGACAATAAACACAGGTGGTGCGCGGGGGTCAGCCTTAGCAAAGACTTCCCCACACACACTGCAGTGTTGAAACCCAGTGGGCCCGGTTTTTCTTTTGGGTTTCTCAGACATTGTGCCAGTCCTAACAATACTTACCCTTTTAATAGCAATTCGCCAGGCAAGACACCCTTATCAGTTCCTGACAAAAAACGTAATAAAATCTGTTTTTTTAGAACCGATAAGGACCAGTAACCACACTCTAAAAGCACAAATAAAGATTTTACAACAACTTGATCAGTTCAAACCAAACCGATGAACCGTTTACAAGTTCCACACAGAACAGTAAACAATATAAACCTATCTAGTACTCACGAATACCACAGACAGAGACTGAACCGACAGGTTACGGTTTAAATTCGGTCAAAAACCGAGAAAAGCGGTACTTTACCCGACAAATTGAACCGAGCAAAAGGAGAAATCTCTGGAGCGACTGTTCAGTGAGACGGAGTAAAGAATCTGACGGTTTGAGTTCAAACAGCAACAGAAAGTCTCAACCGAGCTAGAGCTCAGCGTTCCATGCCTGGCATGGAAAGTTAACTCTCATCTCTGGGGCAGTTCGAATGTTGGGACTCACTGCTATTGTCAGAATACAGCAAGACTTCATGTTGTTTGAACAATGTCTTCGCAGTCCAAACCATAGACCAGGAAAGAAAAACGAGTGAACCCAGGGGATGGTGGGTGGGCGTGTGAATGAGTGATGGAGACTGTCCAAGAAGATCAATAATTACAGTAAGTACGTAATTTCCATATCTTCCTGAACTAAGTCTCCATCACTCATTCTCACTAGTGGGAGAGTACCAAGCCAAAACCCACAATCCTGAATAGGGTGGTAGGAGACAGGGTTCACCCAGAAAGGACGGCCAAGGACGGTCCTGCTAATAAAAAGAGCCATCTTGTAAAGAGCATCCAGAACATGATGTTTACAAGATAAGCGCTCGAGTTGTAACGCACCACTTCGCAGACGACTGCAATGGGCACAAAACGAAACTCTGCCAGGAAACCGCAACTACTCAGACAGAGGTGAAAACCCGGACTCACAATTTGGTATGAGATCAAAACGAATGGTGTCAAAGTCATGTACTAATCTAATGTAAAGGACCTCAGGAACTGCAAGAGCTGGAGGTAAAGTGTACTGGTTCAAGGTAGACCGAAAAGCGCAGTTGGAACCCCCACTACCAAGTATGGCTGACCTGCAAACAACAAGTCAAGTAGCACTTGAACCCCTTACTTGGTGAGCAAAAGTAGATCCAGGTGGGGTTAGCTCATCAAGGAAAATGGTTTTCACTAAGTCACTGAAAACTTCCTGATGGAAGGCGAAGCACAACTTAGAAGCCTCTTGTGGTGGTCTAGAAGAATCAAATCCTAGTCACTGCATATTCCAAAAGGGAATCATCCTGCCCCGTGTGTATAACTGTAGCAGCAGTCTCTGAACTCAGGAAAGTAGGGAAAAGTGTACAGGAGGATGTGTCCATTGTGGAAAAAAACACTGACAGAAAAAAACGGGCTGGATTTGTAAGGCAAATAGAAGCAGATGTGCATAGAGGAGGGACACAGCAGGACCAAGTAAGGGCTAACCCATTCGTTGAAGTGACTGAATAGCGGCAGAAGTGGCTCAATGCGGTGAGACACTACTTACTCCGGCCTCCCTGAAGGGAGTAGGAAGGACTCTAGTCTGCTTTGTTAAAAAAAAAAAAAAAAACCACCACCGCTCCGTCACGCAGTCGGAGAGGATAGTTTCGAGTGCTACTGGCACGGAACCAGTGCACAGGAACTGACGGTGTGAATATTTGAGAAGCTATCTCAGAAAAAGACCTACTTGACCTATGGTCAAGAAAAGAGCACGTCACCTGTTAAGTTGAAGCAAGCATGGAAGTAGGAATCTAAGTTCCGACTCGCTGAAGAGTAACTTCTGTTGCTGCGAGGCTCTGATCAAGAGAAGAAAGCCTGATTAAAAAACCAAAAGGGACTAACAGACAGGTTAGACGCCTAGGTTTTGGAAATATCTCGGAATAAGAAAACATTCTCTAGAGAAAAGAGGTGAGCACCGCTGGATTGGACTGCCCCTAGGGATAGAAGAAATCAGGTACTCTTTACTGAAGTTTAGACATGACCGCCTCAGGGTTGAGGCGGAACCTAACCAGATCCAAAGTGTGGTATCGGGAAATTCCAAATAAGCCCTGTGCTGTGATAATTCTGACCCCTTTTTTTTTGTTCTATTATCATTAGTCCGAGCCTGACAAGGTTGCTGGCTGCTATCTGGCAAGGATTGCATGATACAGAAATGACAAGGATGTCATCCCTCTGAGGAGCAGGAGGAGCCTGAGGATCTATAACTAAACTCTTGACTGGACTAACAGCAGCTAGACAGATGTTAACCACCTGTGCCAAAGCAGCCACCAGAGTGGCAGCATCAAAAGAGGGCTGTATACCCCAATCAAAGGAGCGGAACAGTCTGTGCGGCTCCCGACCATTGAATTAGAATGTTCCACAGAGTGTAAGTGTCTTGACAACTGAAAGAGTCTAGACGCAGAGGTATATGGTCCACAGATCCAGTCTGAACACTATGGACGACCCCATAAATGAGGACCTACTGAAAAGAGCTTCCATCACAGATTCTGATGATAGAGAGGGCATGTCTTTCAGTATATAAAATGAGTCATCCGCTGTATCACTGACCAGAAGGACAGGGAGAGACTCATCTAGATGCCCTTCTACCGCAGAAGGACCCCAAAAAGAGGTCTAGGTCAGAGCCACTAGAGACTCCGCCACCAGGAAGGGTGTCGAGGAGCTTGGCACCACGTAGGGAGCTGAGAAAGTGCTGAGCGGAATGAGAGATTCCGCTGACAGAACAGAAGAATTCCATCAGCGGAAAACCGCTGGATGATGAGACCTGATGCAGACTGCCACCCACTAAGATGTGTGGAAAAATAAACCGCAAAATAGGACTTCATTCCACGGAAACATCCCGCCACAAGTCCTGCAGAAGAGAGGTCTGCAAACGGAGATCTTTCCCTAGTTCTGTCAGACAGCACCAACTGGCACCCCTGTGGCATCAGCGTTACTCGTGGCACAGGAGGGCACCAAGCAGTACCTTTGCCAACCTGGGAGACACCAGAGGGCACCAACGGCAGAACCCACAGGTATCCTCTGCACTAATGGCACCCATGGCATGCAAGGGCACCCCCGACGCCCATGGCACCCAAGAAACCCATGGCATTCATGGCACCTGCGGGTGCCTGGCACCGCCCGCAGCATCCACAGGCATCCGTGGCACTGTGAGACACCCACAGCACCGCTACTGGCGCCGACAACGAAGGCAACAATGACAGCACCCACGGCACAGAGCACGGCGCTGAGTCATGGCACCGATCCACGGCGCAGAGTCCCAGCACCGACCCAAACACCAGCAGCGTCGCTTATGGCACCAATGCCAAACCAGTGGCACGGCGCCAGACCTGCTGTGCCACCAAGGTGTCTGGCACAGTGCCAGGAAAAACACCATGGAAAAGCCAATGGAAAAGATGGGGAGAAGGAGAAGGAGAAAGGTGGTGCCCGTGCCGGCCCCAGCATGGAAAAGGAAGGGGGGGGTAGGCACGGAGGGCTGACACAATGGTGATGGCACCAAGAGGGCACCATGCTCATTCAGATCCAATTGACCCAGCTCCGGTTCAACGGTTCCGAGGCCCGGAGGCCCCAAAAATAGGAACACAACCAGGAAAAAAGGAAAGTCAAACCCCCCTGCTCCACAGGAACGGCCCAGAGGTGAAACTGCTCACCGGAATTCCAACGAGGACAGAGATGGAGTCCGCAGTCGAGTATGCGGCCGTTAGGAGCGGGGCTAAGGGGAACCCACGAAAGTCTGTTCAGGCCTATCGCCCCTACCAACTAATAATCCTCGTGCAGACATACCAACGGGCAACCTCGAGTGGTACAGATTTTTCTTCCCCAAACGAAGAAAAAGAGCTCGAGGCTATGCGTAGAGCGGATCCCTCATAATCACAGACTATATTTCCGTGGACTGCCCCCCACTACCACCACCCGAGCACAGGACTGTCCGTAGTCAGACCCTCCCGCTACTTAAGGGTGGAAGACCGGGCACAGCCCTCTGCCATAACAACTTTCAACGAAGTCTTCCTGCCACCACACTGTCTAAGGACGACTCCGCTGATGGCAGGAAGAATTTCTTTGTTCAGAAATAAAAATTACTACTAAATAGTTAAATTAAACACTAAAAGCTGTTGTCGTATAGAGCGAAAACTGACTCCGGCAGACGAGCGACGCTAACATCCAAGCGCACTCGACGGCAGGAGAAAAGGAACTGAGGCGGTTGGAGGGTTGACGCCGAGATAGCCTACACAGGCGCGAGTCAGTCTTGCAGTGCCACGCATGCGCGGTCCTGCCTCGGCGCCGACCCTTCAGAAAATTTTTGGCTCCCGCTTTGTCCTACTGCCTCCGGCGCTATCCCACTAGTGTGAATGAGTGATGGGAGACTTAGTCCAGGAAGATCTGGGAGTAGTAACTCATCCCCCAAAGGTGGGATGGGACAGGTTCTATCACAGCCTTCAGAAGAAGGAAGGTCATTTCTTCCCGAACCAGAAGATGTTCCGGGAGTACAATTGGGGGAGAGTTCTTGGTGGTTTCTGAAGAAACTATTGAGTGTCGTCCTGCTATGTAGCTGGAGCACCCAAATGTTCGGAAGTGATCCTTTCCCAAACTGGTATATGGAAGAAGAATCTCCCTCCTACCAGTTCCTCTGGGAGAGGAGTCAGGAAGTGTGGGGCAGCACCGCGGCTGAAGCTCCCGCCACTTTTTGGGGGGCTTAGCAGCTGGATGGGCCAGGCGTTTGTTAGCCCGCTTTCCTGAGGTTTCAGCTTTGTGAGAACATCTGCGAAAGGGGCGGCTAACCCTGAAGGGGCCTGTACATGGAATCAACAGACTTTAGTGCAGTACCCTTCTCTTGCAGGTTGGTGACGATGTCCTTGACATCACCATCGAACAGCACCGAACCCCTGAAGGGCACGTCCTGGATAACAGACTGCACCTCCGGGACCAAACCAGACACCCGGAGCCAGGTATGGTCTGCAAGCCTGGTAGCTGAGCTCAACCAGCAGCGCCCACTCGATCGTGTCTTGAGCCACAAGTATGTGTGCCGACTGGCTGATCATGCGCAAACCGGACCAGATCTGCCGCTTCCTGCTTAGTCCGAGACACAGGAAGGGAGTCCAATTTAGCTTCCACCTCGCTAAGGATCGCCTTCTGGTAATCCCCCATGCGAGCAACATAGTTCAGGGCCCCGATTCCGAGAGTGGAAGAAGCATAGACCTTCTTCCCATACTAGTCCAGAAGGCGGGATTCTTTGTCGGGTGGCGAGCTCGAATGCTTGGGGTTAGCCGGATGGCCGTAAGTGGCGCTAATCACGACTGAATCAGCTTTGGGGTGTGAATTCAGGAAATAGACACTCTCCGGAGCCTGGTATAGCCTGTCCGCCTTCCTCTGAAGAGGGGCCAATGCCGACGGTTGTTTCCAAATAGTGGAAACAAGGTTGGCATGAGGCTCAATCCAGGGTGGAATCTGAGTTGGAGCGGTCTCAGGCAAATCCAGGTATGCAGCGAGTTTTTCTCTGCTGTGGCTCTGGCTCCAAAGATTGCCCATGATGAACAGCCTGCATCTTACACAGCAACTCCAGCAAGGAAGGATCCTCCGGAAGGAACTTCGGAGGAGTCCAAGGCCTGGGCTTGTCTGAAGTGCATGGTTCGTCGTCCGGGTCGGAGGGCCGAGTCTGGTCTCGAGAGGATGAAGAGGAATACCCCTTCCGGTGTGGGGAAGGAACGGACCCCTTGGGAAACCCTCGGGGAAGCGTGTCCTCCCCCTGTCCTGGAATCAGAGGGCTCGCCTCTGGTGTCAGGAGTGGGTAGGGAGTCTCTCACCTCTGATGACGGGAGTCCAGAACCAGGCCCAGCGTTGGAAGACAGCTCTCTACTTCCTTGGTGAGCTCAGCCTTGGCCTCACCATACCAGGAAGCCAGAGTCTCCTTCAGCTCCACCGGCAGCAGAGGGTTGGTGGAGAAGGAGGAGGAGAAGGGGGTACAGATACTGGGGATATCCGTATGGCGAGTATCCATAACCCAACAGTGGGAAGCCAGGCGTTGGGTACTGGGGCACCGGGTACTGCAGCATCGGGTACTACGGTGCCGGATACTGTGGCCTTAGGTACGACGGCATCGGATACGACGAAGTTGGTTACACAGGCACCAGGGGCTCTGACAGAGCTAAAGGCCCTGGGAACGGCCCAGCCCGAAAGGCAATGCGCCCGGCGTAGGGACAGCGTCCAGCAGTAGGATGTCACCCGGCATCGGGTAGGCCGGCTTCGGAGCCAGCGTCCAAGGATCCAACGTCCAGCCGGCGGGAGGGAGACCTGATGTCAGCATGCCTACATCATCTGTGTCACGCAGGGAAGTGGGGCCAACGTCCCCGGGATCCAGCAGTGGAGACGTTGGAGCCTCGGGAGTGCAACGAGCGTTACAGTGAGCCCAGCACGATGGACAGGTCCGAAGAGTCTAGCGTCTGCTCCAACGGCGTGCAGCCGGAGGGGCCATCGTCGGAGGAGCCAGCGTCGGACATATCAGACCCTACACTCGGCGAAGGATGCGAGGGAGGGGTGGCCTTGGTGGGCCCTTTGGAGGCCATGCGCTGCCCGGAAGAGTCAGGAGTCTTATCGGTCTTACCTGGGCAGACGGAGGAGCCGACGTCCAGCTTACCGGAATCACTCAGACCAGAAGGCCGCACAGTGGCTGGCTTACGAGGCGGCAGCCCGACAGGTGGGTCGCCATGCATTTTAGAAGCCTCCTAGATGGCTGTTGTGGAACGTCCCTCGAGGGACGTTGTCTTCAGCACCACGACCCCTGCCGGAGCCGCGGCGACCGTAGTAGAGGAGTCCCGGTCCGATGCTTCTTCTTGCAATGGCCCTCAGGGGAAGTAGAGGCCTGCCTAAGGTTTTTCAGCTCCTTTTCCATGGAGAACATCTCCTGTTTTAAAAAATGGGCCTCCAGGGACTGCTGCCTCCGCTCGTAGGTGGCGGCGTTGAATTGCTGGCAGTGCTAGCACTTCTGGGCGACACAGGAATCGCATTTGTTTTTGTGCTCGGAAGGAGAAGGGGACAACATACACGGCAGCTGATGAGATAACTGACGAAAACAGAACAAAATAATGGTAAAACTACTGAGACTGGCGAAGCAGTGAACTTAACCACAAGGCGCTAACTCGAGCGAACGGAAGGAAAGAACTGGTAGGTGGGCATGGGAAACTGCCCCTTTATACTGACGTCGGTCACCTGACATGGGGGCAGTCCCCGCCAGAGACTGCTATCTAGAAATTTTTCCGTGGGGTCCTGACGCCTGCCGGCTTCAGTCCTATAAGCAATTATCTACTGCAAGAGTCCTCTCGAAGTAAGATCAATTGTTGCCTGTCCTTCCTATGATCCTTGGTATTGGCTGTATAATAGCTCAATGCTCTCTTCACATCCAAACTATGCAGCCTACGCTCACCAGAACTGGCATGTGCTGTAAAGAATACTGGTAGGGTAATAGACTGATTTAAAAAAACTACTTTGGGAAGGAATTTTCTATTAGTTCTCAACACCACCTTATCATTGTTGAAAGAAATACAGTCCTTTCCTTCATATAGGACTTGTAGCTCTCATCCTCCTAGCAGAGGTAAGTGCCACAAGGAAAACTACCTTACAGGTAAGGAAGAAAACTTTACTCACCTTAGTAATGTTGTTTCTTCTAATGGAGTCTTGCTATATTCTGACATATGCAGCGAGTCCCAACCTTCGAACTTCCCCCGGAGATGAAAGAGTTAAACTTTCCATGCCAGACATGGAACGCTGAGCTCGGTTGAGACTCTGACCGTCAGATCTTTACGAGCTAAACTCACAAAGGTCCTGTGTGGAAGATGTAAACCTACACTAGCCAACTGGCTACTAAACATAAGAACACATTTTTTAGTCCCAAAACAAAGACTCAAGTCAGGAGACCCAAAAAATGAAAAACACAACACCAACTCACCCCAAAAAAAGAAGGGGTGAAAACAACAAGGTGGGCACCTACTAATGCCAACACTGCACTGCCCACCCACATCCCAAAACAAAGGTTCTGAGAGGGGCAGGCGGGAGGTCAGAATATAGCAAGATTCCATTAGAAAACAACATTACTAAGGTGAATAATTTTTTCTTCAACAACATGAAGTCTTGCTATATTCTGACATATGCAGACTACAAAGCAGTACCTCCAAGAAGGAGGGACAGAACCTACTTAGGAAATAGGCTCTGAAGCACAGCTGCGCCAAACCGAGCATCACTCCTAGCCTGGATGTCCAGGGAGTAATGCTTGGTAAAAGTGTGAACTGTTTTCCAGGTAGCTGCTTGATATATCTCTAGAGTAAGGATGTCCCTGGCAGCAGCCAGGGAAGCAGTTGTACCTCTGGTAGAGTGAGCCCTCAGGCCTGAGGGAGGAACCTTACCCAGTTTTTCATAGTAAAATTGGATACAAAAGACAATTCACCTGGCAATGGATCTTTTAGTAGCAGGTTTCCCTTTACCAACCTCACCATAAGTGAGGAACAGTTGGAGGGAGTCCAACCTGTGACCCTTGGTACGCTCTATGTAGAAACTATGGGCTCTTTTCACATCTAAACTGTGCAGCCTCCTCTCGCCAGAGGAGGAATGGTCAGTGAAGTACACTGGGAAGAGACATAGATTAAGGTGGAAATCTGAAACCACCTTAGGCAAGAACTTCCTGTTAGTCCTGAGGACCACCTTATCTCTATGAAATGAGATAAAATCAGGCTCCACTGACAAGGCTTGTAATTCACTTATGCGTCTGGCAGAAGTGATGGCTACCAGAAACAGTGTCTTCCAAGTCAAGTACTTAAGCTCTGCTGAAGACAAAGGCTCAAAAGGGGATTGCATAAGCAGAGCAATGCAAACATTAAGATCCCAGGCAGGGGCAGGGTCTGGGTCCCTGAATAGAGGGTTGGTGTGAAGCAACCCCTTGAAAAACTTGGGAGAATATAGGGTGAGCTGAAAGAGAAGAGGTCTTACCTGCTGAAATAAAAGCAGACACAGCTGCCAGTTGCACTTTCAGTGTAGCTGGTCTCAGCCCCAAGCTATTTAAATGGACCATATAATCAAGGACTGTGGGTAGATCAGCAGATTCTGGGGAAATATGCTTCCCAGAGCACCATATGGAAAATCTTTTCCATTTGGAATTATAAGTAGCCCTGGTGGAAGGTTTCCTAGAAGCCTTCAGGATATCCATTACACCTTGGGAGAGGTGTAAATCAGCAAACTCTAACTCTTCAAGAGCCAGGCCTTGAGATTGAGAGATTTGAGGTTCGGGTACCAAACCCTCCCCTGAGCACAGGTTAACAGGTTGTAACTCCTGGGAAGACGGACTGCTAAGGACAGTAGGAGTGGATACCAGGGCTGTCTGGCCCAGTCTGGAGCAATCAGGATCATCTTGCAGGGTTGAGATCTGATTTTGACTAGCACTTTGAATAGTAGAGCGAAGGGGGGAAAAGCATAGAGAAACTTCCCTTCCCAATTGAGAACTAAGGCATCCAGGGGGACTGAGCCCAACACTTGGGGCCTGCAGCAAAAAAGGGGAAGTTGGTGATTGTCTGGGGCTGCAAAAAGATCTATCTGTGGTGTGTCCCATCTGGAAAATATCACCTCCAAGACCAGGGGGTCCAGTGACCACTCGTGATGGCCCTGGGAAATCCTGCTGAGAGCATCTGCCAGGACACTGTCCTTGCCTGGGAGGTGAACTGCCATGAGGGAGGTGTTCAAGGAGTAAGCCAGAGACCACAACTTCATTGCTTCGGTGCCTAAGTCCGTAGAACGAGTGCCTCCTTGCTTGTTGATGTACCACACTGTGGTGGTGGTGGTCTGTTCTGACCTGTACAACTTTGTTCTGACCAGAGTTGGAAAAAACTTGAAGTGCTAGAAATACTGCTCTGAGTTCCAACAGACTGATGTGGAGCTGAGATTCCTGAGGGGACCACAACCCCTGGGTGGTGAGGTCGCCCATGTGAGCCCCCACCCCAAGAGGGAGGCATCTGTAGTAAGGATTAAAGAGTGAGACTGAGTGACAAAGGGAAACCCTTGTCTCAGATTGTTCTGATCCTGCCACCACTGTAGGGCCTGGATCAGGGTTCGAGTTACTGGGATCAATTTGGTCAGAGGGTCCTTGAGACCAAAGGCTCTCAAGCGGAACTGAATGTCCCTCATCTGAAATCTTGCTCCTGCACTACTGCTGCAGAAGCAGCCATGTGCCCAGGAGCTGTAGAAAATGCCTTGCTGGTCGAGACACCTGCAGGGCGAAAGAGGAGGCCAGAGAGACCAGGGTCCTTGCCCTGTCCAGGGAAGGAAGGCACTGGCCTTCTCTGTGACTAGCTCTGCGCCTATGAAGGTGAGGAGCTGGTCAGGCTCTAGAACCGACTTTGGAAGATTTAGAAGGAAACCCAAAGAAGTGAGCAGTTGCTGAGTTATCTGTAAGTGTAACTTGACTTGGTCTGGGGACTGGCCTACTATGAGCCAGTCGTCCAGGTAACGGAAGATGGCAATTTTCTGCCTTCTTAGAGAATCAACTACTACTGCCAGGCATTTTGTGAATACCCTTGGAGCAGAGGTGAGGCCAAAGGGCATTGCTCTGAACTGGTAATGGCCTGAGGGCAGCTCGAACCTGAGGTACTTTCGATGGGAGCTTCTGACGAGAATATGGAAGTAGGCATCCTTGAGGTCCAGGGACACTGGACAGTCCCCTGGCCTTAGAGAGGGTAAAATAATTCCCAGAGTCACCATTTTGAATTTTGGTTTTAAAAGGTGCTTGTTTAAGTATCTGAGATCCAGGATGGGCCGCCATTCTCCTGTCTTTTTGGGGGTAAGGAAGTACCTGGAGTACAACCCTTTGCCATGGTGTAGGGGTGGAACCTTTTCCACAGCTCAGAGCTAGGAGGGAAGAGACCTCTGCCTCTAAGGCAAGTGCCTCTGATGGATTTGCAGGTGGAAAGGATCTGGTTCTCATCTTTGGGAACTTTTTGAGGCTGAGAACCAGTCCCTGGCTTACTAATTCCAGGACCCATTTGTCTGATGTCAGAGACTCCCAGACCTGGACAAAGTAAGCCAGCCTGCCCCCTACAGGTAGCTGAGAATCGGCCCTGGCAACCCCATCAGGGTGCCTGCTTGGCAGGGGCTTTGGGCTGAGGGGTGGAAGCAGGCCTGCTTGTACCCCGTCTGCCTCTCCCTCTGAAGAACCCACTCTGGGCATAAGCAGAAGAGGAGGCCTGGGCTTGGTAAAAAAGGCCTATGAAAAGGCATGCCCCTGCCCCTGGGAAGCTGCCTCTGAGGAGTGGCCTGCCTTTCCTTGGCCTGTGCACTCCTATAGGTGGTCCTATACTCATCCATTTTCTCCATGTAATTCTCTGTCTGCTCCCCAGAGAATTACCCGCAACGGGAAAATCCATGGCCTTAGTCTGGGTATCCTGTGACAGGCTAATACATCTGAGCCAAGCCATTCTTCGAAGTGCCACAGATGTAGCCATGACTCTTGATGACACATCATTTGAGTCCACTGCAGCATGGAATTGCACCTTGGATGCCTCAATACCATCAGCAGCCACCTGCTCCAGCTCCTTGGCAAGCTGGCCAGGGACCCGTTTTGCTAAAGCCATGACAGTGTCCCATCTGGAATTCTGATATCTAGCCACATAAGCCATATAATTCGCCTGTCTGAGTCCCAAGGATGCTGCCATGTACTGTTTCTTTGCCATGGCATCAATCCTCCTGGAGTCCTTGTCTAGGGGGTGTGAAGCCAAGGGAATATTTGCCTTGTCACAGGCTGCAGCCTGCACTACCCCAACATGGCTGCATTGTTGTGTAAGGAACTCCGTATCAGAGCCTGACAATGTGTACCTCTTGTCCATTCTCTTATCCACAGGAGATATAGTGTTAGGAGGTTTTAAAATTTTAAATGTCTGTTTCCCAAAAGATTTATGCAAGGGAATAGACAGCCTCCTAGACTCTGGGATATCCATCATTTCCACAAAGTCAGGCTCCTCTTTATCATCCACAGCTTCTCCATAGGGAGCTGGAGGGTTTCAGCCACTTTTTTATAAAACATAAAATGAGAAGGGGACTCAGAAAGCCTAGGAGGAGACACTCCTGAAGGTCTGTCTGAGGAGATGTCCGGGTCAATGGGCACATCCAGACTTTCAAATCCACATTCACTCTCCTCATACTCCTCTTCCCCCTCCTCCGGTTCATAATACTCCTCTAAATCATACTCTTGAACCGGTAGAACCGGCCAAACCGAGCCCCTACTTGATGGTGCCGGTTCGGTCTGAACCGGAGAAAGCGACTGGACAATTTTGATCGCTTTGGCTATTTCTTCAGTGGCTGGAGAGGAAAGTTTTGGCTCCACACCAGCTGATTTTCTAGTCCTTTTTGCTGGAACCGACTCCTCAAGAGTCGGATCTCCTTTTGCCCGAAGAAGTCTCGCCCTGGTCAGAGGGCACTCCTTCTGGTTCGGTTTGAACCGAACCAGGCTGGCCATCCGGTTCAGCGGACGTTTTGGCCTCCCTTTCCCTGAGCCTACCAACTCTCTTTTCCAGGGTAGCTGCAGGAAAATTTTTATAAATCTGGCAGTCTGCATTTAGGTGGTCAAACCTCAGACAATAAACACAGGTGGTGTGGGGATCAGCCTTGGCAAAGACTTCCCCACACACACTACAGTGTTGAAACCCAGTGGGCCCGGTTTTTCTTTTGGGTTTCTCAGACGTATTGCCAGTCCTATCCAAACTTACCCTTTTATGGCAATCTGCCAAGCAAGACCCTCTTATTCGGTTCTCTAACACGTGTCACAGGTCGTGGAAAAAACCGTAATAAAAATCTTTTTTTTTAAACCGATAGAACCGTAACCACACTCTAAAAGTACAATTTAAGATTTTTAACAACTTGATCGGTTCAAACCAAACCGATGAACCGTTTACAAGTTCCACACAGAATAGAGTAAAATATAACCTATCTAGTACTCACAAATACCACAGACAGAGACTGAACCGACAAGTTACGGTTTAAATTCGGTTGAAAACCGAGAAAACGGTATTTTAACCGACAAAATGAACCAAGCAGAAGGAGAAATCTCCGGAGCGACTGTTCAGTGAGGCGGAGTAAAGAATCTGACGGTTTGAGTTTGAAGACCAACAGACAGTCTCAACCGAGCTAGAGCTCAGCGTTCCATGCCTGGCATGAAAAGTTTAACCCTTTCATCTCCGGGGCAGTTCGAAGGTTGGGACTCACTGCATATGTCAGAATATAGCAAGACTTCATGTTTGAATTTTAGCTCTGCAGTAGCCAGAGGTTCAAATGGGGGCATTAACTGGGCAATACAAATATTGAGGTCTCAAGCTGGCACTGGTTCCCTATGACGAGGAAACAGGTGTAAAAGGCCCTTTAAGAACCTTCTAAATACGGGGTTCGAAGCTAGGAATACCCATTTCCCTACAGACAGGTAAGCTGAAAGTGAAGCAAGATGAACTTTTAGGGTTGAAAGTTGCAACCCCAGAGAATGCAGATGAGACAGATAATCTAGGAGGGTTGGAATGTCAGCCTGTGCTGGGATTAAGCCCTTTTTCTGTACACCAAATAGAAAATCTTTTCCATTTTGTAGCATACATTTTCTTAGTAGAAGCCTTTCTATAACTACTAAGGACTTCTAAAACTGTTCCAAGAGTATTGGGAGTCTGGATACTCTAAGTCACCAAGAGCCAAGCTTAAGAGTCAGAGACCCGAGATTGGGATATACCACCCTGCCTTGAAAGGAAGTCAGATTGTACCTCTGAGGGAGGTAGAGCCGTTCGCTCACCGACACAGAGTAACAGGGAGTACCAAGGCCATCTTGGCCAGTCTGGTGCTATCAGAATCATCAATGCTGGCTGCGACCTGAGCTTGACGAGTACTCCGACAATCAAAGGAAAAGGAGGAAAGGCATTAAGGTATTTTCCTGTCCAATCAAGAATCGGGGCATCCACTGGGACAGTTTGTTTCACTGAAGCCTTGCAGCAATAAAGGGGTAAATGGTGATCATGGTGGGAAGCAAAAAGATCCAGCTCTGGGGTTCCCCACCACCTGAATAGGACCTGCACTACTTGGCTGTTCAGTGCCCATTTGTGAAAGGCCTGGTTTATCCTGCTCAAGGCATCTGCCAGTGTACTGTCCTTCCCTGGAGGATATGGAGGCATTTATGGAGTAAATCAGGCTCATATTTTCATTGCCTCTGTACATAGTGGAGTGGATCTTGTCCCTCGTTTGTTGATATAGTACACTGTAGACCTGAACCACTTTCCCCCCCTTTATAAGATGAGTGAAAGCCTGAATGGCTAGGAACACTGCTCTTAACTCCAAGAGATTTATGTGCAGAATTGACTCTGAAGCACTCCACGAGCCGTGAACTGTGTGGTCCCCAAGGTGGGCACCCCATCCTAGGAGGGAGGCTCCTGTTGTGAGGACCAAGGAGGGGGGCTCCTGTAGGAAAGGCACCCTGTCCCTTAGATTGTCTGGATCCTTCCACCACTGGAGGGCCTGTAAAGGTTTTTGTTACCAGGATTCGTTTTGAAAGTGGATCTTGTCTCTGGGACCAGTGGGCCCAGAGGTGAAACTGAATGTCTCATTTGGAATCTTGGCACCCATGACTGTGCTTGTTGCTGCAGCCATGTGGCCCAACAGCTGTAAAAACTGAGTTGCTGGTTTTGGCCTGCCCAGGACAAATGAGCTTGCTAGAAGCAGAATGGCCTGTACACTTTCCAAGGGTAGGAAGGCCTTTCCCAGAATTGTACTGAGTTCTGCCCCTATGAACTGCAATACTTGGACTGGGGTGAGAACGGATTTCTTTGACATTTAGAAGAAACCCCAGGGAGGAGAGAACACTGAGCTAGCAGTAAGTGTTCTGACACTTGTTGAGATTTTCCCCACAATCAGCCAGTCGTCCAGATGTGGAAAAAACTGACACCCAGTTTTCTGAGATGTGCAACTACTACCGCTATGCACTTTGTGAATACCCTTGGTGAGGAGGTAAGGCCAAAAGAAAGTGTTGAGAACTGGTAGTGGCCTGAGTGGAGACAGAACCCGAGATATCTTCTGTGTGATTCTCTGACAGGGATGTGAAAATACGCATCTTTTAAATCCAGATAGGTCAATCAGTCCCCTTCTTGTAGTGTTGGCAGAATTATTGCCATTGTGACCAAATACTTGTTTAGACGTCTGAGGTCTAGCATAGGCCGCCACTCTCAAGTCTTTTTTTTTTGTTAGGAAATGCCTGGAGTAGAACCCTTGCCTTCTTTGATTGGGTGGAACAGGCTTGACTACTTTTACCAACAAGTTTTTCAACTCCTGCTCCAGCTGTTCTTTTTGTGAGGGAGGAACTGATGCCAAACGTTTTACCCTTAGAGGGGGAAGGGTCTTGAGACAAAAGGAGACCCTTACGCACTATTTTCAGGACCCACCTATCTGATATTTTTGACCAGTCCTGAAAATAGTGGGAAAGTCTGCTCCCTACTGGATGTGGAGAGGCAACTTGAAAAAAGAGTCAGGGATTCAGCTTTTGCTGTTGAGGTTGGGTAGAATGGGACCCTCTACGGGAGCCCCTTCTGCCCCTAGCCTTGTAGAAACCAGTCTGCTGGGGTTGGTACTGTATCTGCACCGGAAAGAAAGGTCTTCTAAAGGTAGAGCTGCCCCTGCCTACCCTAGAATAAGATGTGGAGGGAGAAGGTTTGTCCCTGATGGAATTACTTCTGAAAGCAGTCTAGTATTCGTCTACTGTCTTCATGTAGGCTCTAGCAGTTTGTGCACCAAAAAGTGAATGGTTCTCAACTGGTAAATCCACTGCTTTTGTTTGAGTGTCCTGGGTGAGGTTAGTAGTCCTCAGCCAGGCAAACCTGCTCATGACTATAGTACCAGCCAACCATCTGGCAGCAGTGTCATTTGCATCTGCTGTCATCTGGAACTGGTATTTGGAAGCCTCCAAACCCAATCTGGCTGTGTCTAGCAATTCAGAAACAGTGAGAGGGGGATTTGCCTCTGCATTATCCACCACAGACTGCCATAAAGCCTTTTGGTAGAGAGCAGCATAGGCCTGATAAGTGGCTTGCCTGATAGCAAGGGATGCTAAGAGGTACCCCCTCTTAGCCATGCTGTCCATCTTTCTGGAGTCTTTTTCAGGTGGATGAGAAGACAAAGGGGGGGGGTTTGGCCTTCTCACAGGCTGCCTGCTGCACAATGTCCTGATGATCAGGGTGGCTGAATAAAAACTCATCACCAGATCTTTCCAGTCGGTACATTTTATTTATTTATTTATTTATTTTTTAAATCAACAGGTGTGACAAGTCTGAGGAGCTTTTAATATTTCCAGAATCTCTTTTCTGGAAAATTTATAAAGAGGAAGAAAAAGTCATTTTGAGGGTGTTAGTCCCATTAGTTTCATATACTGAACCTCTTCTTTATGCTGTACTTCAATTGTCTGGAGGTCCAGTGTTTCCACCATTTTCTTAATGAAAGAAAAATGGAAGGACAAATCCTCTGAAGGCCATGGGGGAGAACCAAAGTCTTGCTCCGGTGACATCTCAGGCTCTATTTCTTCTTCTTAATCATCATCAACCTCACCACCCATAGTGGAAACAGACATCAGAGGGGCAGCAGCAGCTTTATCAGGTGGAGCAGTTACAGGCTGCTGGTTAGGGAGCAGGCCCTGCAGCACCTGTAACAAAGCCAGAGCTTGTGAAATGTCAGCAGGAGAGGGAGTATATAAGGGCACCTGAGGGACCCCTTGAGGCGTTTCAGCCGTGGGTGTCAGTGTGCTTACTTTTTCTTAGTTTCTTGGCAGGCACAAGAGAGTCAGCTGGCTGACTGCCTCTTTTACTAGTGCCCTCACCCGTATCAGGGGTGGATTTGGAGGCTCCAGAAGGAATTACCACATCTTTTGAGGGGGTTGACTGGTCAGAGCCCAGGGACCCCTCTTCAAGCTTTCTCTTCAGTCTCTCCCTGCGTTTCTCCACAGTTTTTTCAGGGAAAGACTTGCAAATCTCAGCATCTTCACTGAAATGCTTTACACCAAGAAAGAGCAGACAGAGGTCATGTATATCAGTTCTTGCAAAAACTTCTGCACATATAACACAATTCTTAAAACCTGTAGGTCCCGTGTTTCTTTTAGGTTTATCAGTCATTGTAGGAAACAGGACTCAAAAACCACTAAAATATGAAGATATTAAAGATTTAGCGGTCGGTTTCAGTAATAAAGCGATCGGTTCAGAAATAGAGAACCACTATTAGAACCAGAACACCTCTGTTCAAAATTAGTAAAATTAAATATTTTTTAAAGAAAAACACTGGGAAGCTTATCTAAGAGATTCCTCTTAAAATTTACCAAGCAATCGGTTGCCCCTCGGTTCAAAGGAACCGCGAAGTACCAATAAAAATACTAAAGAACTTGTATATGAGGTAAAATTTCTAAAACAATAAGAATAAAGCAATAATGAAAAAAATAAGAAAAATACTTAAGTTTCTTTTGTTCTTATGCACAATTTAGACGATCTTGATAGAGATCTCCAGGGCATCTGAACTTTGCAGCGGAGACAGAATATCCGAGGTAGAATCCAGGCAGTTAGAATAGGGCAGTTTGAAAATGAATGCACAAGCTAAACATTCCATAATTAGCATAGCATTCTATTTGGCTCCAGGGCAGTGCTGACTTAAAGGGGCACTGCAAAGAGTAATATTAGTGGATTCCTGGGGTCAGAACAGTAGTTCTAGGAGTGGTATATGTTGTTCATCCACACTTCCTGGCAGGTACCTTGCCGCTTTAAGATCTGACGGAAAGTCTTCAAGCGCTCCTCCCACCCACCCACCCGGGTGGTATAGCCTCGGCTCTGCCCCATGACGCCAGATCTTAGCCCGCTGGAAGCCAGGTTTGTGCGTCAAAGCCAGGGAGGACAGGGTAGGTCACTGTGCATGAACATATACAGTCGTGGCCAAAAATATTGGCGCCCTTGCAGTTTTTTCTAATAATGCACCATTCCTTCCAGAAAATTGTTGAAATTAAAAAATATTTTGGTATTCACATATGTATTTCTTTGGTTTGCAGTGGAATAGAACACAAAAAGCAGAAACATTTAGTAAGTCTTAGCTTATTCCACACAGAAATCTTAAATGGCCCAGACAAAATTATTGACACCTTTTAGAAGTAGTTAGAAATAATTAGATTTCAAGCAGGTGATTCTCCTTCACTTTGGAACTGAACTCACCTGTGATGAGTTGCAGGTGCCTGCAATATAAAAATCACTCATTCAACCAGTATGAATAGAGAAAAGAACTCATTCTCCTGTTTTGTGTCAGTGTGTGTACCGCAATGAGCATGGAGAAAAGAAAGACAGCCAGAGAACTGTCTGAGGAGGTCAGACAGAAGACTGTAGCCAAGCACAGACAATCTCAAGGCTACAAATCAATGAGACCTTGATGTTCCTGTTTCCACCGTACGTAATGTTATCAGGATGTTTAAGGCCCACGGCACTGTAGCCAACCTCCCTGGACGTGGACGCAAGAGAAAACTTGATCGAAGATTGCAGCGCAGGATTGTTCGAATGGTGGAGAAAGCACCTCGATCAACTGCCAAACAGATTCAAGCTGACCTTCAGACACAAGGTACGACAGTTTCAACTCGCACCATCCGTTGCCAACTTAATGAAAGGGGGTTATATGGTAGGAGGCCCAGGAGGACCCCACTGCTGAGAGAGACATAAGAAAGCCTGACTGGGGTTTGCCAAAACACACCTGAACAAGCCAAAATCCTTCAGGGAGAATGTCCTGTGGACAGATGAGACCAAATTAGAGCTTTCTGGTAAAGCACATCATCTCTACGTTTACAGAAAACAAAATTAAGCCTTCAAAGAAAAGAACACCTTCCCTACAGTCAAACATGGAGGAGGTTCAGTGATGTTTTGGGGTTGCTGTGCTGCCTCTGGCACTGGGTGCCTTGAACGTGTGCACGGCATCATGAAATATGGAGATTATCATGCCATTTTGGAGCGCAATGTTGAACCCAGTGTCAGAAAGCTGGGTCTCCATCGAAGGTCATGGGTCTTCCAGCAGGACAATGACCCCAAACATACTTCAAAAAGCACCCAGGAATGGTTCAAGACAAGACGCTGGACTGTTATGAAGGGGCCAGCAATGAGTTCAGATCTAAATCCCATTGAAAACCTGTGGAGAGATCGGAAAACAGCAGTTGGGAGAAGGCACCCTTCAAATCTGGGAGAACTGGAGCTGTTTGCACAAGAAGAGTGGGCCAAACTGCCAGTAGAGAGGTACAGGAAGCTCATCCATGGCTATAGGAAGCGGTTGATTGCAGTTATTTAGACCAAAGGCTGTGCTACCAAATATTAAGTCTAGGGTGTCAATTTTGTCAATGCCATTTCTTTTCATTTTCTGATTTAAAAGCATATATTAAATTCTGAATCAAAAGCAAAGGTTCTGTAATATTAACAGAAAAATAAAGAATTGTGGAGACCAAATACTGTACTGTTAATTTCAACTTGTGTTTAGAGGAATTGTGAGTTATTTGAAAAAGTGCAAGGACACCAATATTTTTGGCCACGACTGTACCACTCCCTAGAAAGTACAGTTACGTAGAAACTTACCATAACAGTAGTCCTTCGAGAGGTTTCTTCAGCAGGTTATCATATATAGGACTGGTGCCACCTGGCGTCTGGGCTGCACGGCAGACTTTTCTAGAAATCCTCGATGGGGGACTGCCTAACCTGATGTCACATAACAGACGTCAGCGTGACCGTATATAGTGGGTGGTCGCCACACCCACTCTCCAGTTCTCCCGCCAGAGCCAGGAAGAGGCTAGACAGCAGGAGCGAACAGAATTTGGAGTCCCTGTATAAGAAATAAAATGAGGGGAAGGAGGGAGGGAAAAATATGACCTACTGAAAGAATCTCCCTCGAAGATCTAATGTTACAGTAAGATCCTACATAAACTGTGCTACCTTACTTAGAGAGGATCCCTTCAGTAGGTCATCACATATAGGACAAAGTCCCAAGCAGTCCCTTCAGAGAGAGACCGAGAATAACTCCAACAGAAAAACTGGAATCCAGAATGGACCCAGCCTAGGAAAGAAGGCCCTGTAACACAACTAAGCCGAAACCAGACCTCCGCCCAGACTGCAGTGTTTGGTAAAGGTATGGATAGAACTCCAAGTAGCAGCGGCACAGATATCAGCTGCAGAGACATTTCGTAAAAAGGCAGCAGAAACTTGCCATGCCCCTGTAGAATGACCTCTGATGTTACCCCACAGAGGTTTTTCATACTTCTTGTAACAATAACTAATGCAGTTACCAAACCTATGGAAAGGCCCTGCTTAGGAACTGGTTTGCCCTTCGATCTCAGGGCAAGGGACAAAAAGGTGATCATACCTACGGAATTCTTTAGTTCGGTGAGTAACACCGAAGAATCCGATGTACGGCCATAGTATGCAGGAGTGCCTCACCTCTGTTAGAGGGGGTCAGACAGTATACAGGAAGCTCAACCGATTGGTTCAGCATGGCTTCTGACACCACCTTAGGAAGAAACTTCGCGGATTAGTTCGGAGGACCACCCTGTCCCTGTGGAAAATCAGATAGGGCTCCTTACAAACCAGAGTGTGAAACTCAGAAATCCTCTGGGCTGACGTGATGGCAACCAAGAACAATGCCTTACAGGAAAGGAAGTGCAAATCACAGCTCACTGCCGTCTCAAAAGGAGGAAGGATGAGCTTTTCCAAAACGAAGTTCAAATCCCAAGAAGGAGTTGCGCTGTGGATGGGGGGTTCAGAAGGAGAATCCTTTCAGAAAAGTTTTGGACAGCCGGCCCGGTGGCACTGAGGGTTGAGGCGCTGCATGCCACACCTCGCGCTGTGCTGGTGACTCGGGTTTGGGAACAGACTTGGGTCAGCGAGGGTTGGTTGGGGGAGGAAGGACTGAGCACCCCAACGGATGCTCTCCTACCTCGGGGAGGGTTATCAGGGGCGCAGCATGCGCCAGACGTCCTGAGGGAACAGGTGGGTGCACCGGCTCGTGAGGGTATGGCGTCTCCGTTCCTCGGAGTCGGGGCGCTGTCAGGCGCTAGACAGACATGCGTCAGCATGTCGCCTCTCTGGACTACATCCATGAGCCGGCATCTCAAGGGGCAGGGCAACAAGGGATCACGAGCTTGGAGGAAAATGCCCTCCAACCCCCTCGATAAAGTTCTCTGGAGCCACCTTCAGCATTAGCCGACCAAGGGCAGATCCCGCTGTGTACGTTCGCTGCAGAGGACAAGAGGGGACCTAAGGGGGAGATATCCCCCTCACTCCGCCTGGGGGAAGGGGGGAAAGAGTAATCCGGGACATCTAATAGGTCCCAATAGCAGCGTAGCACCCTAAGGGCAGACCCAAATGGCCGGGAAGGATGTGGAGGGTGTCACTCCTTGAGCACGGAAGGAGGAGGGGCTGAGGGGACGCAAGGCATGGAAAAATAATTAGAAAAAAAAAAGAAAGAAAAAAAAGGTTTTAGAGACTTCCAACTGAGCCACGGGTTTACCATCCACTAGCACGTGGTACGCTGAACTAGCCGAAAGGTGGACCTTCAACGACGAATATGAAAGACCAGAGTCTGACAGATGAAGGAGGTATTCCATTACCTGGGGCAGAACATGAGAAGCGGTTCCAGCCCTTAGGGGTCGCCCAGATGGAAAACAGTTTCCACTCCATGGCATAAGTGGAATGAGTAGAGGGTTTTCTGGCCTCAATGAGGACTTAAGCAACCCAGGAGGAGACCCTGAAGTGAGAGATCGCTATGTCTGCAGGAGCCATGCAAAAAGATGCAGAGTCCTGAGCCCCGGATGTAGTAATCGACCTTGATCCTGAATCACTGGAAGTGGAACCAGTGGTTCCCTGGAAAGCTGTTGCAGCACCGGGAATCAGATCTGCCTCGGCCAGAGAGGGGCTATGAGGATCATCGTTGCCCTCTCTGCCTGAAGTTTGAAGAGGAGACTCTGTAGAATGGGAAATGGAGGGAAGGCCAATGACCCTGTCAGAGAGAGAGAGAGAGAGATGAAGCCGAAGCGGCCGTTGCATGTCGTACAGAAAGCACCATGCCCTGAACGAAAGCAAGCAAAACAGTAATGCTTTGCTTTGAATTTTGAGGTGAAAGGTCAACTTCCAGACGCCCCAAATGTAAGAAGATGAATTCTACCACTTCCTGATGCAATTCTCACTCATGAGCTAGGGTTTGAGATCTGCCGAGACTGTCCACAAGGACATTTAAAACGCCTGGCATGTGCACAGCCAGACTGTACTGGACTGCCCAGTTCCACACTGGCATTGCCTCCCTGCACAAGAGGTACGAGTGGGTCCCTCCTTGTTTGTTAAGGTACCAAACTACCGACATGTAGTCCGTTGGGACCAGCAGAGATCCCTTGGGAAGGAGGATCTGGAAGGCGTACAGGACCATCCTCATCTCCAGAACGTTGATATGTAATGAAGTCACCAAGCTGAACCGCAGTTCTTGGGCTTGGTACTCCCCTAGATATTTTCCCCATCCCATAATCAAGGCATCCGTGGTTAGGGATGCTAAGGGAGCTGGGTTCCTGAAGGTAAGACACAAAGAAAGGTTGCAGGGATCCCTCCACTAAAGCAATTCCTTCTGAACCACTGAAGAGACCAGTACCGAATGGTTGAGGTCGTCCAGGAGTTGATCCCACTGCACGCGTAAGGACCACTTAGTGACTCATGTGGAGTCTCGCAAAGGGAACAGTGCTGATGGACGCCACCATCAGGCAGAGAAGACGCAGGATCTCCCGGGGCAGGATGGTCCTGGAAGAAGCCACTCTGGAAGCCTGACCGATCAGTGTCTCCAACGTCTGGGAAGGAAGGCTCTGCAATGTACCGCATCCGAAACTGCCCCAATGAAGTGAAGTTTCTGGACAGGAATCAGAGGATTTGGGGATAGTGACAGTGATCCTTAGCCTGTGGGAAAGGTCCAAAGTGAAAGAAAGAGCCTCTAGTAGAGAGTCCCTGGACGGGGCTGAAATCAGCCAGTCATCCAGGTAAGGGTAAACCGCAACGCCCCTGCAGCATAGAAAGGCCGCAACCACTGCCAGGCACTTGGTAAACACCTGAGGTGCTGAAGACACACCAAAGGGGAGCGCCCGGAATCGGAAGTGTTCCCTCTGGAACTGAAACCGCAGGAACCGTCGGTGGCTGGGGAAGATGGGGATATGCAGATAAGCATCCTGCATATCCAGAGCACACAACCAATGGTTCTCCAAAAGGAGTGACAGGAAGCTCTGGAGTGCCAGCATCTAAAATTTCTTGTACTCAACAAACTGGTTTAAGTTGCTTAAGTCGAGTATGGATCTGAAATCCATCTTTTTTTTGAACCAGGAAAAAATGGGACTAAAACCCCTTTCCCGGAGGGGAACAAGCTCTATTGCTTAATTGAGTAAGAGACTGGTCATCTCTTCTCAGACGAAAAGAGCCTGATCCCTTAAATAGGAGTATCTCTTCGGTGGAGTTTCTACAGGAACGTCCAGAAACTATAGTGTCTCTGATGGACAATAGCTGCAGGGCCCATTCGTCGGAGTTGATCGCCCTCCACTCCTGCACGTGACAGGCGAACTTCCCCCTCACCTGCTCCCTGTCAGGAGACTGACAAGGCAGTGGGGATGGGAAGTCAGTAAGTGGCTGAACTCTCAGGGGGAGGACCCCTGCACATCTCTGGTTCTTGGGAGGCAGGAGGGGTGGCAGTACCCGCGGCCTTACACTTTCCCTAGCGACATGCCGGGTTTGCTTTCTCGGCCTCCAGGTCTTTTTCCAAAAGGGCTGCTGTTTGTTGCCCGATCGATACATGAACCTCACGGACCTGAGGGCAAGACCTCTGTCCTGCACGCAAGTGATAATGTCCTTGGTATCCCCACCAAAGAGTACAGAGCCCCTGAATGGGCATCTTGAATCGTGGACTGAACCTCATTATCAAATCCAGATAGGTGAAGCCAGAAGTGCTGTCTAAGGGCAATGGCAGTTGCCGAGCTGCAAGCCACAGAATCGACAGTCGTATGTGGCCCGAAAAGCATGCCTACATGAGAACTTGGAGAGGTGAAGATCCTGGACAAGTTCCCCCTTTAAGGTCAAGGGATCCATGGCCTGGACCCGAGCCTCTAACCTGGCCAAGGTAGCTTTCTGATGTCACCATATGGGGCACATAGTTAAGGGACCGAAGGGCGTATGTGGCCGAAGCATACATCTTTCTCCCGAACTGGTCCATCTGCCTCGATTTTTCGTCCGGAGGAGAGGTGCTCATGTGCGGCAGAGCGGTAATGAGCAGCAGAAATAACAGTCAGCCTTAGAGTGCGTTTTCAAGAACGGGGCATCCTTTGGCGCCCGGTAAAGTCTGTCTGCCCTCTTGGGGACAGCCGGGAAGGAAGAACAAATTACTCACCTTAGTAATCTTATTTTTCCCAGTGCATTCTTCAATATTCGTAACTGTGTGCAGTCTGTCTTCTAAGCAGAACTGCCCGGAGAGAAATGGAACTATATGCAAATGATAGAACCTTTCACTGCTTGAGACACATATTCAAACTGCTGCCTTCATCTACTGCAATGTTCCATCAACATGTCAGATTTTGAAAAATAGCTGGTATACTATGTAACTATCTAAAACTATCTATAAATGCCTAAACGAATCAACTCCCACAACAAAATATATATTCTAATGACTATTTCACTAGAACTGAAACATAAGTTTTATCCTGGAAACTCAAGTAACCAAAGAAAAAGAAGAAATCCTACCCAGGTAAAGTGTACCCTAATGGTGTGTACGGGCTTGCAGAAAATCAAAGATATCGGTAGGCATGCTGAGGCTCTGGTTCTGGAAGGGGAGGCAGTGAAGGGAGAGTTCTGAATATAGAAGAATACACTGGAAGAAATACAGGTTACTCACCTGTAACAGGAGTTCTAGTAATGGTATATGTTGTTCATCCACACTTATAGTCAAGTTCCTTGCCGTTTTAAATCTTGCCGGAAGGTCTTCCAAGCTGGCTCCTCCCACCCAACCGGGTGGTAAAACTCTCGGCTCCACCCCATGACGCCAGATCTAGCCCGCTGGAAGCCAGGTTGTGCGTCGAAGCCGGGGAGGTCGGGTGGGTCGTGTGAATGAACAACATATACCATTTCTAGAACTCCTGTTACAGGTGGGTAAACTGTATTTCTAGGGACATGGATATGTTGTTCAATCCACACTTATTGGCAGACTCCTAGCAGTTCTCCGGGAGGAGGGAGGCAAGGCGCACACCCCCGATACTTACTTGGGAAACAGATTGGAGAACCAAGGTCCGAAAACCAGCATCCCGGCGTGACTCAAGGTCGATGTGGTAGTGGGTAATAAAGGTATGTGCCGACTTCCAGGTAGCAGCCCTGCAGATATCCTGGATAGGGACATCCATGGAAGCAGCTACCGATGCAGCGGTATGGCGGGTAGAATGAGCTCTTACCCCTCTGGGAGGCTCCATGCCCGCCAACCTATAGCAGAGCTCTATGCAGGTGACGACCCACCTGTTTATCATCCGCTTGGCTGCAGGTCTGCCAGGTGCGGCTTCAGCGTAGGTGACAAACAGCTGGCGAACCTCTCCCCGAACTTCAGCTGTCTGCTCCTCATAATAAGTGAGTGCTCGTCTAGGGTCCAAAGTATGGAGCCTATATTCGACCTCCAAGGTGCGACTGGGGTAGAACACCGGCAGAGTCAACACCTAGTTAAGGTGAAACTCCGACACCACCTTTGGAAGGAATTTCAGGTGGGGGCGCAGGACAACCTTGTCCCTGTGGAAGACCAGATAAGGAGACTCGATGGAAAGCGCCTGGAGCTCTCCCATCCTTCTGGCTGAAGTGATAACCACCAAGAAGGTGGTCTTCCACAACAGGTGGGAAATATAGCACCTGTGCATCGGTTCGAATGGCTTGCCCATGAGCTTGGCCAATACCAGCAGTAGATCCCACGGAGGTGGAGGTTCTCACACGGAGGAGTAGTCAAGGCCTTTGAAAAGATCCCGACATAACCGTCTCCTGCTGACCGACTGCATCCTGGCCACGCCCGACAAGCAGAGATGGCTGCCAGGTGCACCATAAGGAGTAGTCGACCGAAGCCCCTTGCTGAGAAAGGGACCACAAGTAGTCCAGAATGCTTGACAAGGGACAGGCGGAAGGGTCCTAGCCCTTCCCCTGACACCAAATGGAGAATCTCTTCCATTTGAAGGCGTAGCATTTCCTGGTCGACTCCTTACGGGATGCCTCAACAACGCTGAGGACCTAGTCGGAAAGACCCAAGGCCTGGAACTCTAGCCGCTCAGGAACCAGGTCATCAGGTGCAGGAATTGAAGTTCCGGATGGAATGCCTTCCCCTGGTTGACTGAGATCAAGTCCGGGTGGGCTGGAAGCCACCTCGGAAGCCTGGAGCGGAGGCTGAGGAGATCTGGATACCAGAACTGGCGGGGCCAGTCTGGGACTACCAGAATCACCTGCGCATTGTCCCTCCTCGCCTTGAGAAGCACCTTGTGGATCAAGGGAAATGGGGGAAAGGCGTAGAAGAGGCACGGGGTCCACGGCCTCGAGAAGGCATCCCCCTGCAGCGAGCCCTGCTGAGGGTGGGTGGGCATGGAACAGACTCAGCTTCGCATTCTCCCTGGAGGCAAACAGGTCCACCTGAGGCATGCCCCAGTGGGAGAACAGATCTTGTACTACCTCCGGCAGGAGAGACCACTCGTGAGACGCAGGCTTAGGGCATCGGCCAGGGTATTGGAGGCTCCTGCCAAGTGAATGGCTAGGAGATCCGCCTCCAGGCTCCGCACGAGGGACCGTATGTGGAGAGCTTCCTTGCATAACAGCACTGAGCGCGTCCCGCCCTGGCGGTTCAGATAGTACATGGTCGTGGTATTGTCCGTCTGGACCTGAACCACTTGACCCCGTAGAAACAGAGCGAAGGCGGTGAGAGCTAAGCGGACCGCTCGGAGCTCCAGCAGGTTGATATGGCATCGGGACTCCCGAGGGGACCAGAGGCCATGCGCTCTGTGCTCCCCCAGATGGGCACCCCAACCCATCAGAGATGCATCACTCGATGGAGACCGTCTGCTCGGGGTGGACGAACGGGATGCCCTCCTGCAGATGTGCCGGAACGATCCACCACTGGAGAGCGTTCCACATCTCCTGGGTCACTGTCACGGGCTGGTCCAAAGGATCGCAGCGTTGTGACCACTGGCTGGCCAGTCCCCATTGAAGGGGACGCATGTACCAACGGACCACGCTGGTGCAGGCCGCCATGAGGCCCAGGAGGCGCAGGAAGTCCCGGGCAGGGCACGACTGTCCAACCAGAAATGATTGGGCAAAGGAGGAAAGAACCTCGGCCCTGTCTGCCGGGAGCCAAGCTCTGGCTCGAAGAGAGTCGAACTCTGTCCCGATGAAGAGTATCACCTGCTTCGGCACGAGTTCCGACTTGGTCTCTTGGATGAGAAGGCCAATATAAGAGCAAACCTGGAGGGCCAGATCTCTGGACCGCTCTGCCTCCACTCTGGAGGGGTTTGCAATCAGCCAGTCGTCCAGGTAGGGGTACACCCGGACCCTTCAGCGCCGCAGGAATGCTGTCACCACTGCCATGCATTTGGTGAAGACCCTGGGAGCTAGGGAGAGGCCGAAGGGCATGGCCTGGAACTCGTAAAGGGATCCCTCCGTTCTGAAGTGGAGGAATCTCTGATGAGACGGACGGATTGGGATGTGAAAGAAAGCATCCTGGAGGTCCAAGGAACAGAAGCACACGCCTCGTTCCAAGGATGGGATTATCTGAGCCAGAGTGACCATCCTGAAGGTCCGCGACCTTAGGAACCTGTTCAGGTCGAGAATGGGGCGTCAGCCCCCCTTCTGTTTTGGGACCAGGAAATACCGGGACACAAACCCCAGGTCTGGAGGAAGATCCGCCACCTTCCTGATCACCTCTTTTTCGAGGAGCAGGACAATATCAGCTAGGCGGGCCGACAGCGAGGCTGCAGACCCCATGGCCCCCCAAGGGGCGGCGGCTCGGGTGAAGCCTGCCGAACTCAGAGGCAGGCCTTTCTACCACCTCCAACACCCAGCGGTCCGTGGTGATAAGCGGACCAGGCGGAAAGGAAGTAGCAGATTGTCCCCAAGGGGAACCCGAGGAGTGTGGCCGAGGCTGAGGGCGGCACCCCTCAACGGGCAGACTTGGAGGAGAACCGGCCGAGAGACCTCCTGGCCCTTTACCTCCTTGCTTCCTGTTGGAGGAAGCCGCCGGCTTGGGTTTGGGACGCCAAGCGTGAGCCTGCTGGCCCGGTCGAGATGCAGGGGCCGAAGGACGAAAGGACTTCTGCTGTTGCTGACGGTGGCCTTTGTCCCTCTGGGCAGAGGTGACTGAGTCCAGGGTGGCGTTGGACTTTTCGATCCGCTGGAGGTGTCCCTCCACTCCAGGGCCGAAGAGGTCAGTCCCCAATACGGGGACGTCTGCCAACTTGTGCTGGGTATCCACCGTGAAGGTGGATATCCTCAGCCACGCCCTGCGGTGCATGGCCACCGCGGCCGCTACTGACCTGGCACAGGAATCACCTATGTCCAAAGCAGTCTGAAGCTGCTGCTTCGCCACCGCCCTACCCTGATCCCGCACCTGGCGGACTGTGGTCTGCAGGAGATGAGGGACAACCTCATCCAGGGAGCCCAAGAGGGCGTGGGAGAAGTGTGCCATCAGCACAGCCGAGCTGGCCTGTCGGAGGCCGAGGGAGGATGCAGCATACACCCTGCGTCCGGCAAAGTCCAGCTTTTTGGACTCTTTGTCGGGGCTTATCCACATCCCGAGTGTTACTGGAACGCCGGAAAACTGTTGGTGACTAACCCCTCGGCACAAGGGTGCTCCGAGAAAACAGGCAAAGAGCCGGTAGGAACCCATATTTCCTGGCCATCCTGGCCGAGGGTGCAGGACAGGAAGCAGGCCGCTGCCAAAGCTCCAAGGCTGGGCAGACAATGGCCTCAGCCACCGAAAAAGCCTCCGTGGGGGAATCCCCTCGGTCCAGTATCTCCGTCAGGGGATACTTGGCCCGTTCGGACACGGGCTCGAGCTGCATCCCGGTGGACTCCAGGATGAATCAAAGCAGAGCCAAGAAGGACGATGGGCTATCGTCCAATGACTGGCCCCCAGAGGACTCCAGGACGACCTGCCTGGAGAACAGGGAGGAATCGTCGTTGGATTCCGAAGAGTCTGCGAAGAGCTGCCTCAGCCCTAAGCCCGCTCTACCTGCCGGGACGGTCGAGGTGAGGGTGACCGACAACCTGTGGGGCAGGCCGTGACCCAACCGAGAATCCTTGGTCGGTGCCCCAGACTTCGGTTGTGGGCGGAGGTTCCACCACAATCGGTGGAGCAGCTGGTTTTGGCCGAGCAACCGGCCCCGGAATGGGCAACTCGACTGAGGCGAGTGGTTGCTTCGGTCGTTCGGGCG
This sequence comes from Neoceratodus forsteri, assembly GCA_016271365.2. Taxonomy (NCBI): domain Eukaryota; kingdom Metazoa; phylum Chordata; order Ceratodontiformes; family Ceratodontidae; genus Neoceratodus; species Neoceratodus forsteri. The sequence goes on from CM057455.1 coordinate 313,626,046, forward strand.
ATAGCCACTTGATGGCCGGGTCTGGACCGGAGTCTGCTTAGACCCGGACAACAGCAACTGCTGCCACATAAGCTCCTCGTGGCGCCAGCGTAATTCTATGAGAGCCTCCCTCATCCGAGCAGAGGGCGGAGGAGGCGGTGTCGCCCGCTTACTTCCTGTCGAGACAGAGACCGCTGATGTCGGCGGGAACGGCTTGACCGAGGTGAAGTCTGAGACAGAGACCCTCGGGGGGGATCGAGGGCGGGTCTGGGAAGGGGCGGGGGACACCCACTTATCCCTCGGCTCGGGCAGATCCTCGGTCTCCACCGGGGGAAACCAGTGAAGGTGGGTTGTCAGCTTCACCAGTCGACAGACCGTCTAACGGATCGAGAAAAATCTCGACTGCGTCGATGGGAGTCTTGGCAGGCTGGCTGTGAGGGACACGTGAAGCCAGCAGCCTGAGCCGCAACTTCGACCGAAGTAGACTGTCTGCTGTCTGGGGAAGGAGACCTCTCCCGCTCCCACGAACGCAGACAGTGGGACTTAGCCTTCGACTACTCCTTCTTGGGCCGAGAAGAATGTCCCGATGGCCCCTCTCCCTTCGTGGAAAGGGACTGACAAAGCTCCTTGAACGAAGCCATATACGACGAACTCAGAGAGAGCAGGATAAATGCCGCAGCCGAGGAGGAAGATGCGGCCTGGGCCGCCTCCTCCTCAAGGGCGATCATCTGCTCGAGCTTCTCAGAGGAGCCAGCCACCATGGACACCGCCCAACAAGCCTCTTTTGATTTTACCGGTGGGAAACTCTTCTCGGGGCGCCCGAGCTATCGCAGGCGCAATCATCAGGATGTTGGCGAGAAAGAACGGCACAACTTCGCAGGCCTGTGGGTCGTGATCTGAGCCTAGGCAGTAGATGCCACGTGGGTGCGGATCCATCCTGGACATTTCTGCCCGCAAGGGCACCTCCAGCGGGAATAGATTTGTCCATCGCCAGCCACAGGAAGATGAAGACGAAGTTTGAAAACTTCAAAACCAATTGGGACGAACCGAAGAGTTAGGATCCAGTCTAAAACGCAAAGCGCTATGAAGGGAACCTGAGCTTCCAAGCGGTAAGGAAGATCTGGCGTCATGGGGCGGAGCCGAGAATTTTACCACCTGGGTGGGTGGGAGGAGCCAGCTTGAAGACCTTCCGGCAAGATTTAAAGTGGCAAGGAACCTGCCAGTAAGTGTGAATTGAACATATCCATGTCCCTAGAAATAAGATTACTAAGGCGAGTAATTTTTTCTTCTAACCCCATGTATTCTTCTATATTCATAACTGTATGCAGACTTCAAAGCAGTACCTTTTGGAGGTAGGCAGAGAACCTACTTAGGAAAGAGGCTCTGCAGGACTACGGTTCCAAATCTGGCATCACCTCTGGACAGTATGTCCAGGCTGTAATGCTTAAAGTATGTACTGTCCTCCACGTGGCACCTTTGCTTATGTCCAGTGGGGGGCATCCCTTAGGCTGCCTACAGAGCAGCTTTTCCTCCTGTTGAATGGGCCCAAGTCGTGATGGGGCCTGTTTGCCTGCTTTTTGATAGAACTGTATACAGATAACTATCCAGCAAGAGACTGACCTCTTGGTAGCTGGTGTGCCCTTTTTCACATCCCCAGAGGTAAGGAACAACTGTTGGTTAGCCTGCCTGTGATCCTTAGTATACGATATGTAATAACCGAGAGCTCCCTTCACATCCAGACTGTGAAGTCTACGCTCACCAGAAGTAGAGTGTTCAATGAAAAACACTGGTAGAGTAATGGATTGGTTTAAATGAAACTGACACCACCATAGAAGAGACATTTTCTATTGGTCCTGAGTACCACTGTCATTATGGAAAAACAAATAGTCCTTTTCCACAGATAGGGCCTGAAGCTCACTTATCCTTCTAGCAGAAGTCACAGCCACTAGGAATACAGTTTTCAATGCGACATACTGTAGGTGAGCGAAGGACATAGATTCAAAAGGAGGCCTCATAGACTGAGCAGTACTAATGTTCAAATCCCACCCAGGGACAGGTTCCCTAATGGTGGGTATGTAAGACACAGACCCTTAAACTTTTTAAAGACAGGATCAGATGCAAAAGAAGTGGGTCTTCCCAACGAAATGTGAGCAGAGATAGCTGTTAAGTGGACCTTTAGTTAAATATGCTTAAGGCCCTGATCATGCAAGAAAGTAAGGTAGTCAAGTAGGGATGGAATTCCTGCTGAGGCAGGTTTGATGCTGTGCAGGCTGCACCAAGAGCCAAACCTTTTCCATTTGGCTGAATAGGTTTTCTTAGTGGAGGATTTTCTATATCCCTTAAGTATGTGTAAAACTGCTTGGGGAGAGATTCAGGTTTGCAAATTCTATGTCCTCAAGAACCAAGTCTTGAGACAAAGAGCTGAGGCTGGGATATCCTATTTTCCCTTGGTGGGAGGTTAACAGGTTGTGCCTCCGGGGGAGATGTACTGGTCTGGATACCAACATGGACAGCAGGAGAGGATATAAATATTGTCTGGGCCGATGAGGATCACTGAGGCCGACTGGGACCTGAGCTTGATCAGGACTCTCGGGATGAGAGGGAAAGCATATAGGCTTCTCCCTGACCAGTCCAGTACCATGGCATCCACTGGGATTGTGTCCCTGATTGGGGATCTGCAACAAAAGAGTGGTTGTTTGTGGTTCTCTGGAGAGGCAAAGAGGTCCACTTCTGGGGTACCCCCACCTCCTGAATACTGAATTGGCCACTTGTGTGTCCAATGACCACTCGTGATGGCCATGACCGATTCTGCAGAGGGCATCTACCAAAATGTTTTCCTTCCCTGGGATATGAACTGCTTGCAGAGTTACTTTTATAGGGTATGCAAGATCCCCCCGGTTCATGGTCTCTGAGTACGTAAGGTCAGACCTTGTACCCCCTTGCTTGTTTATATAGTATATTGTCATAGTATTGTCTGTTCTGACCTGTACCTCACTGCCTGGTACTAAATGAGCAAATTCTTTTAGAGCTAGGAATACAGCTCGGAGCGACAAGAGATTTATGTGCAGAAGGGATTCTGCCTCAGACCGAGTCCCATGGATGGTGTGTCCCCAATGTGGGCACCCCATCCCAGTAAAGAAGCATCTGTTGTGAGAACAAAGGTAGGGTTCTCCTTTTGGAAAGGGGCACCATGCCTTAAGCTGTCTGAACTTTTCCACCACTGTAAGGCTTGAATAACAACCTCCGTTACTGGGATGAGTTTTGACATCTTGTCCCTTCTCTGTGACCAGTGGGACCCGAGATGAGATTGCAAGTCTCTCATTCTGTATCTTGCCCCTGAAACTGTACCTGTTGCTGTAGCTATATGGCCCAGAATCTTAAGATAGTGTCTTGTTGGGCATGGCTGGTTTAGCTTGAAAGCAGCAGCCAGGTCGAAAATACTCTGCACCCTGTCCTGAGGGAGGAAAGCCCTTCCCCTGAATAGTATCCAGCTCTGCTCCTATGAACTGAAGCAGCTGCACAGGAGTAAGAAATGAAAAGTGCATTACCTACCGTAATTCTTGATCTTTTCTTGTATCTTCACCATTCATTACTTCCTGGGTGTAAGGCGGTGCCTTTCGTCCGCGGGAGTTTTTTTTTTTTAAAGTTTGCACTAACGGCACCGCCCTCGAGAGTGGCGTCATCGCGTGAGAAGCGGCCGTTAGTAGCGACGACTCCTCCTCCAACTCAGTTCTGTGAGCTGGAGAGCCAAAAGTGAAAGCATAGAGATAGAGATATGAGGCAAGATAATGAAGGGATAGCAAAGTAGGAAGAATAAACTGAAAAGGAATAAGCCGATGGAGGAAGGACAGAGGAGATAAGAGTATCCTAACCTAGGACCAGAGGCCTCCTTACCTGGGCGACTCTGGGAGGAGAGAGAAGGAAGATAATAAGGAAGGAAGAAGAAGAGAGAGAAAGATGGGATGTTGAAGGGACCAGAATGCCTAGAGGCACAGTTAGCTGATAGCTAAAGCTCGATTAACAGGAAACAAGAATCCGGTGATAGAGCTGAAGGAAGATTCACCGAACCAGCTAGACAGACTCAGGAGGGCACAGTCCTCATCTTCAGCGTGCCATGGTCTCGATCCCGCCGGGCTCCTGGCCAAGGAAAGGCCTTTAACTGGAGGACACCCGAGGAGGGAAGGATAAATCCCAGGCAGCATGTGAGAGCTGCTCAAGGGTTTAGAAACTGAAAATCTAGGCCTTTCAGGCGGTTTATAGGTATAGAAATGGAACTCAGCCGGACTTGCCAAGGCAGGCCAGAGGCTTAGGCTGCTGAAGATTGGTCATGGTCAGCACTGCTTCTCTGTAAAACTGTCCAGGAGGACACTAGAAGGGAAAAACCAATCATCAAAATATTACAAGAAGGATTTTCTTCGCCCTTGTTTTCCCATTTTTTTTTTTGGAGCATGACCTTAAATTAGAGATTGCCTTATAGCAGTCGGAGAGAGTTCCCTCAGTTTTTCTTTTTTTAAAGAAAAAATTGTCGTAGCCGTTCCTCTGCTCTGCAAGGCAAGAATAAAAGGGGGGGGTTTGAGATTCTAGGGCTTAACAGCTGGTAGCAGGGAATTGCAGGAACAAAACTGTATAGCCAGAGTCAGGCTAAAACCCCAAAGTATCTGCCAGAAGGTATGGCAAAGAGATAGTTGTGCAGCCTGATCACCATGCTCAGCGATTCCAGGAAAAAGGCACAAGAATCTTAGAGTAAATAATTTTTCTGGAGAAATAAGGATCCTTTACAGGATATAGATATAAAAAAATTTTTGGGGGACTGGAGTAATTCCCCCCTTTTTTCACAGCGAGAGGAAGGAGGCGGGAGGTGGAGAAGCCACAGGAGGAGGCCACTGAGGGGTATGGTGGGAGGTGTAAGTAATGAATGGTGAAGATACAAGAGAAGATCAAGAATTACGGTGATGCGTAATTTCAAATCTTCCTTGTCAATCTTCACCATTCATCTCTCGAGTGATACCAGCTCCTCTTCCCGGGGAGGTAAAATACCCTGAGAACAAGACCCCAGCCTCCTGTTGGTGAGAAACAGAAGGAGAAGACCCTGGCTTATTCAGAAAGCCTAAGTGGGAGAAGAGCTGGGAGGTGCCTCCCGAGGGCCAGGAGACGGAGGAGCCCCTGTAAAGTCTCAGCTCTAGAAGGAGAAAAGCGGGTCCCGGAGGCGGAGCGAATCACCCGGCCGGGCCAGGGGTGACAACCTAGAGAGCAAGCCATGCCGTCCGCCCTGATGCAGATGGCTGTCCCTGAAGCCTGGAAGCCACCTTGATAGCGTCGTAAGATGCCCATAGCGGTGTCTTGCCAGCTCAGGCCTGCAGAGAGACAGCGGCTTGTCTGGTTTGCTCCGTGTCAGGCATTGATGCCAACAGCTGAGACATCATTGACCACAAATGCGGGTTGTAGGCAGCGTGGTGAGCCTGATGAGATGCAATACAGGCAACCCGCCGAAGAAGAACACTTACGCTAGCAGGTCGAACTGGAGAAGTCCGGATCCGGTGGACGGTAGTGCGCCAGGCAGCCGGAAGGTGTCTGAGTGAGACAAACCAGAGGGGGTTGGGAAGGGTACCTAGAGACTCTGAGGGTGCACACATACCTACCCTGACAGTCAGCCGGGGCTGGAGAAAAGCGGCTGGGGACTGCCAGGACCGGATAGATGCCTCCTGGAGAGGATAGGCCAGGAAGGTACCACCAAATGCTGGGCACTGAATTCATCAAGGAATTCTGCGTCTCCCATTCGGTGTGTGTCTCGAACATACAAATCCGAAGATCCCTCACCATCCTCGAAGGAAGCGCTGATATTCCGTGAAATCAGCATCGGAGAAGATGAGCAGGGGTTCCTCTCCCTCAGAGGAGGAGAGCGAGGATGATGGGGAGCTGGAATGTCAGAGGACTCTTCGTGATGGGGAGAGTCGGAAAGACCGGCTCATGCATGTATCTAACATATGAGGGGAAGGCCGCCCATGGAACCCTGAACTGCTCCCAGGATAACGGACCCGTGGGACCGACATGGCCTGGGGCCGAGAGGAGTGAGCAGGAGATGGGAGGGGTACCTCTGAGGCAACAGCTCTCTGCCAGGGCTCTCTGGAATCAGGGGAGCAGGCCCTAGCTGGAGGATCCGGACAACAGACCAGGCCGCAGAGCGGAACTCTGGGGAGCGGAGCCTGGAAGAGCCAGGGAGAACCTCCCTGTGATGGCCTTGAGGACTGCATGGATCAGAAGGGCAGTCCACAAGACGCCGCCGGAGGACACCTAGAGCCCCGGAGGGGGTTCCGCACTCCAGCTCCTAGCCTGCGGTGGCCAAGGAAGCCCGAGCCAGACCCTCTACCCCTCCCAACCCCCGGACTCCGAGAGGCCCTCCTCCTCCCGAGGCAGCGGTTCCCAGCCCCCAGAGGGCAACAGCACCCAGGGGTAGCTGTCAATGACCCTCAGAGAGGAACCTCCCCTCCTGCCCAGCCAGCCCCCAGCAGGGGAGCCCTCAGGAGGCAGCGGAAGGGGGACAGAGGAGGAACCCCTCGCCGCCTGGTACCTCTAGCACAGGGACCCAGACCCGAAGAGTGGGGGTGCCAGGATGGGTCCACGTCTGAGTCATCGTCCTCCGAGGAAGAGCGAGACCAGCTGGACCTCAATGCAACCACCCAGGGTCCCAGGCCATGGCGCATGAGCAGCCAGGCCTGTCAAGCGGCGCAGCTCGCCCCCAATGCTGGCAGCAGCCAGGCTAACTCCCAACCCCTACGGGCGGTAGGACAAATGGCACCGCTCTGTTGTCGAGCCGACCGAGGCGCGTGAGGAGAACAGATTAGGCCGCAGGCGCCCGCCAGCCGCGCCCGGGAAGCAAGCGCCGCCGCCGCCATGAGCGCCGCGGTGCGCGCGAAGGCCACTTAGCAGCACCGCCAAGCAGCGCCACCGCCGCAACAGCGCCCGGGATCCAACAGGCGCCACCTCGATCACCGGCGCCGGGAATGGGCTGCCGATCACCAGCACCTCAGCGGCACGGGATCCGAAGCAGCGCCGAAAAGCGGCGTCAGGATCCTGAGCCAGGCCCCAAGGCGAGGGCCTACCGCCACGCGGGGAGCCTGCACTCCGAAGAGGTGACTGCTCGACGGTGTCGGCGTCGCGGCGAGAGAACTACAGCTCCCGACACCACGGAAGGGGCCTCCTCCTAGGCAAGAAAAGGCGAGAGACCCCTCCTCTCGGACCGTATAGGTCCGAGGAGACCAGGGAAGGGCCAAGAGACCTTACCTGGGAATCCGGCGGCGATCGCCCGAAGGTCGAGCGGGGTTTGCCAGAAAGCTGAGCCATGGACTTGAGGACACCCGGTCCATTGAGTAACAGGCGTCGCCGCAGATCCATGTCATGGCTGGGTCCCAGGCAGCGAGGAACAAGCGTCCATGCGGTCCGAGGCGGAGATACCGGCCGCAGGAGCACCCGGCCGCATAGAGGCTCAGCCCGTCTTGAGAAGCGCTACGCTCCCAGACCGGACATAACGTGAAACAAACAAGGTCAAAATAGAGTAAAGAAAACACCGGTGACGTACAAAGAAAGGAACAGTCTTACGAGTATGGCGTCGAGTGTGAAAAATCGGTCGGTCTACTCATTGCTTTGAAATGACGCTCCACGCAGACCAGGTGCTGCCTCGACGGGAGAAACAGAACTGAGTTGGAGGAGGAGTGGTCGCTACTAACGTGTCACCGCGCATAACGCCACTCTAGGGCGCCGTAGTGCAAACTTTTAAAAAAAAAAAAGCTCCCGTGAGCATAAGTCGCTGCCTCCGCTACACCAGGAAGTAATGAATGGTGAAGATTGACAAGGGAAAATAGTACAGTTACGTAAAAACTTACGTAACAATAGATCTTGAGGAGAGACTCTTGCAGTAGGTAATTATATATAGGACTGACATCGGCGGTGGCAGGACCGGGAAAAATTTCTAGCTAGCAGTCCCTGGCGGGGACCGCCCCCACGTCAGGTGACCGGCGTCAGACGACGTCGGTATAAAGGGGCGGTCCCAGACGCCCGCCTTCCAGTTCTTTCCTGCCACAGGCCGGACGAGAGAGAAATACAGGTTACTCACCTGTAACAGGAGTTCTAGGAATGGTATATGTTGTTCATCCACACTCATTGGCAGGTATCCTTGCCGCTTTAAATCTTGCCGGAAGGTCTTCAAGCTTGCTCCTCCCACCCACCCGGGTGGTATAACTCTCGGCTCCGCCCCATGACGCCAGATCTGGCCCGCTGGAAGCTCAGGTTGTGCGTCGAAGCCGGGGAGGTCGGGTGGGTCGTGTGGATGAACAACATATACCATTCCTAGAACTCCTGTTACAGGTGAGTAACCTGTATTTCTAGGGACATGGATATGTTGTTCATCCCACTTCATTGGCAGACTCTAGCAGTTCTCCGGGAGGAGGAGGCAGCACCCACCCCAATACTTACTTGGGAAGGGGCTGGAGAACCAGGCCCCAAAACCAGCATCCCGGCGTGACTCAAGGTCGATGTGGTAATGGGTAATGAAGGTGTTTGCTGACTTCCAGGTAGCAGCCCTGCAGATTTCCTGGATAGGGGCGTCCTGGAAGCAGCCACCGTTGCAACAGTCTGGCGGGTGGGAATGAGCTCTTATCCTCTGGGAGGCTCATGCCCGCCAACTATAGCAGAGATCTATGCAGGGTTACCCACCTGCTTATCGTCCACTGGCTGCAGGTCTGCCAGATCTTGACTTCAGCGTAGGTGACAAACAGCTGGCGAAACCTCTCCAATTTCAACCGTGCGCTCCTTATAATAAGCGGCGCCTTCTAGGGTCAGAGTATGGAGCCTATATTACGCCTCGAGGTGTGATTGGGGTAGAACACCGGCAGAGTCAACACCTGTTAAGGTGAAACTCCGACACCACCTTGGAAGGAATTTCGTGGGGCGCTTGGGACAACCTGTCCCTGTGGAACACCAGGTAGTGGAGACTCGATGGAAAGCTGGGCTCTCCCATCCTTCTGGCTGACGATAGCCACCAAGAAGCGGTCTTCCACGACAGGTGAGAGAGACACACTGTGCATAGGTTCGAATAAGCTTGCCCATGAGCTTTGCCAGACCAGCAGTAGATCCCACGGAGGTGGGGTTCCCGCACTGGAGGAAATGTGATCAGGCCTTTGAAAAGCGCCAGACCACCTTCCTCCTGCTACACCGACCTGCTTCCGCCCAGCGCCCGGTAAGCAGAGATGGCTGCCAGGTGCACCCTTAAGTCGTCGACCCAAGCTCTTGACTAGAAAAGGGACCACGTAGTCCAGATGCTTGCCAAGGAACAGGAGAGGGTGACCCTTGCCCTGACACCAAATAAAACCTTTTTCCATTTGAAGGCATAGCATTTCTGGTGAGCTCACTGGGACGCCTCAACTACATTGAGGACCTGCGTCAGGAAAGACCCAAGGCCTGGAACTCTAGCCGCTCAGGAACCGGGCGTCAGGTGCAGGGATTGAAGGTCCGGATGGAACACCTTCCCTGATTGACTGAGAGCAGGTCCGGCGAGCTGGAAGGCTGCAGCGAGTCCTGGAGCTGAGACTGAGGAGATCTGGTGCCAGGAACTAGCAGAGGCCAGTCTGGGGCTATCAGAATCACCTGCGCTTGTCCCTCCTCGCCTGAAGCACCTTGTGGATCAAGGGAATGGGAAAGGCGGAAGGGCCGGGGTCCACTGCCTCGGGAGGCATCCCCTGCAAGCCAGGCCCCTGCTGAGGCGGGCATGGAACAGACTCAGCCATGCTCTCCTGGAGGCAAACAGGTCCACCTGAGGTGTGCCCCAATGGAGAACAGATGCTGTACTCACCTGCAGGAAGACCACTCGTGGGATGCAGCCCTATCCGCTCAGGGCAGCTTGGGTGTTGGAGGCTCCTGCCCGTGAATGGCTAGAGATCCGCCTCAGGCTGCTTTGAGTGACCAAATGCGGGCTTCCTTGCATAAAGCATGGGCGTCCGCCCTGGCAGTTTAGATAGTACATAGTGATGGTATTGTCCGTCTGGACTCGGACCCATGACCCGGAGGCAGAGCAAAGCGGTGAGAGCTAGGCGGACGCTCGGAGCTCCAGCAGGTTGATGTGGCAGTCGGGACTCCAGCGGGACCAGAGGCCATGAGCCCAGTGTTCCCCAGATGGGCACCCACCCATCAGAAGAGTGATCCGATAGAGAGACCGTCGGTCGGGGAGGCCGAAAGCAGGATGCCCTCCTGCAAATAGATCTGGAGCGGTCCACCACTGGGAGAGCGTTCCACATCCCTATCACCGACACAAAGCTGGTCAAGGATCGCAGCGTTGTGACCACTGGCTGGCCAGTCCCCACTGAAGGGACGCATGTTCCAGCGGGCCAGCGGACCACGCTAGTGCAGGCCGCCATGAGACCGGAGGCGCGGAAGTCCCGGCAGGCGCGGTGCCCAACCAGAAATGATCGGGCAAGGAGGAAGAACCTCGGCCCTGTCCGCCGGGAGCAGCTCTGGCTCGAAGAGGTCGAACTGCGCTCGATGAATAGAATCACCTGCTTGCTCGAGTTCCGACTTGGCCCGTTGATAAGGAGGCCCAGTTGAGAACAGACCTGGAGGGCCAGATCTCTGGACCACTCCGCCTCCTTCCTGGAGGAGCTGCTATCAGCCAGTCGTCCAGGTAAGGGTACCGGACCTCGACTACGCCAGGAATGCTGTCACCACTGCCATGCATTTGGTGAAGACCCACAGGAGCTGGAGACAAGCCGAAGGGCATGGCAGGATCGAAGAGGATCCTTCTGCCCGAACGAATCTCTGGTGAGACGGACGGATAGGGACGTGAAAGCGCATCCTGCAAGTCAGAGAGCAGAACCACACCCCGCGTTCCAAGGATGGTATATCTGAGCCAAGAGTGACCATCCTGAAGGTTCGAGACACTAGGAACTTGTTTAGGTCGTGTAGGTCAGAATGGGCGCCAGCCCCCGTCCGCTCGGAACCAGGGAAGTACCCTGGACACAAACCCTGGGTCTGAAGGAGGGTCCACCACCTCTCATCACCTCCTTCTGAGGAGAAAGGCGATAATAAACAAGCAGACGCCAGTGAGGCTAGGATCCCGAAGCCCCCAGGGCGGCGGCTCTGAAGGGTGGTGCCTGCTCAGATTCCAGAGGCAGGCCTCTTCCCACCACCTCAAGACCAGCTGTCCGTGGAGGCAACGGGACCAGGCGGAACAGAGTGCGGGCCATGCAGAGGACCCAAGAATAGTGTGAGAATGGGGGCGACACCCCTCAGCCCGTCACTGGGCAGGCTTGGAGAAGGACGGCGGACGGACCTCCTGGGCCTTTTCCTCCTGCCTCCTGTTAGAAACCCGGCAGCTTGGGTTTGGGATGCCCAAAGGCCGAGCCTGCTGGCCCGGCGTTGCTGGGCTGGGTGTGAGCAGAGACAACAACTGATCAGTCTTTCTGAGATCCTCGTCTATTGGTGTAGTATTCAGAATCCTGTGACATCCATGGTATGGAGCAAGTATTCTCCTTGATTGAGTACTGGGCGTGAAAAAGGCAGGTAATCCAATAGATTGATTTAAGGTAGACCCACTACCACTTTGGGAGAAACTTAGGATCAGGTTAAGAGCTACTTTTCTTTGAAAGATCAGATAAAGGATTTTGCACATAAGGGCCTGAGCTCAGAAATTTCATGGCAGAAGCACGGCCACCAAGAAGAGAGAGTCTTCTCCACGATAAGAACTTGCCCGCGGAAGCCGCAGGGCTCAGGAGGAAGGGTAAGTTTTCGAGAACAAAGTTCAAGTCCCATGGGGAGCAGGAACCGAACGGGGGTCTGAGATGAAGGACCCTCTGAGAAAAAGTCTGGATACTCCAGTTGAGCAAATGCCTTATCAGCTTAAAAGGGATATGGTAGGCTGAAATAGCTGATATGGACTTTCAAAGAGGAGTGACTGAGACCCAGGTCGAGAAGATGATGCAGGTAATCAAGCAGAACGGCTACAGGACAGGAGAAGGGCTCCACGTTCCTAGATGCAGCCCAAATGGAAAATCTTTTCCATTTCATGGCATAAGTGGACCTAGTGGAGGGTTTTCTAGCCTCCACCAGAATCTCTGCCACCTTAGGAGAGACGCCGAAGCGAGATTGGGCTAGGTCTGCAGGAGCCATGCATGAAGTTGGAGAGTTGAGTCCCGGATAGACCAGGGTCCCCTGATCCTGGGTCAGCAATCCTCGAGATAGAGGAAGAGGAGGCACCTTGAGTATTGTTGTAGAAGAAGAACCAGATTTGCTTGGGGCCGTGTGCATGAACATCAGAATTACCTCGCTTCCTCCAGCAATGCCAGTTTCTGCAAATACACGAGGGACCAGAGGAATTGGGGGAAAAGCACAGACGAATCTGTCCTTCCAGCTTAGAGACAGAGTGTCATTCGAGAAAGCGCCCGGCTCTGGAGCGAGCGAGCAGAAGGTTGGAAGCTTTGCGTTTTGGGAGGAGGCGAACAGGTCTATCTGTGGAGCCCCCTGCCTGGAAGATGCTTTTAGAACTTTTGTCCAATTCCCACTCGTGTGGCAGAGCCTAAGAACGACTTAACTTATCTGCCAGGACGTCGACTCCCGGAACATGGATCGCCGTGAGGTGAAGGTTGTGAAGAGTTGCCCATTCCAAAACCCTCATTGCTTCCCTGCATAGCGGGTAGGACAGAGTCCCTCCCTGCTTGTTGATGTACAACACTACGCACATGTTGTCTGTTTGGACGGCTAGGTGACCGGGAAGGATGTATTGGTGAAGGGCCTGGAGAGCATACAGTACTGCTCAAGCTCAAGCATATAGATGTGGGAGAACTGACTCAATTTTAACCATAAGCCCTGGGTTCAGGGAGGACCTGGATGGGCTCCCCCAACCTTCGCCTCAGTGTCCGTGGTCAGAGTCTGAGCGGGAGGATGAAAAAAGGGGACCCCCAGAATAGGTTCCCCGAACCATCCACCATTGCAAGTCTCTTTATCATCGGGCGCAGGGAGATCAGTACCAGATGATCTAGGTCGCTCATGTGTTGATCCTCACTGGGAGCGAAGAGTCCACGGACAGATCCTCATGTGGAGGCGCAAGCACGGAACCGGCCGGGATGGCAGCCTACTTTGGCGAACCCCGGAGACAGAGCACTGACCTCACCGGAACCCCTCCCTGCCCGAAGAAAGGAAATCTGGGACTGGAGGGAAGCCCCTGTCCGGGAGGCAGGAAGGCTTTGCACGTTGTATCGAGGACTCGCTCGATGAACTGGAAGTCTCTGGGAAGGATCCAGGTGAGACTTGGAATGGTTGATGGTGATACCTAGACCAGTGAAACCCGCTGGTGAGAGGGAGAGAACATGCAGGAGTTCCCGACGGGGTCACTAGGGCTAGTCGTCCAGGTAGGAAAAACCTGAACTCCCAGTATGCAGGTGGGCCACTACCATCGCCAAGCATTTGTAAAGACTGAGAGGGAGGGAAAGGCCAAAAGGAGTCTGTGGAATTGGTAGTGGTCCTGGAACGCAAAACCTGAGGTACTTTCGCAGTATGGGCGAATGGGGATGTGCAGGTACGTGATCCTGCATATCCAGTGCACAGTTACTGGGTCTGCCTGCCAGGGGCACGAGGGTGAAGGGAGCATCCTGAACCTCTTGTATTCCATATATAGGATCAGGGAGCTGAGATAGAGAAAGGGTCTGAGATCTCCTGTCGCCTTTTGTGGTACAAGGAAGAAATGGGAATAGTAACCCATCCCGTGAAGGTGAGGAGGGACGGCTCATGGCCTGCTTCAGTAGGAGAGCAGACATTTTCCCTGACCAAAGGAAGATGGTCCTTGAGTAAGAGGTAGGTCTGGGTGACGTGGAGGTTTCTGCAGAAACTCTATGAAGTGTCCCTCTGCTATGATCTGAAGCACCCATGAATCCGATGTTATCCTCTCCCAACCCGGAAGGTGGAGGGAGAACCTCCCTCCTACCGGTTCCTCCGGAGAGTCCAGAGGCGGTGAGAGAGGGAAGGAATCAGGTGGTGAGGAGCTGTGCCGCAGCTCGGGCACCCGCTAAGCTTTTTGGGCGGCGCGGGGCCTGGCAGTTGTGGGGGCCCAACGTTAGTGGCCCGCCTTCCCTGGGGGTTTCGGGCTGAGGCCGGCCATGCCTGGGCGGAAAAGGACTATGCTGTGAGGATGGGGACTGTACATTGAATCAACAGATTTAAGGGCCTTCTCTCCTGTGGCGCCAGTGATGATGTCCTTGACATCACCGAAAAGCACAGAACCCTCTGAAAGGTGCTTCTTTGACTGTTGACTGCACCTCCGGACCAGACCCGACACCGGAGCTAGCGCGTGGCGCCAAGACTTACGGCGAACGCAGAACTCCGTCCTGCGGTATCCACTGCATTGTAGGTCATCCTCAGAATGTGACGACTGCCCGCACGAGCAGAACGGACGAGGTCGGCTAACTCCTGCTCAACTTGGGAGTCAGGCAAGGAGTCAATCTTGGTTCGCCTGGGTAAGGACAGCCTTTTGGTAATCCCCCATATGTGCTACATAGTTTAGGACCCTAATCCCCAGTGTGGAAGAAGCATAGATCTTCCTTCCATACTGATCCAGAAGGAGATTCTCATCCAGTGGAGACGAGCTCAAATGTTCTGGGTGCTGACCAGCCGTGAGCGCTTAATCACAACCGAAGTCTGCACGGGGTGAGAGTCTGCGCAAACACACCTCCGGAGCCTGGTATTGCCTGTTGGACTCCGAGGAAGTGGGGATAAAGCAGACGGTTGTTTCCAAATGGTGGAAACAAGGTGGGCATGAGGCTCGATCCAGGGTGGCACTAGAGTAGGGGCCGTAAGGGGCAAGTCCAGATGTTCGGCGAGCTTAACCCACTGAGGATCTGGCTCTAAGGAATGCCACTGATGGACTTCCTGGATCTTCCTGAGTAACTCCGTGAAGGAAGGATCCTCCGGAGGAGTCCTCGGGCTTGGACGGAGAGTGCAGGTTTCGCCTTTTCGGAACCACCATCGGAGGAACTGAGGAGTCCGAGAGAGCAGAAGAAAAAGAGAATTTGAAGCAGAGTAAGACTCCTAGCTCATCTAGGGGAGGAACGGGTCTTGGGGGTCCTGGATTGTCCTGTTCTCTGATCCCCGAGGTAGAGCTCGAACCGGGGCGGAGAGGGAGGTGTCGCCTGGGGCGCACGTGTTCGGAGGTGGCACCATTGCAATAAGACGGCTCTCGACTTCCTTTAGTGAGCCCAGCCTGACCAGCCCACCAGGAGACCAGAGTCTCTGGAGATCCACCAGCGCCCAGGGGCGTGGAGGAGGGGATAGTTGCACGGATGAAACTGTGCAGGAGAGTATCCGTAACCGGCCGCGGAATACCGGAGCTAGGTACTGGCGGCGTCAGGAGTCCTACCGGGTACCGCGACGATACTGTGGACCTGCAAACCGGGTGTCGGATAAGACGGGCGGATACCCAGGTACCGAGGAGCGTCGGAGCAGCCGCCCAGTAGGAAACTCCACGGTGGATCAACCGTGATAGGCCCATGGGTGAGAGGCCCGTGGAGGAATATCCCCGCCGGGCCAGCGCCCGGGGAGCCAGAGTCCGATCCGGCTCTGTAGGAAGGGGATCCGACAGCAGAGCAGCATCCCAAGCCTCGCCCGGGGACGGAGGGGAAAAGTCCCCGGGGTCAAGCAGAGGGGACTCTGGCTCCCCGGACGGCAGCGAAAGCTGCGGGGAACCTGGGACAACAGACGGAGCAGGGTCTGCCATAGGCTCCAAGGCCCGGCGCACGTCGGAGGAGGCGATGTGCAACTTAAGGGCCGGGTCCCAGTGGACGCCAGAGGAGCCGGCATCCGACTTCGGGGGTCCCTTGTCGGAGGCGGGCCGAGGATGGGAAGAGGCCCAGTCCGAGGGAGACACTGCCGTGCGCCGCCCCGAAGGGTCGGGCATCTTAGCGGCCTTCTCCCTGCGGGCGGAGGAGCCGACGTCCGGCTTATGGGAGGCGCCCGCACCAGTAGGCCGCATGCCTGAGGCGGTACTGGGGGCAGAAGTCTCCTTTTGCTCGGAGGCACCCGACTGGCTCGAATGCGAACCCGACGGGCTGCCGACGCCTCCTCCAAAGCCTTGGAGGCTGCCATCGGGCGATCCCCGGAGGAGTCGTTACCTTGGCCGCGGCTCTGGCCGGAGTCGCGGAGGAGGAGGCCTTCTCCCGGTGCCTTTTTTGGTCTCGCTTCTTGTGTCCTTCAGGGGAGGTAGACGCCTGCCGAAGCTTCTTCAACTCCTCCATTGCGGACATCTTTTTTAGGAGATGGGCTTCTAGAGACTGCTGGCATCGTCTGCGGGTGGTCGCGTTGAAATGAAGGCAGTGCGGGCACTTGTCGACCGCGTGGTCGGGGCCTAAACAGAAAAGGCAGAGGGAGTGACCGTCCTTGTGAGGCAGTTGGGCTCGCATGAGTCGCGCATATTTTCTGAAGGGACGGCATATACCGACCTGACAAAGAAAAAACAAAATACTGATACTTTTTGGAAAACCGACGGAGCAACAGGACTGAGTTGCTATGAACTTTATCACGAGCGCTACCCAGCTGGACGCATGAAAGAACTGAAAGAGCGGGCATCTGGGACCGCTTCTTTTTATACCGACGTCGTCCGACGCCGTCACCTGACATGGGGCGGTCCCGCCCAGGGACTGCAAGCTAGAAATTTTTCGTGAGGTCCTGCCGCTGCCGACATCAGTCCTATATGTAATTACCTACTGCAAGAGCCCTCTAGTAAGTCAGCTTCACCTGAAAACAATTACGCACCTGAAATTGTCTCCAACGTAAGCAGTATATCCAGTTCTGAGGGCACTAAAGACAGTGGGGCTTGGCTCGAGAACTCCTTACAACGCAAAGCTGACTGTATACTTTCGGAAGGAACCGGACCTTTGAGACTGCAGAAGAGGCTTCCATAGAATTAAAAAAAAAAAACCCACGTAATATTGATGTCCTCCAGGGGCAGAAGCTGCAAAATCAGTGATTGCTTCAAACTGGCGAGCACGTATGGAACTCTGAGCAGCGGGACTCCTCAGAAAGACAAAGGGAGGGACACCATCCAACAGATAGCTAACACCCTGCGTGTCAAAGGACAGATACTTCCACCGATATGGCGCCTCGTCGGAGACCAGCCCAGAACCCCACGATGAAGTCTGTCAGCTAAATGGGCTCCCTGCCCAGAGGTTTTACCAGGTCAAACTGAAGCTTCCTAAAATAAGGGGACTTTTGTCATGGGAGAATGTTGAAATCAGGGACTGTGACTGAACTCCTGGGACTCTTCCCTTTCTCCCTGAATATCTCCACTGAGGACCTCCACAAGGGACCCTAGCAGCTCACCTGTTCAGCCAAGTCCCAGTCTAAATTAATATTTTTCTATTACTTTTAACAATATCCCTTTTCAATATGTAGATGTCTCTCACTAACACAACAAAATATGTTATATCCTACTAACCACCCAGTTGTACTCCCTTTATAAACAACCCTCCCACCCTCTGCTAGGGAATCTGTACTAAACCTCTCTCTTTCAGCATCCCAGATGCTGGTATGGATCTCACTGGCTCTCGCAACGGAGGTCCTAAATGGTAAGGGATCTATATCTTTTTTTAACCATTTTCCTATCGGACTGGAACCCTCTATTAGCAGAATGTGCTAATAACCAACTATCGGAGGGTTGTGCAGCCGCATGGGGGGAGGGCGGGAGACTAGCTGGGAACTTAAACGTTTACTTCTGTTAAGAAGTTAAGCAATAAATGGGCTTGTACGTTGGGCCTCTTGCACCACTAAGGTTAAGGGAGTCTCCTCTTCCCCACTCCTCTTTACAGCCTTTGGTATTTCTCTCTCATCCGCTACTCCAGTTGGGTATGTGTTGTTTGGGGGCAGTGCACCTCTCTACTTTTGGGCGCGCCTACTAGGTGCGGATCCTCCGGGGTTCCCCTCTCCACCATCGAGCTGGCTGGGAAAGACAATAAGGTATACAGTAAATAGCAATGTAATCCTATTATTCACTCTTGTTCAAAATAAACATCGCAGGATTAAGAGGGACGGGTAAGTGAGCTATGGACATCCCAAAATCCCTCTTTCCCCACTGACACCGCAAGTGTCTTGAGACCCTTGTGTCACACAGGAGATACACAAAGTAGGCCACGAGCCCTCTTTGGGTCATGAAAAATGACCATTTCTGATCAAGTTCTCCAGTTTTGTTGTGGATCAGGCTAATGCTGGTAGCCCAGTTGGCCCAAAGATTCGCCTGTAGCCACCAAAGGTGGGGGGAACCCATCACCCAAATTTATCAGTTAGGTATTTGACTTGAGTTGTAGCCAATGTTGTAAAAGGTTAATATGTTAAGCCCAAGGTTATTAGGTATAAGCCCCCTATTGTTCAGGTTCTTCTCTAGTTGTTACCCAGAGGACCTATACCTTAGAATGACAGTAAATAGTCACAAGAGTATATTACTAGCAGAGGTTATGTCAGCGCAAGACATGAGCCAAGCGGATTAATTCACTCTGTATGTATATGTCTTACAGATGGCAAGCATGTGAAAGTATACTCGTTGAATGCGAATGGCCTGAGTAGCCCGATAAAGAGGTCTAGCATTATTTCACAATAAAGTCCACAGCTGAAATCGTATATATGCAGGAAACACATATGACCCCTGTGGAACACAGGAAAGGCAAGACGAGAGAGAAGCGGACATTTCCTTTCCTGGAAAACGAGCTGAAAAAGATAAGGGGGATGGAGGGCAGGAGGGTATTACCTACTGCAAGAGCCTCTCTCAAAGATCTACTGTTACTGTAAGTTCTTGTGTAACTGTACTATCTTACTTAGAGAGGACTCTCGCAGTAGGTAATTACATATAGGACCGAGTCCCAAGCAGTCTGGAACAAGGAGAAGCACATGGGAAGGGGAAGACTACCCAACCACAGAACCTCTGGCTGTAAGGGTCTCAAGAAAGGAGACCTTGCAGAACAGCCAGCACGAAGCCTGTTCTACGGCAAGAGGCAATGTCCAAACTGTAGTGTTTGGTAAAGGTATGGACAGAAGTCCAAGCGGCGGCTGCACAAATGTCAGCCGCTGACACATTCTTGAAACAAACCGCAGAGGCAGCTATACCTGTAGTGGCGTGGTCTCAGACTTGACCCGGCAGGGTCTTGTGATACTTGTCGTAACAGAAAGTGATGCGATACAATGAGCCAACCATTTACATAAAGCATTGCTTGGTAACAGCATTGCCTTCTCTTTTGTGAGCAAGAGAGACAAAAAGCTGATCAGACTTCCAGAGATCGTTCATCCTAGTGGTCTAGTATCTCAGTATTCTATGAACATCCAAAGTATGCAAGAGGTACCCTTGGAGTGTTACAGAAAAAGCAGGTAGCTCAATTGACTGATTCAGTGTAGATTCTGCTACCACCTTAGGGAGAAACTTAGGGTTGGGTAAGCAGAGCCACATGTTCCTTAAGTAAAAATTAAATACGGAATTTGCACATCAAGGCCTGGAGCTTGGAAATACTTTGAGGAAGTAATGGCCACTAGCAAGAGAGAGTCTTCCAGAACAGGAACTTCCAAGTCTGCCGAGGCTGCCAGTTCAAAAGGAGGCAGAGTAAGCTTCTCAAGAATAAAATTTGGATCCCAAGGAGGGGCAGGAACGCAAATAGGGTCTCAAATGGAGAACCCTCTAAGAAAAGTCTTAGAACGCTTATCTGCATGAAAGTTCTGTCCCCAGAAGGAACATGGTAGCGGAAATAGCCACCATGTGAACTTTCAAAGAGGAATGACTGAGACCCAGGTCAAAGAGATGACGATATAGTCCAGAATTCTCCTGACTGGTCTGTCAGCGTATTGTCAACCCCCGAATATGAACCGCCATCAGGTGAAGGTTGTGTTGCACAGCCCAATCCCAAACTCTCATTGCCTCCTTGCACAGAGGGTAGAAACGGCTGCTCCTCCTGGTTTGTTGATGTACCAGACTATGCACGTTGTCCATCTGATAGCCAGATGACCGGAAGCACATACAATGTCAGGAGCTGGAGAGCATACAGAATGACCCTGAGCTCGAGCACATTTATGTGAAGAATCTGCTCGAGCCTGAACCAGGCGCCCGGAGTCCTGTGAGACCCTAGATGGGCTCCCCAATCCTCTCCAGAGGAGTCTGTTGTCAAAGTTTGGGAGGGAGGGTTGAGGCAGAAGGGAACTCCCCAGCAAAGGTTCTCTTGCACCATCCACCATTGCAGGTCCTTAACCATGGGGTTGAACACCAGGACTTCTTGGTCTAGATCGTCCAACATCTGGTCCCACAGATTGAAGCATACACAGAGATCCTCATATGAAGCCGAGAGCGAGGGACTGTCAGAATAGCAGCCGCCATGAGCCCAAGGAGGTGAAGGACTGATCTGGTGCTGACCTGCCTGAGACTGGACAGCAGGCCTGCATGAGCCTGAAGGGTATCCACCCTGTCTAGTGGCAGGAAAGCCATGCCAGAGGTAGTGTCCAGGATCGTCCTGATGAACTGGAGCCTCTGAGAAGGGACCAGATGGGACTTGGCTGATGGCGATACCCAGGCTGGTAAAAATCTGCAGGGTGTCACTGTGGGTCGACATGGGAGGGAAAGGACTGAGAGTCCGACAGACAGCTTTCCTCTCCCGAGAGGGATGGGGTACTGCGCTTGGAGCTTGACTGAACTCTGGCAGAAGTCGGGGGCACGGCAAGCGTAGAGCAACAACTTGGGGATGGGAGTGGGGACACTGGCGACGATACCATGACGTCAAGGTGCGTGCCACTCCCTCAGGAACAGGGGAAAATTGGCGGCCGGTCTCGTAGATGACGGAGCACCGTAGAGAGACCCTGACAGACCACACCTGCCTGGCGACCGAAGTCCGCACAAGAAGTTTACTGCATCGGTGAACTGCCGCCTGCACCGCCTGGGGGGGATAGCCAAGGCTCCATGGGGACTTGGTGGGGGTCCAGGTAGGTTGTGGAGCGGGGGATACTGCGATGCGTCTCCTGAAGGAGTGGAGACCAGACGCCAGAGGAGGAGCATAAAGTGTGTATATAAAAAAAAAAAAAAAATTCTGCAGGGTAAGGGAAAGGGAGCACAGGAGATCCTCCCTGGACAGGGCCACCAGGAGTCAATCGTCCAGGTACGGGAAAAACTGTACTCCCAAGGTACACAAGTGAGCCGCTACCATGGAAAGGCATTTGGTGAACACTCGGGACGCCGAGGAAAGACCAAATGGGAGGGCCTTGAACTGGTAGTGGTCCCCCTGGAAAGAAAACCGGAGGAATTTGCAGTGGGAAGGGCATATAGGGATATGCAGGTAGGCATCCTGCATGTCCAGAGTGCACAGCCACTGTCCCTGCCAAAGAAGTGGAAGAAGGCTCTGCAGGGAGAGCGTTCTGAAACGTCTGTACTCCACGAACATGTTCAGGGAGCGGAGATCTAAAATAGGCCTCACGTCCCCCGTTTTCTTTGCAACCAAGAAGAAACGGGAATAGTAGCCTGTCCCCCGAAGGTGGGTTGGGACAGGCTCTCTCGCCGCCTTCAGAAGGAGGGAGGATATTTCTTCCCGAACTAGAGGTAGATGTTCCAGGGAGCAAGACGACCTGGGAGATGGTTTTCTAGATGGTTTCTTAAGAAACTCTATTGAGTGTCCTGCTGCAATCAGCCGGAGCACCCAAGCATCTGATGTAATCCTCTCCCAACCAGGTAGATGGAAGGAGAACCTCCCTCCTACTGGTTCCTCTGGGAGGTCCAGAGGCAGTGGGAGAGGAGAGGAGAGGAATCAGGAAGTGTGGGGCAGCGCCGCGGCTGAAGTTCCCACTGCTTTTTTGGGGCAGAGGGGCCCATTTGTTGGCCCGCGAACGCTCATGCAAAGGGGCGCGCTATCCCTGAGGGAACCTGTACATGGAATCAAGACTTAAGCGCAGTGCCCTTCTCATACAGGTCGGTGATGATGTCCTTGACATCCCCACCGAACAGCACAGAACCCCTGAAAGGCACATCCTGAATAGCGGACTGCACTTCAGGGACAAAACCAGACACCCGGAGCCAGGCACGATGCCAAAGACCTACGGCAAAAGCCGCGTTCCGACCAGCAGCGTCCACTGCATCACATGTGGCATGGAGCATGTGCCAACTGGCCGAACGAGCAGACTGGACTAGATCAGCCATTTCCTGCTTAGTCAGAGACTCAGGAAGGGCGTCCAACTTGGCTTCCACCTCATGCAGGATAGCGTTCTGGTAATCCCCCATATGTGCGACAATTCAATTCAGGGCCCTTATTCCCAGAGTGGAAGAAGTGTACACCTTCTTCCCATACTGGTCCAGAAGGCGGGATTCCTTGTTCGGTGGAGACGAGCTGAGATGTTTTGGTTCTGACCGCCATGAGCAGCGCGAAACACAACAGTCAGCTTTGGTATTCAGAGAATCCACCCCTCCAGAGCCTGGTATAACCCATCCGCATTCCTCGTAAAAGGGGCGCGCACACAGACAGCTGTTTCAAAATAATGGAAACAAGGTCCGCGTGAGGCGTGATCCAGGGTGGAATCAATGTCTGAGTGGTTTCGGCAGATGCAAATGGGCAGAGAGTTTCTTCGCTGTGATCTGGCTCCAAAGATGGTCATTGGTGGACCGCCTGGATCTTTCTCAGCAAATCCAGAAAAGAAAGATCTTCCAGAGGTGACTCGGAGAGTCCTTGGCTTGGCTGGGTCTGGAGTCCGTGGCTCGCATCGGGATCGCAGCACCAGCCAGAATCAGATCTCGAGGTCTCCAAAGAGGAAGAAAAAGACCCCTCCTGGTGCAGGGGAAGAATGGACCCCCTCAGGGAAGCATGTCCTTCCCGGCCCAGGCACCTGAGGGCCTCACCCCTGGTGTCGGGTAAAGGGAGGGAGTCTCTGTCTCCGAACCGCGCAGCCAGCCAATGACTCTCCACCTCCCTGGTAAGCCAAGCCTTGACTCAGCCCACCAGGAAGCCAGAGTCTCCTTCAGGTCCACCGGTGGGGTGGAGGAGGAGGACCGAGGATATCCGTAGGAGAGTATCCGTAGTCCGGACGCAGGAAGTCTGGCTGGGTACTGAGGCACTAGGTACCGTGGCATCTGGTACTGTGGTGCAGAATACTGTGGTCCCGGGTAGGACAGCATCGTATAAGACAGGGTCGGGTACCCGGGACCAGGGGCTCTGATGGAGCAGACGGCCCTGGGAAGGGCCCAACAGGCGGGCCAGGTACAGGTGGCTCGGCAGGCGTCTGGTCCAGCGTTGGGACAGCGTCCGGTAAAGGGATGTCGCCCGTCGGAGGGTCAGACGTTAGGTTATCCGGCCCAGCGGGAGGGAGACCTGACTGGAGCGTATCAAGGGCCCCGGTATCGCCCAGGAAGGAAGACTAAAATCCCCGGGGTCCAACAGGAGAGGCGCTGGAGTCTCAGACTGCTGCGGCGAGCCGCGGACGGACTGGTCGGTCGGGTCCGGCGTCCACTCTAGCACCATGCATTCGTTGGAGGGGCCGGTGTCAGACTTATTGGAATTGGTGCCCGAAGGCCGTGCAGGAGCAGTCTTGGCGGGCATTTTCAAGGTAGTGCGCTGCCCCGGAGGGTCGGACGTCTGTGGCACAGATGTCCGGCTTACCGGAGACGCTGAACCCGGAAGGCCGCATAGTGATGGTCTTCCCAGGAACGACTGCCTACTTTATCCCGGAGGCTCTGGCGGGCCCGAGCGTAGCCAGGAGGGACACCGCCTTAGAAACACCCAAGACGTCCGGGGCTGTGGGGAACATTACCTTCAACATGGCGACTCAGCCAGAGTCGCAGTGGTCATGGAAAAGGAGTCCTGGGTCTCGTGCTTCTTTTGCGGTGACCTCTGGGGAAGTTAGAGGCTACTGAAGCTTCTTCAGCTCCTTCCATGGAGGACGTTTTCTTCAAAATATGGGCCTAAGGACTGCTGCTCCGCTTGCAGGTGGCGGCGTTAAATTGTTGGCAGTGCTGGCACTTCTCCACGGGGTGTTCCAGGCCTAGGCAGAAGAGGCACCGGGAGTGTCCGTCCTTATGCGGGAGCAGGGCGCTGCACAACTCGCACTTGTTCTTATGCGAATCGGATTGAGTAGGGGACAACATACAAGGCAGATAATGCAAGGTTTTTGCGAGAAATTGAAGAAAGTAATTAAATAGACGAAGACTGACGAAGCAGAGTGAACTTAGCCACGAGGCGCTTTCACAAGCTAACGGAAGGAACGAACCAGAAGCCGGGCTTGGGGGACCACCCCTTTATACTGACGTCACCTCACGCCAGTCACCTGACATGGGGGCGGTCCCCCAGAGACTGCTAGCTAGAAATGTTTCCTTGGGGTCCTGACGCCTACCAACTTCAGTCCTATGTGAAATTACCTGCTGCAAGAGCCCACTCTAAGTAAGATTGTTGGATTCACTTAATAAACTTCATGAGTTGGAACAAAAACATATCCCAAAGAAAACAAAGGTAAAAGACCTATGTAGTGAGAAACAGAATTAGTCTCATGTAAAAAAAAAAAAGAATGACAAAATGAGAAATCAGAGGAATATAGAAACAGTGATGGAATATTAAAAAATACCAGAGACGCTAAAACACAAAAATAAGGCAACAAAAACAAATTAGAAACACTTAGTATTTAGAAAAGACAATGGAAAAGACTATATTCACATTAATAACATGAAAACATCAAACCAGATAGGACCATTGATTATAAACGGCAATGAAGTTAGAAACAAAAGCTATAGCAGAACAGTAAAACAATTACTTGAGTTCAGTCTATGACAAGCAGAACAGAAATGGGAACCTAGATCTAGAAATCAGTGCTAATCATACAGAAAATCTGCTGAATAAAACAAACCACACAAATCAGCAGGCCCTGACCAACTGCACCCTAGGTTACTAAAAGTAGTAAGAGCACAGATATCAAAGCCACTGGCATATTTATTTGTCATTTTTCACAAGAGAGGTGCCCAAGGACTGGAGAAGTGCTACTGTGATTCCATTATACAAAAAGAAGGGGTGAAAACATCAATGTCAAATTACAAGCTGGTTAGCTTAACTGCAGTCCCTACGTAAGATAGTAGGCTTTCTAAAAGGATAAGCTGGAAAAAATTTAGATACGTTAAAATTTAAAGATGTCAAGCAGCACGGGTTTAAAAAAAAAAAAAGCCATGCTTGACCAGTTAGCTTAGTTTTTACGAAGTAAGCAAAAATGTACACAATAAGCCAGTGAATGTGTTCTTTCTACATTTTCCAAAAAGCGTTCAATAAAGTACTGCATAATCAATTACCAAAAAGGTAAAAATAGGGGTCAACAGTAGGCTAGTAACATGGGTGCAAAACTGGCTGGGTGACATGAAACCAAGTTAGAATTCGGGGGATGTACCAGAGCATATTGTTCTGAGCACCACGCTAGACAGCTTTAAAAGGGATATTGACCAAATAATATGTTTGAGATAAAATGAGCCTGCTGTGCAGAGAATGGTATAATTGACATAAATGCCTTCCTCTGTTCAAATACCCAGTATGAGTATGTCCCAAGGCCTTGGTCGTTTCTCACCATTACTGTAACAAAAATTGGATACAGGACACTATCCAGTGACCAACTGTTCTCTCTGAGGCAGGCCTACCTTTTCCTTCTTCACCACAGGTAAATGAACAGCTGTGAGTGCGAGTCCCTGAGGTCCTTAGTATGGCTAATGTAGTAGCTGAGGGACCTCTTCACATCCAGCCTATGTACTTTCAATTCACCTGAACTGGACTTGTCTGTGAAAAAAACAGGGTGGGCAATGGATTGGTTTAAATGAAACTGATACCACCTTGAGTAGAAATTTCCTGTTGGTCCGGATGACCACCTTGTCTCTGTGGAATATGATCTAGTTGGGCTTGGAGCTCTACACTCTTCTTGCTGGAAGTAACTGCCACCAAGTGACATATTTAAGATCAGACGTAACCACTGGCTCAAAGAGGGGTTCCAAGAGTTTGGCTATACACAAATTCAAGTCCCGTGAGGGACTGTTTCTAACTGGGTAAACAATGACCAAGCACTTGAAAAAAATTTCTAAAAATAGGGGCAAGGCTACAGTCCTCCAGGTACCTGCAGACAAGTAAGCAGAGACTGCTACTAAATGAACCCTGAGGGTCGCAGGACACGGACCCAAGGCCTGTAGATGTACCAAATAGTCAAGCAGAACGGGTAAGCCCGCCTTGAGGGGATTGATCTGCTTGGGCTTACACCAGATAGAAAACCCTTTCCACTTGGAAGCCCAAGTTTTGCTGGTTGAAGTTTACCTTGAAAGTCTTAGAACCTCAAGGACCTCTTCAGAGAGTTGAAATTCAGAAAATTCTAACTCCTGGCCAGCCCAGTGGCACCGAGGGGTGAGGCGTTGGACACCACACAGGCGAACCGGTTCAGAACAAGCCAGGGGCAAGCGAGGATTGAGCATCTGGAGGACTGCCTCCTCTCTCGGAGGGAGGAAGGGAGGGATCGTAGACATAGCTGCTGATCGTCATCTAGCGATGACTGGACTGGTATACAGGTTGGACAGCATGTCGCGGATGTTCACCGTGCGGGGGCACAGGAGTAAATGAGAAAATGGAACTGGCAGGCTCCGTGATGGCCCCGACCGCATCTGCTCCGAGCCCCGGGGACTTTTAACAGCAATAGAAATAGTGGAAAGCATACAGGAATTTCCCTGTCCAATCCGGGGCCAATGCCACTATGGGCAGTGTGCCCAATGTAGGACGCCTGCAGCAAAAAAAAAAAAGAGGGAGCTGGTGGTTTTCTCTGGAGGCAAACAGACCCATTTCTGGAGTGCCACACTGCTTGAAAATTGTATCCAACACTTGCTTGTTGAAAGCCCATTTGTGATGGTCCAGACCGATTCTGCGTGTGAATCTGCCTGTATTGTCCTTCCCTGGAAAATGGATGGCAGACAAACGACCTCCAGAAAGTATAACAGGGACCCGATTTTCATGTCTTGTGCACAGCATTGAGGATCGTGTTCCTCCTTGCTTGCTAATGTACCACATGGTAGTTGTGTTGTCCGTCCTGAAAGACCTTTCAACAGGGGAGCAAAGGCCCTTAGGGCAAGGAGGACTGCTCTCAATTCCAGAAGGCTGATATGCAACCTGAATTCCTGAGGGGACCAAGTTCCACTGGTTGTAAGGTCGCCTGTGTGCGCCCCCACCCTAGGAGGGAGGCATCTGTTAGGACCATCGTGTGGTGCTCCTGCTGAAAAGGGATGCCTTCAGAGGCTGTCCCTTTCTTTCCGCCACTGCGGAGCCAGAAGCAGCGTTTCTGTTATTGGCACACGCTTTGAGAGACTGTCCCTTCTTTGGGACCAATGGGATATCTTGTATTTAATGTCCCTCATTTGGAACATGGCACCTGAGACTACTGCGGTAGTTGATGCCATGTGCCCCAACAATACTAGAAAGTCTTGTAGTCCTAGGCTGACCCAGCACACGAGAGAGAGAGAGAGTTTGCCAGATCTAGTAAGTTGTTTACCTTATCAAGGGAGGAATGCCTTGCCCTGGACAGTATCCAGTTCTGCCAATGAATTCCAGTAACTGAACTGGTTCCATCTGAGTGCTGATGAGGAAACCCAGGATTCCAGGGTGATTTGGGTAACCCTAATGGGTCCCTTACCTGTTGGTATGATCTCCCACGCAAGGAAACACTATTCCTTGCTTCCCGAGATAAGCACCACCACAGCTTAGCACTGTGGACACCTTGGGGCAGAGGTGAGCCCTAAGGGAAGTGTGAGAACTGGTAGTCCTGAGGGCAGAGTGAACCTCAGGTATTTTCTGTGGAAGACCCGATTCGGATGTGAAAATAAGCATCTTTGAGGTCCAGAGATGCCAGCCAGTTTCTTTTGCCTTTGAGAAGAAAAACAACAATGGCAAGAGTTACTATTACTATTTTTAACTTGGGCTTTGCTAAGTGCTTGTTTAGGAATCAGAGGTCTAGAATAGGCTGCCATTCCCCATTCTTTTTCTTGGTCAGAAAATAACTAGAGTACGCGCCCTTCCCCTTTGAGGGAGAACTGGCTCTATTGCTTTTGCTTGCAGAAGGTTTTTTTTTTTTTTTTAACCTCCAACTTCAGTAGAATTGTCTCTACAGGGGCTGAAAGCCATAAAACTCTGTGGCCCTAAAGTCTTGGAAAATTCTTGAACTGTAGACAGAGATCCTGACTCACTACCTCCAGAACCCACTTATCAGCGGTGATGCTTTTCCAGTCCTATAGGTATTGAGCCAGCCTGCCTCATACTGGAAGAAGGGTAGCAGCCTGTTCTGAGTAGTCAGGATTCTATCTGACTGAGCTTTGGACACTGGGTAGTGTCAGCCCGCCTAGAAGACCTCCTACCCCTTAAGTAGTCCCTAGCCTAGGAATAATCATAGGCATGGAGACTGCGATAAGCCTGGGGTAACCCCTTACCCCCACCTCCCATTCCCTGCGGGTCTAAAAGAAGAAGCGGAGGCTCTTTCTCTGGTAGAATTGCTCCTAAAGGTGATTTTGTATTCTGCCTTTTTCATGTATGCCTCGGTTTTGTCACCAAAAGGAAATTATTTTCAGAAGGAAAATCCATGGCCTTTAGCTGCTCATCACGGTAAAGCTAGGCCAACCTTCTCAGCCACTGAAAAGGCTAGTAACTACACGCATCGTTGGCATCCACAGCCACATGACATTGATATGTGGTGGCATCTAATGCCGCCCTGGCAGTTTCAGCCAAATCAGGTGCCACGAGCTGAAATCCTGTCAGTTATTGCCAACAGAGAGCTTTCTGATATTGTGTAGCATATACTATATCAGCTGCTTGCCTGCGGAGAAGGGAGGAAGCTAAGTAACCTTTCTCCCCAATGGTGTCAATCTTCCTTGAAAATCTTTATTCAGGAAGGATGGGATTAAAGAGGGGCTTTAGGCAGCAGCCTGTACAACACCCTCATGGTCTGGGTGAGAATACTCTGCAGTAGACCCATTAACCTGGTACTTTTTCTCAACCTTCTTGTCCACCCCAGGGACAGAGGAAGGCGTTTTGAAGCATTTTCAGGGTTGACTTCTTAAGAGTTGTGGATTGGAAGGAACTTCCTCCTAGTGGGAACCAGACCCATGTCCAGAAACTCTGCCTCCTCATCTTCCATAGATTCTTGACAGGAGAGACCTTAAGTGTCAGCCATTTGTCTGACAAATGAATCATCATGCTTACAAGGAGGGGTGCCAAAGTCTTGCTTGGGGATACCTCAGGCTCAATGGATTCCCCTAAATCCAGATCCTCCTCTTCTTTCTTCAAATAAACTTCATGACCCTGGTTTATGGGAACCAGTGGTAGGACTGGAACCACTGAACCCTGGATAGGATGACCTACAGGGCTGTAGCAATTTTCTTAGCAGAGGGCATTTTATTTTGTCTGCTGGGAGCACATTTGCTTCTTCAGCTGGAGGCACAGCAACATGTTTCTTGTTAGCATTCAGAAACCTGAACAATGGCCTTTTGTGTTTACTGCGTTTAGAACCCTTATCAGTAGTTTTAACGTCTGAGGAATCCTTTGGAGGTCTCTCCTTGGTTTTACTATGTGAAGAAAAGGCCTCTACAGAGTGCTTAGGTGAGACTGAGGTGGCAGGAAGACATTTCCTCTAATCTTTTAGATATGTACACGTATGGCATATACATACACACAATAACACACACAGTTTTGTAACAAAACTACTAAGCACCTCATAATTAGAAAAATATGACTGGACCCAGGCACTCCAAACACAAATCATGATGATCAGCCTTGGCAAAAATTTGGAAGCACTTTAAACAATTTTACAACTTATAGGTCCCATGTCGCCTGGTGACATGAGGCACTGGTCGCCTCATGTCACGCCAGCGACCAGCTGCTCGAACAAGCGGGTCACTGGAGTTGGCAGGGGGAGATGGATCAGCATCTGACTAACTGTCTCCATCTCCAGGAAGGGGTAACTAATATGTGGTCAGCACAAGGCTGACCCCTGGCAGAGGTTTGTGGGTTGGCACTACGCCGCCACAAGCAAGGGGCATGGATGCTCAGCAGACACTTGGCAGGGGCACATGCATGTGCCCGCTGCTGGAGTCTGTACGCCGAGCATCCGCAGAGAGAAAAACAAGGTGGAAAAAGACCCTGGTGGCTGGTTGTGGCAGCTTGATGACTGCCCCCCCACGTTTCGACTCCAGAGATAACACCCCAAACCAACTCCCATCTGGTGGGTGAGGAGGGGGCTCCCCGCTGCCCCACCACGGGGTGAAGCCGTGGGAGGTACAGAGGGTGCAGGCCTGAAGGAGTAAGGCATGGGGGATGGCAGCCAGACGAAGAGCCAACCAGGGATAGGGAGAAGAGAAAGACAGTGTGGGGAAAAAAATAGAGGGGAGAAAAACTGTAGGTCTAGTCTTAAGGTCTCACTGACATGCCAAAAGTCAGCAGACTAAGCAAAAACAAAATTCACGGTTGGTTCCAATAGCAGAACAGGAACTGCAATTTAACTTATTTTATTTATTTATTTAGTTTTTGTTGACCGGATAAGTGCACTAGACAAATCCTGCCTATTTTCAGGCACGACCCGGGGGAGGGGGATACAGATGAATTCCAACTGACCTTGAACCAGATTAAGCTGTTGGTGGTATTTTTTAGTGAATGAGGGAAATTTGGCCAGGACACCGGGGAAATTCCCCTATTCTTTTCGATAAATGCCATGGGATCTTTAACATCCACCTGAACTACCACCAATCCAGACAGATGGAACCTCAGTTTAACGTCTCATCCGAAAGACGGCACCTCAGAAGTGCAGCACCCTCTCTTATGCTGCACTACAGTGTCAGTACTGGATATTAACCCAAGTGCCAGATGGGAACTGAACCCACAGCCCTCTGATCTCCGGCTCAGAGGCGAGCGCATACCTACTGAGCCACCGACACTGCTAATTTTAATTGTATAAATGCGATCTGTTCCCAAAAGTAAATGAACCGAAGAAAACAGGAAATTGCTCCTAAGATAGGTAAAACTAAAGGAGCTTTATGAAAAATGTCTTAAGCACCGTCCGAGTGCAGCCGAGGTGCTGATGGCTTACTCCTTCGTGCCACACCAGCGACCAGAGTTCGGGAACGGAGTCAGGGAGCCAGCACCCAGTGGGAGCAGGATCGAGCAGCCGGAAGGCAGCTCTCCTCTCCCAGGGTGGTTGCTGCCCCACCCCCTGTAGTCCCGCTACCAGCATGTAGAAGTCCGCGTAGGCAGAGGGGGCTGCGTGTAGCAGGAAGGCACCTCGAGACACGGCATGCGCATGCCTCCACACACATGGCCGGGTTACAGGGAAACAAATGGGGAAAATGCTGAAATTTATACAGACCAAAAATAAGTCTAATTAAATAGTGATTAGAAACTGCTAAAAACAGTAAGAAACTGAGAAGGCCTCGGTCCTGGAACCACAAAGGACAGTCAGAAACAGAAAAATCCCCAATTGCTAAATATGTAAAAAGAACTAACAAGAGACAGAGTAATGAACAAACGTATAAATTACAACTTTATTATAAGAAAACTTGCAGCAAAGTTGCTGAGGAAAGCTCTCTGTGCATCTAGTTAAGAGGAGAAATGAATTTGATGGTTGGATGGACCACAAACCACCTAGAGGCAGCAGTCTGAACAGCGTTCTAGTTCCACAATTTGCATATATTCCCACAGTACATCACTACAGCTCAGAGGCAGTCTTGAGATTCTGGGCAGATTGAATACATCTAAACATACTGGGAAGATTCCTGCAGTTTGAATAATTTTGGTCACCCTACACTGCACCGTCTCCAAACTGTCCTCATCTTTCCTTAGGCGAGAACTCCAGAACTGGGCACAGCACTCCAGGTGGTGCCTTGCAAGTGATAGACCACAGAGAAGTAGTATAATACCTCCTCCATTCTGCTGTCAGTACACCTTCCTATACACCCCAGCATCCTGTTTGTAACACTGTAAGCCTCACTACACTGGCTTGTTTCAGGGAGTCAATGATGACCCCTAGGTGGTCTCCTTCAGAGGCTGCGCCGAGCTTTACCTCTCCCCCACCAGTACGCTGTCATGGGGTTCATGTTCCCTGTATGCATCATCTTGCTCTTTCTGGCACTGAATTTCAACTGCCAAACATTTGACCACCTTTCTAGCCTTTGCAAGTCTATCTGCATGTCACCAACCCCCTGCTCACGGTCCCCGCCTCTGAGCTTAGCATCACAGAAACATAGAATCTGACGGCAGATAATGACCGCTTGGCCCACCCAGTCTGCCCATTTCCCTACCTAATGGATAAGCTGCAGATCCTAGTTAACCAGCAGCCTACTTCTTCCTACCCCCACCCCCTAGAATTGCCTTATGACTGTCCCATGCATGCTTGAATTACACCGTTTTTGACTCCACAACCTCCTCCGGAAGGCCAAGAGACATCTTGCTCTGGATTCCTTTTTCCACGTCACTGATAAACATACTGAAAAGGACTTCACCCAGAACTACCCATGTGTGCATCTGTGGCAAGGCTGCCAATTAAGAATTTGTAAGCTTCGGTGGCATTACTAAATGATCACATGCACTCCCACTCGGGGCTACAGCCATTCAGTTCTTTAACTAGTAAATACCACCAAGTGTCCAGTGTCAGTTTAGTCTTCTTACCTGCAGTACACGGACAATGACTAAAATTTTGAATAGTCTCACTGCCCAGAAAATGTAGCCTACAAAATCAACGAGCATGGTCTTTCCTGGCTTGCTGTGACTATTTCTTCAGCCACAACTTCTTACCTTTTTTGTATATTATCACCGCCTGCCTTATCCCCCCCAAAAAAGAGCACACGCCAGATCAGAGCACTGCCCAGTCAGAGGTGTGGAGCTTGTGGTGGTCGATGGAGTCACCAAACTGGGACATGTTCTCTCTCAGCATTTTCCACCCAGGGCTGCAAGTATGTAATCATGGGTCAGCCCTTTTGCTAGGGCAATCCTGTTGCACCCAGTAGCGAAACAACAAAACCCCATCCCAGGGAGGAGAGCTGTCCCTTGGGTACTCAACCCCTCCCCAAAGCCGACTTCTGAAGGACCCAAGTTCACTTCCGAACCCCGTCAAGTCAAAGTGGCAGGCAGTACCGCTGTATCATTATGCCACCTACTGCACTGTTCTAAACATTTTTCTTGGTATAACTGTCTTCTACCTTTGTCTAGTTGTGGTCTGGTTGAAACCATCACAAACTGAGCAAAGCTGAACTTCATGCATGGCGCCAAGACAACACACACACCAGTCCCATCTGTTGTGGTAATCTTATTTGCTGCAGTGAAGAAAGATGCCTTGACATGCATTGATGGCCTTAACAGCATAAAATGCCAAAAATAGACTCAGATCTCGAATTCGAATCGCACCATGGTGGTGAGGCTGAAACTAAACAGTCAGCACTAGAAACTTCGAGGGGTGTGTAGGATGAGGGGAGAACAAACCAAAATCTCCACTAACCCAGTGTGCACTCAATGGCGGGCATGAAGAACTGAAGTGTATGGGTGCTCTCCACATCATACAAAAATGTTCATGCAGACGTCATTTGTGAAGATATTTACCGCTCTGCTATGAATAGTTTCCCAGAGGTCCAGCCATCATCTTTAGTACACTGTGTGGAGCTCTATGGAGGAGATTTTCTAAGAAGATCTCTGCAAGGTTTAAATGCCATCCCATTAACCAACTCAAGATGCAACAGTAATATGGATTTCAACCAACAGCATAGATTTCATTTAAAATTTCTATAATGTGATCAATAGTTAAGCACTTTAAATTCGAGAACTGATAGATGCTGAACTCACTAGGAATTCTGCCATTTATGACATCCAACCAATTTTCATGCAAAAAGACAAAACCAGTTATATGTGCATACAGTTGTTTTTACTTCAAAGAACATTGCAAAATCTCCAGGAAACCAGTGACAGCCAAAACATATGAAAATTCGACAAAAGCTTAGTACACCAGGAATAATTTACTTTTACTACATTTCATCTTGCTTTTTTATTTAAGGGTATATCTTACTTCATCACTAAAGCCCCCTACACCTGTTGTGAGGGGGTGGGGCTTTCCCCATCTCCCTGTTTTGCACTTTAAGTACAAATCAAATTTTGTTACTTTTTTACCAGCTGGAAAGCTTTCACTTGTCTGGCTGATCCTGCCATACCCGACACCAACATGATCAATTCCTTAGTGGCTATAAGCGCATAGATCAGACAAAGGAGATTCAACTACCCAGAATGCACCTCAGAGCAGTCTATTAAAACATACTGATCTTGCTGTACTCCCAAAACCAAATACAGGAACATGTATATAGCCTCAGGAGTACCAGGGACCAGCAATATGCATGGTGTGAGCAAGACCGTGCCAAGAAAATTCTGAATGAGTGAAATCTCCTGAAAACACTACTCTCAAGGCAGGAGGTCACACTGTCAGAGTAGCTCTTACTGCTCAACCTGATAAATGTTTTCCAGCAGGCAAGCAAATACACAATTTGCTTTTGCACTAAAATCACTCTCACAACAGGAGAGGAGTTCTGATGGACAGTCCCTTAAAGCTCCACTTTTTTTTTTTTTTTTTTTTTTAAAGTTTGGCATTTTCAATACCTGTAATGCTCCTTATCAAAAGTTCTAATCAAACTGCCAGTTTTGCTTACAACCTAATCTATCCAACATATGTTAAATCTGCTTTTAAGTTTACTATATGGAACTAATGCAAAGCAAGAAAATCCAATACTTAATTGTAAAATAAAACACAATAAATTTAGAGAAAAATCTCTACCATTTTTCTTCTGGCAGGACAAACATTTCAGCATTACGTACTACAAATATCAAACAAGTCGGTAATCTGCTAGTTATGAACAGTTGTGGAGTAAAAACAAAAACGACATATACCCCTTACAGCTTTAAAGAATGATCACATACTGTATCACCTTCAGACCAAATTGCAAACTGTTGTTTCAGCAAAGATGAGGCATTTAACTTTTTAGCTCATTGTAATTAACAGAACAGTCGTCCATCCTTACATAAATCATTTTTAGGTCAATAAAAACACAGGGAATGCTTTTTGTCATGCCAACTACTTTTGTAGTCTTTAAAATGTCACTGCAAGTTTCCACTTCATCATTTAAGAAAAACTGACCCGGATTTTGCAGCAGCAATTGGTTTGTCATTCAGCTCCTGAACAGCTGCAATAGCTTCCCAGATAATTTCTTAAGGAAATAACAGCTCTTCCTCCCTTTTGATTGAATTCTAAAGAAAGAGAATCCGGTATTATGTCATACCCATGGAAAAAATCTAAAATTTCTTCTATACTAACTTTGAAAGGCAGGTTTTCCAACTTTACAGTAGTCAAGCTATCAACGCTCACCGATGTATCATGGAAACCAGACTGAGATTTGAATCCTCCATCAACATAGTCATCCATACGGTTTCTCATATCAAATCGATCATAAGATTCCTCTTTAGATAATGTTGGTCTGAAATTATCAGAAAGAAACAACCTGGCAGGTCCCGGTACATCAAATGGCCTTGCAGGTCCAGGGACATCAAATGGCCTGGCGGGTCCCAGCACATCATGTGACCTAGCTGGTCCCGGCACATCATACAGACCAGAATCACCACCACGGTCATATTCTCGAGCATAACTTTCCGTGTCACTTTTTGCCTCTAATGAAGGAACATTTACACCAAATTTCTTCATCTGATCTTCAGAAATTAGTCGTAGCAACACTTCTGCTCCTAAGAATACACGACGGTTATAGAGTTGCTCAGCTTTATGTGCATGTCTCTCAGATTTAAATTTTACCAGTGCCTCCCCAAGCCCAATGCCAGCGTTATCATAAAGTAAATGAATGTCACCTCCTGAAAGCTCAAATCCTTCGAACAATTTTCGTACATCATCTTTAGTGGCATCACATGGAAGGTTCCTAACATAGATGCATGTTTTTTCATCTGAAAAAGACCTTTCGCTGAAAAGATTCATTTGCCGGTCCCGGTAATTCGTCGGCTCAAGTCTATATCCAGATTCCTGAAGCATATCCAGCATAGCTGTTTTAGATATGGGAAATACGTAAACAAGACGAGTGGCAAGAGTTTCCTTGTGATGGCACAGTGCGTTAAAGTAATCCACTTTGTTTTTAAACAACACAAAAGCTTCTCTTGTCCGATTATTTTTGGAATCATATAGGAACTTTATCTGATCCTCATTTAGGTCTGAACCTTTGAAGAACTTAATTACATCCCTCTTCTCAGTACTATATGACAAATTTTTCATGTGAACACTAAAGTCTTGTCCATCAGGTGAATGGGACCTAGATCTGTATCTCTTAGGTGATAGAGAATGAGACCGAGATCTGTATCTCTTAGGTGATCGAGATCTTGAATGACTTTTGGACTTTACGTAGTCGTGGTGATAGGAGATCGTATCGCTTTCGATGGATCATC